>JARGCV010000041.1:1840000-3040000 GCA_034064705.1 Bothrops alternatus | reverse complement strand
TTCGGCTCATGTTGGAGTAAACAAAGTGTATCCAAGAAGTACAAAGGGAACAAGGGAGGAAAAAGCCTTTATGGGGTTTTAGCTCTGAAGGGCTTCAATTAAATCATTGTGTTTGGCTAGTTCCTTTCTGCCATGGACAAAGAAAGAGATGGGCTGTGGTAATAGTGGTGGAGGTTCAAAGGTTTTTAGGAGCGAGTAATAGGAATTATCCTCTTGATGTTTCTAAGTAGACCCTTGATAAAAACTAAATCCCTGTTTCTTGTTGCTTTTAAAGATGAAGTTTATACTTAGTCCTGCAGGGGTATACTAGAATAGGGTCTTTTATCTTGCTGACTGCTTACCTATAAGAAAGGAAGGAGTTTCTCAAAATGTACAGAATGAAATAAAATAGCAGTGAATGAGACTTTTTCAGGAATAGAAAATATTTGCTTTTACACTGGTCCAAAAATATGACTAATTCTTCATTAAGGGTTACTTTTTAATAATACCATTTGGGGAAAAAAGGGTTTTCTAAAACCTGAAAGCAAAACTGACTCAATTCAATCATTAAAAAAAAAAATCTTTTGATGCATAGACATCCAATAGAATTCTTCTGTAGGCTCTCTCTGGATAGAAAGTGCTACAGTATGGTTGGACTTAATCAGTATGCTTAGCAGAGATCCAGCAGAATTATGTATTATTCTTCTCCAAGTACATTTTGCCTGCAAAGATTGTCTGCCTGAAATGCTTAGATCATAAATAGAGATAAACACAGTGATCTGTGCCAGCAAAAGGTATCACTTTTTTTCTGTTATGTCTCCCCCAAAGAGACAAGTGGTTTCTCTTAGTATGACTAGTGGGGTAACTGTTTTCCTCTTTATGGTAGTGAAATAGCATTAAAGCAGTTTTCCCACGCTTGGAATCCAAAGTAAATGTTGTAATGAAACAGCTGGGCATGTCTGGTCTTGGACATGTGCTGCAGATATAAATACAGCCTATTAGTATTGTGGATATAATAGGGGCATATTCTGAACAGGGAGGAGGATGAAACTCCCAGACATTGTGGTGGGATTGCTCTTGCTCCGTCTTGATGGAAAATGTTGCCTAGACAGGTGGTGGCTTGCTCTATGTATTTCTTCAGGCAGAATGCCAAAGAATTCAATGTAAATGTTACTGGCCATTAATAGAATGTGATTTAAATTTCTAGGGTGAGTTTTGGTGCAGGCCTTTATTTATTTTAATAGTGAGGCTTAAACTGTTTAACTAATAGGCAAACTGGTCTTTTCCAGGTGTTTTGATACCTCCAGGTGTTTTGTTTTGCTTTGTTTTGGTATTTAGGTTCCTTGACACATGGTTATTTCTGTGTTCTGAAATTTCCCAAGAGCTAAACCAGTGTTTCTCAACCTTGACAATTTTAAGGCATGTGGACTTCAACTCCCAGAATTCCACAGCCAGCACTGCTGGCTGTGGAATTCTGGGAGTTGAAGTCCACATGCCTTAAAATTGTCAAGGTTGAGAAACACTGAGCTAAACAGTGCTCCTTTCTTCATGCTAGCTTTATAGATGAACTCTTAACTTTATGCAAATGAAGAAAATATTTGTTTCCCTATTTTGTCAACTTTTTCAGTGGATGGATTGAACGTTTAATGAACAAAGTGCTCTTTTCCCTATTTTGTGAACTTTTGTAATGGATAGATTGAACGTTGTTTTAGACACAGCTGAAATCAAGAAGTGCCTTGGCTCTAAACCTCAAGATTATTACAATAAGCTTTAGTAGATTAAGCATGGATCATAGCCTTTCTCAATTGTGAGCCCTTCAAATCTGTTGGACTAACACTTTTTAATTGCCAATACCTAAAATAGTAAAATAGATCTTCCCCAGGCTGGAGATTATGGTAGGTAGGAACTAAATATATCCAGAATGCAGCATTACTAGTTTTTGTTTAGTTTGGGAAATGGGTTTAAAACAGAGCATTCTTAATCTAGATTATGTATCATGTTTGTTTTTAATTTTAAAAAGTTGTAGTTTGGAGAGTCACTAATAACAGTGAGGTGAAACTGGAGAGGTACTCATATAAAACTAAAAAAAATGCTTTTCTTTGATGTGTTTAGGTACCTGAAACGGGAAAAAGCCCTTTCAAAAATATTGCTATATGTGCATAAACTCAGATACACAATTTAAAGTTTCAAATGCAACAATGTATAATTAAACCAACAAACTGTGTAAGAATTTAGTTTTAAGAACACAACAGAATTTGTCTCACTTGCAGGAGGGATGTTAACATCTGGTCCTGCCGCTCTTTTTCTTCCAGGACAGCCACTGAGTAAATAATTTGTTAACCAAAATCCCATGCATATTAAAGAGAATGATAAATGCTCATATAAAAGTCGATATCAGGATAGCTCTATATCTAATTGGTTTTGTTTTTTTTTGCCTGTGCTTCTTCCTTAGTTGTCAGAGGTACCATCCAAAGTGTAATCAATGAGGAGGATCAGCAGGAGTCCATTATCAGTATAAACATCAATAGAATCTACAGGCAGAAAACAAGGATCTTCCACTCTGCTGAGGAGAGCGGTCAGTGGCAAGGACAGATCAAGACTCTGCTTCAGTGTGGGGTAAAACCAGGAGACGGAGACTTCCTCTTCACAGGCAGCATGCACTTTGGGGAGGCCAGGTTAGGCTGTGCCCCACGTTTCAAAGACTTCCAAAGGATGTATAAAGAAGCCAAGGACAAAGGACTAAATCCATGTGAAATTGGCCCAGACTGAAATGATGTTCTTCAGCTGTAGGTTACTCTTAGAGCTCAGCCAGAACTAATTCTTAGTTGCTGCAGATGTGCTGATTTAAATGGAACTAATAACAGAGAGGAACCATCTGATGTCAGGAACAAAATATTCTCCTTTAAAGAGGTCTGTAAGAGGAGGCTGGATGAGCATTGAGTATGGAGGATCATTGAAGTCTAGAGACTCCTTATTGCTGCTTGGAGGCTGGACTTTACAAATCCCGAGGTACTTTCTAACCCTATGACTGTACGACTATAAGAACCACACAAGCTGCTCCTCACAGCCAATGGCTTGCTTATGGAATTGACTGAAGTACAAAGCTAGAATGCCATCCCATATTTAGTCCATTTGAGCTAAATTATTTTTATAAGTTCCCTGGGGTGGGGATGAACGAAATGCATCACAATCCAGGTCTTAAAAATATCCATCAACCAATGAACCTTTGAATCTTTGTAATGCTAATGTGTAAAATGTGTTAAGCAGATGTAGCATTTTGCATGGTATACACAGACGACAATGTGGTAGAAGCCGGTGAACCCATTTTAACATTGATGCTTTGTTTAAAAAGAAGAAGAAAAAAAAACAGAAAAAAGGCTTGTTGTACAATTTTTAAAAAATGGTTTCTTATTACAGAAATTTATGGAATTAAACACTTGCTTTTCTTTCTTTCTTTCTTTCTTTCTTTTAAGAGAGAGAATGTACAATTGCCACCTGCAGTTTATGTTCAGAGTGGATGAGTTGTTTCCATTCCAGAGAAATAAAATGTTCCTGGATTTGAGCCAATGTTGTTGTGATTCCCATGCTGCTTCTGCCTTCTGCACTTTTAAATTTAACTGATTGGTATCTGCACCAAGGTGGCAAAAAAAAGCTATTTTAAGTGCAGATTTTGTTTATGTACAATACTTGCACCACCTTCCAGGGACTGCCTTCTCTCGAAGGCATTTGAAAAGCTGATAGCACCTTGAAATGTAACACTCTAATCGGTACACCATACTAGCTTTGCTCAAATCTGGGCAATTAAAGAATGCTTTTCTGTTATTCTTCATTTGCAAAATGTACATTCTTGTTTATAAATGAGGTTCACTTTCATTTTAAAAAAAGTAACAGTGTAGAAATTAATGACAATTTAAATACATGAGCATCCATAGTAGAATGAAATACAAATTTAATATAGTGGAGATGTCTTAGTACAATCCACTCATGCCTGATGTATAGTTCTCACTACTTCTTCATTGGGAATAGAATTTCCATTTATTCTCAGTTCTATTATCTTTATTATTCCTCCACCCCAGTCTGTCATATTTGCGGTTTTCGATGCTTATTGTAAGGACTAAAAAAGTGCAGCGGTCATATAAAACAATGGTAAAGAAATGGATTATTTAGTATTCCACAAGAACTTTGATGGCATGGGATAGCCTCTGTACATTATACACCCAATTTCCCTGTCTAAGAATTGATGTGGATTGGGGTTGCTACAGAAGAACAACTGAAAAGGTTTTTCTGCATACTTTTTTTCATTTTTACTTATACAATAATATATATTGGGCCCAAATATTCAGCTACTTCCATTTGACCCTTTTATAAATGTATATACTTTACTTTTGACTAAATGGATCTCCAGATTCACGTTGTTGACTCCTGGCAACTGCCTGGACAAGTCCCTCGCAGTTTTCTTGGCAAGATGTCAGAAGTGGTTTGCCTTTGTCTCCTTCGGAGGGCTGGGTGTGACTGGCCCAAGGTCACCCAGCTGCTTTGTGCCTAAAGTGGACTAGAACTCATTCTCCCAGTGTCCAACTTGCTACCTTGATCCCTACACCAAACTATATCTCTCCAAATTCACTTACAACAGATTAAAATTTGTCTACTGCAATAGTTGCAAATGGAAAATGGCAATAAAATCAACAATAAATGCTCAATAATAGCACACTGAATTGTTGTTATTCTTCTATGCCCTGTCAAGCTTTTATGACTGGCACCCAAGCACTCACAATTTCCCTCTTGGACCCTTATTTAAGTAAGTTTCCTGAATAAGTCTTCAGGCCTTTCATGTTTCTTTTGAAGTAGACGTTCTTCTGATTATATCCTCATATTCTAAATTTAATATATGCCTTCCCAGCATGTCCATGAAGCATCCATGTTTGTCCTATAAATATTGGCTGGAGCCTGGCTTTTCTCTTGAAGTTACCAACCACGCTGATCACTCCCTTTCCAGCTCTATTCTAAGTTCTTTGTCCTCCCTACATTTTAGGCTTTGCCATATGGCAAGTTCTCTTTTGTGTGGGAAGTTTTCAAAATTGCTGACATGCATTGCTACATGCTTATTATCACAATACTGGCAGGTGCACTCATAAAAATTAAAGACTCTATAAGGGAGGAGTTGACAACAGTAATTTAATACACAGCCCATTTTTTTTTTAACAACAAACAGTCTTTAAGTGGAATATCATGGTCACGATCTTGATGGGCCACACCGGATGACCAATGATGCTACTCCCTGTCTTTATGTTGTGTTGTCAAACTTAACCTGTGGCTAAGGCTGTTTCTCAGGAAAGGCTGTCAGATCAATTGAAAAGAAGGGATGGTGAGTTGTAAATTGAAGTGGAAAGCCAGCCTACTTGCTATGAAAGAAAACCTTATGAATCTCTATTTCCTTTCACACTAAAGCTAATGTAGAAGATAACATGGATTTTTAAGATTTGGCAAGCATTTTAAGACCCAAGAGTTTTTTTTTTTCTTAAAAATATTTTAAAAATCTCTGAAAGTTGAAGCTGATGATTTGAAAAAGCAATATGCATTTGAATGGTACAATTACAATGAATTAATTTAAAGCAATATTAATACGTCTTGAGTTTTGTAAGTTTGAACATCTATAGTATTGATAATGGGAAATGATGGGAAAATAAAAACTACAAATTTTCAGTTAGCAGCCTTTAGCAGCTTGACTTGTCTGCTTAACCTGACAAGGTCCCAAGGGCAATGGAAGAGGAGGTCAGTGTATCGACCTCAGTCTTTGATAGAGAAGAACTGGAAACAGCAATTCATTATATGAATGATAGATAAAGCTGCAGGATTAAATGATATTCATGTTGATCAAATAAATTTTTTGGGAGATTTTTGCCAAGCAATGGTTGTTATCACTTTTTAATGTGTGTGTGGCCTCAAACTGGTTTTTTTGAAGATTTGGAGGAAAGCCCAGGTTATTGCACTTCTGAAACCCGGAAAAGAACCGAAGGATCCAAAGAATTTTTGTCCATTCCCACCTTTGCCACCTATTAAATAGAATGTTTCCTATCATTGAACCAACTCTTATTCCTCAACAGCAGGTTTCCTGCACAGGCCAGATATTTATACGCATCCATCACATAGAGGATGGCTTTCAATTAGGCATAATGATGGGAGCTGCTTTCGTGGATTTATCTGCATTCTGTGACACAGTTGATCACAGGAAGCTTTTCTTTAAATTATATAATATCACACACAATCTTGTTCTGGTTAAATGTATTAACCTTATTAATCATCACCTTCCAGGGAAAAAAGAACCGGTGGAGAGCCCAGCGACATGGTCTTCCACAGGGGACCATTCAATATATATACCAATAATGAGCCTATTGGTCCTGATACATTGTTTTTCATCTACGTTAATAATTTGGCACTTACTGCTCAGGGAACTAACTTCCAGGAGGTGGAAGATGAGCTTACTCTGGCTCTTAAAAATATGTCAGAATACTATAAAGAGAATGGACTAAAATCTAACCCATCAAAAAAATAATGTCTGTGCATTTCATCCCCCAAACAGGCCAGACATAGGCTCAATATTATTCTGGGATGGAGTGGCACATTGTCAGAAGCCACATTACCTTGGTGTTACACTGGACCAAACATTGATCTTGAAAAGACATTGTTACAATTTAAAGCAAAAGATCGCTACCTGTAATAATTTCCTCAGAAACTGGGCTGGAACTATTTGGGATTCCACACACCATTACTACTTGAATGGCTATCCTTGCATTGTGTTACTCAGTGGGAAAGTACACTTGCCTGTTTGGGGCTGGTCTGTACACCCTACCCTGGTGGATAGGGAGCTTAGTGGTACATGCTGGATTGTTACTGGATGCCTACACTCCTTCCCACTTGATAAACTATATATCTTGGTGAAATAACAAGCTGGCTTCTTATACAAGCCAGATACTTTGTGTGGCACAAAACAATGGGGTGTGGAAAGGTGTTACATGATCGGTGTTACACCGATTATTGGCCAAGTACAAAAAAACTGAAATCATGAAGGAGCTTTTTAGTTTGTGCCAAGGAGATTGTTACTACATCTCAAAAAGAACAATTAAAAAGATGGAAACTTCAAGTTAAACATCTTCATAATTGGATAGAACCGATTGAGGAGTTGCCTGAAGGTTCAGAGGAGGAATGGACAATTTGGAGACTACACATACTGGTTTGACTAGAACTAAAGACCACATGGAAAAAAAACCCCAAAGGTTTCTCCCAGAGGACAAGGGTATGTACTGCAAATGTGGCACTATTCAAACAACTATCCATCTTTTACAGTGCCCCCTGGTACTGACATGCACATAGAATGACTTGCTGGTAGGAAATATCCCTGTCATCAATGTGGCCCACCACTGTGCTAGAACCATATAAATCTGTTTTTATTAAAAGTGTTTAATCTTTTAACATTTTAATTAATAATTTTCCCCTTTCTAGTTCCTGCATTTCTGACACAAGGCAAGATGAGCTTTATTTGTGCTTACATTTCCTGGACTGGTTGGGGACTTTTATACAGCTGGAGAGAAGCCTTTGTTACCCATCAATCCTAGAAGAACATCCTTCATATTAAATGTAGGACTATTTTAATTTCCATGGAAGATAAGGTAACATCTTCAATGCGTGAATCCTAGGCTGAAAGAAGAATTATACTTGCAAATAATAACACATTCAATATGGCTTCCCCATAAATCATGTTTTAAAGGAAGAAACTTCTTAATTCCTATCTCTTTGATTAGAAGTTTCAAGAGTAGGTTGTCTGGATTGGCAAAGGTGTGTACACCCTGAACTGGAATAATAAGGGTGTGGCAAATAACATCTTCCTGTGGTAACTTTGGAGCATACCATTGTATTATTATTATTTTGGTATTGTACCTGCTTGTTAGTGTAGGTTTTTTCCCCCTTTGTAATAGGATCATGTAAACAACTTGTGCAAATGGGCCTCTGTCCAAGAACAGCTCATCTATTCATTGTAACAAAATGTTCAATACAATGTCCTAGAAAAGCATGAGGCAATCAGATTTCCAATCCACTCAAAGACCATCAGTTTGAGAGAAGAGTCCCTGTTTCTTCTGATAGTTGGTGGGCAAACTTTTTTCTTCCAGCAACTAATGGAATGACCTATCACTTTGGTAGCTGATTGGAAATAAGACGCTGCTGAATAATAGAGGCTAGGCATTTCTCCAGCATGATGAATGTAGAATCCACCGGTGGGTAATTTCAGCCTTCCTGCTCAGTTGAGACTAAGTCAGAACTTTAGCCACACCTCCCTTGGGCTGTGCCTTCCCAGTTTTTGACTTAGTCTCAGCTCAGTAGGACGCAATTAGTTTGGCTCCTCAGTTAGGCTAGGTTAAAAATCTTTCAGGATTGTTAGCATTATAATTGAAGTAATACTTATATTCTAGATTCTTTAAAACTCATTATTTATTCAATTTGGCTCCAAATTTGAAATATTTCCAGTGGCACTTTAAGTTCTTTTCGGCTCCAAAGGGCCTTGCCGGCTCTTTACAAGCTGAAATTCAGCTGCGCCGGATCGCCGAAGCAGCTTTAGCCCTGGACCAGCTGATCAGCGCTAAAAATGGAGGCTTTAATTATCGGTGATTCCTTGGAGCGCGGTTAGGCCAGATGGCCTCATTCTACTTGCTTCGTTGCACGGGGTCTCTGCTGGAGCAGGCAGCGATCCAGATCGCAGAAGAGGCTGTGCAACTTAACCGCAAGTTTCCTTTGCCTTTTGTAGAGAAAGGGGGAGAAAAGGCCTATTTGATCTTAAGCTCCCTCAGAGCTCTTCTCAATACGGACGGGCCTAAATAGCCTCTCTGTCGTGTTTTTTTTCCTGGTGCGGTCGCCATCTTGAGAGGCGAGGAGGACTAACGGCCGCCATTTTGAGCTCATCAACAGGCATGGCCGCCATTTTGAGGGCCCTTGGGTACCTTAAGGGTATTAACAGGCTTGATCCCAGCTTATCTCAGCCTGCTGTGTCAGGCTTCTAACGGGGAATTTCTCCAGCACCCTTTTAGGGCCACAATTCCTTGCTTATCAAGGAGATAATACACAAAAAGGGTGCGAATTCCAGTAACTGGTCATATCTACACATCACAGATTCTCTCTCTTTCTGTGTCATCTCTCTGAGAGGGAATTATACATAGAATCCACCTGTTCCAATTAGTTCACGACACTGTGCCACAGAGCCTAGACAGGCAGTTTTACTGGACTGTCTGGCTGTTTGCCATTGCGGTTCAGAGCACGGGAGTTTCCCTCTGACAACCAGATCTGCGTGTTGGCTTCCCCCCATTCCTGGACATCTCCTACCCGGAATATCCAGGGTGCAATGGCAGATAGTGCAACTCCTCAGACATCGTAGGGCTCTAATTTTCCCCCTGCACAAAGAAAGTGTAGATCATCTGATTTGGACGGGGGGGGGGAGAAAAAAGCCAAGACAAAGGCCCAATCCTCAAAAGAGCCCTCCAAAGCATCTGAGCGAGAGGCCTCGAGGAGACATCAGGCGCTGGAGAGGGAAATCTCCAGAGCTCAAAGGCTCATGTTCAGTGAAGCTGAAGTGGTTCCCCCTGTTTCACTGGACCGCTCCCCATTTGAGCCTCAATTTGCGCCTTCTCATGATGCCCCTAGGGCATGGTCTCCTCAGGGGGAAACTGAACAGGTTGGTCCCCCTCTTTCCTCTTCTTCCACTACGCAACAAGCACCCTAAGCCACGTATACTCCCACTGCAGCTGGAGTTCGTTCTACAGACCAACAAGACATATGGTCAGAGCAGTTCCAGGCATTCATGCACCATGCGTTTGTTCAATTTATGACCTCCTCTATGGGTCAACGGCCCTCACAGGTTTCACCACCTCCACCCATACCTTTACCTCAAGCAGGGCATGCCCTGTTAACTGGCTCTGGCAATTCGGAGACATCATCTCAGATAGGTGAGGAGGAGTCCATGGACCTTGAGACAGCAGACATGCCTATGTCAGAGGACAAAGAGGTGGGGGCGGATCCGGCTCCAACATCTGGTCTCTTTGATCCTTCCCTGTTCAGGTCATTACTCATGAAGGCCTGTACCATGGCCAACCTGGCTCCTGAACAGGAGCCTAAACCATCTACCTCCACTACACAGGAATCTAATCCCTTGTTTTCAGAGCAAGTAGTGGAGGAGAAACAAATTCCTTGCCCCAATGTCTTCCGCACCAAGGTGGAGAAACAGTGGTCTTCATTGGCCACTTTGCCTTCTCCCAATAGCACAGAAAAGAAGCTTTTCAATCTTTCTTCTTCATTTTCTTCCCTTCTAGAGGTGCCTACTGTGGACACTCCTCTAACTTCATTGTTCTCTACATCCACAATTCCAGGCGATATGGCAGAGGCCCTAAAAGCGGAGGACAAGAGGTTTGAGTTTTCTCTCTGCAGAGCTCACCAGGCCTTGGCATGGGCGATTAAGACAACAACATCTTCATCATTTTTCGCAAGGGCATCCATCATGTGGCTCCGTGAACTACAGGCCCTCATTCCTCCTGACCAGGTGCGAGCACACCAGACGTTGGGAAAGTTGGTTGCAGTGTCGGAATATATGGCAGATGCATCACTCCACTCAGCCAGGTACTCAGCCACATCCATTGCGGCCACTGTCTCATCTTGCAGACGGCTGTGGTTAAAACAGTGGTGGGCCGATTTAAAATCCAAGTGGCGTCTATCGACAGCCACGTACAGTGGAACACATTTGTGTTCAAGCCGTACCTTGTAGAGGGAAAGGACAAGCGCAAGATTCTTGCGCACCCCTCTAAGAGGTCAGATAGAAGGCCTCAACAGGAATTCTGTAGGCAGGCCTTTCGTGCTGGAGGTTCCTGGGAGTGGAGGCAGCTCTTTCGGGCCGGGCAGTCCTGGGATTGGCCTAGAGGTTCTCGATCCTTTCCCCCTAGACAGGATCGACAGCAGGACTGCCAAAGCCCTGGAACCAAGGGTCAATTCCAGTCCAAACGTCCCTTCCGTGGATCTGGGGGCCGTCCTTACAGACGGACCAAGTGACGCCAAGGAGGACTCTCCTATAGGCAGTCGCTTGTCGCTGTTCAGCGACATTTGGGAGGTCACCACCAACGACTCTTGGGTAAGAGAGATCATAAGACACGGTCTCGCCCTAGAATTTTTCTCCATTCCTCCAGACCGCTTTCTACAGTGTCCCACTTCAAAAAATGCAACCAAGGCCAAATTGGTATCCACGGCCATCTCCCATCTGCTAGAGATAGAGGCCATAGAACCAGTGCCTCTGCAACAGAGAAGAGGAGGATTTTACTCCATTCTGTTCGTGGTTCCCAAAGCCTCGGGAGGATGGAGGGCCATATTGGACTTAAAGGGCCTGAACTACTTCTTGACCTACAAGAGGTTCAAGATGCAGACCCTCAAGTCCATTCTAGCCAGCATCAGGAAAGGGGATTTCCTTTCCTCCATAGACCTGATGGAGGCATACCTTCACGTCCCAATCCTCCCAGAACATCGCAGATTCCTCCGGTTTTGTTATACACACCGGCATTACCAGTACAAGGCTCTACCCTTTGGTCTTACCTTGGCCCCTCGGGTATTCATAAAAATCTTGGCAGTCTTAGCAGCCCTTCTCAGGTTGATTCCGGTGTGTGTACAATTCCGTTCTGCTCAATCAAACCTACAGATCACAATCAATACTCCTCAGGAACATGGATTTTCCGTGAATTTCAAGAAGAGTCACACAACCCCCTTAACTCGCCTCCTTCACCTAGGACCAATAATAGATTCAGACTCAGTATCAGGTCTCTCGTTCACTGGGTTCGGAGGGAGGAGGTAGTTCCACTGGTCCAGCTGTCTCAGCTGTTAGGAAAGATGGTCTCCTGTCTGGGAATTGTTCCGTGAGCCAGACTACCTTCCAGAAGGCTCCAGTGGTTTCTCCTCCCTTTCCAGAAACAGAACGTGAGTGCATCCACAAGGAGGGTGAGAGTCCCACACCACACACTGTCATCCCTTCTGTGGTGGACTTCATCCGCAATGACCAAGGGATCCCTTTTCAAGGAGCCACCCAGGCTCACCTTGACTATGGATGCCAGCCTGTTTGGCTGGGGCACCACCTGCAGACTCACATAGCACAGGGTCAATGGTCCCAGTCAGATTTATCCCACAACATCAATTGGCTCGAACTCAGAGCTATTCATTTGGCACTCCGTCAATTCGCCACCCTATTGATAGGAAAGCACGTTCTAATACTGACGGACAATGTGGCAGCCAAGGCGCACGTCAACAGGCAGGGAGGAACCCAGTCATGGTCTCTCATGCTAGAGGCTCTGGACCTGAGTCTGTGGGCAGAGTCAAATCTGGAATCTATAAGTGCGGAGCACATTTCTGGGGAAGGGAATCGGCAAGCGGATTCACTGAGCAGAGTTACAGTCGACCACTTGGAGTGGCGCCTGGACCCAGCTCTGTTCAGGGAAATCTCAGTCAGATTTGGACAACCACAGGTGGATCTGTTTCCCCGACAAACTCCCAATTACCCTGGTACTTCACCAGGTCCCCTTCCCCGGGGATGGAGGGAACAGATGCACTCTGCAGCGAGTGGCCCAGGGGTCTCCTTTATGCATTTCCTCCCCTTCCCCTAATACCAGCAACCAACCGCAAACTTCTCCAAGAACAGGCAGAGGTCATCTTAGTTGTCCCACACTGGCCAAGGTGACCATGGTTTGCCAACTTTGTGGATCTGTTGCTCTCTCCACCATGGAGGATTCCACCGGATCGCATCTCTCTCAGTCAGGGGAGGCTTCAATTGGCTTCAACACCTTCTCATCCCTCAGTGGCTTCAATTGGCTGCTTGGCACTTGAGCGGGAGAGTTTAGCTAGGCAGTCCTATTTGTCCGGGGTGATCTTGATGATTCAAGCCTCAAGATGCCCCTCAACTAATAGGATTTACGATGCCACGTGAAGGAACTTTTGCATGTGATGCACTAAGCAGACTCTTAGACTGTTGTTGGTCATCATTCCTAACATCTTGGACTACCTTTTGGAAGGTCTGAATAAAGGATTATCACATAGCACCATCCGTAGGCAGGTTGCGGCTTTATCAACGGTCCTTACTTGCGACAATCTGGTCCCATTATCGCAACACCCAGCAGCTTTTTTTCTCTTAACTCATGACACCTCACATTCTCTTGACACACTTTTAGAGTTTCTATAGAACTTGCTTCATGGAACATTGATGTGATTTCATCTTTGGAGCTGCAAAAGTTTTTCTTTGGTCAGAAGATGGATTAAAGTCTTACAAGGAAACATATATAATGTTTTTTTCAAAGTTAAGTATCTAACAATATAATCATTTTTTTTCTTTTTGATCATTCTCACTATTATGGGTTGGTTATAATGAGATTTGTATGTGGGTTCTTTTTTTCTTTTAACAGAAATCAATATAAGGGAATTTGCTTGTTCAGAAATGCTATTTTAATTCATAGAAAGAAAGTAATGATATTCATTCGGTTCTTGGTGTGTGAAATTCAAACTCTCATGGGTATTAACAGACACTAGTTTATTTGATGGTGGCAGATTGCTTCAGCATCTAAGTTCATTCATTCGTTCGTTCGTTCGTCCATTCGTTCGTTCGTTCATTCATTCATTCATTCATTCATTCTATGTGTATGATTACCCTCATGATATTTGCCTTTGGATGGAAAATAACAAGTTAAAAATACCAATAAGACAAGAGAAACTAAGCACATTGGGCAGCACATATATCTGCATTAATACCCCCACCACACACACACACACACCCAAGTAGGCTTCCTGCCACAGGGCCCAGAGGAAAGTCAAGTTTTCAATGTCTGTGGAGATTCTCAATCATCCAGGTCATAGTTGTCTCAAAGGTGTTATTTTTCTTCACTGGATTGTTTTTCCTTGAGGAGGAAGAAGAAAACATTTAGCTTCTCATCCAAGAAGCTTCATCAAGAAGCCTTGTCATCAGAACTGATGAAGCTTTTGAATGAGTATCAAAATGTTTTCTTCTTCCTCCTCCTCAAGGAATAAACAGTCCAGTTGCATTTTGAAGAAAAAAAGCAACTTTAAGACCATTTTTTAATGTTGTATGAAAGACCACCAAAGTAAAGGTCAACCAACTCTCTTGGGGTATGCTGATCCACAGGGTGGGTGCAGTGATTAAATTTGGAACACAAGAATACACAAGAGAGGCACATTATAATGAAAATGGCTTCTTGACATAAAATCTTAAGCAAGATTTTATAAGGTGCTAGCAACAGAATTATCCAAGGCAAACCTGTATGAATTCTCATATGTTTATATGGATATATATATGTTTTCTGAGTTTTTTGTGGGTGTTTGTATGTAGGTCTTTGGTTATTCGGGTTTTCTCCCACGTAAAATTGGAAGTGTCTTGGCGACGTTTCGACGAAGTCCCATTCGTCATCTTCAGGCTGGTGTTTTCGGCTTCGTGCTTCTAGGAGGTAATATGCCCTAAAACAAATAGGTGAATCAGAGTACTAAATTCTCTCTTTGATTTTCAAGACTTACAGGAGTCACCCTATTTCATTTTGGAAAATGAGAAATGTTATGTATGAATCACAGTATGACAGTGAGGAGGACACCTATGGCTGACCTGGCTAGTGATGTAGACTTGACAAAGATCTCTAAGGCTAAGAAATACCAAACAGAATTAGCTGGGTGTAACACTGTGTATAGCACATGGATCCCAATAGGGGCATGAGTTGTTTCAGGTAGAGAGTTTTGGTTTTGGTTTTCTTCAGAGTTATGTAGCTCTCTGGGCAGTTAGAAAACAATCAACAAGCCCTTTCCATGTGAATAAATGGTGTTGAGATCATAAAATAAATTTTACAGGCAAACTCTTCCACTGAGAGAGCAGGACAGGCCCATAGAAAGGAAGTAGTTAACTGACTTATCTTATGTGTATATTATGTAGGCATTTGTGTGAAATTTGTGGTCCTTGCATGTTACTGAATTATACTTCCCAGCATTATTGACCATTAGTCATGCTAGCTGAGATCTCTGGAAGTTATAGAAGTGGAAGTCACAAGTTCCCCACTCCAGCATATGACACAGGAATTAGCACAGGAAAGACAAAACTGCACTTTATCAAACACTTTTCCAGGTTCTTCAGTGAAGATATAAATGTTAGGACTGAAGTTGGTATGCTTCTCTCTTTCTTTCTTTTGGCATTCACAGTAAGATTTATTCCCATTTATCTATCCAGTGTAGAGGCAATCACACACACACACAGACACACACACACACACAGGGAGGGAGGGAGGGAGGAAGGGAGGGAGAGAGAGAGAGGAGAGAGAGAGAGAGAGAGAGAGAGAGAGAGAGAGAGAGAGAGAGAGAGAGAGAGAGAGAGGTGGATGTCACATGAGATCACAAGAATCACTTGTGGGCATTTTCTAAAGTTGATAGAGATAGATAGATAGATAGATAGATAGATAGATAGATAGATAGATAGATAGATAGATAGATAGATAGATGGATGGATGGATGGATGGATGGATGGATGGATGGATGGATGGATGGACACATGGACGGACGCACAAACGGACAGTGCATTCAGAAAGTATTCAGACCCCCTTCACTTTTTCAATTTTGTTATGCTGCAGCCTGATTCATGGTTGAAATTCATATTTTTCCTCATTATAGGGTCCGTAAGTACCCTATAATGACAAAGTGAAAACAGAAGTTTAGAAATGCTTGTAAATTTATTAAAAAGAAAACATGGAAATATCACTTATTGGCATAAGTGCTCAGACCCTTCACTCAGTACTTTGTTGAAATACCTTTGGCAGCAATTACAGCCTCAAAACCTTTTGGGTATGCGACAAGCTTTGCGCACCTGGATTGGAGGATTTTCTGCCATTCTTCCTTGAAAATCCTCTCAAATTCAGTCAGGTTAGATGGCTACTATCGGTGGACAACCATTTTCAGGTTCCTCCAGAGATATTCCATAGGGTTCAAGTCAGAGCTCTGGCTGGGCCATTCTAGGACATTCACAGAGTTGTCCCTAAGCCATTCCTTGTTGTCTTGGCTGTTTTCACTTTGCCATTGTGGGGTACTGAGTGTAGATTAATGAGAAAATTAATTTCAACAACTGTAGAATCAGGCTGCAGCATAACAAAATTGACAAAAGTGAAGGGGTCTGAATACTTTCTGAATGCACTGTAGAAAGATATAGATGGATGGATGGATGGATGGATGGATGGATGGATGGATGGATGGATGGAGGAATGGACGGATGGATGGGTGGGTGGATGGATTGAGAGAGACAGGGAGAATTACTATTTCTTCCCTCGCCAAATCATGATCCAGTAATAAAGTTGTTGATACTGCAAGAAAGAAATAGTAGCAAACCTTTCATTATGAGTCGAGATTCTTTGAAGGTTACCTGTGTTTTATTACAATTTTAAGAATATTATTTTTGTGATTTGAGTATTGCAATGTGCTAACCTGTAAACTGCACAAGTTTTACCTAGACATATTTCAGGATTACAAGTCACATGGTTGATGGTGGTCTTAAATATAACCTTACAAGAAAAGAATAGTTTAACAGTTATTCCACAGAACCCTTTTCTTTCTACTTGACTGGAAGGGTATAAGACATTCGCTGGTCTTTGTAATGCTTCATCTGAAATGTATTCTTAAGGAGCCCGGGTAGCACAGTGGTTAGAATGCAGTATTTTAGGCTAACTCTGTCCACTGTCAAGGTTGACTCAGAATTCCATCCTTCCAAGATTGGTAAAATGAGGACCCAGATTGTTGGAGGCAATATGCTGACTGTGTAAACCACTTAGAGAATGCTGTAAAGCACTATGAAGCAGTATATAAGTCTAAGTACTATTGCTATTAAGGGTGGGATTCCACAACATGAATGTCATTCATTGCAATATGGCATCTATTCTTCCTGCAGCAACATCACCAGTTCACATCTTGAGAAGGTCAGACATTATGAGCATCTCCACCACTTTCCATATGGGGTGGTTGAGATTCTCTTTGTTTTATAAGAGACAACACAGTACATAATGTCCTTTTCCAGTTGGCAGAGAAGCTTCTGTTCCTTTAATAAATTCATAGAAGGAAGACTTTATCAGAATATATCATATTTAGGAATGAATAAAGAACTGTCCAACCACAGAACTCTTTGTGGTATATATAAAAAAGGAATATTAAGTTAATATTATACTAGTGGAATAGAGCCAGTAATTTGAGATGCTCATATGCTTTGGCAAGTCAGAAGAACCAGCTTTCCTGTGCAGTCATGTCTGTTGACAGCAATATTTAAAGTGGAAAGAAGAGGAGGTGAATGGGTAGGTGGATCTGCCAGCAGCTGGCAGCCAATTCTGGAACAGGTCTCTCCAGTTAATGAAAAGAATGCTGACTCAGTCAAAGTCAAACCAGTTTGGGCTGAGCTAGTATTTGCATCTATTTAGAAACCTTTTTTAAAAAGTCAAGTTAACTTGGATATGGTAAGAACATATGCAGAAAAGGATAGTGGTAAAGGAATGCTTGTATGTAAATTTTATTCTCACATAAGTTAAATACAAATACTAATCTTCCATCAAAATGTTAAACATTTCTCCTATTATTTTTTCCTGTTTTAGTTTTAGTTAATGCTTTTTAAATAAGAATTATATAATAGTTTTAAGTAATGATTGTTTTATATAATTAATGTTTTCTTGGATGGTTGTTGGCTTCCCAGAGTCACTTTTCGTGAGTTGGGTGACTATATAAATTTGATAAATAAATTAAGTATTTGCTATTGAGTTAGACATAGTCAACTCTTCTTCCTTTTTTTTTTGCCTTGTATTGTACATGAGCAAAGTACCGTAAATGAAGCAGAAATGAATAACATCGCAGTGTTGAGTACAGTATATCTTTTCAGAATTTAATTGGACTTAAATAACAATGTATGGAAATAATGTATTTAGTAGCCTTCTCAAATCTGTTCTCTTCTAAACGTGTTGCATTACTGTCATTATTCTGAGCTGCTACTGTCATATGATTGCAGGCTGAAGTATAGGACTGCAGCCCCAGATGAAGTTCCAAGTATAATAAAATCAAGTTCTGGTCTGGAAAAGATGTTATGGTTTTCATTAAGAAAATAACACTTAATTTCCATCTAAGAGTTCATTTACAGTGGGCAGTTCTTACTGTCATGTTTTAGAAAATAACCTGAATCTGGTTTTCAAAGTTACTCTGTGCAAATGAATATGGACAAAGCAAAATGATGGCTATTTTCTCATCTCCCAGAGCTGTAAACCCATCAGAGACCACTGTCTTGTGCTTTCCTTTATGAGGAACTTGTGGTTCATCTTGAGTCCTCTCCTTGTCTGGAGGAGAATTACAAAGCAAAATATGCAAAGTATATAATGAATGAAATATAAAAATACCATGTAATAATAATAATATTAACGACAACAATAAGTATTAAATTATTAAATTAAATGTATGTATGCTGCTTGACTCCCAATGACTCTGAGTGGTCTACAAACAGTTAAAAACATTTAAAAACAGAAAAGCACCTCCCTCCAAATAAAACCCAAATAACAACACAATCAAAGAAACAGAGATGGTAGAGAAATCAAATCCATAGGGGAACAAGGAAAAGAGGAAAGGGGACATCAATAATGCTTGTTAAAAGCCTCACAAAGAGCCATGTCTTCAGGGCCCTTTGAATTCCCAGAGGGTGGTGTGTGTGTGTGTGTGTGTGTGTTTTAAATCTTTGGAGGAACCTTATATCAGGGGGCTAGTATTGCTACAGTGAAGGCATGCTTCTGGGGTTCTGATTGGTGGCGTTGTGTAATTGAAGGAATCCAGACTGTGCCAAGCTGGCCAGATCAAATCAACTGAGCAGATATGATGGAAGATAGGCCATACTTCCAAGGAAAGAAATGGGGAACTGAAGAGAGATCCATTAAAAGCAGAACTGACAATCATGATGAATAATCCAGTCCATTGTAATTCCTCTCCAGATAAGGAGAGGACTCAAGATGAACCACAAGTTCCTCATAAAGGAAAGCACAAGAGAGTGGTCTCAGATGGGTTTACAGCTCTGGGAGATGAGAAAATAGCCATCATTTGCACAAAGTAATAATAGTAGTAGTAGTAGTAGTAGTAGTAGTAGTAGTAGTAGTAGTAGTAGTAGTAAAGTTGGAAGGGACCTTGGAGGTCATCAAGTCCAACCCCCTATTCAGGCAGGTAACCCTACACCATTTCAGACAAATGGCTGTCCAGTTTCTTCTTAAAAACTTCCAGTGTTGGAGCATTCACCGCTTCTGGAGGCAGGTTGTTCCACTGGTTAATTGTTCTAACCGTCAGTTAGTTTCTCCTTAGTTCTAAGTTGCTTCTCTCTTTGGTTAGTTTCCACCCATTGCTTCTTGTCCTGCCTTCAGGCTCTTTGGAAAATAGCTTGACTCCCTCTTCTTTGTGGCAGCCCCTGAGGTATTGAAACACTGCTATCATGTCCCCCCTCGTCCTTCTCTTTGTTAAACTAGACATACCCAATTCCAGCAACCGTTCCTTATATTTTTTAGCCTCCAGTCCCTAATCATCTTTGTTGCTCTTCTCTGTACCCTTTCTAGAGTCTCAACATCTTTTTTACATCGTGGTGATCAAAACTGGATGCAGTATTCCAAGTGTGGGCTTACCAAGGCATTGTAACGTGGTATTAATACTTCATGTGATCTTGGACAAGTGAAGCTGTCCCTTCAAAAAATATTTTATTTTAAAATCACTTTTGGAAATTTGCTGGTTAGCTGCTTTTCAGCTACTAGGACCTTTTGGATCAACAGGTTTTACATCATTGGCTGAGTTTCCTTCAATCCTTAGCAAAAGAAGTTTAAATACAAGTTTAAGGACTCAATTTTTTTTCTTTTGGAATAAACAATAAACAGGGATTAGAATTTTGATTTTTGAAAGTTACAAATAGAGTAAGGACCGAAATAAATTTAAAATAAGATCTTTGAATTAATTATAAGAATCCTTCCCATGGGAAAATGTTTCGGTTTTGAATTCTCATTAAAAAAAATGATAGGATGAGTCTTTGAAGATTGGACACTAGAGGGATTCAGAAGGCACTCAAGATTACAATTAAAGGAGAACACTAATTTTTGATTTATTATTCCAGAATGAAGTAAAATATTATAACATTGGAAATATTAAAATATTTATTAACAGTGGACTCAGAAATTAATTTTAAGAGTGTCTGCCTGTATAAATAGACTACATGTAAAAGATCCTATGGAAGAGAAACACATTTTTCCTCACAAGATTGAGATTGATTTGAAAATGGATTTTAAAATGACCAGCTACAAGAATCATCAGTCTAAGGGGTTTAGCTGGATGAGTTGTCTAGCAATCAGGAAAGGCTGGTCTCAGAAGACAATCAGCAGAGCTAAAAACCTCCATTCTGGAGGAGAGGAGGGCTAAACCAGAATGCTCAGCAAGACTATTGACTATAAAAAATCTTGCCCTGTTAAAGGAACAATCCCCTATATAAGGGGAGCCCCATGACTCACAAATCCATTGATGACAACTCTCAATTTACTTCAACATTGTGTTTCTCAACCCCTTAGCTGACTTCCTGTTTGTTTTTCTAAAGATATATTTACCTATATGCCTAATGATGGGATTCAAATATGTGAACAACTGGTTCTCTGTGTGGATGCCGCTTCCGGAAATCCATTTTGGGCCTGGGCAACAAAAAATTAGCTACCGGTTCTGCTGAAGTGGTGCGAACCTGCTGAATCCCACCACTATATATGTCTATGATTTTTATGGAGCTGGAAAGGACAGGACAGTGACAAGCACCATGAATTGCACCAAGAAACAAACTGGTCACCAGTATTACCTCCATCATGGCAAGACTCTAATATTTCTGAAGGGAATGATCCAACCCATCCAAAGTCATATGGACCTCTCTCTTTATTGAACACTGATTACAAACTTTTTATGACAATCTTAGCAAAAAAGATTAAACAATCTTCTAGCATACATAATATACTCTATTCAGATGGGACTTTGTTCTGAAGAGATGTATGATTGCTGATGTAAGATATATAGTATTTTGAATGACATTGATAATATTAATTGCAATGCAAGAGGGCATAATTATTTTTCTTGATACAGAAAATGTTTTTGATTCATGAAGGTGAACTGCAGTTGAAATTTTTAAATCATAGATCCAAAGTATTTATCTGGAATAAACAGCAAACTTAAAAGAAAATGGATCTATTTCAAAAACTTGTTTACAAGGAATAAAAAAGCTTTTTTTCTCTCCCTGTTTTATTGGCATTAGAACCATTAGCAAAAAAACATTCAGAATGATACAATATTTTTGGAATTAAAACAGCAAATCAAAAGTATAAATAATATGATATACTGTTGATATTGTACTTACAGTAAGTCATCTAAATAATTCTTTAGAATTGATAACGAAATAAATATAACAGGGTAATATGGATGGTAATTACAATAGTGTAGCAACAGGACACAGATGATTCCATGGAATTTATTCAGAAAGGAATAATGATATTTAAGATGATGATAATACTCCCAGGAATTTTGGGTGGTTTAAAATTATAACATTTTTGAAAACAAAAAAAACAATGCAACCCCCCCCCGCCAAAGATGTCATATTAAACTGACCCAGATAAAAACACAGAAAAAGAAGAAAAGGGGACATAAGTCATGTTTGCCAAAGGCTGGACTAAACTGCCAGGGTTTCAAGGCCCTTCAAAATACCTATAGGTTACGATCATTCAAATCTTGGAGGAAACCTCATTCCAGAAGTCAGGAACTGCTCAACAGAAGATGCATTTCTGGGGCCCTGACAAGTGTCGTTGTTCAATCAGAAGAACCCTGAGCCTGAAAACTGTCAAATCAGATTGGCTAGCTAGGCAGATACTATGAGAGATGAAAAAATGTGTTCAACATTAGCGTTAAAGCAATTAAATCCTTAGGTATTTATTTAACTAGAAATAATGAAGTTATTCAAAAATAATTATTTGCATAGTTGGAAGGGTATAATGGAAGATATTCTTAAATGGGAAAATTTGAACTTATCTAGGTTAGGAAGTAAATAGCAAAAATCAACATTCTTCCAAGGGTTAACTTCCTGTTCCAAAACATGCCAGTGAAAATTGATGAAAAGATGCAAAACGAGTAACAAAGACAAATAAGCAATTTCATCTTGCTAAATAACAACTGAGGATTAGATGTGAGGTTTTACAAAATGTAAAAGAAAGAGTGAGAATGGGATATCAAATATGAAGCTATATTATCAGAACAGCTGTTTGACTTGAATCACAGACTGAATCATAGCTCCATATGGTTGGATCACATTTATAGAAGGAATAGAATATTTTTGGACTGATATAAAAAAGTGCACTAAATATAAAAAATCAATCCATTAAAATTACCTTATTAAAAAGTAAATAATAATAATAATAATAATAATAATAGTAATGAGTTGCAAGAGACCTTGGGTATCTTCTAGTCCAACTCCCTGCTCAGGCAGAAAACCCTATACCATTTCAGACAAATGGTTGTTCCAGTCTCTTCTTAAAAACTTCCAGGGTTGGAGCATTCACAACTTCTGGAGGCAGGTTGTTCCACTGATTAATTGTTCTAACTGTCAGGAAATTTCCTCTTAGTTCTAGGTTGCTTCTCTCTTTGATTAGTTTACATCCGTTGCGTCTTGTCCTGCCTTCAGGTGCTATGGAGAATAGCTCGACTCCCTCTTCTTTGTGGCAACCCTGAGATATTGGAACACTGCTATCATGTCCCCCTCGTCCTCCTCTTCATTAGACTAGACATACCCACTTCCTGCAACAGTTCTTCATGTGTTTTAGCCTCCAGTCCCCTAATCATCTTTGTTGCTCTTCTCTGTACTCTTTCTAGTATATGGCAAATTCAAAAAAAAAAGGAACAAGACCATACTTATGTGCTCTGTCTTTGATATTAAATATATATTTTCATGAAGAATATGCTAAAAATTGATCAGTGGTGAGCAAAATCTTATAATTTACAAAACTCAATTATCATTAAAACAAAAATGTAATAATTTAAGACTCACAGAATGGTCAGAAATGCTTTTGTGGATCTCAATACTGCAAATAAGCAGTATAGGTCAGAAGGAATGGTTTAAAAATAAGCCCAGGGATCTGACTAAATTTGAAATACTTATAATACAAAATACAGAACGTCTGCTAGAATTGTTACTGAAACATGATTTGGAGACTGAACAAGTTAAAGAATGCATTATCAAATGGACACAGAACTTAAATGGGGCAATGGGAGTTATCAATGGAAGATAAACATAAAAATCATTGTGATTGATACATTAAGAGAAAATTGGTACAAGACATTCTTCTCTTGGTACATCACCACAGTGATGATTGCTAAAATGGGCAATACATATTCAGAAAGATATTGCAAATATAGAAATGAAGTTGAAAAATGTTACCATATTTGACAGCAATGTCCTAACCTCAGTTATTCTGGAATACGATCTTATAGGAATAAGTCCTAATGTTGGTTTTCCTTTTTTATCAGTTATTTTCTGTTATTTATTACTAACCATCTTATGTAGCTAAAAATATGTTGCTTTGGCTTTATATATGATTACTGTTGCCAGAATACTTTATACTGGAAATCACATTTAATTCCTTCATTGGATGAATGACAGCTTAAACTACAGCAGATTGCATATTTCCAAAACAATTTTGAATATGAAAAACAAATGCGAAGTCAGTTTCAGTTTAACCTGGAAACCATTTATGGAATATAATTCTGTACCTGGCCTGTTGCCATATCTGATATTTTTTTAAAAAAATAATAATAATAGTTTTGAACTCTTTAACTATGACTGCATATTTTTTAATCATATGAATCTTTCAACTGATTTAATATTTTATTTTAGAAATAGTTAAGTCATTTTGAAGCATCAAGATGTCACGAAACTATTTTATATTTGTTTTAATCTAAGTTGATATATAAGAATAAAGTGAGATTGTTTTCTAATGGAATAGTTTCTTTTAATTTTCTCTTATGTTGCTCTACAAACCTTTCCATGTAATATTTGTATTTGTAATTTACAAATAAAAAGTATTTGTAATTTCTATTATGTTTCTTTTCATTTCCTTTTTAAAACAAAACAAAAGGGAATTGATTAAGGTATGAGTCCCCATGAGCAAGATGAATGCTGTTCCACTTAGGACAGGCATGATGAAGAGAAGGCCAGGTGACATTGCTTAAATGATGGGACAAGCCTACCCTGTCCACCCTGTCGGGCCTTATCACATCTTATGTGTTCGTGAAGTACTGATGTCAGTCTCTAAGGAAACTTTATTAAGTTAAAAAAAATCTAATATTCTCTATTAAAGAGGTATGTAAACAAATCCAGAAATGGAAGGGAATTCCTGGAAGCCTGGCATTCTGATGGTTTAGCCATTAACAGACACATAGAGATAAATTCAGTCTACACACTATGCCAAAAGCAAAGAAGAATCTGAGAAGGAAGCAAGCTTCGGACACAACTTTCCTACTCATATCAACAGTTAGATAAGCAAGGACCAACACAATAGGCAAGAACAGCCAAAGAGTATCCACTACAGCCAACCAAACCAGGTAGACAGATCAGATACAAGCAAATTATTGGGACCCATCTTCCTATATCAAATTACTGACAAAGTTACCTTGATTGGTTCTGAAAAGTCTGCAAGAAGAAACACAAGTTCAGCAAACATCACAAATTCAAAAACTGAGCAAGAACTGAACAAACTGGAAGCTCTTTTGACCCAAGATTACAGTTTTAATCTGCCTCCAGAATGTAAAGTTAAAATTGGCATCCTGGGGTTGCCTATTTCTGCATAAAGGATAGATGGGGGAGATGTGCTAACAGTCTTCAATCAATCAACCTTTATTACCATCAAAGAGGAGGATGCCGTACAAAGTTTTAAAAAAACATACAAAATACAAAAATAAAATTATATAAAAGCTAACAAGTGTAAAGACAAGAATCTAAAACAAAAATATTTTAAAAAGTCTAAAAATAAAAGCAAAGCAATAAATGGGCAAAAATAATTCATAACACAAAATAATGATAATACAATATAGTCTTCAAGTATCTGAAATGTTTCCAGAGTAGATTTATTTCTATTGCTTTAGAGTCAGTGAATTTAAACTACAAGAAAATAAGTTTAGGGTAGTTGCCAAGAGAAACCTCTTGACCAGGGGTCTTCAAACTTGGCCCTTTTATGACTTGTGGATATCAACTCCCAGAATTCCTCAGCCAGCGTGCCTGGCTGAAGAATTCTGGGAGTTGAAGTCCACAAGTCATAAAAGGGCCAAGTTTGAAGACGCCTGCTCTTAACTATATAAGCTATCAACCAGTGGAATAAATTGCCACATGAAGTAGTGAATTGTCCTTCAATGCAGATGCTGGATGGTTATCTATCAGAGAGGTTGTAGGGCAGGGGTATCAAACTCAATTTCATTGAGGGCCACATCAGCATTGTGGTTGCCCTCGGGGGGGAGGGGTGTGTGGCCAGGGTGGGTGCGGCCTACTGGGTGGGCATGGATGGAATGGGTGTGGCCTACTGGGTGGATGTGGCTAGCTCTACATCATTCGCGTCAAGGGTGCCTACCTGTGAGGACCTGGGCAGGAGTGGGACAGATCTGAGAGTCTCTGGCAGAAAGGGGTGGGACCAGGGCAGAGCCTATCAAGCAGGATATGTGAAGTAGGCGAGGGCCATTTGTTGGCCATTTCCAGGCGATGGTGCATTTCTTCATTCCTCACAAAGGGTGACACCTCCCAAGCAAGCACCCAGGGAGCGGGGCCAACATGACAGGGGCTGGTTCCTTGCTGTTTCCAGACGGCCTTGTGGAGCTAAGACTGAATGCATTTCAGCATAGATAGCCACCACAAAATTGTACATGGCTCCCGGTCGGCCTGGGCCAGGGCCAAGGCAGCGGGGGCCGTTCCCTCACTGTTTCCAGGATGGCTTTGCAGGCCACATGAAACCACTTTGTGGGCCGCATCCGGCCCCCGGGCCTTGTGTTTGACATATCTGTTGTAGGGGAATCCTGCTTTTGTAAGAATTGAACTATATAATCTCTTATTAACTTCCATCAATATGTTTCTAAATATTCAGGAGTTTGCTAAGAATATAGCAAAGTTCTACTATCTTTGCCTTCTCTAAATATTTATGAAATAGTTAAACATGGAAAGTAATTTAACAGAAATGGTATATAGATGTAAGTTCATGTCTATAATTAGTAATGGAAGGAGCCCTAATTAGCAATAATGGATTACATACTAATTGCTTTAATGATTTAGAAAGACCCAACAAAAATACAAACAAATATTGTTACATTCTTCCAAGTTCTACATTCAGACAATATAATCAGGTGGGGAAATGAGGAAATATAATTTTGTGATCAACAATTCTAGATTCTAATCACAGCTGATTGTTTTACAAAAGCTGTCCAGTCACAAGACATAAGGGTAGCAATATTGTATTAGTTAATATATCACAAACCATTGTAGTATTTAGCACTGGTTTCTCTGTCAGAAACAGAAATGTTAACATTTTTAGTGTAGTGATATTTTTATGAAACTTGAGAAGATGTAACTTTGAGTGTTTCCCTGAAAGGCATTGGATTGTTATAAATCTATGAGAAAACCTCTTAGATGTAGTCAGGGCTTTTTTTTCCTCATAGAACGCCCAGAACAGAGTTCCGGCACCTTTTTTGGATGGAACCTTGTAGGGTAGGCAAGGCGGGTTGTATGACGTGTGTGAGTTCCGGCACCTATTTTTTTTTTTTTTTTTTTTTAGAAAAATAGCACTGGATGTATTATATTATTACATTGATTTCTTTCCCATTTTTTGGTTATTGTTTCATTTCTTTTTCTCCTTCTCTTTTATTTAAAAAAGGGAAGGATAAAAATCGGGATCCCCACAAGAAAAAAAGTTTGTGCTATTGGATGTTGATTTTAAACATTAGTTTTATTAATATTAGTCAGTTATAGAAACAAAAATTCTGGTTTCTGAGCAAGATACAATTTCCAGGACCTAAATGTGAATCCAGGGTGCAACAAACTAATCTTTATAAATCAGCAAGTCGCATTTCAATCATGTTCTAGTCAGATCTGCCAAATTTCTGCAATTTCCAAATATAATATGATTTGTTAGCTGCGTCACTCCTCTTTCCACCTGAAGCTCATGGCCACATGCATAGCAGCTGGGGTGTCTTCTGGGCATGGTAAAACAAAGTCAAGGAGGCAGGCAATGATGGTGCAAGCTACATCTGTTTTTAGGTGTGTTGCATGTACAATGTACATTAAAACAGCAATCTTCAATTGCACCCTTGCTGTCCTTATCTTGATATTTTTTTTGATAATTCCTTGTTGATGCCCCTGCATAGTTTTTTCTTTCTTTCTTTCTTTCTTTCTTTCTTTCTTTCTTTCTTTCTTTCTTTCTTTCTTTCTTTCTTTCTTTCTTTCTTTCTTTCTTTCTTTCTTTCTTTCTTTCTTTCTTTCCTTCTCTCTCTCTCTCTCTCTCTCTCTCTCTCTCTCTCTCTCTCTCTCTCTCTCTCTCTCTCTCTCTCCCTCTCCCTCTCCCTCTCCCTCTCCCTCTCTCTCTCTTTACAATTTAGAGACACTTTTTCATTCCTTCATTCCTTCATTCATCCATTCATTCAGTTTCTATAAAGTCCCAACTAAACCAAGTCCCTGTTTTCCTCATAGAGAGATTCTGTGCCCCACCCAGTTCCAATCCTATGAAGTCAATTGATTGAAAGAGAGTAAACACAGCAGAAGGTAGATCTGAGTTTGGCTTTTCCAGATTCTAGTCCCATCACTTTAACCATTTCACCTCATTAGTATACAATTTTTAATTGATTTGACAGATTGCCCTCCCTATTTTAGGAGTTATAGAAAAAGATGTAAAACAACCATTCCATACAAAGGGTGAAGTTGTCTGCTTCCTTGACCACAAACCAAAGGATGGGACAGATAAAGTAAACAACTAGTATCTGATGGTGAAACATCAGTGGAAGAACCACTTTCACTATCAGTATTTCTAATCTTTAATTCTGCATATCACCAATCAGTACTACTATCATTTGTGATTCATACAAGAATCCTCATCTCCAGCTTCTCTGGGCTTTCAGTGACTTTACAGTAGTTAGAAATTATAGAGGACAGTAATTTAAAGCAAGAATCAGATCTGTAAGCCAAGTTCTGCTTTCTTTTCAGCTGAAAAGGCAGATAAAGACTGGCTAGGGGCCAGTCACTGTATAGGCGTGGGACTGAGACCTATCTGGTTCCAGTTGCCCAATGCCAATGCAATTTCTTGGTGCCATATTGCATTAAATGAATGGATTTGTATTTGCAATGCTGTATTTGGTTGGTGCCCCAAGGCATTTGTTGGTTGGCACTGATGCTGTTGCCTCCTGGCTTCTTTTGTTCTTTCTCCTTTCCCACCATCTCTGTTCTTTTTGATGAACTTGCCATAGGCCTCTTAACTTGACATGATGCTAACTAATCTTACCCTAACCACACCCTGGTTTTTTTTTTTTGGTAGCAATTCATTTTGGCCACCACCAAAGTTGCATCTTCGGATAATTAGAGCAATTCCATGACAATAAGATTATTATTGCTTTAGGCAGTCAGGAATAAATTTTCAACTGAATAAAATAAAATTTTGGTTAGCACAATACATTTTTCTGTCATTCACTTTTTTCCTTAACTCAACTACCATATGAGTATCAAATTTTGTTCATTTCATTAGGACAAGGATCTTGCATTTTCCTTTAAATTCTGAGGGATTCAAAATAATATTAAATCTTTGAATGGGGTAAGGATGGTGATGTGCATCGTGCTAACTAATCTTTTACTTATATTTATGTTTTTTGTATTAATATATGCATTTAAATTACGAGTAGATTCAGGAAGCTTATCTGAAATGGAACCACTTGCTTTTCAAACAGTAACCAGGTTTGTTGTAAAAGCTAATTCATTTTTTCCTTTGGCAGCTAATTCTAATGATTAATTGTATTATGCTAAGACTTTTTATCTAATTTGAACTGTAATATCTTGGTGCCTTAATAGGGCGGTTCATGCTATATAAATTATTCACAGAAGCAGATCATAGGCAGTTATTTGTTTTCTCATCTGTGATACTTCAGCTCTTAGCAATATAGGCTTGTTCATACAAGGCTTACAAATTGCTTAAGAGAGGAGGTGAGCATGTATACTTTATAGCTGACTGGAAAAGAGAGATCACGTATCCTAAAATGCATAGTAATCAACTTATCTGGTAATTTTTCCTTCCCCAAATGTTTGGAATAAATTTCAGAGTTCACACATTCTCTTTCGTCACCAAATATGTCGACACCACTTTGCAACATTAACTCACAACCAGACTGAGAAACTGAATAATAGATAACTTGTGTTTGATTGACAGCCCACTGCAATTTAATTTGTTTGTTTAAAATATTTATATTGCAATTCTTAGTTAACAAGGCACCATAGCAACTTTCAACATAATAGGAAACATGACAGCTTTTGTGTTTTGGCTTGTAATCTTTTAAACAAGGGTTCAGAGGGAAATGGAACACAAGAAGGAAAAAAGAACACAAAATTAATTAAAAGTTAGATGTTGTATTCTTAAAATGAAACTCAGAGCCTTGATCCTGCTTCTAACCTATGACATTCCAATGGAGAGGAACTACAAGGTGCTGAATAGGACAGAAGAAAAATGGGAACTGGTGCTTTATGAGACTCTTGAAAATCTCAGCTTTTATTTATTTATTTCTCGAACTTATATGCCGCCCTTCTCCTAGGACCCAGGGCGGCTTACAAACAATGCAATAAAATTATAACAATAAAATTAATCACATTCATACAACATACAAGCTCAGTCAACTCACATTCGCTGATGGAGGAACATTCCTAGGCCCAGGGGCAGAGCACAGCTCATACGCCCCAAGCCTGTCGACATAAGTACGTCTTTAACAATTTCCGGAAAGCTAGGAGGGAGGAAGCAGTACGAACCTCTGAGGGAAGCTGGTTCCAGAGGGCTGGGGCAGCAACAGAGAAGGCCCTAGCCCTGGGCCCCGCCAGATGACATTGTCTAACAGACAGGACCCATAGGAAGCCAACCCTATGTGCCCTAACCGGTCGCTGGGATTCATGAGGCAGAAGATGGTCCCGCAAGTATCCTGGTCCATTGCCATAAAGGGCTTTATAGGTCATAACCAACACTTTGAATTGTGTTCGGAGACCAATTGGTAGCCAGTGCAGCTTACAGAGGGCTGGAGTGATATGAGCATGCCTTGGGAGACCCAAGACAGCTCGCGCGGCCGCATTCTGGACTACTTGCAGTCTCTGGACATTCTTCAAAGGTTGCCCCATGTAGAGAGCATTGGCATATTCTTAAATATTCCTCTATAGGACAAAGAACATGCGTATTCTCTGTAGAGTTTCTTTCTTTCCCCAGAACTGTACAACTTAACAACAACAGCAGCAGCAGCAGAGTTGGAAGGGATTTTGGAAGTCTTTTAGTCCAAACCCCTCCTCAAGCAGGAGATTCTATACCATTTCAGACGAGAGTGAGTTTCCAATGGCTATATGCCCCTAAAGACATGGTTTTATCAGCTGGCCTGGGAACCATGGATGGAGATGGAACCTATCAAATCACTGATTTAACTGTGTTGCTGCTGCTGTTGAGGTGTCTGTGTGGAGTTTTTATGGGTTTTTATACTGTGTATTTTTAATGTCATAAGCTGCCTGAATATGTGAATTGGGCAGCCATATAAATTTGTTTAATAAATAAAATAAAGGCTATGCTTGCCACATTTTCATCTCCTCTGATGCTTTGTTTCATCCTAGTTAGATCCCTGTGTTAGGTTAGCAGGATACTTTTTGCCCATTACTGGAATATTCTGGATATTTAACATTTATTTTCTTAGGGAAAACATTTCTATTGGAAAAAATGTTTGGACTAGCAAACGCCACAATATTATTTACTTACTGTAAATCTATAACGTGCATTTCCAATTACAGAATACTCAAGTAGGCTAACAGTGGAATGCTCACAGTGTCTTGACCATGTTCCCTGCTCCCAGAAACACAAAAATAATCAAAATCAAAATAAGCAATTAAAGCCATACAAAACAATATTATTGTATGAAAGTTGCTGAAACCACTAATAGAGTCTCAGCTGAGGAGATATTTTTTCCAAAGACAGGAAGACTGGAGGCTTAATACATCCATAGGGGGTATTGCATAGCCTGGGAGCTATATACTTAAAACATCTAACCAAAACTTGAAAGAGCCAATGTTACAAGAGCCTCCATAATAGAGAGGCAGTCACAAAAAGGGCAACTTCCTTGTGAGGACTAACTTGACCATTCTAGTGTTATTATTATTTATTAAATTTCTATGCCGCCCTATTCCGAGAACTCAGGGCAGCTCACAGCATAAATAGAAATCCAATATTAAAATACTACATACACGAAATGATTCATGTGAGGTAGTCTTTCAGCACTGAGTTCATTAAGACTGTAATGATAATCATCAGTACCATAAACTACGATAAAAATGAATTGGATTTCTACATAGATGATGCACACAATTGATGTTATGTACTGTCTAAATCCTAGATTACAATAATAATCTGAGCACGAGGTAAGGACAAGCATCACCCTTACTGGGTCCATGTGCTTCAGAATGCCACTGTTTGTATACCAATGTAATCTATAGGAATTTTCCTCAAGCTGGAGCAAACTTCTAAGCATCTGAATACAAAGCTGGGCTGAAGAAAGTCTCTCTGCTTTTTCTTTCCGAGGGATGGTAAGCCCACCCAGAGTCAAAAGTGCCAATTTGAATCAGTTTTATCACTTCTCAGAAACTTTTCCATTTTATTTGGATTTATGTTCAGTTTATTGGTTCTTATTCAGATTGTTGTTATTATTCCAAGATGTTTGTTTAGGATATCTACAATCACCTCAGATAACAGAATATAAGCGTTGGAAGGGACCTTGGAATATTTCTAGTCTAACTCCCTGCACAGGCAGGAAACTCTATACCATTTCAGACAAATGGCTGTTCAGTCTCTTCTTAAAAACTTCCAGTGTTGGAGCAACCACAACTTCTGGAGACAAGTCGGTTTCACTGATTAATTGTTCTGTCAGGAAATTTCTCCTTAATTTTAGGTTGCATCTCTCCCTGATTAGTTTCCATCCATTGCTTCTTGTTCTGCCTTCAGGTGATTTGATGAGACTAGGAGTGGAAAATATAATTGGATACCTTTGTAAGAGTGATATCTCACCCCAAGCCTCAGGGATCTTTCAAATGGTTACCGAAAGGTGCTTAATGCCATAAGATATTGGAATTTCTGGATAATGCCAAAGGACAATAATAGCCACAGCAAGCAGATATTCTGCAATCTCTCCCTGAGGTGAGATCTAAACTGCTATGGAATGATTCTTCCTAAGTCTATCCATTCCTAGCAGTGTATATATAGACCTTGGTGTATGTCATCAGCCATAACTGTTTCACTACCAAACACAGCCATACTATAACCTGTTTCTTTCAAGAGTTGTGACAAGTGTAGTGTCAATCACTGATCCCTCAAACTGAGAATAGAGACCACATGCTAATTATTCTATCTGTCAAATATCTTAGAGATTTTTCTTCAACATGGGACAAGCTATTGTTTCATGCTTAATTGATAGATTGGGGTTTTTTACTCCATCTGTCAAAGCAATGAGCCAAAAAGAGTGCCAGAATCGTAGAGTTATTATAGATAGACACTGGCATATCATTAAATATTAAAAATACAGAATACAAGTCATATACAGAAAGGAAAACAATTCATCAATGTGGCTCACTTCGGCAGCACATATACTAAAATTGGAACGATATAGAGAAGATGAACATAACTAGTGGCCAGAAAGCAAAAAGTTATTTTAAGTTCTTTAAAAAAAAAAAGCTGTATAAGACGACTTTCAGTAGTGCAATACTGACAGAGAAACATTTTACATATGTGGGTGTCAATACACGTGTACACTCACACTCCAGCACTACTATAAATTAGGATCAACAGTGGATTCTAATAGATATCTTAGAACCAGTTTGATTATTCCACCATTTCTTTAGGTTTACAGTCGTCAAAATCTTGAAAAACCAGGACTGATTCTGGCTTTTTAAGTTGGTTGAAGATACTCAAGAGTGGTTGAAGCTATAGTCTCATTCATTCCTGATTCAGTGCCAAAGCTCTTTAGGAGTCTCAGCTGAATACCTGTCATTTTGCCAGTAAAATCCTTATTAAAAATTCCACCCATCTCTGAAGTTGAACCATTAGGTTAGAGGACCCAGTGAGTCTTCTCTGCCAAAACACTTAGTCTCTAGTCTATTTTTTTATTAGTTGTGAGAAGTTATGAAAATAGAATACTGTGGATAGTAATGGATAACAATAAACAATGTTTATACCACAGAGTGTCTAATAAACATACTGAGCTAAGAGTGTTTTGTGGTTGTTTGAAAAAATCTTCTACAGGATAACCACATTTTTATGATATAGTCTATTTTTAAAATAAATTTTTATTGAAAGTTTTACCAAGAGCATAAAAACTAACACAAACAAAAAGTAAAAGCAGAAAAGAGAGAGAAAAAGACAAAAATGCAGAAAAAAGAATAAAATAAAAAGAAGCTTCCAATTTCCTTTACAGTAAATATGAGTACAATTACACAGATATCTCTTACTCTATGATTACAAAAGAAAACTCACTCTTTTCAATTATCTAGTTTTCTCTAACCATCAAAACCACAAAACATAAGTGCATTTTTTCCATTTTATTAAAAAAAAAAAAAAATCTGAGGCAGCAGCCAACGCGAGGCTGACCAGCAGCAGCGGCAGCAGCGGCGGCGGCGGCGAGGAGCGCTGAGTCTTAGCGCGTCGTGTGTGCGCCTCGCTTTCTTCCTTTCGCGGCTGCCGACGTTCACGCGAACAATACAGTGTTTCCTTTAAAAATGGCGAAAGGCGACCCCAAAAAGCCGAAGGGAAAGATGTCCGCTTATGCGTTCTTTGTGCAGACTTGCCGTGAAGAGCATAAGAAAAAGAATCCAGAAGTTCCTGTCAACTTTGCAGAGTTCTCCAAGAAATGTTCAGAGAGGTGGAAGACCATGTCAAGCAAAGAGAAAGGAAAATTTGATGAGATGGCGAAAGCTGACAAAGTACGATATGATAGAGAAATGAAAGATTATGGTCCAGCAAAGGGGGGGAAGAAGAAGAAGGACCCAAATGCACCCAAAAGGCCGCCGTCTGGATTTTTCCTCTTCTGCTCGGAATTCCGTCCCAAAATCAAGTCCACCAATCCAGGCATTTCCATCGGAGATGTAGCCAAGAAGTTGGGCGAAATGTGGAATAACCTCAGTGACAGCGAGAAGCAGCCCTACAACAACAAAGCTGCTAAGCTGAAGGAGAAGTATGAGAAGGATGTTGCAGATTACAAATCTAAAGGCAAGTTCGATGGAGCTAAGAGCGCAGCCGCTAAAACCGCTGCAGCTGCCCGGAAAAAAGTAGAGGAAGAGGAAGATGACGACGAGGAGGAAGATGAAGATGAGGAGGAGGAAGAAGATGATGAATGAGAAACTGTGTATAATCCTTGTTTCCATGTGAATACCATAGAGTAGGGGAAACACCATTTGGAAAAGAAAAGAAACAAAAAATCTGGCACCTCTTGCTTGAGATGGTGCCTTATTTGCCCTTTATTCAGATTTACCACCCAAATTTGGTTGTTTTGATCACAATGCTGTAGCCTTTTTGGAAGTCAATAAATAAAAAGCGCTGGGGGGGGGAAGAAAACGCAGAAACAAAACGAAATAATAACCATTGTAACCTGGTTTACATTCAGTAGCTAGGGACCCTCTTCCGGGGTCCTGACTCTGTAACAAAGTTGTACATATTTCCAAACATTTTTAAAAACAGAAAGGAAGAGGGGGAAAAAATAATAGCAAATGGAAACAAAAGACGCTCTCGTGTTCTCCTAACTCTGTGCACTTTTTTCCTGTCGGTGTAACAAAGCATTTAAAAATGTTTCAAGCATCTTATTTTTTAATTTGTAAGGTGGTGTTTAACTATATGGTTATTGGCTAGAAAAATCCTGGGTTATAAACTGTACATATCTATAGTTTGTAAAAACTAGACAAATTCTTGTAGTTCATGCTTTGATGACCCCTGAGAAGGGGGGGGAATGGCTTTAAGGGAGGGGGGAAAGGCTCTTTGTGGGTCTTCCTCCCCCCTCCTTGGAAAAGGCCGTGTCTCAAAGCGTGGACCACGAAAGTAGATCTAATTTACACTACAGTGAGCGTACATTTAGCTTAAAAGTTGTCTTTCTGTATATAGTGAAATAGCATTCTGCAGCCATCCTTAGTTATGAAAGAAGGGGGGGATTCAGCCGGCATGAGATAAAACAAGAAATTGTATGGATTCCTTTTTTTTTTCTTTTTCTTTTCCTTTTAGTTTAAAGCCGGGGTAGTTTTTCAACCAGACCTGTAAGTCTCCTTCCGTGGTCAGCTTTAAAAGTGAGGAGAGGGCGCAGAAGAGTTCAAAAACGCCTCTGTACTTAAAAAGAAACGAAAGAAGAAGAAAAAAATAATTGCAACAAACATTACGTTGGTTTTTTTTGTATGTTTAGAATGCTGAAATGTTTTTGAAGCAAAAATAAACAGTATTACATTTAAAAAAAAAAAATCTATAAGGAATTTCCGGTCAACCATAAATGTAAATATTTTCTCTAATCAAAGAAGCTAATTTAGTCATCTCTAATGCATGTTCTATCATCTTCACAAAAGATTCCTCCATTATAGGTATTGTCAAATGTTACCACTTTCCAGCGTGTAGTAATTTCACTGTAATTGTCATACGTACAAATATTGTCCCTTGATTCTTGTCTAGTTGCCGATTAGTACCATGATATAGTCAGTCAAAACAGATGAGCTTCTGGATTCAAGATTTAATGTTCTTCTATAAACATGTTTCCCTCAGAATCTTGGTTATTTTCAAATATCTGATTATAGTGTTCTTCATGTAATGGTAACACAGGTAGTCCTCAACTTATGACCACAATTGAGTCCAAAACTTATGTTGCTAAGTGACAAATTTGTTAACTTTTCTTACCACATTTGTTAAGTGAATCACTGTAGTTATTAAATTAGTAACACCATTGTTAAGTGAATCTGGCTTTCCCATTGACTTTACTTTCCAGAAGCTCACAAAATGTGATCACATGACTTTGGGACACAACAACGGTCATAAATATGAACCAGTTGTCAAGCATCCAAATGTAAATCACATGACCATGGGGATGCTGCAATGGTCATATGTGTGAAAAATGGTCATAAGTCTCTTTTTTTCAATGCTGTTGCAATGGTCACTAAATGAACTGTTGTAAAGTGAGGACTATCTGTATTGATATTTTAGAAAAGAAATGTGCCAAAGGGAAATATAGTTAAATAAAGATGCAGTTCCTCTTAAAAAGCTGGTTTTGTTACTCCTCCCCTCCACAAAAAAGAAAGAAAGAAAGAAGAAAGAAAGAAAGAAAAAATGAGACAGGTCCTTTTTATGCTCATTCCACCATCCAGTCTGGCCTTCATCTAACTAGTTACAAAGGATCGTTGTAATTGCTAAATTATAACTCAATATTAATTTCTTTTTTCTATTTACTCAAGCTTATTATTTTGATATGATTGCCTTCAGTTTTTAATTGTAAAAGCAGGCAAGCAAACAAGAAGAAAGAGCTCCATCAAAATGGAATCCCAAAATCTTTTTCTCCTGGGAATGTTTTAACCTCAAAGTAATATTGTCATTTTTCTTTTTTGTCTTTTTCCACAAAAAGGAAAGAAGGAAAGAAAGGAAGAAAGGAAGGAAGAAAGAAAGAATATGAGACATGTCCTTTTTATGCTCATTCCACCATCCAGTCTGGCCTTCATCTATCTAGTTACAAAGGATCATTGTAATTGCTAAATTATAACTCAATATTAATTTCCTTTTTCTATTTACTCAAGCTTATTATTTTGATATGATTGCCTTCAGTTTTTAATTGTAAAAGCAGGCAAGCAAGCAAGAAGAAAGAGCTCCATTAACATGGAATCCCAAAATCTTTTTCTCCTGGGAATGTTTTAACCTCAAAGTAATATTGTCATTTTTCTGTTGAAGAGTGAGGATTCTGTTGAAAACTTGGGGACTCATCTAAATATACCTGTCTTTCCATGAAGCTGAGTCAGATTTATAGTATGCATAATCAGCTTTGTTCAACTGCAGAACTCTTTTGAGTTTCACCGACATTTACAAAAGGAAATGGGCATTTCTTCCCTTGGCAAATGTTCCTTTGCTCACAGCTGGTCAGAATCCTTAAAGTCTAAATCCAGAGGCTTTACTTGTAATTGTTCAAGCTTTTGAAACGAGAGGGGGGGGGGAATGTGATTTATTTGGTTATAGATGGAAAGAACTTTAACAATAAGAAATAATTTTTGTGGAAATAAAAATGATAAGGATACACTGCTGCCCTTAAATTAGAATATATCATTTTTTTAATGAACTTTCAGGGCTGCATTCATGGACGAAAATTCTTATGTAATGGGGAAACATTGTTTAGCAACATCCCTTGCAATCATATGCAGATTGTAGCATTCATAGAAAAAAAAATCTGTTTCTACTTCAGTCATTGCACAAGGCTGGATAGCAAGATGGGTGACATATACATTTAATAAATATATAATTTCGATCTAAAACGTTGTAAAGGGATTCTGAGTCTCAGTTAGAGAGTTGAAGTATAACTGGTGAAGAAGGAGGAGGAAGAGGAGGAGAAAAAAATGTTGTTTTCAATAGTTTGCAGATCATGTGTCATTTTGTCATGCCATATTAGACATAACTAATATGTACCATACTGACAGAGATGGAAGACCGTTATGGTCATTATATACATTCACATGTAATTAATCATTCATAACCTTAGTACCTGGCAAGCTTTTTAATAAATAAAACAATTTTCTAACATAAGAGAAAAGGTCACTTGAAATTTAAGTTTATATTCTGTTATTAACCTGAAGCATTTAATATTAATGATATTCCTAATATTTGGTTAAAAATTTCTGACTGATATATAGGCATCTCTGATTGCCATGTTGATTTAAGCATGCACGCTTGACACTATATAGCAAATTAATGTTCCTTTGATTTATGTTTTTCTGGAAGCAAAGAAATCTAGACTAGGTCTCTTTCCACACCCTGATCTTATTAAAAATTACTTAGCATAAAGTTTTGTTTTAGATATCTTTCTCTGCTAGGACATTTATATGCAATTTTGGGACCATCCTATTTTGTCCAAAGTGACAAAATATCATTATTCTTTTTCCCCCCAGAAATGATTCCTTTTCCAGAAATGACTGAACTGAAACAGTTGATACTATTGTATATTTTTGTTAAATTAAGAAAAATATTCTTTGATAGACATTTATGACTGATACTGCACTCCTAATCCTAAAGAGCTGAATAAGGTACACAGCAATTAAGTTCCTCTTCTAGCAGATCCCAAAGCATATTGTCATTAAATTTTTCTGTATCAAACTATGATAGCAAAAGTGTGCACTAAGTCATCATTTGTAGTTATCATCTATTGAGCAAATCACAGTTAGATGGATTTTCTCTTTGTTCTTTTTAATTCATTGACATAATATGGACAAAGGACCAGTTTGGTGTATTGATTAAGGCATCAGGTTAGAAACCAGGAATTCTACTTCCATCTTAGGCACCAAACTAGCTGGGTGACCTTGGATCAGTCACTCTCTCTCTCTCAGCCCTAAGGAAGAAAGAAATTGCAAGCTATTTCCAAAATCTTGCTTAGAAAACAGCAGGGATTGGGTTCAGATGGTTGCCAAAGACACCAAAAACAAAAACCAACCTCCCCCATTAAGAAAATCAGTATAATATACAAAACCTGTTAATAAAATAATGAGAAAAAGAAAGAAAAAGAAACATATACTTACGGTATGCATGCACACACAAGCACACAAAATATTATGATGCATATATAAAAGCAACCCAAATTAAAGCTCGACCATATGGGAGACTCTGATCTAGGATTTTGACAAGATGCTTCATTTTTTAAAATAAAGAATTGATATAAGGAGTCCCAAAAGTCCATTATGAAAAGATGGTACAACGTGGAACTGGTGAGTTTTACATATACATATTTGATGTTGGAATGGAAACATTACTTTCCCCCATATCTTTTACTTATTTATTTTGAATTTGGAAAGGAGGAAAAACATGATGACTGTCATTTAATTATCACCTAAAACAGCAGTTCTCAACCTTTTTCAGGCCGAGACCCCACCTGCGCCGCCCATGCGCGGCGTGACCACGACCTGCGCTGCACATGCGCGGTGCGATGGGCCGAATCGCGCATGCGCGGTGCGATGGAGCTAACCACGCATGCGTGGCGTACGCACAACAGCCCAAACCGCGCATGCGTGGTGCGATGGGCCTAACCGCGCATGCGCGGCACGCGTGCAACGGCCCGAACCACGCATGCACGGCCGATGGGCCGAATTATGCATGCGCGGCGCGCGCGCGATGGCCCAAACCACGCATGTGTGGCGCGATGGGCCAAAATATGCATGCGCAGCGCACGTGCGACGTCCCGAACCGCGCATGCGCAGCACGACGGGCCTAACTGCGCATGCGCGGCACGCGCGCGATGGCCTGAACCGCACAGGCATGGCAGGACGGGCCAAATCGCGCATGCGTGGCGTGCGCGCGACGGCTGAGGGGAAATGGGGAAAAAATGGGGGGAAAAATTGGGGGAAAAAAATGGTGGACTGCCGTGTTTGGCGACCCGCGTGAAACGGTCGTTTGACTCCAAATGGGGTCGCGACCCACAGGTTGAGAACCGCTGACCTAAAATTTTATTTGTTTATTAAATTTACATGCCACTTATCTCCCCGATAAGGAAACTTTGGATGGATTACAGACCATTAAAAAAAAAACCAAATAGAAAAGAGTTAAAAATTTAAAACTATGCAAATTAAAAAAAAAATTATGCAAAAAACAAAAACAAAAAAACAAACCCAAACCCAGGAGATGGCTTAGTATGATATGATGTTATGACTCCTGCATGAGGTTCGTTACTGAATTGAGATCATGACTGGAGATTATGACTCAAGCTCTTTCTTAATAATGGGTTCTCATTAGTCTGGCTAAGATAAAAAAAAATCTGTGAAAAATCTACTCTGATGGTTGAGTAACATAAAGATGATTATGTCCTTTTAGTTTGATTCCAGTGTTGCATTCTATTCACAAGTTGAAGGAAGAGGCAGAAAAAAAACCCAACTAGTGGAAGAATGTATTATCTGTGTCATAGATGAGGTCCTACTGTTCATTTTTTAGGAATGTTGCTTCAAGTGGCTCTTGATCATTGTTTCTCAAGTTCGGAAACTTGAAGATGTGTGGCCTTCAACTCTCAGAATGTTGTTTGGGGAATTCTGGGAGTTGAAGTCCACACATCTTCAAGCTGCCAAGGTTGAGAAACACGAGAGATAGAGATAGATAGATAGATAGAGAGAGAGAGAGAGAGAGAGAGAGAGAGAGAGAGAGAGAGAGAGAGAGAGAGAGAGAGAGAGAGAGAGAGACATACACACAGAGGGAGAGAGAGAGAGAGAGAGAGAGAGAGAGAGAGAGAGAGAGAGAGTCCTGGAATGTGGAGAATTTGGTGACTTGACACTGGATTTATTGTACTGTCTCTGCAACTTTAGAAGCCAGTGTAATGTAACCTAAGAAGTATTACTTGTTGGAGCTATGGCTAATTTATATTGTGGAGCTAATTTGTAAGGCAACAACAACAGCACTGATGCATTGAGGTTGCATAAATTTTCTTCTCTGAAATATGAGAGCAGGAACTGCTTTTTTACTGATGCTTCCGGCTTTATCTTGTTGTTGTGGAAACTCAGTCCAGCAACTCTTGTGTTTATATATTCACCATGTTTATTGACCTGGGAGTGAAGTGGAAATGAGCCAGTATTTCAGGGGAAAAAAGAGCCCTTTGTGTCTTTAGTTAGAATGCTATATTTGGGTCAAACATTCAGCCAGAAGTTCCCTGTGATAAATGTAATTCATCTGCAAAAATTTAATAATGCCTTGAAAATCCTGGAGGTCATGAACTGGTGCATGAACTGACGATTGTTTTCCTCCCCAGGAGATGGTGAAAACGAGGGTGTGCAAGAACAAGGTGCAGAAGCCAACTCAATTCCCTGCAGGGCCCAGATATGCTGCTTTTCTGGAGAACTCTGTGTTGGATTATGACTACATGGAAAGATTTTTAGAATGAATGTTTATACTATTAAATTTTTATTTTGCTTTTTCTGCAGAATAGGAGTAGAGGATTTTTTAAAGCATATTTTCAACTTCAGACAGAAGTCTAGAATTTTGCCCCTCCCCTAGTTTATATATATGGCAATTGCTTACTTCTGCACTGGGCCTTCAAGGTGATACACATGAGGTCCCTGTCATCTTCATGACCACCCTGGGGAACATCCACGGTTGCACCATGGTTAAGTCAGGAATCAAACTTAACCTCTTTATCACCGGCCTTATGATTTTCTTTATATCAATTCACAGAATTGACCAATCAAACATAGAATACGGGCAGTCCTCAGATTACAACCATTAGTTTACCAACTGTTCAAAGTTACAATGACACTAAAAAAAAGGTGACTTACAACTGGTCCTTACACTTATGGCTCCCGGTCAGGTAATCTAAATTTGGGCACTTGGCAACCAGCATGTACTTACGATGGCTGCAGCCTCCCAGGGTCATGTGATCACCATTAGTGACCTTCCCAGATGGCTTTCAACAAGCAAAGTCAATGGGGAAAGCTGGATTCACTTAAGAACTGCAGTACTTTGCTTAATAGCCCTGGCAAAAAAGGCCATAAAATCATGCACAACTCATTCACCTTATTTAGCAATGGAACTTTCAGTCCTAATCATGGTTATAAGTTGAGGACCACCTGTATTGTCCATTTGATCTATTAATAATTCTTCAACTTCTCAGCCACAGGTCCTATTCCACTGTGGTACCTGAGGTTACAGTGCTTGAGATATGCCAAATACTCCTATGCTAGTTTCCTTATGTTGCAAACCCAGAATATTTCTTGATATTGGCAGTGACTAGCAGAGTACAATCCACAGGGACTCCTTTACTTTTATGTTTACCAATCAGCCAAATAGAATATAATCCCCAATTCTTGGGAATCCATGTAAAGTTTATCCCGGAATAGTTATAGTGCTAATTCCCTTTATACCTGAAACTGCCTACAACAATAGTTATGTAGTGACATAGCTTAGGCATAACGTAAAATAGAATATGCAGTGAGGTCTTTGTATTTGTTTCTGGGAATATTTTACCTACTTTGCCTAATTCTGCACAGGAGTTTTGGACATGATAGATTGCTGATATTAATAGGGAGCAAATTCCGTTGTAAAATACCTTCATGGTTTATTTAATCCTCAGAACAATCTGGAGATTGATCTTTATGCCCTTCCTGCCTTCTATGAATATGCCATATGCAATGCTAGCCTTCCATGAAAATGGACCTCTGGCAGCTTTCTTCTACCAGAGGATTATTGTGAGGTTAAAAATGGGAACTTCTATCATTCTGAGTTTCTTGGGGAATAGTAAGAGATGGACATGATATTTTACATTCCGAGTCTCTAAAATGTAGAGCTTTTTGTGGAATTTGGAGCTTGTTATTCTACTAACAAAATGAAAAACTGTTCCATGTCGAGGCTCAGCAGTTATTTTTCATGGTCTCTTTAGAATGTCATAAGCTGCCTTGAAAATGTTCTTAAATGAAACATTTGCTAAAAATTTATTAAACCATTTATATAGTAATTTAATTTTTTTAACAACCAAATTTTTTCCTCCACAAATAGCTCCATGATACACATTATAACTCAAGCGTCTATGAAGATGTTCAGTCATTCAAGTCATGGTTGTCCCAAAAGTGTTTTTTCAAAGGCAACTGGACTTCCTTTGTTTTTGCTTGAAGACATTTTGCTTCTTATCCAAGAAACTTTTTCAGGTTTATAGCACTTAGGGTATAACCAAGTCAGTGATCAGATTCAGCTGGTTCACACCAGTTCGGTAGAACCAGTAGCTAATTTTTTGTTAACTTTGGCGAACCGGCTGATGCCCTCTAGCCCTTTTTCCGCAAGGCCTCCCTGGCTCTGAATCTACTTCCGGAAGTAGCATCCATGCACTTCCAGTGGGCTGTTCTGGGGCTGGGAGGCCTCCCCAGCTTAGAACGGACTTCTGGAAGTGGCATCCATGCAGAGAACCAGTTGCTCAGGTATTTAAATCCCACCACTGAACCAAGTGCTATAAACTTTCCCATCATTAAGGAACTTTTCCCCCACTCTTCATTTTACACCATGCATTTTGCACACTGGAACCCTCTACAACCTGAGAACTGAAACTTTTCAGGGTAGCTGTACTTATTTCTATTTGCTTAATTTGAATTTAGAAGGAGGAAATTGTGCTGATTTTTAATATTTCTGCCTGCTTATGAATAAAGCAGTTGGACATACATTTAAAGCCATCCCCCCATATCTAATCACTCTAGGAAGACAGCCAAGTGTTTACATAAACCCAGATTGATCACTGGACTCTCTGTTTGATCAGCACATTGTACTCTATTCAAGTTTGTTTAACCATAGTTTATTGACTAACCAGAATTTGTGGGTTCAGTTATCATACTAAACCATATATCATGGCTAAATACAGTAAGCTGTATTTATAAAGCATGCTAATCCAAAATCAAACAAACCTCATTTTAGCTTAATGCCATCATGCTAAAGTTCAGTTTTGGACTTTAGTGACTGCATACCATAGGCTGCCCTTTGTAATAAAAGTTCTAGGTAGAAAGAGGAAAGTGAAGAGATATTTCCAGCAATAACCATTCTGTCTGGGGAATTCTGGGAATTGAAATCCTCCTATTTTGAGGGTATCCATGGTTGGTCAAGGCTGTTGTTGGATTTCAAAAAGCCAGCTACCAAGAGAAACAACAACTATGCTTGAAGAAGCTGTCCTCCACAATTTTCTTTATTTAGCAGATCAGTCACTGTCTCACAGTCTGACCTTCAAGTCCCTCTTGTTTAGATAGTCTATGAGCGTCATGACATTTCAGAACTGAAATACTCAACATTTTCATTGATATCCACTCCCTCCCTGTGCCCACAGAACTTCTGGAGACTTTCATAGAGACACAGAGTTGATAAACAAAGACCTATCAGTTGACAAAGAAAGACATAACACAAAATGATACACAATCCTTGGAATTCCTACCCCAAAGACAGTACTAGGCTAAGAAAAAGTAATGAGAAGATAAGGTGCTACAGGCCAGATAATCTCTTACAGTTTTTCTTTTGATCAATGTTCAGCCAGACAGGGTCAGAATCATCACATGATGCTGAAACTAGTCATATATCAAATAGGAGTGTATGTTGTCAAAACTTGATGAGGACCCTTGGTAACTCTGTTGTCAGGTATCAGGCTGCTATGCTGATAGCATGACTGTTTCCTGCCCCAAAACCTTAGGTTTGAATTAAATCTAGAAAGGATCCAAATGTCAATCTGATCCAAGAAAGCCTGGCATTACTCTCCAGCTTATGACTTTACTTAAAAAAAATAATTTGAATACAGGATGAATACAGGATGTTAATTTTCTAGAGTAGGACTGATGGATGCTTCCTCTGTTTGTAGATGGTATTGTGTATTTGTGCAATTATAGCCATGGAAAGAGACTTGTCAGGCACAAGTAACCAGTTACAGGAGTTTAGTTCAAAGCACTTCAAGTTTATTACATACTACCTATTTGCTCTTGTGGAAGCGTAGCAACTCCAAACTAATTATATGTTTGACTTCACCTTCGGGCTCAAGCTGGTCATCTCCTACAAGCATCACAGGGTGATAAGGTGTGAAACATACTTTCTCATTCTCTTCAGGTTTATTTGTTCTATGGAAGTAAAGTTTAGAAAAGTCACAGAAAACTTGCTATTTTAGAGCTGCTTATTCCTTTATAGATCTGGGGGAACACTCTCTAGATTCCTTTTTGGATTGCATGATCTCTGTCTTAACTAATGATTGTATCAAATGCTTCATTCTGTTATCCTTCAGATGCCAAGTTATTTAGTAAGTGATGAAGCTGTGGTGTTTCAGATTCCCACCCAGTCTCAGAAGGTTTGCATTTTACTGCCAAGAGAAAAAACAATATAAATCATTTTTATAATCCCAAATACTTTGGTCTATTTTGCAGATTTAGGGTGGAGCATGAAGACACAATGACCAATGTTACAAAGAGAAAGAAAAAAAAAATCCTTTTTTTAGATCCAGTTCAGCCTGGGGGTGGGGGGGGGAGGAGGCAGCTTCCGCTGGCCTTATCCATGGCAGATGTGCTGACTAATTCTCAGAAATGTAAGAGTGGGGGGAGACAGTCTGGGGAGTTGACCCATTGCAGCAGGAGTGTCTCCTCCTGGCTTTCAATGAGATGTAAATGCATTTTGCCTAAAATTCATCATATCAGATGATGTCATGACATGATGAGACATAACATCATAAATTCAAGAAGAAAAAGTCCCCACTGTGGGTCAGATGCTGGCAGTCAATCCAGAAAAGTTTACTCCAAGCTTGCTTTATTTTCTTTCTCTCCCCTCTCTGTTTCTTTTTTTTTTAAAGGCGAGGATCTGGTGAAAAGCAGATGTTTTCCATCTGCACACTTTGCAGATGTTATGACACATCTCATCAGCTATCACTGCTCCTCATGTTCTAACAGCCTCTCAGGGTGGACTTCTTCTGCCCTCTCTTGCTCTTCTCTGTCTATGGGTGGGGGGTGTTACTCTGAACTCTGCTTTCTGGTCATGCATCATTTCCTTCTGATGCTGGGATGCAACAGAGCAAAAGGGCTACTTTTAAAAAAAATCTATGCTGAGGCAGCAATTGCTTGACAAGCTGAGCCTTTCCCCCTCCCTGAAATAAACACTAATAAATCAAGGTTATGATGCCTGCATCTTGCAAGACCGAAAGCCGTAACTTAGAATACCATTATCCCTCACGTTGCATTTAGCAAAAAATACTCCTCTCTGTTTACATAATCTCTGGGTGTGATGCTGACGTTGTCCTTGGATCACAAGAGGGCAATTTCTAAGCAAATGTACAAAATATCTGGGTTGTTTTCAGCTATCTTGGGAAAGAATACCACAAATAGTTATTTTTGTGTTTTGTTTTAATACCAATGCTGATGCAACAGAGAGATCAGTATCTTGGTGAATGAATGGATAGTAAAAACCTGGATTCTTCTCTTGAGTCTCTCTGATCTAGTTCTTCCCCAGATACTGTACTTCTTGTCCTTCCATCACATAAGTCAACCCAATTTGGTAAATAAAAGAGTTGGCCTCTTATAGCACCAATCACAGAGTTGGAAGGGACGTCAAAGTTCCAACCTCCCCCCCCCCACAATTCTCCACATTTTACAGTGACTCTAGTTTCTGTGTTTTTGTAGAAAGGAATGTCTGAGAGACTGTGCTTGAGCAGATGTGTAATTTATTTGTGGCTGCAATCTGTATATTTCAGGCAAATTGAGCCTCTCAAATATGTCACTTTGGATCAACTTGTTTCCTTTGTGGTCACTTTTAAAACTAAAAGCTGTGCCTACTCTACCTCAGAATGCTTGCGGGAAATTTATTCATCCCAAACATTTATTAGCTCAGCATTTTGTGCCACTTCTGAAACTCCACCTTCGTCATTAAATTTCATTTTTTTTAACCCATGTACCAAGGGCATAACTTATTTTTCTCCAGAAACATATGGAAGTAGATATCAATTTTTGTTTATGAACTTTAGGATATCACACTAAAATGTTGTATTCTGCTCAGCAGTAAAATGCAATTAAAACCACAAAAATATCTATTTTGATTTTTTTTAATACTTAAGCAAATGTTTAAAAAAATTGGCAATAGGCTTGTTAGGCGAATAATTTGGAAGTAGATTACTGAGTGACATAGCTTGTACTTAGTCATAGTTTTTTTATTTGAAATTCATGGAATTGTTAGTACATTCTAACAATTACTTTTGAAAATTAAAGATGCATATTTTTGGATGTGTCTTAATTACTGGTATACAAAAGAGTCAGTTTGGTCTAGTGATTAAGGCGCTATGCTAGAAACCAGGAGACTGTGAGTTCTAGTCCCGCCTTAATCATGAAAACCAGCTGGGTGACTTTGGGCCAATCACTCTCTCTCAGCCCAACCCACCTCACAGGATTATTGTTGTGGGGAAATAGGAGGAGGAAGGAGTATTAGGTATGTTCACTGCCTTTAGTTACTTATAAAGTAATAAAGGTGGAATTAAAAATCTAACAAATAAATCTAATAAAATGAATTTCCTCCTCCCTCATACTGAAAATTAAGAACACCTTGAAACAGGATGTAGCTAACATAACCATTGTACAATACTGGGAAGATAAATCCACCTCTCGTTTGAGCAATGAATAGCTGACATGTGTTCTCTGTAAACATTTCATTTGGCCCTTTTTCAACAGAAAGTCTAGAAAACATACTTTGAAGTGATGTGGTCTAATTTAACATTTTATAGATTTTTTCCCCTTCTATTTCACTTTCTCTCTTTTGGGGGGGGATACAGAAACTGATGTATTAGATTTCATTTAAAATTATTGCATTATTAATTAAAAATGATGGCCCATATGATATTTGTTTATGTATTTGGATAGCTTGCTAGTTAAAAAAAGAAAAAGGAGCTACTCAGATCAGATAGGTATGCAGTAAACATACTCTGTCAAAGAGCACATATATTTTGGAACTAATGGGGTATCTTAAATGGAGGCCAGCCATTTAACTTAGGTATATTAGTCAATTTAGTCAAAACTGGATTGTATCACCACTTGTGCTAGGTGTGCATCAGTTCAAGAAAGTTTGTAACTCAGTATTTAAACATAATGAAGTTAAATGGTCCTTAGGAACAGGGTCTTTACTTAGAAAATTGCTATACATGATACTACAGAACATTGAGCCAGAACATTTGCCATGTTTTTTGGAAGAGTTTGGTTACTTAGTGAAAATGCTAATGATTGTTTTATTGAACTTCAAAGTCAATTTTATGGCTATGACTTTATTTGACAAACTTAAAGACATTAAAAATATAAAAAGCATTAGTTGTTTACACATATTTGTGATATGTCTGATCTATCTCTCTATCTCTCTATCTATCTATCCAGTGCTTTTTTTCTAAAAAAAAAAAAGGTGCCAGAACTCACACACGTCATACAACCCACCTTGTCTACCTACCTACCTACCTACCTACCTATCTATCTATCTATCTATCTATCTATCTATCTATCTATCTATCTATCTATTTCTATTTATTTGACTTATATGCCGCCCTTCTCCCAAGACTCAGGGAGGCTCACAGCAAAAATACAAGTACAAAATATAGTATAAATCAATTAAAATACTAATTAACAATGTAAAAACTAGGTATAAAACTATTTCCACTCATACAACACACAGTCACAATCAGAGGCCCCGGGGCAGAGTGCAACTCACACGCCCCAAACCTGCCTGCATAAATGTGTTTTTAAGAGTTTTCGAAAAGCTAGGAGGGAGGGAGCAGTACGAACCTCTGAGGGAAGTTGGTTCCAGAGGGCTGGGGCAGCAACAGAGAAGGCCCTAACCCTAGGCCCCGCCAGATGACATTAGAGGGCTGGGGCAGCAACAGAGAAGGCCCTAACCCTAGGCCCCGCCAGATGACATTGTCTAACAGACAGGACCAGTAGGAGGCCAACCCTATGCGCCCTAACCGGTCACTGGGATCCATGGGGCAGAAGACGGTCCCGCAAGTATCCTGGCCCATTGCCATAAAGGGCTTTATAGATCATAACCAACACTTTGAATTGTGTTCGGAGACCAATTGGTAGCCAGTGCAGCTCATGGAGGATTGGAGTGATATGAGCATGTCTTGGGAGACCCAAGACGGCTTGCGCGGCCGCACTCTGGACTACTTGCAGTCTCCGGACATTCTTCAAAGGTTGCCCCATGTAGAGAGCATTACAGTAGTTGAATCTCGAGGTGACAAGGGCATGGGTGACTGTGAGGAGTGACTCCCGATCCAAATAGGGCCGCAACTGACGCACCAGGCGAACCTGGGCGAACACCCCCCTCGCCACAGCCGAAAGATGGTGTTCTAAACTTAGCTGTGGATCGAGGAGGACACCGAAGTTGCGAACCCTCTCCGACGGGGATAAAACTTCCCCTCCCAGAGTGGTGGATGGACAGATGGAATTGTCCTTGGGAGGCAGAACCCATAGCCACTCCGTCTTGTTCGGATTGAGTCTGAGCCTGTTGGCACCCATCCAGACCTCAACAGCCTCCAGGCACCGGTTCATCACTTCCACTGCTCCGCTGTAATGATGTGGGGTAGAGATATAGAGCTGAGTATCATCAGCATATTGATGACAACACACCCCGTGTCGATGGATGATCTCACCCAACAGCTTCATGTATATGTTAAAAAGCAGAGGTGAGAGAACAGACCCCTGAGGGACTCCACATGGAAGAGACCTCGGAGCTGATCTCTGACCTCCTGCAAACACCGACTGCGACCGGCCAGAGAGGTAGGAGGTGAACCACTGCAGAACGGTGCTCTGCACTCCAAACCCCTCCAACCGGTACAGAAGGATACCATGGTCGATGGTATCGAAAGCCGCTGAGAGGTCAAGAAGCACCAGGATAGTGGAATGACCTCTATCCTGGGCCCGCCAGAGATCATTGGTCAGCGCGACCAAAGCAGTTTCCGTGCTGTAACTGGACCTGAACCTAGACTGCTGAGGGCCCAGATAATCAGTTTCATTCAAGGACCGTTGGAGTTGGAGTGCCACCACCTTCTCAACAACCTTCCCTAAAAAGGGAAGGTTGGAGACTGGACGATAGTTATTTAAAACTGCCGGGTCCAGGAAAGGCTTCTTGAGGAGGGGGCGCACAAGTGCCTCCTTTAAGGGAGCCGGAAAGGACCCCTCCCTCAGTGAAGCGTTAACAACAGCCTGGACCCAGCTCCGTGTCACTGCCCTGCTAGCTGAGACCAGCCAGGAGGGGCACGGGTCCAGTAAACAGGTGGCAGAACTCACAGCTACAATGGCGTTATCCACGTCATCAGGAGTTACCAGATCAAACTCCTCCCATTCAACAGGACTAAGACGGGCCTCTGTCATCTCGACTGACTCATTGTCAGCCGACACTGTATTCCAATTGGAGTCCAAGTCAGCCCGGATCTGAGCGACCTTGTCTGCGAAAAAGGTATTAAATTCTTTGGCATTGCCCTGCAAAGGTTCCTCTCTCCTCCCCATATCAAGGAGCGAGCGAGTCACCCTAAACAGGGCAGCCGGACGAGATTCCGCAGACGCAATCAATGCGGAAAGATACTGAGATCTTGCTGTAGTGATTGCTTCCAAATAGGTCTTAATATAAGCTCCCGATTTGGTTCGATCAGATTTGGATCTGCTTTCCCTCCATTGCTTCTCTAAACGTCTCTTCTGGCGCTTCATCCCCCTGAGTTCCTCGGTAAACCAAGGAGATCTCCTGGGTCTGCTACCACAGAGAGGTCGCAACGGCGCAGTCCGGTCTAGGGCCCCCGTAGCGGCCATATTCCAGGCCGTCACTAGGGACTCCACCGAACTGTGTACGAGCGAATCCGGCAATTCCTCAAGCGCCCTTTGAAAACCAATAGGATCCATCAGGCGTCTGGGGCGGAACCATTTAATCAGTTCCGGCTCCCTGCGAGAGAGGATTGGTGTCGTAAACTCAAGCCGCAGCAGAAAATGATCTGTCCATGACATGGGCAACACTTCTAAGTCCCTTAATATCAGATCATTCCTCAACTGTTCCGAGAGAAAAACCAGGTCAGGTGTGTGTCCCCTCTCATGGGTTGGGCCCTCAATTACTTGTGTCAGGTCCATGGTTGCCATGGAAACCATGAACTCCCGCGCCAACCCAGAGGACTCACCGAGTGACGCCACATTAAAGTCCCCTAAGACAATAAGTCTGGGGAACTCAACCGCCAACCTGGCTACCTCCTCGAGTAGCGTGGGCAGGGCTGTAGAAACTCAGCTGGGAGGCAGGTACGTAAGCAACAGACCCACCTGCACACCTAGGTACAACCTCATAAGGAGGGACTCACAACCTGATATCTCGGTAGCAGCGAGTCTGTGCAGCCCGAGTGTCTCCTTAGCTATAATCGCCACTCCTCCCCCCCTTCCCAGTAGTCGCAGCTGATGCCATACCTGAAACCCAGCTGGACACTTCTCAGAGAGGGGAACTCCTCCCTCTGGGGTCAGCCAGGTCTCAGTTACACATGCCAGGTCGGCCTCCTCATCTAGAATCAAGTCCCGGATGAGGAGAGCTTTATTTACCACCGACCTGGCATTGAGCAGCAGCAGCCTGAGTCCAGGGTCCAGATTTCGCTCATTACCAGTACTCTGGGAGAGGTTCCGGGGGCCGGAACAAGAGATCGCTTTCAAGCAGCGATGCCTTGTTCCCCGAGAGTGGCCTACCCCAGGCCTCCCATCGTATCTGCCTCTTCCCCATAAGACCGATATAGACTGGCCCTCTGATCCCTCAGAGCAAGGCTCCTCTACTTCACTAGCTTCCACAAATGCAGACAGGTCGGCCCTTCTATTTATCATACAACCACCCATCCATTCAACCCGATTCACTCCACAATCAAACAATCCCCCCACATCATTCATAACATTCAGAAGAATAAATTAAAACAGTATTAAACGGATTTAAATTATTTAAAATTTAGACAATAAATATTAAAACATTAAAATAATTAAAATATACATAAAAGATTAAAAGCAGTTTGTCCAAGCCCTGTTGTAATTGTGCTTCCTCCCAAACCAGTCCGGGCTCCCCTCAGAGAAAGTCCTATGTACACAGTTATAGTTGTTATAGTTGGAGCCGTGGTGCCTCCTAAATTTAATATAAAACCAGAAGAACCAGCTGCTGGAACAGAAGTAAGGGCAGAAAATAATGGAAGTCCAGAAGAAGTATGAGTAAAAAGCTGGAGTAAAAGCTGGAACAAATGGGGTGGCTAATCCAGCAGGTTTACTGAAACCCAAACTAAACCCAAACTATCTATCTATCTATCTATCTATCTATCTATCTATCTATCTATCTATCTATCTATCTATCTATCTATCTATCTATCTATCTATCTATCTATCATTATCATCTATCGTCTCTCTACTCTCTCTCTTTTTCTCTCTATCATTAAAAGGCAGCTACTTCTGCCTTTTATGTGAAAATTTCATTCTGTCTCTTACACAGGTTGTTATAAATAAATAAATTAATATTTATTGTCTTATCTCAGTTCCAGGGAGGGAAAGATCAACATCTACTGTATATTTGATAAATACAAAAACAGGAAAGGGAATATGCCAGATAAGATCATAGATGGATATGTACTTAAAATGCTAGATGATAGTAGAGTCAGCACAATAAACTGAAGAATTATTCCATATTCTTTTTTTACAATTGGAAGAGAAAGAACTGCTCTAGCAGAAATAAGGAATAAAATGGTTTGTTAAGAAACATTATAATGTGTCAAAATGTTTGTGTAAGTGAGAGTAGGGCTGTTGGTAAAGGGTTACAGCTGGGGGGAAGTTGAAGGTTACTAAGCATTGGAATGGAGTTAAGATTTAATAGCTGTCCCCCCTTGAAGTCTGGGGGTGGGGACTACCAAGATAACTAAGAAGTTAAAGCAGCAGTTGCTGAATGAACAAAATTACCCCCACCTCTTTCATTTTAGTTCTAAGTTCAGTCCCAGGTTAACAGCTATGAGGATGTGGTTGCAACCATAATGGGTTCAAGAGTTAACTCTTTTCTAAATATAAGTTTTATTTAATTTAGAAAAAGATAACTCTGGGCTATTATGTTCCAAGAGGGCAGAATAAATGATCAAAGAAAAGGAGTGATGCTTGAGTTCTTTCAATAGTAGTAGTAGTAGTAGTAGTAGTAGTAGTAGTAGTAGTAGTAGTAGTAATAATAATAATAATAATAATAATAATAATAATAATAATAATAATAATAACAGCAGAAAAGTTGAAGAAAGAGACAGAAGGGTTAATTCTGGCTGCATAAGGCCAATCTTAAGAACAAATGCATACAAAGCCAGAATTGAAAAGATAACAGACAGCAAGTGCTGCTTCTGCAAAGATGCTGAAGACTTAACAATTGTCAATAAGACAGACAAAAACATATGTATAGTGGACATGGAAGTACTTGGAGACAACAGAAAAGAAGAGCATGAACTGGAGAAGATAACAAAAGACCTACAAATAGAAGTAGAATGACTGTGGCAAAAGAAAGTAGAGGTAGTAGCAATAGTAATAAGCACCTTGGGTGAAATCTCAAAACAATTGGTACATCTTTGGCATTGACAAACTCACTGTCAATTGCAAAAAGTAGCTTTACCCAAAGCAGCTTACAATCTTGTGACAATACCCTTCACACCATCAAATATCCATATCTGCTTATCTCTGATCCTTGGGAAGAATTACAGAGGTAAATTAAATGCTAATTCCAGTCTAAACAACTGACTGGCCATGTGACGAACTACATAATAAGAAGACCTGAATTTGTGGATAGGGAAATATACCTAGATTTCAGTCTGCTAGAATTTGAGCATTGCTTCTCCAAAACTCACATCAGACTAGAGTCTGATTGCGATTTTGGATATTGAATGCATATGTTATTTTATATGGAGATGAAAAAGAACTGAAATGAAAGCATGGAGTACATGCCTCTCTATGCATGGTAGCAGGGATGAATAGAAATTGAAACATGCAGTAGTCTTATAATGGTTTCTAGCTCCCATTTTTTTAAATAATGAGCTACTCTGAAAGTCTAAATTAGAAATTCTTGGTCCAGAATAACCGAAATCTAGATTTCTATATGCAGACACTCCCAAACTCAGTGGTGCAGTATTGCATCTACTACATTCCCTAAGACAGTATTTTGCTTTTGGGAGTTCCTTGGAGGTTCAGTTAAAAATAAAAGTAAATTCTCTAAGCCTGGAGACAGGAATGAGGAACTGTTTACACCTGACCTCCCTAGTCTAATAACTGTAGGTGCATTGGATTACAAAGCCCATATCTAAACACAACAAATGGTGACTCTCATACCGTATTGGCAGTTGTTAATGAAGACTGTACCATGCATCTAGAGCAGGGGTCCCCAACCCCTGGTCTGTGGACTGGTACTGGTCCGGGGCATGCCAGCAACCAGTCCGCCCAAACAAGCAAAGCCCCATCCTTGGGATGCAGGCAGCACACAAAACCACACACTCTGCGGTCCATGAAAAAAATTTTCTCCACAGAACTGGTCCTTGGTGCCCAAAAGGTTGGGGACCTCTGCTCTAGGGGTTCCAGGGTGAAAAAGCAGATTGATTCTGACTGATGCAGGATCTCCAGACACATGTCTTCCATGGTATCCTAACTGGAAATGTTAGGGATTATCTTAGAGCAGGAGTCTGCAACCCTGACAACTTTAAGACTTGTGGACTTCAGCTCCCAGAATTCCTCAGCCAGCATAGCTGAGGAATTCTGGGAGCTGAAGTCCACAAGTCTTAAAGTTGTCAAGGTTACAGACCCCTGCCTTAGAGCAAGGAGAATATGACACAGAGGATAGCACCTGTAATGACAGCTCTGCTTTCCTCCCAGCCATTTCTAGCTGTGTGAGATATTGAATGATCTAATTGACTGCTAAAATTATATTATTTGACCTTAAATCCTGAATTTTCCTGACATAGACATCCTCCTAAAACATAAATTTGTTATCCTGAGAATGCCCATGTGTCCCAAAATGTTTTAAGTGGTCCTTATTTTTGTTTATTTCCACATGGCTCCCATCCTAATAATGTTTCAAAAATCTTAATAGCTCATTATTTAAAAAAATGGGAGCTAGAAACCATTATAAGACTACTGCATGTTTCAATTTCTACTCATCCCTGCTACCATGCATAGAGAGAGGCATGTACTCCATGCTTCCATTTCAGTTCTTTTTCATCTCCATATAAAATAACATATGACAGTTCTCCCAGGCTGAAAGTTGTTTTTTGTTGCTAAGTTGGCTTTTTTTCTTCCTGGACAATTCTGATCTGTTTAATTATTTTTTTATTGTTCCTGCTTTTAAAGTGTAATCTTCCCAGGGCTGTTTGGAGACAGACAGCCTTAAATTAGGAATAAATAAATATAAATAAAAATATGGAAATGAGCATTAGTTTCTGGAGAGTTTCAGAGGCTGACTCTGCTGTGTGTTGGTGGTTTTTGGCTTATATCTGAAGAACTAGAGGGAACTTGTGATGAAACTTTTCTGAAGAATCTATCTTTAACCCTCATTACTTGCCAGTAAGTGAGGCTACAAAGAGGAACCATCCTCGATCTGCTGTTTATGAGCACTGCAACAATTTCTCCAACTTTTCTAAGGTGTGAGATTGAATCTTAGCTTTAGGTCGAAGCTAAAAATGGAGGATCTCTTTTCCTGGCATTTTTCAAGGAAGAGAAACTAACTTCTTAGTTAGTGGTGATAAATGGTGATTTTCATTTATCCAGGTCATGGTTGTCCCAAAAGTGCTTTTTCAAATGGGAACTGGACTTGTTTTTTCCTTGAAGACATTTCACTTCTCATCCAAAAAGCTTCTTCAGAACTGAAGCAAAACGTCTTCAAGGAAAAAATAAGTCTAGTTCCCTTTTGAAAAAGCGCTTCTAGGACAACTTCTTAGGTTTTCTCATAGTCGTTTCCATTTATTATTAACGAAATTGGGCTAAGACTTCCCTAAGGTTCTATGGTTTCTCAAAGTCTTCCTTCCCTTCATATGATACTTAAGAAGTGGAGCTTCTCAGACAGCATTATTATTGGCCATGGTGCAAGGATGTTGGAAGTTGTAATCCAACACCTCTGGTCACTGGAGAAGACAGCATGTAATAGATACATGCTGTATAGATATGTTGACAATCACCACCATTAGATAACCTAGCAAATATGTGTTTTTTTAGTGCCTTTGTGTTGCACTGATCCTTGCTGTGCCTTTCTGAATTGATACGGTAACTTCTGACAAACTCCAGGCATCTCAGTGCCTTGATAGCATTAAAATCTCCACTCTGTTTCAGAGTCCTAATTGCCCCTAATTTACATGTTTTTCTTCACAGTGAAACACTAGACTACTGATGATAACATCACAAGTGACAGAAGCGGGTATCTGTTATTAATTACCGGGAAACATGATGGACAAGGCAAACAAGGGGGGCCCAGCATAATCTTTTTTTAGAGTTGCTTTCCTACTCATTCAAATATGGGCTGAATACAATGGCTTTCATGTTCTGTTTTGCTCAGGGCAATTTCTTTTAAGTAGAGTCATCAGGGAAGTTTTTGAAGGACAGAACAGCTAAAAGAAAACTAGGGGTTTCAGCTATGAGGAAATAGTATTTTTGTAAGCTGCCTAGACCCAGGGTTGTTTTCAGGAAAGTTCAGTAAGGGCAAGGAAGTTTCTGGCTTGGCTAGTCTCGAGGAATAAATGCATAGAGTATACACTTATGATTTCCAAACACAGTATTGCCTTTGTACCCTTTTTCATATTCATCTCCCTTTTCCTGAACTAACGAGCTGTTCTGAGAATATGAAGTAGTCAGGGTTCTCCAGGACAAATTCAAGACCACATTAAAATAATGTGATCTGAGTATGCAGCGTATATCTGAACGCAGGTAGTCCTTAACGTAAGACCACAATTGAGCCCAAAATTTATGTTGTTAAGGGAGAAATTTGTTAAGTGAGTTTTGCTCCATTTTATGACTTTTCTTGCCATGATTGTTAAGTGAATTAGTGCAGTGGTTAAGTGACTAACATGGTTGTTAAATGAATCTGGTTTCCCCATTGACTTTGCTCTGTCAGAAGGTCGCAAAAGGTAATCACATGACCCTGGGGCACTGCAACCATCATACATGTGAGTCAGTTATCAAGCATCTGAATGTAAATCACATGACCATGGGGATGCTGCAATGGTCATAAGTGTGAAAAATGGTAATAAGTTACTTTTTTAAGTGCTGTTATAACTTTGAACGGTCACAAAGCGAACTACCTGTATATCAGCATACACCCGACAACTTTTACCCACTGAAATATGTCTAAAATGCTAAAATATAATGGTATATGTAGCAGGCATTGAACATTTCAAGTAAGTAGTTTACAGGAAGCATGATCAGGAGTCCCAGTTCAGTTCCAAAAGAAAAGAACCTATATAAAAAAAATCTGTCTTGCCTAACATGTATTTTCCTGTGATAATCAGCCTGTATTTGCTTTTAAATTAATCTGGCCCTAGGCCTTTTCTTTTGATAACACACAATTCTTTAAAAGCTCCAGTTTATGTTCCCAGACATCAACATGAATACTCCTCTAAAAAGAATTGGCAATCTTGGTTGGAACCCATAATGTGGACAGTTCACCTTTGATCTTTTAAGAAGATTTCTTGGGACTGTTTATTCAGCCTGGAAAAGCTTCTGGTGCCTTTTGAATGCTGTGGCTGGGGATGTATTGAAAAAAATAATGGGTGGGGTTAGAACAACGCTAAATTTGCTTGCCATTTTCACGGAATTAAAGTTAATATTATTTCTCTGCAATCAGTAACTTCTGTCTGTAGTCACATTATAAGTTGTAATTTGGTGACATCCCTAGTTGGAAGGCCTCTGAGATTGACATGGAATGCATTCATGAGGATAGCATGACAAGCTCTTGCACTTTTGCTTTAATAGTTGAGTGATCTGGAGTAAGAAACTGATAAAACTTCCTGAAGGTATCTGGCATTGCGGGAAACAAATTATTGAACTAGATTTGCTTTGGTTTGATCAGTTGAGTCCTCTGATCTCCTTGTCCATTGTAGAAATCTAGAGGAATTTTGGAATATCAAAACACTACTTATTTGAACATTAATCCAAGTGTTCAGTAATACATATTTAGTCAGCACATTTTCAAGGAAAGTTGTGTCAAGCACAATAAACTAACCACTGTGGTTTTCCTGTAAGCTCATGCTTTCAGTGTTAAAGTTCTTGATTTGTACTTCTATCTGCAAAACACATTTCTGGCATTTTCCTTACCTACACATGTGTTCCTACTCTGCGATAAGTAAAATAAACAGATGGCAAAGAAACAATCTTATCCAGATTAGAATACACAAGGTAAAATTGCACAAGGAAATGACACCCAAACTCTCTTAGCACATAGACTTGGATCAGATCTCCTGCCAAGATGACAGTAAAAGAGCATTTGGTAAAGCAACAGTTACTTATATTTAAGGCAGTGCCTCTGCAAGAAATTGTCTTGGGCGACTGGTGCAAGAGGTCAGCTGGTGGCTTGATGAAGACAGTGGGATCCCCTCTATTAGCTTCATCCCCACAGAGAAGCAATGTAGAGATTAGAGGACAATTCGCTAAATTATCAGCTGTGTTGAAGAGAGTCTCTAGTTGCAGAAAGAGAAAGGAAGGGTGATTTATATGTCTCTTGCTCACTCCTGACACCAATTTCAATAGCCTGCTCAGCTTTCTTAATTTATGGCCTTGTCATCACAAACTTGAAGGTCCTACAGGATTCTTTGTTGATTAAAGGGTCTCAGTGCAAACTCAAAGAAATTTTGAAGAAAAAGCCAGACTAGATTTAGCTGGGATTGATACAATAAATTGGAATCCATCATAAAAACAATCCCATAATTGTAAGCATTTTGCCATTTAATTAGAGAGAAACTTTTTTTATATATAAAAGTGAGACTTCCCAATGTCACATTGAAATATATCTGTATATGAAAGCTTGTAATCTGGTACCAGAAAGTTTATTAAGATTTTGGAGAACTAGCCATCAACCTATACTTTTCATGGAAAGTATATCTGATGCCACAAATTTATTTCCGTATGCAGAATATATCAACAAACAGAATTCCAGATCACATGAGAAGCCTAAACCATGTAACTTGAAGGAGGGTGGTGAATTATGATGGCAAGATTATAGCCTACCATTATGCTACTTTCCTGGAAATCATACCAGGAACATTATGGAACATCCACCTAAGTGCCCAGGTACAGAAGCTTAAAAAGAAGATTCTGTACTTGGGCACTTAGGTGGATGTTCCATAATCGAACTAAAATTTAATTCAACGAAAGTGTGCATTTAGACCAAAACCTTAAACAGTGGATTCTGCAATGTTATTTAATATTCGGGGTTAAAACTGAGTTTCTCTGGGAGTTACGTACTCAGCAATTCTTCCCCCCCCCATTCCTCTGGAATCTCCTGGAAAAGCTATATCCTGAGGACTCAAAACAATAAAAATGCTCAGTTTGGAACAATGCATTTTTTGCTATAATAACAACTCAAGATTACGTGTGTATGTATGTGTGTGTGTGTGTGTGTGTGTGTGTGTGTGAAATTATTCATCCTCCAGGCAAATGTTTATTGAAAAGTAGACACTTAATAGAGATGATCAACTATGGATGTGAAGTGTTTATACCTAATTGTCATGAACTTAATGAGGTCTTCAAAGAAGAAGAAGTAGACCTATCATTTTTATTTTTCAGTATGCCCAAGAAATCTATGGGTATATTGCTAGTTAGTTTACTTTAGCAGAAATCAGATAAGAAGTGCAAGAGAGATATATTCCACCAAGAACTCAAGGCTCTGCAACCTTTTGCTTCCTTTCCTATCATAATTTGTAACCCGAGAATAATTTTGTTCTTTGAAATGATTGGTATGAATTTCTATATTTGCTATTCCCAGACAAGATTGTCCACAAAAAAAAGAGGCTGTCTATACAAAGAAAGAGAGATGGAGGACTGTTAAATCCCTTTCATATTTTATGAACTTTAATTGTCCTATCCTCAAGCAACACTGCTTATTTCTTCTGGACTGAGTTTATACAAAACCATAGCTTCTATCATTAAATGTGAACTCATTAGTTTGACAGAGAAAAGGATTACTTTAAAGTGGAATGGATAAAACTGGGTTCTGGAACAGAGCCCAGTGGCTTCTTTTCAACCCTTTCACAAATGCTTCCAAGAGAGAGAGAAAAAAATGAAATGGAATCGAAAAGAACATTTCCCCTGCGGTAAATGAGGCATAAATTAGTGTTCTGATACACTTTATTAAATTTTATTTTACCATCATGATTTCTTTTCTTCTGCAAAATCATGTCTGATTCTTGGAGGCTGCCTGAACAAGTTCCTGCCATTTTGTTGATAAGGTTTTTCAGAAGTGGTTTGCCATTGCCTCCTTGGTAGGGCTGAGAGAACGTTAGCTTTGTGTCTAAGGCAGAAGTAGAACTCACGATCTCCCAGTTTCTAGCCTGATAACCACTACGCTGAATTGGTTCTCATCGTAATACACTTATCATAATAGAATTTTGCAAATATAGGATTTTAACGGCAGAAAGTTATATAGCCTTTGAAACCAACACAATGTATCTTAGGTGTGGAATCAAAGCTGTGTGTAAACATACAACTCAACAGGCAGTGAAGGTTTGGTTATAAAAATTGATAACATAGACTATATCCAAGAGAGACACCAATCAAACAGAATGCAGCTGGCGTTCAGCTAAGGATCGATGGGAGGAGGGATGAAGGGCTAACAAATCAGATGTTTACAAAAACTAACACCCAACGTTGAATGTATATGTTCTATAACTAATGCCTCTTAACATAATCTTATGACTAACGTTGTTTGCTTTAATATTGTTAAAGTAGACTGAATCTCTACCTCAGGATATGAAACTTTTACCTCAGGATCTCGGGTTGGGGACCATAAAAGATTGCACTAGTAATGGGATGAAGTCAACCCAGAAGCGCAAACGCACAATACGCGATAGACTAGATACAGTAGATAGACCATATATAGGAGAAACACCAATCAAACAAAATGTATTCGGAGTATACTTGAAGATGTAAGGGAGGAGGGAAGAACGTTTACTAAAACAGATGTTTACAAAGATTAATACCTAATGTTGTATGCTAGGTTCTAGGAAGATTGCTTAGCAATAGGACCTTATGTTTAATGTTGATCACATTAATATTGAAACGGATAGGGGAAACACCAATCAAAATAAAATGTAACAGGAGTATAGTTGAGGCTAGACACGAGGAGTGGGGGGAAAAAGGCTTACTAACTCAGACGTTTTCAAAGACTAATACTTAGTATTGTATACCAGGTGTCATGATGATTGCTGCATAATATGTTTTTATGTTCAATGTTAATGGTTTTAATAAAAGAATTTTTATAAAAAAAAAGTGATAACATATCTAAAGTTAGATACAAATCAGGTAAAGATTTTTGTGATAAAGTATCTACAAACAGCACATCACAAATGAATAGAAGTGTCATAGACATTTTTAACAAGACTGAGATATTCCAGTACCTGGAAACTTTTTCTGTATATGACTTGGTCTATATCAGCGGTTCTCAACCTATGGGTCGCGACCCCATTTGGGGTCGAATGACCGTTTCGCATGCATGGATCGGCCCGTCGCGGTCTGCCATTTTTTTTCCGTTGTGCGCACACCACACATGCGTGGTTTGGGGCGTCGCACGTGCGCCGCGCATGCGTGGATCACCTGTTGCGGTCCGCCATTTTGTTTTTTATTTTTTTTCATCGCGCGCACGCCGTGCATGCGCGGATTGGCCCATCGCACGCGCGCACGGGACGCGCATGGGCGGCGCAAGTGGGGTCTCAACCTGAAAAAGGTTGAGAACCACTGGTCTATATCCTGTCTTTTCCAACAAGAAATGAGAGGAATGAGCAAATATGGCTGATGGAAGTCATGTTGCTCCATCTTCTCTGAGACAGAAGTTCTTGTAGAACTTGGATGAGGAACTTGTTTCTTTGATTCCTGTCTGCTGACATTATATAGCACTTTGAGAAGCCTGGGAAATAATTTTGAAAATAACTAATCAGATTTTGCACCTCACTCCTTATTAAAATGCTAACTTTGAAATACAAAAAAGATACTTTAGGATTTTATTGATCATGTTCATAGTCTACAAGTAAGGGATGCAGAGACATTTCTTCAGACTTTGTTTCAAATTTCATACATATGTATATATATACACACATCTTATGGTAATCTTTTAAAAATAAATCTCAATATAGGAATGAATTAGCAAATAAATTAAGATGCTATTCAAATTATTTATTGCAAATTTAAGGCAAGGAAAAACGTATGGTTTTCTTCTTCACATTTTCTGTCATAAACAGGTGAAGATAGGAGTAAATAATTGGAACCAGTGGATTTTATACATGGATGAATAAGAATTTGAAGAAGACTTCAATCCAGCTGGAGTCAATTACACCACCATGTTGGCATTTGATTATTTAAAATAAAACGTAGGAATTACTTCAAAACTGAAACTATAATCTTATAACTAATGTAGAATATCATGTAATATCACTTCCATCTATCCTTTCTTTCCACTGCTTCAAGGAACTTAGTAGAATTGTGTTATCAAACCCACTGAGTTTGCATTATTCTTCCATTTTGAATTAGCAGAGTGATTTTTAATGAAATAGATTCTATTGCATTCTTGGGTGGATCGTATAGATCTCTTGCAGTCCAACCAGGATTGTTGTTCATGAGTAAACTGTGCAAAATATTGGATGTAAGGGTGATCAGGATGCAATATCTGCTCCCATTGATTGCCAGGGTTGATTTAGCTGATCTGGCCAAATCTGGGTTGTCCCCTTCCTTCTTCACAGCTCCATATGCATTCCTCCCAAAGCTATATGCTTGATGGAAGAGGGCAACCATCCCAGATAGAAGCATTGAACTAGTCTTCAGTCAAAGGCATATGATGGTTACATTCCCATGCTAGAATCTAGAATCTAGAAATAAATAAATAAATAAATAAATAAAGAAAGAAAGAAAGAAAGAAAGAAAGAAAGAAAGAAAGAAAGAAAGAAAGAAAGAAAGAAAGAAAGAAAGACTATTGATGCCTTTTCTGTTTTGGTTTGAATATGCACACCCAACAATCTCAATTAGTCTCTGAATATTTGGGGATTAAATGGTATAACATGTAATATGACTGGACAGCATACAAATGGCTTGGTGATTGTATAATTTTCTTTCACTTAACATCAGCACATGTCTTCAGCAACACTATGGAAACTACTAGTGACCACTGTCTGCTTCCATGGAAACCTCCTTGCCTTTTCTATTAATGCAGAGAAACTACTGGAAGCTTGATGTAATGGTCAGCATCTTCAATGAGGAGAAGCCTCAAAGCTTAAGGCTCCCGGTGTCAGAAATAAATTAAACCTTGGTAAAGAATGAGGATAAGATTGCTGCCTTCACAGTCTGAGATTACACCCTGAATCAATGGGGACTCTTAGAACTTTTTGGACAGCTTTGTGGCAGCTCTAAATCTGACAACCCACCCTCCCAGTGGGCAAATAAAAAGCAAGGATCTATAAGTAAATGATTGTACTGAGCACAAAGTCAAATTAAAACCTGGAATTATTGACTGTCTTATTAACAGAGGAGCTAAAGCCTGAGAAAAGCTATCAAAAAGCAAATACCATGAACTCTGATCTTGCTAAGAAAATATAATAAAAGGTGACATAGTGGTCAATGACTCTGCACGCTACACTTTCTCAGGCACTGTGTGGTAGACCCATAGCTGCATACAGACAATTGCCCAACCTGAAACAAATTTTCACAAGTAACAAGAAATGATAGGATGGTGTTGCTACTATGGGAAGTGGACCCTTCAATAAATCCGGAGATCTGCTCAGCTTCACTTCCACTAATAATACCATCACATAAGTTCCCAATAAGAACAATCAAAAGATTAGAGATGCCTCCACATGTTCTTCCTCTAAAGCACAAGTGTTAAACTTGATCGCGTCATGTGACGTATTGTGACATTTTTTGCGGAGCCAGGGGGCGTGGCCTGCATGGGATGCATCTGGCCCACGGGCCACCAGTTTGACACCCCTGCTCTAATGTGATATATGCCACCATTTGCAAACAAACCTTTCTCACAAAATGATTATTGAATATAAATCTGACATCAGTACTCAAAACAAGGACAAATAATAATAGGGTATTTCAACTTCCCAGATCTCAGAATAGACTTCAAGGTGACTGTCTTGAATAACTTGGGGATGGGAGGGTAAAGTATCTAAAATAATATCTCCTCTATAAGTACTGGGACATTTCAGTAATTTTCTAATACTCTTCTCCAGAGATCCTTGTAAAATAACACTTGAGAATCAGTTATAAGAGAGTCAGTTTTTGCAATTGTACCGTCTCACAATTTCTTTTCTGTCCAAGAACATTTACTTGGCATCCACACTGCTAAATGAAAATGTTTCTCTTCCTCCAAGTATCCTATGCATAGTATATAGTTTAATTTAGCCATGTGTAATAGCTACTATATAATATCTTGCTGCATCTTAGTCCGTTTGTATATTTTTGTTGTCTTGTTTTCCAATTAAATAGTAGTATTGCCGATAAATTAACAGCATACACACTTACTTAACCCTACAAATTAAGAAAACAACTACTGGAGGAGCAATTCTTCAGCAGCTTGCCAGACACCAAATCTTTAGAGAAGTTCAGTTTCTCAATGCTTTGATGAAGTCTTGTGGCTGCCTTTGGAATTGCTTAACATCTAAGGAAACGTTCTTTGCACGTATCCCTGCAAAAGAGGAACTGGGATTATCTGAAGAAGTCATGTAATTGACACCGAGTGCAACAACTGCAAAACCATTCTCATTAGAAATGTTTGTAGACTGTGGTGAACTATGTGACACACTGAAAATGGATATGGCTGAGATCTTGGCTCTCTCCTTCTGTGGGATATCCAAAGAAGAAAGGGAGACAGGGGTATATTTTACAGACATGTTGGGGATCCAAATACAGACAAAGAATGAAGATGGTTCCTAACTGTCCACCAGACTTCCTTCTCCCAATAAAATAACTTCTAGGTGATTAATCACTTCCCATTTGGCTCTTTCGTTCATTCATTGACCAGGGCCTTAAGGCTGCTGCCCTGCTTGGACTATGAAAGCAAGTGGCAGATGACTTATAAATGAATAGACACAAAATAACACAAACTTTTAGAAGGCATTCATTATTGTCTTTTGCATTTCCTATTATCATGAGATACTAAAACTAGAAGGGGAAAAAAATCCTGGTGTGATGCAAGTAAAAAATTAAGTGTCTTATCAACTCTGTTTCATTGGGTGTTACTTTTTAAAGTTTAGAAATGGCTGAATTTAAAACATGTGTGATTTAAAGGTATTAAAACGTGGAATAGACTTGCAGGACAGAGTTCATTGGCAGTTTAGTAGTTCACAGCAAGTGTATTTATATAGAGTTTTTCTACTGATATCTTAAAGGCAAAGACGTAGGAAGCTCACAAGCTGCTTTCCATTTGAACAAAATATGTGTACCCCATACCTATTTTCAAAACATGTGCCTTCAATTGGTTTCCTGATATTCTCTGGGTTTTATTCTATGTTTTTGGGCTATGACTTCTGCCACACTCATTAATAATAGAAACGTAAACATTAACCTTGCGAACTCTCAAGCTTCCTCCTTCCGTTATATATTCAAGATGGACAATATTTAATATTTATTTGCTACGTATATGTAGGGATGTGGGTCTATACATATGTTGTTCATTGTATGTTTAGGTGTGTGTCATGTATGTGTTTCACTTTGAGAGCGGGCAACTAAATTTCATTTTTGATGTGTGCCATTGTGCCCACAGTATAAAAATGACAATAAAGGTTATCTTATCTTAATTACATTTCTTAATACTATGTTGAACTATATACCAAAGCACTGGAATCCGACTGTTTATCAGGAATTTTGATTGTATCCAGCATGGAAGGGAGATAGCTAAAAATCATGTTGAGAAATTGAAAATATTTTATTATTCCAGATATCAAGGAATGGTTGTCAAAATTTTGTGTGATTCACCCATTTTGGAAAAGACAATATTTCTACTACTGTGTTACCGTGATGGTAACGCAGTGTGTCATCAACACTGTGTTGATGATATCTGATAATACTACCGGTATTTTGTACTATTTGTACTAGTAAAGTTCATTTAGCGACTGTTCAAAGTCACAATGGCATTGAAAAAAAAGTGATTTAAGACTGTTTTTCACACGTAGGACTGTTTTAACATCCTTGAAGTCATGCAATCAAAATTCGGACATTTGCATATATTTGCATAACTGGTTCATATTTATGATGGCTGCAGTGCCCTGGGGTCATGTGATCACCTCTTGCAACCTCCTGACAAGCAAAGTCAATGGGGAAGCCAGATTAACTTAGGAACTAATTTAACAACTGCAGTATCACTTAACAACTGGGGCAAACTTCAATTAACAAATGTTTTACTTAACAATAGAAAGTTTGGGCTCAATTGCGGTCATAATTTGAGGACTACCTGTGTATAATAGTATATACAATCACTATATCAGTGAGATGGGCAGCATAGAAATTAAATAAATAAATGGATATTCATTACTAAATCAGTGACTACTGTAAGCATAGAATTTAAAGTACAGATTTTTTTTTCTGTCTTGGTATGATTTTTATTTTGTTTGGGGTTTTGTTTCATAGTTTAAAGATTGTTTTGTTAATTGTGTAGGCATACAATTTTAAATTTTTTTTTAAAAAAAGCATTGTAGTCTGAAGTTGAGGATGATTGCTTGAGATCCTGTCTCAGAGCCTTTTAAACATGTCTTCAGATGTTGAAATTGTTAAAAAAAAGCAGTCCCTTTATTGCTGCAACAGCTCTTCTTTAAAATTCTGCTACAACCACTGTTAGATTTTGGGAATATCATTGAGCCGTATACATGTTTAATAAATAAATATATGCATTTCTGGCAGCCTTGGAACAAAGGACACTTTCTCTCCTTTGATTTTTTTCCTTTCTCTCAGAGGAAGAGGGTCTCATGTTCCTTAGGTGTTGTTTTATGTTGAAGCTGTATTGCTGTCACTGTTGCTTTTGAAGAGAAATGCAACTCCTTATTTGTAAGGAGTTACAAATAAGGCAATATCACTTAGCAAGAATGCAGCCCAGTACTTTCCTGCTACGCTGTGGAAATAAGACAGTTGTTACTTCACCACCTCTTAGTACTTGCTGGAAGTGAGAACTCCATGCGTGATGACATAAAGAGCAGCTTCTGTCTAACAAACAGTGCGAAGATCAATCAATCAATCAGAATAGAGCTGGAAGGGACCTTGGAGGTCTTCTAGTCCAGCTCCCTAGGAGGTCTTGGAGGTCTTCTAGTCCAGCTCAAGCAGGAGACCGTATATCATTTCAGACAAGTGGCTGTCCAGTCTCTTCTTCAGTCTCTGTGGGTGATGAAGCACCCACAACATCTGAAGGCAAACTGTTCCACTGGTTTAATTGTCCTTGCTGTTAGGAAGTTTCTCCTTAATTCCAGATTGCTTTTCTCCTCAATTAGTTTCCATCCGTTGTTTCTTGTCTTGCCTTCTGGTGCTTTGCGAAATAAAGACCTTTAGATTCTAATCCTTGCTGGGTTAGAATTACAGAATTACTGAATCCAATTCTGCAATTCAGTATATAAGGTTAAGGAAGGTTAAATCAATCTTCCCAGACTTGGCAAGCTTCAAATTTATTAAACTTCTTATGTTCATAATCCCAGGCTAAGCTGGATGGACATTATGAGAGCTGGTCTAATGTTATCTGGAGGATGTCTTGTTGTGGAGGCTGCTCTGAACCAAGCAGAAGATAATCTTGGCACTGAAAATTAATTCAGCCCAACATACGTCAGAACAGTTGGCTTTTGGCTTTTGCTGGCTTTCCAAATTACTACCTTGTTTTCTTCCTTGTTCATTATCTCCCCAGAGAACCATTTCCATAGTTAGATACTTTGTTGGTTAAAAAGAGAGTGGTATTTAAGAAGTAAAAATGGGCATGTGTGGTCAAACTGTAGAGCTACTACAAACAAGGTAGGCAAAATATCTCTCTACAGAAGTTATAAAAATGATCTGTGACTCAACAAAGTTGTTGTTTTGTTTTTGAAAGATGTTCTTGTTTGCTTCTGATGGAATCATCAATTTTCAAGAATTAACCGCAGACTAATTTGATATAGTGGTTAAAGCACCAGGCTAGAAACCAGGAAAGTGTGAGTTCAAGTCCCACCTTAGGCATGAAAGCCAGCTGGGTGACCTCACCTCAGAGGGTTGTTGTGGTAGGGAAAATGGAAGGGGAAAGAAGCATTTGGTATGTTTGCCACTTTGAGTTATTTATAAAAAATAAATACAGTTTTCTTGTCAACTACTGAAATTGTTTTTTGTGGCCCGTCATCTTTTTTTTTTAAAAAAAGCCTTAGTCTACAATTCTGAGATTTCTTGGTAGTCTCCCATCCCAGTATTAAACTTCTCTAAGTTACTTAGTATTTTTCTTCAACCAAAGTCAGCTAAATGCTTTCTCCTGGTCTGAGTCCTGTTCCAAATAATGATCCAAATTAAAGTGGATTTATCAAATGGATGCCCAGCTTCTATTTCAATGCATTCAAAGGCTTCACTAATTAATTGGTTCCACAGTTAAGTTGCTCTTACTATTAGGATATTTTGCCACTACCATTCCATAAAAAAAAAAAGAAACCCTCCTGTTTTTCTATAACTTAACTATTCTGTACCCTGTACTTTACTAAAGAGCAGATCTTGCCCATCTTCTGTGTGAGGTCCCTTCAGTATCTGAAGAGTGCTGTCTATCCCATCTCACTCTGCTCCTTCCAAGATAAACATAACTGGTACCCATCCTTGGTCATCCTTGTTGTCCTGCTTTGAACCTGATCCCTTTTTTTTAACCTTCTTAAGTGTAGTACCCAGAAATGGACACTATACTAGAGAAAAGGATCTATAATTAATCTGACTAGAGAAGCAATGTCATACAAAAATACACCTTTAAATTAAGTAGCTTCTTGATTGTGAATGGATTAATGCCATGCATTTTGTGTGTCCATATATACCCCAAGAAGAGAGAAGGTGCAATAGACTTTTTATGAGTGTTTGCCAAAGAGGTTCTGCTTGCTGCTGTTCTCTAACAGCAGAATAATACAACCATTTCTTTAGCAACTGTTTGAAGTTACAACCACATTGAAAAAAAGTGATGTCCTTACATTTATCCCCATGGTCACATGATCAACATTTGGGTACTTGGCAATTAGCATGAATTTATAGAGATCACTGTAAGAGAATCGCTGGCAGAGCTAGGGGTGGAGTTAAGCACCTCATCAGTTTAGACCTGTTACATTCCCACAAATGGTCCCAATCTTGCACTTCCTGCATTCTGTTGACCCTTATGTGGTGCCAATTCAGTGTTGAACTTTAGTTGAATAGATTCTTGAATAAATTTATGCTGCAACTTAACGGATAGTCCTGATCCTTTGCACTTGACCTCAGATAGAACCTCCCCCTCCCAAAACCTTACCACTTTGAGGAGGAACATAATAGGCTTTACTGCCCATAAGTGGGAGAGAGTAGATTAGGGCTTTCCATTCCTTCCAGGCCTAGGAATTGTGGGAATGATAATCCTTCCAGTCTGAAGATAGTGCTTCAGTGGTAATAACCTCACGGGTCTCAAAAATAAGATTTGCCTGGCATACGTGGTAAAGAATTGGCTCAGGGAAAGTAAAGGCAAAGACAGATTTATCTTCTGATAGTTTCATGAACAGATCCATGTGGGTTTCCTGGACATTATTCTGCTTTCTTCTGGGATGATTCCAAACTTCCTAGCCTTATGTATAGTCCCGGTATTTACTGGAGGTATCCCATCTTAGTCTTAACTAGATCCAAGTTTATTTAGCTTTTAAGTTGACCAAGGGCAGCTGAGAGCAGGGTAAATGCTAATGCTGTGTGGAGTTTGAAAGAGGTATTTTAATTCAGGAAATCCTCAGTGGAATTGCCCCTCCCCCAAGAAAAAGTGCCAAATAGAAGTGACTTTCATTTGGTGTAGAACAGCTAACCCCTTTTAGATGTGACATTTTCTCCTCTGCTGGGATGGACATGGACATGCTGCTACCCCCTGGGAAGTGATGTAATAAATATGAAAAAAACCTCAGACATTTTCAATCTGACCCACAAAGGTTGAACTCTTTGGAATAATTCTTCCAAAGGTGTGTTATGTCATAATGCCAGGAAAAATCTGGTGGGAACCAGAAGAATGGACTTCTCTGTGGTGGCTCCCTCCCTTTGGCACATCATCCCTGCAGAGATTAGACTGCTCCCACTTTGACAATCTTTTGCAAGGCCCTGAGCACTTGGTTTTCCCAAGGGGGATGGGGAACCCAGAGTGGGATGGAGCCCATCAAGTGGCTTGTTTGATTGATTGCTATCGCCAGAGAGGTGAGGGGTTATTGTTTTTTATGGTTATATATTGGAGTTTTTATTTTTTGCAAGCTGGCCAGAATCACTGAGAGTGAGTGGGCGGCCATATAAATTTTCCAAGTAAACAAATAAATGAAAATAATAAAGACAATATATCTTAACACTAATAGAAGTCATGTTTTTGTTATTATTTTCATGTACGCTAATTATTCCATAAACACTAGTGCATAAAAAAATCCTATCTTTTTTCTTTTAAAGAAATTATGGTTGCTCTTTCTACAGTTGCTCCCTCCTCTTAAGCAAATTAAATTAAATTGTTATGGTTTCTCTCCAAAGACCTCCTAGGTGATCAACTCTGACCTTTTTTTTTCCTTGATGGCAGCATGCTGGTATTAGTTTTTATCTTCTGAGGACAAGACAATGAAAACTATATGGCTTTTATGACCTTTCGGTCATTATTGCATTGATTGATTACATTGACTTGGCTGTGACTCAGAAGCACTTTGGCTCTGGATGTTCCAACTACATCTGTTCCTTGTTGTCCTACTTGCTTTAGTGACATCATCTCAAATGTACGATTGTAATCTATTCAGTTCGAGATGGCTCTGAAAAGCTTTAAATGGTGGAGAATGCTGCTGCTTTTATAATGGCAAAGCATGGCATCCTTATGTTGAATTAGCTCTACGCATTCCACAAGCAAGAGACAATGTTTTGCCTCCTATCTCCACTTGTAGTGAACTATAGCAGAAACACTATGATATCTTATTTTCTGTTGCAAGGGCCCCCTGATAGTGCTGTTATCTCATCCTCAGGAGGAGGCTGGCTTTCATCATCCTTAACTGTATGTCAAAGAAATGTTTTCCTTCTTGTTCCTCTGCAATCCCAGAGTGGCCTCTAGGTATGTACAACCTTAATCGTACATAATCTTGGAGGGAAGCCTGGTGACTGGCAGTATGTCAGCCCTTTGAGGTAGGCCAAGGCAGGGAACAGACTTCAGAAATCTGATTGGAACTTTACTTTATTGATATATGCTTTAATCACGGAATCTTGAAAACTTGGCTGTGTTTTTCCTTGTTTTCCTCTTACGCTATCAACAACATGCAGTTCAGGCAATCCTGCACTTAGGCAACCTCCCCCCCAATGCATAAGTATAGAATAGGAGGTATCTGACTCAACAGTAGTGCCTGTGAGAGGGATCTAGGTGTCCTGTGGACCATCACTTAAATATGAGTCAGCAGTGTGCTAACAGTGAGAACAATTAATCAATGGAACAGCTTGCCTCCAGTGGTTTCTCCATCACTGGAGTTTTTCAAGAAAAGATTAGACAACCATTTGTCTGGGATTATATAAGAACTCCTGCCTTGGGCAGGGATTTGGACTGGAAGACTACAGGCCCTCTCCCAACCCTATGATTCTAAACACCCCACGGAATTAGGGTGGAGTCAGACTGAGCTTGTTTCCAATGTTTTTTTCTCTCTCTTTCCTGGGCTTCAGTTATGCTTTGTTTTTTGTAATTGTTCTGTATAAGATCATAGCTCTTTATACAGTGACTAGGAACAGAGGCAGAAAAGACAGAATAAGGACAGCAAATTTCATCTAGAATGGTTTTCTACCAGCTGAAGAATGCTCAGTCATGAGGACCCTCTTAGGGACACACTGAGGATGGTGTCAGTAAAATTCAAGATGACAAGCTTCAGAAAAAATAGGAAATATTCTGGTCACAATATTGTCAATTACAAGCAAGCATAAAATTTGGTGCAGTGGCATCCAGAGGCTTTTGTTGTCAAGCTCATTCTGATAAAAATAGCACTGGAACTGTAAGCTTTGCCCCTTCTTGGTACTTATGTGATACTGCAATTCATATGAAAAGGGGACAGAGCTAGCCATGATGTCACTTATATCACCCTAATCACCTTTACCCCTTGTCCCATCTGTAGATGTTGCTGGTTTGGTACCACATTGTGTTTGGACCAAGTACTGTGAGATTTTACTGAAGCTTAGAAATCCAGTGTGCCTATAGAACAGGGGGAAGATGATTGAAGAGCAAAAGGAAGGATTATCTGTCATTGTTCACACTGGAAATTAAAGGAAGTGCATTGTTCACTTTGGAATGAAAGAAAATGCACAAATATTTCACTTTAGGATTCCACTAGCATTTTGCTAAACTTTGTTGATTTTGTGTGTCCGGGAAGAGAAGAAAGATAATGTTTCCATGAACCTGAATGAGAATTATTGTTAAAATTGCAGAAGAAACTTTCAACAGAGCACTAAAACAAATAGTCTGTGTAGCCTGATAAAGGCATTGCCATGTGTCCTTTGTTTTTTATGGCATTCAAATTGACCCAGCAGGGATGGTTTAGAAATAACAAATCCTGGGCACTGCACGTTTAAAATCTTTATTTCCTTTCCAGATTCTTATCATTATACTTCAATTCCTGGTTCTGTTTTCTTTTTACCTTTAAAAAAAAGACATGCCAAATATGTTTGATATGATGAAATATGTATTAATAGCATAAAACTTTATTTGATGTGCAAAACTGTGTCGGAAAACAGGCAAAAAATCCTGATAAAACCTTGGCAACAGTGTCCTGTCTAGTTGACTGCTTTGTCTTATATCCAAATACCACCAACTCTCGCTACATTTGTCAGCCAAATATATATTATTTCCATCCCTTGTATATTTTCTATTTAAAGAACAGGAAAATTTGAGCTCCTATTGAATAGCATATAAATTACTAAAAATGATGTACTTATCTAACTTATTTTTTGTGTTCCACCAGACACTACCAGGATTAGAACTGATATGTACACTCTATGAAGGAGGGTCAGTTAACACAGTAGGATTTAATCTTGAGAAAACATATGGAACCAGAAATATCTGCTGGGGAATCAAAAATGTCAATACGGCAGTTGCAATTGAAGTTCTGCTCCTTTTGTATGTGTTAGTGACTTATGGACATGGAAAGGAGTGAGTATTTGATACGTTACTGTGATGACCATCTTGATTTTTTTGATCTAACCTCACCCTGAAGATACCACTGGTATGATTCTGGTATATCAGTTATAAACCAGAATGCTCATGTTCTCTCATCTCAATCATAAATCTTATCTGAATATGTTAAGAGAAGCTCCATTTGTATTACTGATATAATAATGGCATTAACAAGATTTGGGTAACAGTTGTTGAGACAATATATGCAAAAGACTTTGTATACTACTTCTTTTTAATCATTTTGCTTCATCTGTTCTTTACTTCATTGTAACCATACCATAAATAAAAAAACCCTCCTCTTTTATAATTTGGGATTTCAGTTAATGCAAAAAAAAAAATAGGACCGTTTTCCAAACCAGATTTTTTTTAATGTGTTAGAATATGTGGGAACATAAATTTCATTGTTCCTGGCCATCAGAATATTGAATGTGCAGGTTGAAAATGACAAGAATTAGATTTCACAACTTGGAAGGTTCTCAGATAAGGAATATTGGAATATGAGATGCTTCAGTTACAATGATCTTTGATTAAACAAAGATGTTGGCATTAGAATGTGATTTATGAGATGTGATAGTTTCAACACATTGAGGATAACAAATTGAAGAAAGGTGTACTGTACAAAGATATAAAACTTTTGCTCTTATAAGAATTTCTCAGAATGAACTGCAAAAGGCATGTGCTTCATAGCAATACTACACTTGCATACTTATTTTAGTTAGACATTTGTAACCCATTATATCTTCACTGCCATATCACTTCCACCACTCATTCATCATGCTCCTTTTTAACAAGTATTGCTTCAAGAGTTTGACATTTGTTTAACTTCATGATACTAAAAGTATCATCTGAATCACTGACAGAAGGTAATTGCCCATGATATCCCATCACAAGCCAGCTTTGTAGCATTAGTCATGTAATATTCTGATACAGAAAAACCCTCGTGATGATCACTACTAGCTTAGTGTGGTGAAAAAGCTCAGTAACTCCAATGTCCTTACAAAATTTTCAGGATGTCAGGATCAGGAGGTTCTGATGGGATATCTTTACTGGCAAAATTAAACAGAGAGAAGGAAATTATGAGTAACCCACATTTTAATAATTAGACAAGTTTGGGTATTAACGGATGAGACCCTCTGGCTCAAAACACAGTCTCTCATTAATGGGGAAAGATGTATAAATATAATATGCATAAGGTAAGGAGGAGGTGATATCAAAGCCAAAGGAAGCCTAGTCTGTGTTGAAAGAAGAGTTCTTCACTTTACAATAACCTGTTCATTTGGATTGTAGAATGTGAAAAGCCTTGAAATTGAGCAACCTTGAAATTAAATTGTCCAAACAGAAAGGAAATATGCTAAAACTCAATGCTTTAGGAGTACTTAGATGGACCTCTTCAGTGGGTATGAGAAGGTTTTGAGGGGTATAGTTAATAGTTTTTTAATTGACTGAACTTCTTTAGAAAAAAAAATAGTCAAGAACACCACTACAAGTCTTAAGTACATAGTGGCTGACACAGGGGTGGTGGGCATAACTAAGACAAGGGAGCATGGTGGAGAGAAGCAGGAGGGAAGGACAAAGCTGATAGATGTAACTGACAAGAGAATGAGATCTCTAGCAAAGGGATTAGAAAGCTCCTGGAGAGACATGGAAATGAAGAAGAAAAGAAAAGAATGAAGGAAATGGTTATTGCTGACAAAGGTGGAAGAATGTAGAGGGATAGGGGAAAGAGTCTATTGATGTGGAGAACAAGTGCAGAGTGGGGAGATACTTGGATAATGAAACAAATATTATTTACAGCATGTGAAGCTAGTCCTTTTGTTGTAGATTCCAAAAGAAAAGATAAAATATGTTACTGTGTTTCTTAAAATGAACCAAATTAAAACCAGCCTGCCTATCATTGCAGAACAGAGATCTGGTTTAGGGATGATGATGTTGATGATGAATGCAGAAGACTTATCCATTACAAAAAGTAGACCATCTGAAATTCCAGATGATTGGTCTCAAATCCAGGGACAACATTTTAAGAGCACATAGAAATAGGCATTAAAAACCAGTGTATGCTCAAAACATTAAGGGTTTGGATCCAGAGAAAGAGAAGTATATCCATATGTCCGTTGGCATCTGTCGCAAAACTATCAAGAAGAAAAATTGTGAAATGTGCTTTGTGATGTCAGAACATAAATCCCAGCCTTTTGTATTTCCATCTCAAAATTGGCTCCCAATATATAAGTTACTTTAGATGTGACTCACAATGAACGTTTCCTCACTTAGCTCCTTTGCCCTCCCACAGTGGATGTCAGTGCCTCTGTCTAGCAAATGGATAAACTGTCTTGTGCATGGAAAAATCTTTACAATGTCTGCAAACATCTTTAAAGAGAAAGGTTGAAAACATGTGCCATTGACTGCACATTTTTAAAGAAAATTATTTTTAAAAAATTAAAAAGAATATAATTGCCTTCAGTTTTCATTTGTGATTTTTGGCAAATTGTGTAATTGGAAGCATTAACTCTAGTTAACAAAAATTTCTCATTTTATATATGCCTAATTAGTGAGATTATGTTTTGTATTTTATACAAATATTTGTTCATGGATACTTTCAACATTTTATAAGTAAGAGTATCTTGTTAAGCTGACAGCAACCCTGCTGGGTCGACCAGAATGGACCACTAATTCAAATGATTATAGGATATATTATTACTATTTGAGACATGAGGTCACATGAAAAAGGGGCAATAGCACTGAAAAAGAACTTTGCTACGTATAAATTTGGTTGTGATCTAATACATTTACACTTAATTTATGTGACAGAGAACCAAAGGGGGTAGGAAAGAAGATATTCCTAAAATTTCCCCGAAGAGGAAAATATCTAAATTGCTTTCAGAATAAGCTATCATAGTCAGAAAAAATAGAACATGAAAGTCTTTGGTAATAGAATGATATAAAATAACTGAATATAGATTTCCAACATCCATATAAAAAGGGACAAATAACGATATCTACAACAAAATATTAAATGAAGGAAGGTGTGGAAATAAGAAACAGAAATGAGAGACTTTCTCATAAAAATCAAGGAAATAAAAAAAATACTAGCTGTAGAAATAAGTTAACATAACTGTGGAAAAAATCTGATGGAAGAAAAGTGTCAGAGAAAGATACAAGGACTATACTGAAACCCTTTACAAATGGGATTACAGAACTATTTGTAGGGACAGAATATATTTAGAAACTGATTCCACTAGAAAAATGGGGTACCATGGATAATAAACCACCTACCAAATATGAAAAGGAAAGGGATGAATTGTTCACTGAACTCTTTAAAACTATAGGAGAAGCAGCAGCTAAAGTGTTAATCATTATATATCAACAAATATATGTGGTTTAGATCATTGTACATCTACACTGAGGGTTGGAAATGCAAGAGAATATACAAATTACAAACAATTGCAGTATTTCCCTGGGCAAGCAACGTTGTAGGATCCAATCTTCTAACTTTCCTAAGAATGGGCTCCAGCACAAGTCTGGAAGCTTGGAAGACAAAATCTCTGGTCCCAGTGACAGACCTAAAATGGATCCTGTAACATTACCCTGGGACAGGTATATTTGCCTTCATTCTTTTCCTCAAAAGAACAGAACCATGTGATATGCCAAATAAGCAGATTTCAGAAAAGGCAAAAGGGAACAAGATCAGATAGCTAACATTAGGTGGATAATGAAGAAAGCAAGAAAATTCAAGAATGAACATTTGTTTATATACAGCAAAGGCTTTGTCTGTCTATATTATGCCAGAATGTGGCATATATTAAGGCTAATGAGGTGTGCCAGAACCCCCCAGTTATTCTTCTGAGGAATCTTTACAATGAGAACAACATTACTGAATAGAACAGAAACTTTATTGATTTAGTCATTTGATTAAAACTATAGTTAAACTATACAAATAGATGCAAAGAAAACAATAGAACATGGTCATTGTATATGATCTCCCCTATAGTCAATCCCAATCAGATCTAAATGTTCCATCCTATTCAAAATGGCCTTTGTTATAAAGAGTGCATTCTTATTAGTGATGTTCAAGTTTGTTCCATGAAAAAAGCAAGTCAGTTTCTCCCAGTTCCTCCAAAAATGTTTTAGTGTTTAGTTTTTAAGTAAGAATCTCAGCCTTTTTGCTGATTAAAATTTGCAGTCAAAAGGATATGCCCAATATCTTCAACAGCTGGTGCTCCTCAAATACAGAGTCTTTCTTCAAATGGAACTGCATGAAACTATCCGTATCAAAAGCTAAGAGAAGAATTAAGTTTGGGAAACAATGGTTCAGAATAGGGAAGGGAAGGCATCAAGAATGTCTATTGTCCCCATATCTGTTTAATCTAAAACAGCCGAAGTAAAAATGGCAGGAATGAAGGTGATGGCAATTGGAATCAACATTAGAGGTGTAAAGAATAACCATCTGAGGTATGCAAATGATCCCACTTTATTAGCCAAGAGTAAAGAAGACTTATTTGTGAAATAAAACAATGAAAATTGAAAAATCTGAGTTGATGTTAAATTTTGGGGAGGGGGAAATAATGTCAACTTGCAAGCTTAGTAAGCTTATAGTTGGCAAAGAAATGAGGAAGGTCACATTTTGTTTTCTTGGTTTTAAGAATAAAGATGGACAATATGCTGGAGAAGCAAAGTGGAAATTGTTTTATGATTGCAAAAGTCAGAATAGTTAAAGCAGAAAACTGCTATGAAAGTTCGATTGTGAAAAAGAGAAAAAGAAAATCGAAACCTCCAATGATGGGTTTGGGTAATGCTGTTGATTACTAAGAGTGTCCACAATGATGCCAAAATAGCAAAACATGTATTGTGACATCATAAGATAAACTCTGGTCCTATGACATCAGACAGAAGTAGGTAAGGGGCATAATTTGCCTTGTGATGTTGTGACATGCATTTTGTCACCTACTGTCCCCTCTCATTGCACAAGAATATAAATTTCCTGAAGTCACTTACTTTGGCTACTAAACTAGCACACAATTAAAAGTAGTTTCTCAAAAAGATGCAGAATTGATTCTAATGCTTTCCCAGTGCAAAGTCAAATTGAACATTAAAAAAAATCAGTGTTTCTTTCAGGGAAAAGCAAAATAAAAGTTCTATGGGTTTCCTATAATCCTTTCATGTATTGATCAATTTCTCCTGTTTGAAGAACTTTGATAGGGTGGTTGTTTTCTTTATACACAGAGGGGAACAGCTCTTCAGAATCCCTTTGCCAGGCAAAGGATTGTCCCCTTTCTATTTCATGCTGAAGGGTGCATGCACCAAAACTGCTATTCAGAAGATGATTGAGAAAGTGAGGTGGGTCAATCTACATCCAGTGACTGTTGAAGCACTGTACCATGTCTCTATCACATGTCTGTCACCTCAAGATGGGGCAAGGTGATTCTGCAAGATCAAAATGGAAAGCCTGAAGTTGCATACACTTATGAAATTCTCCAATGATGCAATTTTGTAATTACTGACAATAGTAATTTGTTCTTGAATATAGTTCTAGTCTTTGCAATCTTCTGGGTGATTATGGGATTGTGAAAGGTATGCAAGTGCAGCTCTATCTTTGAGCAAACACACCTTAATGCTCCTCCAGCATTCTGAATCATGAAGATGGGATAAGAGTTTTATTTCTGTCACCTTTTTCCAGAAAGATCATATCTCAAGTGGCCAGGGAAAAATTCTGTCTTTCTCTTCTCTTCTCTTCTCTTCTCTTCTCTTCTCTTCTCTTCTCTTCTCTTCTCTTCTCTTCTCTTCTCTTCTCTTCTCTTCTCTTCTCTTCTCTTCTCTTCTCTTCTCTTCTCTTCTCTTCTCTTCTCTTCTCTTCTCTCTCTCCTCTCCTCTCCTCTCCTCTCCTCTCCTCTCCTCTCCTCTCCTCTCCTCTCCTCTCCTCTCCTCTCCTCTCCTCTCCTCTCCTCTCCTCTCCTCTCCTCTCTTCTCTTCTCTTCTCTTCTCTTCTCTTCTCTTCTCTTCTCTTCTCTTCTCTTCTCTTCTCTTCTCTTCTCTTCTCTTCTCTTCTCTTCTCTTCTCTTCTCTTCTCTTCCTCTCTCTCCAGTGGTGGGATTCAAATACCTGAACAACCAGTTTTCTGTATGGATGCCACTTCCGGAAGTCTGTCCTGAGCCTGGGAGACCTGGGAAAGGCCTCTCCAGCTCAGAATGGACTTCTGGAAGTGGCATCCATGTACTTACGGTGGGCTGTTCTGGGCCTGGGAGGCCTTCCCGGCTCAGAACAGACTTCTGAAAGTGACGTCCATGCACTTCTAGCGGTCTGATCTAGGCCTGGCAAAAAAGGGCTAGGGCATCAGCCAATTCACTGAAGTCAACAAAAAATTAGTTATCGGTTCTACTAAACCAGTGTGAACTGGCTGAATCCCACCACTCCATTTATCTATCTATCTGTCTGTCTGTCTGTCTGTCTGTCTGTCTGTCTGTCTGTCTGTCTGTCTGTCTGTCTGTCTATCTATCAAATATCTATCTGTCAAATCAAATGACTCTCTTCCTATCTATGAAACTATTGGATGGAAATATTTGAAAATTCCAGCTTCTGTGATGAATGTAGAATGAATAATTCTTTGATCATAGATTGCATGTGATCTTGAACCACTTGAATTTGCCCAAAATTACATGGTCAAAATTTAGCAGCCAACTATCAAAATCCAGTAGAGCAATTTTCTGAGTTTTTTTAATAAACAAAATAATAAATAAAATACATGAATTAATCATCCAAGAGAGTTTTGCTCATTCAAAGTATAAACCAACCAACCAACCGACCTAAGCCAGAACAGGAAGGCAGGAGCAATTTAGCCCTGCTCTTTGGAAAGATTGATTCAAAACTGCCATTACTGTTATCTGATCCGGTTTATGTGAATTGAATATTCAACTTTGCCTTTGATATTTGAGCAGGCACTCATTGGCTGTGTTTCTATAGCTACCTCACTGAGATCATGAGTAAAATTTATGTGTCATGCATCCCTTATGTCAGGAATTTTGTTTTCTTCATTGAAGTAATAGTCCACTTGAACGGGAAAAGAAAATGTCTTCAAATGCATGGGATTGGGATCATGGTGGTGGTGGTTGTGGAATTGTGTAACAGGCATGCCGCAGTCAGAAGGAATAGAACAGTGCATCACATTTGATCACCTGAAAAGATTGCTTTGTCCTTGCTGCGTCCTGTTTAAAAGAGACAAAAGTTTGCCTGAAAGTATACAAAGAAAAGTGCAGATAGTCCTTACAACAATTCATTTAGTGACCATTCAAAGTTACAGTGACACTGAGAAAAGTGACTTATGACCATTTTTCAGAGCTACGCTCTTTCCAGCATCTCCATGATTACATGATCAAAATTCAGATGCTTGGCAACTGGTTCATATTTATGACTGTTGCTGTGTCCCAAGATCATGTGATCCCTTTTTGCGACCTTCTGACAAGCAAAGTCAATGAGGAAGCCAGGTTCACTTAACAACCGGGTTACTAACTTATCAGCTGCAGTGATTCACTTAACAACTGAGGTAAAAATGAGGTAACAACTGAGGTAAAATGGGGCAAAATTCATTTAACGAATATCTCATTTAACAACAAAAATTTTGGGCTCAATTGTGGTTGTAAGTCAAGGACCACCTGTATTGCTGGCCAACAGCATCTGAAGACACCAGAAGCAGAGTCTGGGTGACTTTTACAGTTACTGAGGATTATCCCTGTGATGAATAAACATGTTATTGATTTGCGCTCTTATATGGACTTAGAAAAATAGAAGGAAGCAAGGGCATCTGTTGGGCAATGGTAGCAATAGTGGATGAGTATCATGGCAATTTACATAAATAAACAACATACCTTCCTTATATCATTTGGGTCATAGATCAGGAATGAAAAAGAAACTCAAGGATGTTCCTGGTGTCAACTATCTGGCTAGCCATAAGAGATAAACTTTATTGAATATATACCCAGCACTGAAGAAGCAAAATCAACTCTAATTTTCCTGTGTGAAAATTTAGTTGGTTAACAATAGCTTTTCATAACCCCCACCCACCAAATGTTCACATTGCCCAATCACATCTCTTTGGTTTGTTATGGGAACTATCCATTTCTCATCAGACATCTGCTTTTATGACCTTATGTCTCACAGTCCGTGGACAGTTTCTTGAAACTCTCATTTCTTTCCCAGGCTGTCCCTCCCTCCCTGTTTCTATGGCAAGTTGAGTAGCAACAGAGGTTAGCAAGCATCTTAACAATTCAACCTTGGCACCTGACTACAATCTGAATGTTCAAGGAACTGAGTAACCATTACAACAAGAGAGTCAGATGGTGGAACATGTCTCAGATGTTGCCTACTTCAAATATCTCAAAGTGTGGGTGCTTCTGGGCTGGTCCACTAGGACACTTCCTGGGTTGCTTGGCTAGAATGGTGATTTGTTGCAAGATAGGTCTTCCTGTATATCTGAATTTCGACAGAAACAAGTCTTTTGAATTTAACTGTTGCATGGGAGAAACACAGATAATTGCTAGCTTCTAGGGCAGGGGTCCCCAAGCCCTGGTCCATGGACCAGTACTGGGCTGCAGCATGCCAGGAACTGGTCCGCACAAATAAGGAAAGCCCCATTCGCGAGATGCAGGCAGCACACAAAACCATGCACTCTCCAGTCTACAGAAAAATCTCTCTCCACAGAACTGGTCCCTGGTGCCCAAAATGTTGGGGAACTCTGATCTAGGGTATTTCCTTTCTTTTTGCTGCCTCCCAACCCTTTGCTCTGGATTGTTTCGCTAAAATGCAACAACCAACTCCCCCAAATATGCCTAAAACTGAACATGCCTGTAATAGTAGGCACACGCTGGGAGTCAACAAGAAAATTTAGAATTATGGATTGATTTTAGGATTAAGATTGTGAGTTAGAAGTAAGAGAAAAAGGGGTGATTAATGAAATATATAATAAATAGATTAAGATTATGTTTTTTTCTTTAGGACAATAGGGTTACTTGCAAGAAAGTTTTTATGTAATTTTGAGTTAATCTAATAAGATGATTTGTTTGTTTGATAATATGGATGTTATTAGTTGTGATAGATTATTATTACTTAAAAAGGAGATATTTTTAGGTAATGGATTAAAGGTAATTCAGAATTATGGATTGATTTTAGGATTAAGATTGTGAGTTAGAAGCAAGAGAAAAAGGGGCGATCAATGAAATATATATTAAATGGATTAAGAATATGTTTGTTTTTTTTCTTTAGGACAATAGGGTTACTTGCAAGAAATTTATTATGTAAATTTGAGTTAATCAAATAAGATGATTTGTTTGTTTGATAACATGGATGTTATTAGTTATGATAATTAATTGGTAAGTAATTAAGTAATTTGAATTTTGTTTAATTGATCGAAAGGACTTAAGCTTTAATTTTCTTTTGTTAGTAAAAAGAAATTGATTAATTGATAGACTAGATACGTATAGGATAGATTAATACTTTATTTTAATTAAGGGATATTAATGGAAGAATTAAATGAAATCAAGGAACTAGAATATATTTGGAAGGGATACCCGAATTGATAAGGTTTGTATTTAAAGTTAATTTGACTATGGTAGTGTAAATTTCTAAAAGTTTTAAAAACAGGTATAGGTCGATTAAATTTAAGCTAGACTGAACTACTTTCAATAAATTATGTTGTCTAAGGGAATAAGAGAGGGAATACTAGAGGTACTGATTGAAATATGTATAAATGTTTTGGTTTTGGATGTTTGTTTACCCTAACACCACGGTGTGCCTTGTGCATTTTTTTTGTAAAAATTAAAAAACCAATAAAATTTATTTAAAAAAAAAAGAAATGTGCATGACAAGGTTTACTTCTTAGTAGACATTTGTAGGATTGCATATTAATAGTAGCAAAAGAAAGGGTCATTAAATAGAGATCAGGAAACTTATATGTCTGATACAGATTAACAGTAGTCCTTCCCTTTAAGAATTTGTAAGCTGATATTTCATCAGGACTGGAAAGATTTCAGTTATCCACAGTTCATCCAAATTCATCAGTGACTCCTTGGCAAGACAGCTGGAAATTTCAAAAATTATTCTTTAATACAATTTCCACTCATTTTGGGGGATTTGGCCAAGATGCAACTCTTTATACATTTCAGCTTCAGGTACCAGCCAAAGCCACAGAGTTGGTTAGAGGCATGGAAAAAAAATGTTAAAATCAGAGCAAGGTTGCTGTTTTTAAAACAGAGCATGTTGAATCTTTGGGGAAGAACTGGGTTCACATTCAAAACTGGCTTGCTCATTTTCGGCTTCACTGGTAAAATCAGACTGAGGATGATTACAAGGAACTCTGCAGGAGGAAGATGTTTGTGCAGCCAAATTGCTTCTTGATCTCAGAGCAGGGATGGATTTCTCAATGAATATCCACGTGGAAATTTAATTTTACCAGTCCCACCGAGAAGGGTTTTTTTTGGGGGGGGGGGAAAGAGTATTGTATTGCTTTCTAGCTATCCAGGAAAAGACAGATGTAATCCCTTCTAAGGTTGTATCTAGCCTACCAGGATCATTTCTTTCCTTTTGGAAACCGATACTTTTTCTTGGCAGCCATTCAGATGCTGTTCTGATTCTCTAATCCCACCCCAGAAAATACAAAGCAAGGTGATTTGGTTGCGTGAAAGGAGAGAATCAGAATCACTGCCACTTTATTTTTTATAGGAAGTCCTAGACCAGCGGTTCTCAACCTGTGGGTCGCGACCCCATTTGGGGTCGAATGACCATTTCACGGGGGTCGCCAAACACCACAGTCCGCCATTTTTTTTGGGGTCGGCCATTTTTTTTGGTCCACCATTTTTTTCCCCTTTGCGATGTGGGCCGTCGCGCTGTGCATGCGCGATGCACCCGTCGCGCCGTGCATGCACGATGCGCCCGTTGCGCTGCACATGCGCGATGCGCCCGCTGCGCATGCACGATGCGGGCCGGGGTCAAGCCTCGGAAAAGGTTGAGAACCGCTGTCCTAGACCAATCTCTGGTTTCCCACAGTGACTATTCAGAAGGGAAGCCCACAAGCATGATGTGGGATCAATATCCTTCTCTGGTATTCTGTCCAAGCATAGCCAATATGATCTGAAGGTGCAGGCAATGATCATCCAATATACACGACATAAATCTTGAACAAATCAGACAGAACTGCAGCATTGCTCATTCAGAATGATTTGTGTTGAATATTCATGACTAATAAGCAACATGTGGTGACATTATTGGTGACTTTTACATATTGGTGTGCTACTAAGTAAGAAGTATATTAGACTGCCATATTTGGGCTATAAAAATCTAGACAATAACTCAGTAGAAGCAAACACGTTGCTTTCCTCTGGTTGGCTGGAGGTTTTGCAGGATAGCTTTATATGTATGTTGTGTCTATTAGTAGTGGCGGAAATATTTTCTTCTCTTCCTATTAACTGGATTTTTTTCCCTTCTGGATTTTCATAACCATTCTACTAAGGATGATGTAACACACCAACACCCTTCCCTCTTTTCTTGGAATGAAAAGTTGCATTGGAGGAATGTTTGAAGTTTCATCCAAATGCTGAGCTAAGACTGAAAGCTTCTGCTATCTGTTCTTAATCTGATGCAATGGAGTATGAGGGTTGTGAGTGCTGAAGTTCAACATATAGGAAAGATAAGAGTTTTAAAAAGTCTGCAATAACAAATTATGTATTTGCCCTAAGTGGGAGACTTTGCAGAACTTTGCAGAACAAACAAATAAAAGTACCATCCTGTACTACTTAGCTACCATTATGTCTTTGGGATTATGTTTAAAAGATGACAAAAGTACCCCAAAATTCCTTATGATCCACAAACATTGGCCAAGGAAGCTGAGGGGTGTGTGTGTGTGTGAATCTGAAGACAACAATGCATATTAGAAAAATGCATGGGATCACATAGACCATGAAAAACCTATATCAGCTAGTTCAATTATTATTTTCCAATTTTATACCTTCTTTTCACAGAAATAGTTAATTTGGTAATATGGTCTTTATTTTATATGAAGAACTGAATGTTAAACAACCCTTAGCCCTTGATGCATAGCTATATTACAGTCCAACATTTCTTCCTATACTCCAAAGTTTGTCAGCTGTCCTCACTGGACCAGGAATGCACATGCTGATAATTTGATCTAATTATCACTCCCTTACCCTGTGGCTGCCATGTCAAGAGCTCTCCTTGCTGAGATCCATTCTCCACATGCTTGGAGTGTTTGCAAGACCTTCTGTGATGGAAAGTGAAAAGGAAAGAACGTTCACAGGGACAATTAAGCTCTGGAATGCAGAGCAGCCAAAGATCAATATCAAGGCCCTTGGGGATACTGTAATGGGCAATACCAAATCACCCTTGCAGAATTATGGAGATGCAAAAGAAGGCATAGCCCCCTCAAGAAGAAAAATGAGGATTTGTGTTGAGTATTCATGATTAATAAGCTGAATGTGATGACACTGCTGGTGACTTCTACAAATTGGAGTCATAAGAAGTATTTTATGCTGCCAAATTTGGACAAAAAACAAAATCTAGATGATGACTTAAATAGAAGTAAAAAGAAGTAAAAATCTGGTTGTCTGGATTTTTTGCAGACCAGATCTGGTCTAATTCAATTTTTTTTTGTTTTAGGATTTTATCCCAGTCTTTAAAAAGTCTGATAAAATAAGCAGAATTATGAAACTCCTACCAATATGGGAAAAGAGAAAGGACCAGCAAGGGCTTCTGTAGCATCAGTCAAAACAAGACAGATGAGTAGATGTAAAACATTCCCACTCCATGCAAAATAATTAATTGAAAGTAGATGGCTTTAATTGAGATTTCCATTTTTCTGGGCACTTTTGCGTTGCATCAAGGGATGGGTTAAGTGCAGTGATAATAGTAACATGAAAACAGGAACACAGATGCTATATAAATGAATACACTTTTTTTGGGGGGGGATGATCTCACTACAAGAAGGAAAGGAGAAGTCCATCCATCCTGAAGGTAGGATGATGCAGATATATCAGTGGTGAGCTTTTTCTGATGAGGCCTAATTTCTCACTGCTTCCAATGGGAGAGGAATTCCAGATGTGAAAAAAAAAAGTTAAGTCTGCCTCACCCACCACCTGCCTTGGTTGATGAGCATCAGAAGAGCTTTGAAAGCAGCAGGGGCTTGCTAAGTAAATCACATGTGGAGAGAATGCTGCTTTCCAGATGTAGACATAGGCTCCACCCTCTCCACTCTTTGAAGCAGTTAATCTGTGCTTCAGAAAGGGGTGGGTGGAGGGGGGTGGTGGAGAACTAAAGCTTACTTTAGGCATGTATTGCTTGCATGTGTTGAAATGGTGAATTTGCTTCCTGCTAGCTCAAACACTGATGAGGAAATTGTCATATAGTATTATCGTTACAACCTTACAAGACTGTGAAGTTGCACTCTTTAAGTTTATCAAGTTTATTGGCTGATCCGGGCCTGGCTCTGTTGCAATTGTTAAGTTTTTGCCAGTAAGGAGAAAGTTGGATAATGGTAGATAAATTAGCCATGGTGTGTTCACTCAGCAAATGGCTTCTGTCCATTTTCAGATCATGTAATAAGCTTTCTTGGACAGCTGGAATGTTGGCTAAGATCCTTTGCGTTAAAATGCAAAACATCAGCATTGTGAGCTTTTGACATTTCATCCACAAATCCTGAATAGTAAATGGCAGCTGATGGCAAAAGAACTATGCAGCAGGCAATAGCTTTCAGCTTTAAGGGAATTTCAAAGAAAATAGAACCGAAGTTCCTGACTCTAGTCACAATAAAATACTAAAGTAGAAAAAAGGGGAGCTAAACCATGAATATATAAATAGCAGAGAGCAGTGTGTAAAAGAACTTTGTATTAATCTTTCCTCAGCATTCATTGCTTTGAGATCAGGAGAAAAAACCCTATCTGGAATAATACCATTATAACACAGAAGGGATGTAGATTGACCTCTGTGAATCCCAAAGAAAACTTCTCAGATGGGCCTCCATATAGGTAAGAGAGCTTAAATCCTGATCCCTCCTCCAAGGTATAGCAGTTGATTCTGAGCAGGCAAAATGAAAAACATTGTATGAGTTAGAGCCCACTGCAGCAGGCCTGAACTCTATGGGAGTCTTCTTAGTCACCTATGGTATTCCTTACCAGCATTCCAGTGTGGCCTTTATCTCAGGGGAGATCCCCTCTCCTCCCCCCTCTTTTGGAATTGCAATAAGCATTCTTTCACTTCCTCTCATAAGACACACACATGTACACACAGCTAGACATTTAGTCATTTCTCAAAGGTGACAATACCTGGGCTGCAGTTTTCCAGGTGATGGCTTGGTGATGTCCTGTATTTTTCTTGGTTGCCATCTACCGGTAGTGGTCACCTGGATTCTTTCAGCCTTGATGTAGCACCTCTGTTGTCTTGTTCATCTTCTTGTCACCAGCAGGAGCAGGAAGAAAATGAAAGAGGAAAGCAATGCCAGGGAGCTGCCAGGGACTTCCAGGTTCTGCTTTTCCTGTAGAGGTGACAGTTGATTTGGGAATTGCAGTAGAAGGAGACAGCAATTGCAGCAGCAGAAGTCGTAACCAGTGGTGGAATTCAGCCGGTTCGTACCACTTCGGCAGAACCGGTAGTTAATTTTTTGTTGCCCAGGCCCAGAATGGACTTCCAGAAGTGGCATCCACACAGAGAACCAGTTGTTCACATATTTGAATCCCACCACTGGTTGCAACCCTTCCTTCCTTCCTTCCTTCCTTCCTTCCTTCCTTCCTTCCTTCCTTCCTTCCTTCCTTCCTTCCTTCCTTCCTTCCTTCCTTCCTTCTGTGCTTCTGCCTTTGCCTGCCATAGTTCCAGATGCAATCCCATGTTTGGGCCTCAGGATTTGGTCTGGAAAATTCTGGACAACCACTAGCTATGCAGATGGCAATTTTGTGTCATCTAAAAGTGTTTAGTTTTGTAGCCCAAAAATGTTGAGGTATGAGATATGTTGAAGGAGTGAGTCAAAGAGCAGTAAGCTGCAGCAGAGAAAACACCTTGCTGAGATTAGGGTTATTGCAACAGGCCTACAGAAATCCAAATGACCATTGGATGGCAGCAAGGAGATGCAGAAAATTATTTTTGCTGTCACCTTGTGGTCACCTGGATTTGGACATGAGAATCAAGTGTCCACATACTCTTCACTCAAAGAAGCAGGCCAGAACTGATAGCTCACCAATTATATATGAAATAATGCAGGAATTCATTACAAAAAACCAACAAGTAAAATTTTTTGTTTTAGCCAAAAATATATCCTTAAGTTATCCCTAGCTTACAAAATCCATTGGTATATCACACATATTGTAGAAAAGATCAAATTATTCCATGACCCGCAGAATCTAAAGGTTACATTCATTATGGTTACTGTTGTTTTAGTAGCACTCTTTCTTTAGATCTTCCAAATTGAAATAAAGAGGCAGGCTGAACAGCAAGAAGTAGTTGTTTAAGTGTTCAGATGAGGCTTTTGTGATCTATGTTGCACAGATGCAGATTTTATGACTAATTTCAATGATGGAGAATGAGTTGAGTTAAACGTACACTCCCTACCCTCTTAGTATATGTCAGGATATTCTGCTATTTAGCTGGGATTACCCAATTAAGGCAAATTAGGAGATTCTGCTGTTAACCTCATGTCTGTAAAGCAGACTTTGAAAGGCAATATGGAGTGACTGACAAATAATATCAGTGGGGGAAAAAAACTTAAACAGCATATAAAGATTCCATCAGATTATACAGGATTTTAACTCAAGTGGATGGGTGTCTATCCACATACATCTAAATACATCTCAATATCTCACTTTTGCCTATGTTGTGCCTTATGTCTTCACATGATTGCTGAATGTGTATAGTTAGCCTGGTGGTGGAGCTAGTAAAGATTTTGGTGGATGCTAAAATCTTCACTAGCTGCCACCCACTCACCTCATAAAAAATTAAATGATAGGAAATCTTAGTATGGTAAATATGGAGGATAACATAGAAGGAAGAATGATCACGAATCCGTCTAGTTACAAACATTGGTCGACATGCATGTAACTCTTCAAAACATTTCAATAGTGATCATTCCCTTGTCCCTTTTGTCCCAGAGATCTCTCCCAGCTCCTCTAAAATATTGTGTTCTACGCTTGCCCTTCCAATTACAGTTTCCAGATTGTTATTCATTACCTGCACTGTCTGCAAGGCTAGTTTTACTGCTGAAAAGTCTTGTAAAAGTGGAGCAATCCCCCCCATTCATAAAATGGCTCAAGCCCGCCCCTCCCAAATTAAAAACAGCCAAACTCCAGTTAAATGTTGGGGTCCTGGCTCAGCCCTGTGGAGAGAATGAAGTTTCGCTTCTTGACTCAGAGCCTGTGGAGCAGGTCTGCTTGTCTCCAGAGAGTTGTCATGGTTATTCTGCAAATAGCTGATGTCATCCTCCTTTATGTAGCAGCAAGATCTTTTCAGCTGATCAGCTCTGGAGAGAACAGTTTAAAATGTGAAGACATCCAGAATCTCAGTCCCTGAAATGGCAATTGCAAGGAAAACCAATAAAAGGAAGGAGGGAAGCAAGAGGAGTGAAATAAAAGATGGGAATCAGATGGACTCTCAGGCTGGATGAAAACTGATGAGAAAGAAATGCGACAGACACCAAAGCTCTTGTTGGTAACATTGATAGGACTGATAGCAGAAAAAGAATTATAATGAATAAGGAAGCTTAGTGAAGTAAATGAATAGGGCCTGGAGAGAAAGGCAGTCAAAATTATACAAAAGCAGGAGAAAAATGAAGGAATAAGCTGTTTGCGTTGTGACTTAGGAACTGAAAAGTAGGATAAGCATCCCAGGCTTTAAATGCATTCCAAATAGTCAGTGTCATATGTCTAATGTTGACAGCTGACATTCATCTATCCATTGATTAAACAATGCACAAGACCCAACAGTTAGCAAGACGCAACACTTGCTCATTTATGGCCATATTCTAAACCTCTTATTCATATTAATTAGCATTTTAATCCTTCAATGGGCACATTAAAATAGATGCCAGTCTGACAAAGCTACTTTGTTTAGGGTGAAAAGGGATGCAAAACATGCCTCTTCTGAGTTTTGCAAAAATGAAATGCTTTTCACGGAAATGCAGTCAGAGATTCAGTAGTGTAAATCAAAGAGTGCAGATTCATAAGGGATGGTATTTTTAGGGCTTCTGTACATTCCAGAATGTACCTATCATATAGTGGAAACTGAACTTCAGAGTTATTTCCATAGATAATCAGGTTTGCCTTGCAGCTCAATGTTGTATACTATGCAGCCCAATCTGTTCTGAAGGACCTTCTGAAATAGGAAGTTTCTCGGCACATTATCCAAGATTTGGTACTTGAATAAGTCTGAAGAATTGAATTAGAGACATTTATATTCTATCACTGAGTTATAGTTAAAGAACATCACACTTCAAATATATTAGGCTTGCATTTGCCATCACTAGTTAGATTTGAATCTATGACCTCATGAGTGGTGACATATTTGGGTTATGTGCCATCACGTCAATATCATCTGTTGGCAACCACATGAATAGATTTTTCACTAGGAAGATCTGCCTCCAATCTGGACTTTCAGGTCTTTTATCAAAACATCCATCACTGCTATGATTGAGGCCATCCACCCTGCATTAGGTTGTCCTCTTTTCTTTCTTTCTTTCTTTCTTTCTTTCTTTCTTTCTTTCTTTCTTTCTTTCTTTCTTTCTTTCTTTCTTTCTTTCTTTCTTTCTTTCTTTCTTTCTTTCTTTCTTTCTTTCTTTCTTTCTTTCTTTCTTTCTTTCTTTCTTTCTTTCTTTCTTTCTGCTTTTCCCAGTGTTATAGATTCTCAAGAGAGCTAGATAGTTGCATACTTGTGTCCAAAATATGATAATTTGAGCCTGGTCATTTGTGCCTCAAGTTAGAACTCTGACTGATTCAATGAACCATTTGTTTGTCTTCTACCCATGGTATTCTCAAGAATTGTCTTTTTCTATCCTGCTTCTTCAAAGTCCAAGCAGACATATTTTATAATCCTATTTTTGGAGACAGAGAAAATTGCCTCAAACATCTTGTGGGTTAGACTTTGCATAGAAGTAGCCAAACTATTTAGTTGAAACATGTATCTGAAGGAACAGCCTATTTTTCCCACTTAACTTTCACTAATCATGGGTTAGTTTTACTCTAAGCTCCCCAGTAAACAGCTGGACTCTAGTCTGAGGACATTAATAAGAAATTCAAACTGAATTCTGATCTCTTTGCCCTGAGCTTCTGCTTTAAACTGGGTCATATCCAGGAAACTGACAAAAATATCTCTGCCACGATCATTCACTATCCCACACTTGTGCTTCAGAATAGACTCCTGTGTTTTTGTTTGGTTGCCTACAAGACTTCTCTCCCTGCCCCTTGAATTCTTGCACTTCTTATTTGTATGAATTTATCACTCCCTTGATCCCAAAATAGCTCCGATATTTTGGGACATCTTTGGAACACTCAAGTGTCTGGAGGAATGCAGTTGTGGGCAATCCAAGGCCATCGATCATAAAGCTGAACTCAGGCCACAGAAGAAGCTGTTGGAAAAGTTCAACATAACTTTCAAGTGGCATAATAACCCGATTGTGTATGTGTGTATGTGAGCATATCCTTGTGTTATCAAGCTATCCTAAAAGTGCTCCTTCATCATTTTGAGTGCACAAAAGGATTTAAAACATCGAGCTTATTCATTTTCACAAAAAAATAAAGCCAGTCTTGCTGGATATATTTGTGTAACACCCCCCCTTCTACATTTTTTTAAAATTTGTGTACATTGCTGTGCCTGCCTAAAGCCAGGATCCAGAAAATTTAAGGAAACGGTGTCTCCTGGGTTCTGATCCTTTAGCCTCCCTCAATGATTCATTGCTCAGTACTCACCCTTATTTCTTTTTTTTTACTTTTTGTTTCCTTTGTAAGATAGTTTTATTGTGATTTATTTAATACAGTGTTCATGGGTAAGCAAGATAGTTTTATTGTGATTTATTTAATACAATGTTCATGGGTAACTTCAACTAGGTAACATTTACAATTTTGAGTCATGTAGAAATGATGAGCCTTCTGTATGAAAGGAGTGGCTGGAGCAATAGACCACTGCTAGCTGAAAGGAAAAGGGTTTGATGAGGCTATGAATAAGAGACAATGATTTCCCTAAGGAGTTTATTTATTCATGGCTAAGGCAGGACAGGTGAACATTGAACCAGCCATTGGCACAGCAGTAACATCTTTTAAAGTTGACAATGTTCTATTACTGATCAGTAGTTGTGGGCCCAGGAATGTATAACAATGAGACTTGGCCTCATGCTCAAAGCCAACTGCACCATCCATGAAAACAAGTATATAAAGTATATAAAAGAGCTCGTGGTACAGCAGGCTAATTCTGCTGATTGCTGACTGCCAGCAATTTGGCAGTTTGATTTTTCACTGGCTTTAAGGTTGACTCAGCCTTCCATCCCTCCTACGGTAGGTCAGTATAATGAGGACCCAGATTGTTGGGGGCAATATGCTGACTCTGTAAACCACTTAGAGAGGCCTGTAAAACACTGTGAAGTGGTATATAAATCTAAATGCTATTGCTAGTGCTATATATTGGTCCATTCCTTAAATTTCTCATTGAAGTGGGAGAATTAGTTAAAGATAATGAGAGCACTCTCATACAGCCAGTTTGATCATTCTCTCTCTCTCTCTCTCTCTCTCTCTCTCTCTCTCTCTCTCACACACACACACACACACACACACACACACACACACACACAAGATGCTACTGGAATAGTCATTTTTTTTTTTTTTGCAAATCAAAATGTTTGCCAAGCACCAATGAACAATCACAGCTTGATTTTCTTGGTTAACTATCCAGCTGGAAATATCTCAATAAACAAACAAAAAACACCTCTCCCCCCCCCCCCCAAAAAACCCAACCTGGTAATTGGGGAAGTTCTTTAGAATAGCAAACAAGCTATTTCTTTTGGCCCTGTTGCCCCACCATGGTTCCATGACCATGCTGAACTTGTGGAATTTGGAAAGACAGCAAGCAAGTCATCTCCGAGGACTATTAAGACTATCCTATACAATCCAGTTTAAAGGTACACTGGCCTAAAATCAAGAGACTGTGTAAAGCTTGTCTGGCCTAAAATCAAGAGACTGTTTTTGTTTTGTTAGTGCAGGAAGTAGGAAACAGATCACATATGACGCTAAGTGTCCAGATGAGCACCAGGTGATTAGAGATGTACATTATTGAATAATGTGATAGTAGACCACAATGGCTGAGTTCATAGCTAGTTCATAGCAACATAGCTAAAATTAAACAATCCTTATTATATTTAGCTAGGAGCAAGCATGAGAGGAGAGGGTGACAAAAAGGTCAAGATGGCGTTTCTGATTATTTGATCAAAGCAGTCATCTTGACTTTTTGGCCTATTTTTGTCTTATAAAAGTGCCTGGACACAGGAGCAGCAGCACTATGAGGGAATTTTCTTGTTCAACGTACAGTATATTCTGCAATTAAACTTTATTTTAGACTATCTACGTAACATACTGTGTTGCAAAGAGGTGTTTTATAATCTAGTGCTACCAAACAGCTGCAGTTCATGTCAGAGAGTAACCCTGGTAGGGTAATAATCTGGTGACATATTCTTGGATGCTGAGTCTCCATGTGGTTGTATTTTTACCATAGCCTGAGGGCAAAGGATAGGCTTTATACACAAAAGAGTCCTAGATCCAAAGGAAAAGATCAAGTAGCATTAAAAGGTCCTTGGACCAAATTCTTGGAGAGCTGCTGCCAGTCAACATAATGACTAAATGAACAAATTGCTAATGGTACAAGGCAGCTTTTAGTGTTCTCCAAGATGACCAGGTGTTCTAGGTGGTAGTACCAGTGTCTCCTTGACTTTCTTGTCATGTGGCATATGTCTAAGAGGACTCGTCTATTAAATCCTCAGATGCATTACAAGAACCATCTACATGCAGGCTTTAGACAAGTCTCTGGGGGCTGCATAAATTTGCTCAAACATTTAATAAATCAATCATAATTAGTATCACATTTTAAGGGAGGCTTGCTCTAAAAAAATGGTGCAATAGCAAGACAAGCAAGCAAGAGAATAAGAGATACGAAGCCCAATTCATTTAATAGCTAATATTAAAATTAACTATGCCGAGTAATTATTTGCTAAAGCTATGCTCACAGCTGCTAATGGATCCACCACAAGGGGACCATTCCCTGGAAAAGCCATGTAGATGGTTTCAGCTAGAAAATTGGCAAGATGCCTGGGACTGAAAACATTCACAATGCCAATTTAATAGCATTTTTGTAAAAGAGCATGAAAATAAACCTTTACTTGGCTAAAATGTACCAATATTAATGAAAGCATTTTCACAGCTCAACACAAATTAAGTACACAGCTATTAAAAGCCAGCAAATGGGCCATCTTTAAACAGCATTTCTAGATTTGCTCTATATTACAAGTATATTAGAACAGGGGTTCCCGACCCCCGGTCCGCGGACTGGCACCGGGCTGCGGCATACCAGCAACCAGGCTGCGTAAACAAGTGAAGCCCCATCCGCTGGATGCAGGCAGCATTCAAAACCATTCAAAGCCCCCTCTGGTCTGAAAACCTTCATTCTTGATATGTGTTTACCACATCCTAGATCCAGTTCTGTGCCCTAAAGAAATTCAATCCATCATATAAGCCAATCCATTGCATTTTTCTTTTAATGGAAATATGTACAGTAATCTTGAATTACTTTTGCGCTTCCGTCCATTTGCAGGCTGCCATTCATCAAATTCCCCGTGCAAAACTTCCAAATTTTGCTGTTCTGGGTTTCATTTAATGCACTGTGGGATCATCCTAGCAATTTCCACTGCTAGTGGGTATCATTCAATAGGATTCTCATAGTTGCATTGGCCATCCGATCTTAGCTAGAATAACCCTTTTATCTTGACATTGTGCATGTATTTTTGTCTAGTATAAATCAGACTGTTGTCTCTCAAGGAAATACTTAATTAGATGTTAGGTAGGACAATAAGTCTTTGTTGTTTTTTTTTAAAGCAATCTTCTTAATGAGATTCTGTTGTACCTTTGCCTACTATTATTGGCTAGTAGTTTAGAGGATAATGAAATGATACCGTAGTACCAACCAGAAAGAAATAATGACACATCCATACTGTATTTATCAGGGATTCAAAGGTACAAAAATGCTGCTATCTCCAAGAGACTTGCAATTTCTGATAAGGTCCAAAGTGTGTGTATTATGTTTGTATAGTGCAAAATTGGATTGGCCTGATAAGGCTAGGCAAATCAGATCTCATGTCACCCATATTGCTAGAATATTCACACTACTTCTGTATTGTATGAGGGCAATTTGGAAATAAACCTCTTTTTGGTTATCAGTGACAGACACTCGCAGATACAGAACCTTTATTATACACATTAGAAAACTACCGTGTTTCCCCGAAAGCAGGACACACCCGATTGTCAGACGTATCGGGGTTTTCAGGGGGTCGGCTAGTGTAAGCCGTGCCCCAATCGTAAGACGGTATATCTTATACGGTATTTTACTTTTGGGGAAACACGGGGGCGGAGGGGAGGGAAGATGGACGCGCTGCAAGAGCGGAGCATGGCGGGGGGGGGGGAGCGGAATCCAGAGCTTTGCGCCACTCCCCTCCCCGCCCCCGCTCACCCACCCACCGCTTCATCGCAGAGCAAAGCTCTGGATTCCGCTCCCCCCCCCCCCCGCCACGCCAGCCCCATCGCTGGCGCGATGAAGGGGTGGGTGGTTGGGTGAGCGGAGGCGGGCTGGGGAGGGGAGCGAAATCCAGAGGTTTGCTCCGCTCCCCTCCCTTCCCTTCCCCACGCCGCCGCCGCCGCCAGCCCAGAGCAGGCCTGCGCACCGCCCCAGACCCTCGCGCTCTGCTGCCCGGTGGATGGGGAGGCGACAGCGGCAGGGATTGGGTTGAGAGGCTGGCAGGACGCGGCCAGCGCCCACAAATGCGGCCCGTGCCGGCGAAATGCTCCCCTCGCTCCCCCCCCCGCCACGCCAGCCCCATCGCTGGCGCGATGAAGGGGTGGGTGGTTGGGTGAGCGGAGGCGGGCTGGGGAGGGGAGCGAAATCCAGAGGTTTGCTCCGCTCCCCTCCCTTCCCTTCCCCACGCCGCCGCCGCCGCCGCCGCCGCCGCCGCCGCCAGCCCAGAGCAGGCCTGCGCACCGCCCCAGACCTGCGCGCTCTGCTGCCCGGTGGATGGGGAGGCGACAGCGGCAGGGATTGGGTTGAGAGGCTGGCAGGACGCGGCCAGCGCCCACAAATGCGGCCCGTGCCGGCGAAATGCTCCCCTCGCTCCCCCCCCCGCCACGCCAGCCCCATCGCTGGCGCGATGAAGGGGTGGGTGGTTGGGTGAGCGGAGGCGGGCTGGGGAGGGGAGCGAAATCCAGAGGTTTGCTCCGCTCCCCTCCCTTCCCTTCCCCACGCCGCCGCCGCCGCCGCCAGCCCAGAGCAGGCCTGCGCACCGCCCCAGACCCGCGCGCTCTGCTGCCCGGTGGATGGGGAGGCGACAGCGGCAGGGATTGGGTTGAGAGGCTGGCAGGACGCGGCCAGCGCCCACAAATGCGGCCCGTGCCGGCGAAATGCTCCCCTCGCTCCCCCCCCCCGCCACGCCAGCCCCATCGCTGGCGCGATGAAGGGGTGGGTGGTTGGGTGAGCGGAGGCGGGCTGGGGAGGGGAGCGAAATCCAGAGGTTTGCTCCGCTCCCCTCCCTTCCCTACGCCGCCGCCGCCGCCGCCGCCGCCGCCAGCCCAGAGCAGGCCTGCGCACCGCCCCAGACCCGCGCGCTCTGCTGCCCGGTGGATGGGGAGGCGACAGCGGCAGGGATTGGGTTGAGAGGCTGGCAGGACGCGGCCAGCGCCCACAAATGCGGCCCGTGCCGGCGAAATGCTCCCCTCGCTCCCCCCCCCGCCACGCCAGCCCCATCGCTGGCGCGATGAAGGGGTGGGTGGTTGGGTGAGCGGCGGCGTGGTGGGGGGGGAGCGAATCCAGAGCTCCTCGGAGCTCCTCTATGCACCCCCACCACGCCAGCCCCATCGGCTCACACACACACACACACACCGCTTTCCGGCGACCAAGTGTGTGAGCCGATGGGGCTGGCGTGGTGGGGGTGCATACCGGTAGAGGAGCTCCGAGGAGCTCTGGATTCGCTCCCCCCCCCACTCCGCCGCCACGCCAGCCCCAGCGCCGCACACACACACACACACACCGCTTTCCGGCGACCAAGTGTGTGAGCCGATGGGGCTGGCGTGGTGGGGGTGCATACCGGTAGAGGAGCTCCGAGGAGCTCTGGATTCGCTCCCCCCCCCACTCCGCCGCCACGCCAGCCCCAGCGCCGCACACACACACACACACACCGCTTTCCGGCGACCAAGTGTGTGAGCCGATGGGGCTGGCGTGGTGGGGGTGCATACCGGTAGAGGAGCTCCGAGGAGCTCTGGATTCGCTCCCCCCCCACTCCGCCGCCACGCCAGCCCCAGCGCCGCACACACACACACACACACCGCTTTCCGGCGACCAAGTGTGTGAGCCGATGGGGCTGGCGTGGTGGGGGTGCATACCGGTAGAGGAGCTCCGAGGAGCTCTGGATTCGCTCCCCCCCCACTCCGCCGCCACGCCAGCCCCAGCGCCGCACACACACACACACACACCGCTTTCCGGCGACCAAGTGTGTGAGCCGATGGGGCTGGCGTGGTGGGGGTGCATACCGGTAGAGGAGCTCCGAGGAGCTCTGGATTCGCTCCCCCCCCACTCCGCCGCCACGCCAGCCCCAGCGCCGCACACACACACACACACACCGCTTTCCGGCGACCAAGTGTGTGAGCCGATGGGGCTGGCGTGGTGGGGGTGCATACCGGTAGAGGAGCTCCGAGGAGCTCTGGATTCGCTCCCCCCCCCACTCCGCCGCCACGCCAGCCCCAGCGCCGCACACACACACACACACACCGCTTTCCGGCGACCAAGTGTGTGAGCCGATGGGGCTGGCGTGGTGGGGGTGCATACCGGTAGAGGAGCTCCGAGGAGCTCTGGATTCGCTCCCCCCCCCACTCCGCCGCCACGCCAGCCCCAGCGCCGCACACACACACACACACACCGCTTTCCGGCGACCAAGTGTGTGAGCCGATGGGGCTGGCGTGGTGGGGGTGCATAGAGGAGCTCCGAGGAGCTCTGGATTCGCTCCCCCCCCCACTCCGCCGCCACGCCAGCCCCAGCGCCGCACACACACACACACACACCGCTTTCCGGCGACCAAGTGTGTGAGCCGATGGGGCTGGCGTGGTGGGGGTGCGTACCGGTAGAGGAGCTCCGAGGAGCTCTGGATTCGCTCCCCCCCCCACTCCGCCGCCACGCCAGCCCCAGCGCCGCACACACACACACACACACACCGCTTTCCGGCGACCAAGTGTGTGAGCCGATGGGGCTGGCGTGGTGGGGGTGCATACCGGTAGAGGAGCTCCGAGGAGCTCTGGATTCGCTCCCCCCCCCCACTCCGCCGCCACGCCAGCCCCAGCGCCGCACACACACACACACACACCGCTTTCCGGCGACCAAGTGTGTGAGCCGATGGGGCTGGCGTGGTGGGGGTGCGTACCGGTAGAGGAGCTCCGAGGAGCTCTGGATTCGCTCCCCCCCCCCCACTCCGCCGCCACGCCAGCCCCAGCGCCGCACACACACACACACACACACCGCTTTCCGGCGACCAAGTGTGTGAGCCGATGGGGCTGGCGTGGTGGGGGTGCATACCGGTAGAGGAGCTCCGAGGAGCTCTGGATTCGCTCCCCCCCCCACTCCGCCGCCACGCCAGCCCCAGCGCCGCACACACACACACACACACCGCTTTCCGGCGACCAAGTGTGTGAGCCGATGGGGCTGGCGTGGTGGGGGTGCATACCGGTAGAGGAGCTCCGAGGAGCTCTGGATTCGCTCCCCCCCCCACTCCGCCGCCACGCCAGCCCCAGCGCCGCACACACACACACACACACCGCTTTCCGGTGACCAAGTGTGTGAGCCGATGGGGCTGGCGTGGTGGGGGTGCGTACCGGTAGAGGAGCTCCGAGGAGCTCTGGATTCGCTCCCCCCCCCCACTCCGCCGCCACGCCAGCCCCAGCGCCGCACACACACACACACACACACCGCTTTCCGGCGACCAAGTGTGTGAGCCGATGGGGCTGGCGTGGTGGGGGTGCATACCGGTAGAGGAGCTCCGAGGAGCTCTGGATTCGCTCCCCCCCCCACTCCGCCGCCACGCCAGCCCCAGCGCCGCACACACACACACACACACCGCTTTCCGGCGACCAAGTGTGTGAGCCGATGGGGCTGGCGTGGTGGGGGTGCATACCGGTAGAGGAGCTCCGAGGAGCTCTGGATTCGCTCCCCCCCCCCACTCCGCCGCCACGCCAGCCCCAGCGCCGCACACACACACACACACACCGCTTTCCGGCGACCAAGTGTGTGAGCCGATGGGGCTGGCGTGGTGGGGGTGCGTACCGGTAGAGGAGCTCCGAGGAGCTCTGGATTCGCTCCCCCCCCCACTCCGCCGCCACGCCAGCCCCAGCGCCGCACACACACACACACACACACCGCTTTCCGGCGACCAAGTGTGTGAGCCGATGGGGCTGGCGTGGTGGGGGTGCATACCGGTAGAGGAGCTCCGAGGAGCTCTGGATTCGCTCCCCCCCCCCACTCCGCCGCCACGCCAGCCCCAGCGCCGCACACACACACACACACACCGCTTTCCGGCGACCAAGTGTGTGAGCCGATGGGGCTGGCGTGGTGGGGGTGCGTACCGGTAGAGGAGCTCCGAGGAGCTCTGGATTCGCTCCCCCCCCCCACTCCGCCGCCACGCCAGCCCCAGCGCCGCACACACACACACACACACACCGCTTTCCGGCGACCAAGTGTGTGAGCCGATGGGGCTGGCGTGGTGGGGGTGCATACCGGTAGAGGAGCTCCGAGGAGCTCTGGATTCGCTCCCCCCCCCACTCCGCCGCCACGCCAGCCCCAGCGCCGCACACACACACACACACACCGCTTTCCGGCGACCAAGTGTGTGAGCCGATGGGGCTGGCGTGGTGGGGGTGCATACCGGTAGAGGAGCTCCGAGGAGCTCTGGATTCGCTCCCCCCCCCACTCCGCCGCCACGCCAGCCCCAGCGCCGCACACACACACACACACACCGCTTTCCGGCGACCAAGTGTGTGAGCCGATGGGGCTGGCGTGGTGGGGGTGCATACCGGTAGAGGAGCTCCGAGGAGCTCTGGATTCGCTCCCCCCCCCACTCCGCCGCCACGCCAGCCCCAGCGCCGCACACACACACACACACACCGCTTTCCGGCGACCAAGTGTGTGAGCCGATGGGGCTGGCGTGGTGGGGGTGCATACCGGTAGAGGAGCTCCGAGGAGCTCTGGATTCGCTCCCCCCCCCACTCCGCCGCCACGCCAGCCCCAGCGCCGCACACACACACACACACACCGCTTTCCGGCGACCAAGTGTGTGAGCCGATGGGGCTGGCGTGGTGGGGGTGCATAGAGGAGCTCCTCTACCGGTATGCACCCCCACCACGCCAGCCCCATCGGCTCACACACTTGGTCGCCGGAAAGCGGTGTGTGTGTGTGTGTGTGTGCGGCGCTGGGGCTGGCGTGGCGGCGGAGTGGGGGGGGGGAGCGAATCCAGAGCTCCTCGGAGCTCCTCTACCGGTATGCACCCCCACCACGCCAGCCCCATCGGCTCACACACTTGGTCGCCGGAAAGCGGTGTGTGTGTGTGTGTGTGCGGCGCTGGGGCTGGCGTGGCGGCGGAGTGGGGGGGGGGAGCGAATCCAGAGCTCCTCGGAGCTCCTCTACCGGTATGCACCCCCACCACGCCAGCCCCATCGGCTCACACACTTGGTCGCCGGAAAGCGGTGTGTGTGTGTGTGTGTGCGGCGCTGGGGCTGGCGTGGCGGCGGAGTGGGGGGGGGAGCGAATCCAGAGCTCCTCGGAGCTCCTCTACCGGTATGCACCCCCACCACGCCAGCCCCATCGGCTCACACACTTGGTCGCCGGAAAGCGGTGTGTGTGTGTGTGTGTGTGCGGCGCTGGGGCTGGCGTGGCGGCGGAGTGGGGGGGGGGAGCGAATCCAGAGCTCCTCGGAGCTCCTCTACCGGTATGCACCCCCACCACGCCAGCCCCATCGGCTCACACACTTGGTCGCCGGAAAGCGGTGTGTGTGTGTGTGTGTGCGGCGCTGGGGCTGGCGTGGCGGCGGAGTGGGGGGGGGAGCGAATCCAGAGCTCCTCGGAGCTCCTCTACCGGTATGCACCCCCACCACGCCAGCCCCATCGGCTCACACACTTGGTCGCCGGAAAGCGGTGTGTGTGTGTGTGTGTGCGGCGCTGGGGCTGGCGTGGCGGCGGAGTGGGGGGGGGAGCGAATCCAGAGCTCCTCGGAGCTCCTCTACCGGTATGCACCCCCACCACGCCAGCCCCATCGGCTCACACACTTGGTCGCCGGAAAGCGGTGTGTGTGTGTGTGTGTGCGGCGCTGGGGCTGGCGTGGCGGCGGAGTGGGGGGGGGAGCGAATCCAGAGCTCCTCGGAGCTCCTCTACCGGTATGCACCCCCACCACGCCAGCCCCATCGGCTCACACACTTGGTCGCCGGAAAAAGCGCGGGGAGCATTCCGCCGGCACGGGCCGCATTTGTGGGCGCTGGCCGCGTCCTGCCGGCCTCTCAACCCAATCCCTGCCGCTGCCGCCTCCCCATCCACCTGGCAGCAGAGCGCGCGGGTCTGGGGCGGTGCGCAGGCCTTCTCTGGGCTGGCGGCGGCGGCGGGGTGGGGAAGGGAAGGGAGGGGAGCGGAGCAAACCTCTGGATTTCGCTCCCCTCCCCTCCCCACCCCGCCACCGCTCACCCAACCACCCACCCCTTCATCGCGCCAGCGATGGGGCTGGCGTGGCGGGGAGCGAGGGGAGCATTCTGCCGGCACGGGCCGCATTTGTGGGCGCTGGCTGCGTCCTGCCGGCGCGCGGGTCTGGGGCGGTGCGCGCCGCCCCTGCCACACAGGCAAAGCTTCGTGGCGCCCGCTGGGAATGGAAAGATTTCACCCGCACCTTTTCTACCGGTACGTACGGTACGCTCCGAAGGCGGGGCCGGCTGAGTGAAAAGCGGGCAGAAATTGACGGGAGGGGCAAAGGTCTTGCACAGCAAAAGTCAACGACAAGCCCAAACCACCAAAATATTAATCAGTCCTGAAAAATTACTTTTTAAAAAGACAGGAAAGTGGCCAAAATAGACCCACGTTGTTCGCTGGATAAACGAATAATTAACCATAAGGCAGTGTACAGGTATCTCCAGCTGGTTCGCCTTTACGTGGGCTTACAAATTCTCCCTCTTCCTCCCCACCACTCTCCTTACGATAAAACAAAAGTACATCTGATTTTGTTAACCCTAACTTGTCAAGTTCAGTTATTCCTTGGCACCCCACTTGAACTGGCCGTAAGCATTTCGTGTATTCAAAAAGCTTCTACCCTTTTGGCTGTGCTACCGGTAATTGCCTGATTTACAATTGTTCAGATCAAAAGACTGCTCAACTGTTGGCTTACACAAAAACAAACAAATCCTCAGGCTACCGTATATGTTTGAGATAACTGAAGTTTACGATCTGAAAGAGACAAATGAGTTTATAGCGGGTAGGAAACAAATTATCTTGTAATTACCGTATCTTGTAATCTCCTGACTTCCTGACTACCGTAAGCAGGAGATACCGTATATACCGTACATATAACATGCCCCGAAGGTAACACGCAGTGGGGGTTTTGTGGATAAAAAGAAAGTGTGACGCTGTCTTGCTGTCGGGGAAACACGGTACAACACTATGTTACTTTTTGACATAATCGCCATTCAAGGTGAGGCACTTGTCATAACATCTTACAAGGTTTGAAATTCCTTAGTACGGTAGGAGGTGGGAAAGAGATGCTGAGGGGAGGTCCGGCTGCCCCCCTCGTCTCTTCCCCATCTCCTCCCTCGGCAGTAGGCTGTGCAGGGAGAGACGCACACGCACACGCACACCTGGTGTGCCTTTCGAGGGAGCAGGGTAGGAGGTGGGAAAGAGACGCTGAGGGGAGGTCCGGCTGCCCCCCTCGTCTCTTCCCCATCTCCTCCCTCGGCAGTAGGCTGTGCAGGGAGAGCCGCACACGCACACGCACACGCACACCTGGTGTGCCTTTCGAGGGAGCAGGGTAGGAGGTGGGAAAGAGACGCTGAGGGGAGGTCCGGCTGCCCCCCTCGTCTCTTCCCCATCTCCTCCCTCGGCAGTAGGCTGTGCAGCGAGAGCCGCACACGCACACGCACACGCACACCTGGTGTGCCTTTCGAGGGAGCAGGGTAGGAGGAAGGGAGGGGAGGGGAGCGACGCAAAGCTCTGGATTCCACTCCCCCCCGCCACGCTCCGCTCTTGCAGCGCGTCCATCTTCCCTCCCCTCCGCCCCCGTGTTTCTTACGGTCGGGGCATGGCTTACGTTAGCGGACCCCCCTGACACCCCGATACGTCTGACAATCGGGGGTGTCTTGCTTTCGGGGAAACACGGTAGTAGTCACTCGGCACCAGATCTGGGCTATGGGGGGGTGTATGATCAAAAACATCCAAATGGAACTGCTTCAAAAGTTCTTGCGGTGTGCAGGAGAGCATTATCGTGAACCAATACCACACCAGAAGTGATGCCATAGAAAATCCCACCAAATGTGAAGATGCCAAAGTAGTACTGCTAGCGAAGTTCGTGGAGCGTGGTTCAACCATCAGTTCAGACATCCTGTGAAATGTTACAAAAACTCAGATGAGCCATCCATAACATGTATCAGGGCATGCTGACTTCCAGTGTGGTGTTGGTTCCCAATAATGCCCGCCCGCACACTGTTAGACGTATCCAATAACTTTTGAAGCAGTTCCATTGGGAGGTTTTTGATCACTCCCCCATAGCCCAGATTTGGCACTGAGCAACTACTACTAAGGAATTCCAAACCTTGTAAGAGGTTATGACAATTGCCCTCATATTATCTGAACTTAAAAATGTAAAAAACTTAACCTTAAACATTTATTCTGCCCCAGATTCTACAAATTTGACAGCACTGGAGTTCTTTTAACCTTCCCATTCTCATTTGCTAATATTATGCATGTAGGCTTTCTGTCTATAGCTTAGGAACCCAGAGTAGACAGAACCATAAATTGTCTTTCCAGTGATTCTACCGGTAGGAACACGAGGGGCTGGGCAACAGGAATTACTACACTGGGCAGTGTCACCAGATCTGAATTGTGAAAGTCTAGATGATGACCACTAGAGGTCAGCAAAGAGAGATTAAAAAACATTTTTTTTGGGTGCCATGTAGAGGATGTCTCATTTTATTTTCAGGTCTTCAGATCTAGTAGCCCTACCCCAGTGGGAGGAACAAGATAGAGACTGAATAGGACAGACATGTCAAACCTGCGACATCACGTGACGTCGCACAATGTATCGGAGCTTTTTCACCATTGCCAGCAATGGGGTGGGTGTGGTTTTCTGGCCCGCAGGATCGGCAGTTTGATAGCCCTGGAATAGGAGAACAGATTAGAACTTTAAGATCTGATGTAAAGTTTCCTGTAAAAAGGAAGGAGAAATCTAGGACAGGTACATTGGAGGTGTGAATAGACAAAGGTAAACAAACTTTTTTTGAGAATCCTTCCACTAATAAACATTTGTTTTATTCTGTATCAGCCTAGGGTAGGCTATGTCAATTGTAGCTGTAGACCAATAACTTTTGAGGAGATTTCCTATTCCACCTTGCTGTGAATCAATACTGAAAATGGATATCATATGATGCAGCTGTTAAAGCTAAAGGTTGGCTTTGCCCATTGTAATAATTCATTATTTCGCTAACCACTCTCCAATGGATAAACCATAATTGTGATGTGGTTTGTCGCATCATGCAATGTGTAATGGAATGTAGTGAGAAGATGGATTCTAAGGAGAGAGGGGATGCATTCCTTAGGAGTAAAAGGCAACTCAACCAAGATATCATGTATGAGAGAAAGTGGGTGAAGACAGTCCCACCCTAATAATTCATAGAGTATATTGTAGATGCTGACAGTAGAGTTCTCAGTCCTGCAAGAATTTGCTTAGTAGCTTGGTGGTTTTCTTGGTGAATTGGTACACTGATGATGTTACCAAGTTTTATAATGAAACATCTGCAAGAAAATCAAGCTCAGAGAGTACCAAGGACCCCACAAACAGGTATATACTTGGAAAAACTGATTTTTGCCAAGCGAACGGAATAGATCAAATCCTTCATTCATCTAGATTGATGTTGCCTTATTTGGCAACAGTTTTCCAAGAACTCATAAAGGGAAATTGCATTGCCTTTCTTTTATTTTTTTTATTAAGTTTATCAAGATATAAAATACAAAAGAAAATGAAAATAATGAGAAAAGGGGGGAGAAAAGGGGAAGAGAAAGAAGTGTAAGGGAAAAGGGAAAAAAAGGAAGAAAAGCATTGACTTCCAACTCTTTATAGCACAGAAATGTTTTACTTTTAGCTATAAACACAGTATGTACTAGCCCCGTGGTGGCGAACCTATGGCACGGATGCCACAGGCGGCACGCGGAGCCGTCTCTGGTGGCACGCAAGCCATTGCTAGGCTCAGCTGTTCCCTCCTCCTCTCCGCGCATGCACAGTCTGGGAATAGGCAAGAGGCTATAAAAGATGCAACTTTCTGCGGAAGCAGCATTTGCTGCAGACAGCTTGAGAGTGAGCATAAGTCGGAGGGGACAGCAAGCGAGCACAAGCTGACAGCTCGGTGGCCACGCCCACTTGGTGGCCATGCTCACCAGGCACCCGGCGATCCATAAGTGGGTTTTGGGTTGCAGTTTGGGTACTCGGTCTCTAAAAGGTTCACCACCACTGTACTAGCCATTTCTATAACAACAACAGCAACATCCAAAGTTTCATATTTTTTTTCCATTTCAAGCACAAAATCCAGAAGCTTTGTTTCCAAGTAGAAACAAAGTTGGATGTGTTATTTTCTTTGATTAAAGCAGTCAATTTAGCCATTTCTGCTAGTTCCATCAGTTTTTTTTCCCAGTCATTCCTCCATTAGGGAATTAAAATATCTTTCCATTTTTGTCTATAAAGATTCAACATATATGCATTGCCTATCTTCTGATCCTTCAAACAATGATGTTAAAATAAAATAAAATAAAACTGTTGACATGTAGAATGCATGCCCTATCATGCCTGACATAATTTTGCTATCTTCTCTGATGATAAATATGCCAGAATTCAACAGGTAACAGTCTCACAATGTCAACTGATATGGACTGCCAAACAGATTTATTTGAAAAGAGAGCAAAGGTCATGTTTCCTTTTTAATTGCTTCATCTCTGAAATACTAGTGGATGGTCCATTTTCTTATTTGCAAGATCAACACTGTCTTGAGGTTCCAAGGTTTTTCCCCATTTCTGCCTTGTGTCCCTTCAAAGTCCTTTTTTGTTTTTTGGGTGACTTTCTGTAGACCTCATTTAAATGTGTTTCTCACTCTTCCCCCCCCCTTCCAGTTACTACAGTTACAACAGGGAAAATTCCTAGTCTCAGAACTGCCAATGTGCTATTATTTCACCTTCACTGTTTGCAAGATTATTTTAAATGCAGGCAAAATGGTTGTTTTGCAGCCAAAAAAGTTATTTTCATTGACACTGCTCAGATTTTTATGTTATCTCATCTTAGCTCTTAATTTTATGCTTTTAGACACAATCAGACAAGTGAAAATAACAGACACTGACATAGATAGATAGATAGATAGATAGACAGAGAGACAGACAGACAGAGAGACAGACAGACAGACAGATAGATAGATAGATAGATACAGTGGTGGGATTCAGTCAGTTCCCACAACTTTGGCAGAACCGGTAGCTAATTTTTTGTTGCCCAGGCCCAGAATGGACTTCTAGAAGTGGCATCCAGGCAGAGAACCTTTGTTCACATATTTGAATTCCACCACTGGATAGATAGATAGATAGATAGACAGACAGATAGACAGACAGACAGACAGATGATAGTGATATGTGTGTGTGTGTGTGTGTGTGTGTGGAGGGGGCAACAGTGCATTTTGTGTGGAATGTGAATAAGGGATTGTTTCAGAATCTGCAGTAACTCAGAGGGTGCAGTGTTGATTCTGATGTTTATAGTGTTGGTCCTCTGCTATTGGTTGGCTGGAGGGAAAGAGGATGAATTCTGATTGGTGCTTGTTTTCGCCATGTTATCAGCATTTTAGAAAAGAATGATTGCAGGTTGGCTTCAAAAATAAAGAGATCAAGGAATCATTGCGCTACCATCCCAGGATTGCAAAAATTGGGACAACTGCTAGATATCAGACTGAGATATCATCTGTGTTATGTCCTGGACCTGCTGAATGACTCAGCAGGCTCAGGAAGCTGCAGAAGGCCCGGGCAGACCACGTGGTTGCCCGGGACCAGACAGGCTGTCTCCTGCCTTGTGCGCATGTGCAAGGTGGTAGAATGCCATGGAGTGATTGGCTGATGCTGTCCCTGCCTGGGGAGTATAAAAGGGCCTGCGCCATTTTGTTCTCTGTTCTGTTAGTGATTGCAATAAAGGAAGACTGTTTTCGTTACTCTGCTTCGTCTCCATGCCTCTTCTCTGGGAACAGAACAATCTGGATTCTTGCAGTCCTAGGTTTTGGAAGTGGTAATGGTGTGGAATGATTTATTATTTCCTTGGAGCTCCTCAGAAAGCAAAATGAAGCATTCATTCTGATTTTCATCACAGGCATGTTTAACTATTTAGAATTTCATTTTCAAGGCTTGGTGACACACCAGAGGAGTCTGAGTTCATTGTGGATGTAAGATGTTGTTTAATCTCTTCAGAACCAGACAGAATAGAAGAAAACAACTCCAGCTGCCATCTTTGATCATTGCTTTGATCAAATCTTAGAGCAGTGGTCATGTGAATGGCACTTTCATTTGAGTTAATAGGGTTCCAAGCCAGAGTTTGAGGCAGCAGAGCCAAAATCTTCGCTCTCTAGTGAAATAGTGATGAAACAGAGATGGTTTCAGTCTCTTTCAGCTGCCAGCCAGTTCTCTGTTGCTACTCACTTAGCAAAGAGGGACTGGAGAACAATAGAGAATGGGCTGTCAAAAGACATATCCAAGAACAGAATGGTGGGAGGGAGAATGCTGAATAGATGTTCCCTACACATGTTTACAAAGAGAGGCATTGATATCCCACTATGCTGGGTGCCTCTGAGGTCACTGGCACAGAAGGATGTGATAAAAGAATCACTGTCAGTGTAACAGCCCCAGGATGGAAGGAATTTCCACTGTAGGGTTATGGAAATCAGAGATACTTACTCTGATGTTACAAGTTTCCGTCTTTCTGGTGGCGGGAAAATATCTGGGTGTGAGATGCGGCAAAATGTTAAGACAAAATACTATCACTCATAAAAATACTCTGATTTCTATTGTTTGCAATCTACATGCCACAAAATGCTACAAACATTTGGCAGAAGATGGAACCAGATCTACTGGAAGATTTTATGGCAATATTCAGAAAACCAGGTTCTCTCTCCCTCCTATAACCATGCCCTATGTACATCTCCCCTCCATATCTCTCTCTCTCTCTCTCTCTCTCTCTCTCTCTCTCTCTCTCTCTCTCTCTCTCTCTCTCTCTCTCTCTCTCTCTCTCTCTCTCCCTGTGTGTGTGTGTGTGTGTGTGTGTGTGTGATTGCCTCTACACTGGATAGATAAATGGGAATAAATCTTACTGTGAATGCCAAAAGAAAGAAAGAGAGAAGCATACCAACTTCAGTCCTAACATTTATATCTTCACTGAAGAACCTGGAACAGTGTTTGATAAAGTGCAGTTTTGTCTTTCCTGTGCTAATTCCTGTGTCATATGCTGGAGTGGGGAACTTGTGACTTCCACTTCTATAACTTCCAGAGATCTCAGCTAGCATGACTAATGGTCAATAATGCTGGGAAGTATAATTCAGTAACATGCAAGGACCACAAATCTCTCTCTCTCTCTCTCTCTCTCTCTCTCTCTCTCTCTCTCTCTCTCTCTCTCTCTCTCTCTCTCTCTCTCTCTCTCAAAAAGAAGATAAAAGCTAGTGCAAACTAATATAAAGTAAGAAAAAGAAATCAAAGAGAAATCTAAAGTTTAGGAAAGGAAAAATAAAGTAAAAGAAAAATGGAAAAGAAAAAAGATACAAAAAATAGCTTTCGATTTTCTATAAAGCAATTATAAGTGCAGTTGTAAATTTATCTCTTACTCTATGATTACAACACAACTCTATTCTTTCTATAATCTATTCTGTATAGTAATCAAAATCATAAATCATTATGTTCATTTTTTTCAGTTTCATGCAAAAAGTCTACAAGTGATTTCCCATCAGCAAGAAACATATATTTTATCTTTCCTCTGATCAAAGAAGTCAATTTCACCATCTCAGCAATTCCATCATTTTCATCATGATTCCTCCATTGTGGGTACTGAATCTTTTCAGCTTTGTGCATTCAATAATCTCACTGCAGTTACTGTATACTGTACATAAATATAGTTCCATAACTTTTTTCAAACTATTTGTCCATCAATCCCAAAAGAAAAACCTCTGGTATAATAATAATAATAATAATAATAATAATAATAATAATAATAATAATAATAATAATAATAATAATAATAATAGTAATAATAATAGTAATAATAATAGTGATAATAATAATAAAGTTGGAAGGGACCTTGGAGGTCATCTAGTCCAACCCCCTGCTCAGGCAGGAAACCCTATACCATTTCAGACAAATGGCTGTCCAGTCTCTTCTTAAAAACTTCCAGTGTTGGAGCATTCACAGTTTCTGGAGGCAGGTTGTTCCACTGGTTAATTTCTTCTAACTGTCCAGAAGTTTCTCCTTAGTTCTAGGTTGCTTCTCTTCTTGATTAGTTTCCATCCGTTGCTTCTTGTCCTGCCTTCAGGCACTTTGGAGAATAGCTTGACTCCCTCTTCTTTGTGGCAACCCCTGAGATATTGGAAGATTGCTATCATGTCCCCTCTCGTCCTTCTCTTCATTAAACTAAACATACCCAATTCCAGCAGCCGTTCCTTATATGCTTTAGCTTCCAGTCCCCTAATCATCTTTGTTGCTCTACTCTGTACTCTTTCTAGCGTCATCTATTTCCCATTGATCTCTACAACCAACTATATTAGCCCACTTTATCATATGTTCTTTCACTTGTTCTTCGTTTGTTTCAAATTTTAATAAAATTTTGTACATTTTAGCAATTATATGCTCATCATTTGCACATAACTCTATTTCAAACTAAGCCTTATAATGTTCAAAATTGGAAAATATCTTGTCTGTTTCAATTCTTTTCAATAATTGTAAATAAAAGAACCATTGACAACTATATCCTTCTGCCACCAGTTCTTCTCTTGATTTTATTTTATATTCCTCTTAAAAAAAATTTAGCATCTGAGGTTAAGTTAGCCGTGTATGTTTGTCTATTATTTCTAGTCTATAAAATTGCTTCTTGTGCTAAGAGCCACAAATGTGTCTTCACATTTATCATGACATTTATTTATTCTATACTCTCCATTTGGCAGATCTATCATAATGATTTTAAAATCCACATTAACCTTGTCTTTTTTGTATCATAAATATCCATGCCAACCAAATTTCAAACTGGGTCCTTTTAATTCCAAAAATGTTCTATTTCTCAGCAATACCCACTCATTCACCCAAACCAGATAAATGCAAATCAGATAAACCCAATTGTCCTCTTTCCTTTGCATTTTGTAATATCTTATATTTAACTCATGTTTTCCCCTCATGTCATACAAATTTAGATATATCCTTCTGCCACCGCTTAAATGATGCATCAGTTGTCAAAACAAGTATTGTCTGAAACAAAAATATTATTCTAGGCAAAGCATTCATTTTTATCATAGAAATTCTCCCCAGCAATGACAGTTGCAGTTTCTCCTATCACAGCGTATCTTTTAAAACTTTGTTCCATGTCTTAATATAGCTACTTTGAAATAATATCAAATTTGTATTTGTCATAGCCAGATATTTTATTTACTTCTTAATCCTAAACTTTATTTATCAGTACTGATTGATCTTCTATTTTCATATTTTTTAGCATCTTTGTCTTCTGTTTAGTAATCTTGAGATCTGCAAATCCACTACATTCTTACATTGGCCATAAATATTTCAGTCTTTTTAAACAGATTTTTCAGAACCATCACCAAGTCATCTGCAAGAACCCCTAACTTAAACATTTCTTTTTTTTTTCAATCTTTACTCCCACAATCCCCTCATCTTGTCTTATAGTTCTATTCAGTATTTCAAGAACCAAAATAAACAAGAGAGGAGACAGTGGGCATCTCTGTCTTGTTCGTTTTGTAACCACAGTATCCAAGTGAGTCTGCAGTAGCTTTTAACATCTTCAGAACATGACTCAGTGTCAGTAAAAGTTTGAGCAATAAACTAACATCAATTCTTTATGTGTAAAAGTTGCAGAATTGTAGCCGTCATTTTTGCTTTTCTTGCCCAAAGATACATTTCTTCCTATGACCTTTGTGTCTATAATTCTATTTTTGTCAGCGATCCAAACAAGTACATACTACCATATTTGTCACTTCCTTCAACACTAAAATATAACTTTGATCTACTTGCCTCATCTTTATTCCCAGTACATGCTGTGGAACAAATTAGACATAATTTTAAGAATGCAATCGATATATACTTCTTTACAATAAACTCCATAGAAAGCTCTTGGAAACTTATTTTCAAGCAGGCACATGTTTTTAACGTGTACCTTATTGGATCAGAGATACAAGAAATAATCAACAAAATCAAAGCAGCCAGGAAAGGGAAAAATTAATGATTTTCTTCTACTGTGGAAAGATGCATTGGAAAATCTTAATTCTATTGTATCCCTGTTGGTGCCAAACATGCATTTGTTCTCATTCATATCTTGTTATCCTTACTATTTCCTTCTCCTCCTCTCTCCCTTTGTTGTTCCCCTCTTATCTCATTGACTATGTATATCTCAGGCTCTGAGATTTTGTGCTTCTTAAGTTTATTTTGAATAGTTCTCAGTACTGTTCCAGCAAACTGATACGAGAGAATTTTCCATTCCCCTTTGCAAGGCTGTGACAAGATTCTACTGGTACCTATCCTTAATGAAGTACAGTAATATAATCTATTATTGCTAATCAGCAGTATGAAATTAACCCTTGGTAGATTTTGAAAAATACTTTGGCCTATAATTACAGTTAGCCAAGTGAATATCATGTAGCCCATGATACAGCTCATGCTGTATTCTGAAATCAAGTGGCTACTTTTCCATTGATTATTAAATGGATTATTTATTATTCCTCAATCATTAACAGTAGAAAAATTAACTGGGGAAAGTAGGAACTATCTCTATGGAGAAGGGAGGCTACTCTGATCTCTTTCTCCTTGACATCTGGTTCAAAAATTTTGGAAGAGATAGCTCTGCCTCAGAATCTAAGACTTCTAAACTTTTTTGTTCTGGCCAAGATGACAGAAGAAAGAAAATTCCTCTTTGGTTTGTCTGTAAGATGAGCAAACAGGAAAAGATACCGATCAGTGTCTGATCCAATGCACAGGGCCAAAGAAGTGTTCTCTCTACAGGCAACAGCTGGGGGCTCTCCTAACTTTTTCTTAAGATTGGGAATGATGGCCAAGAATTAGGTATTTTGTTCCATTATATTAATTGCAGAGCTTTTAAATAAATAAGAACTCTGAGGGAAGAGATATTCTTTTTAAATGTCTTCTAAAAATCTTGCAATAATATTCTACATATTTTTCTTTGTGTTTATAATTTCCCAATGGCCGTCTCCAAGTTTCTGAAGCTCAAACCCCATTTTTGGGTGTCCCTGGTTGTCCATCCACCATACTGGAATAATTGTGGCCAGTTGGGTTAATTCTAATTTTTCTTCCAGGGTACAGTGGCAAAAGCAGTATTTTAAAATATTTCCACAGCTGTCTAAAAGAGAAAGTATAAACATTTCATGTTGATAAATACACATTTGCAAAATGTCATGACAAGTGTATCAGAAACCAGATCTGAGAAGAGAAAATGAAAAGGCATCAAGACATTTCATATCTTCTTGTTTTACTTCTCCAATAGTAGAAATAGTAGAAAGTAAAAAGCATTATCTTTTTAAAGAGCAGAAATTACCTTTAAGTCAACGTTTTATTTTGCACATGTTGCTAACATTTGGGAACTGATTAGTCATTATACTTAATGGAATTTTGATGTATACAATCAGTGCACCATTAAAACCAGAGGCTGCTTGCCATATTCACCATGCCCTTTTTGTGAACTTGAAAAGGCAATTCTTAAGACTGTTTCCTCTCCAATGATTTACAACCTCATTAATATGGCCTGGCAAGCTCTGTTTTAGCCTCTGTTCACTTGAAGCTGAATCTGTCTTGCCCCAGGTCTTGATATGAACAATCTTATTCTATTGCTTTGGATACAAGAAATTATCTGATTCCCCCTTCCTTATCTTGCCACTCTTTTGGCCCAGCATAGAATGATGGAATCAAATTGGAAGGGACAGAAGAATCATCTAGTTTAACTGTCTGCAGGGCGCAGGAAAACCAATTAAATTACACAGAAGGGGTGGCTGTCTAGTCTCTTCTTATAAACCTCCAGAGATGGCAAACCCATCATCTCCATCATGGTGTGGGGAAAAAAAAAACCCTGCAGCAGTTTCCTACTCTTAGTAATAGCTGCTTGGCACCAAATCTGGGCTATGGGGGGGGAATGATCAAAAACATCCCAACAGAACTGCTTCAAAAGTTCTTGGGTGCATCTAGCAGTGTGCGGGTGAGCATTATTGTGAACCAACACCACATTGGAAGTCAGCATGCTCCAATGCTTGTTATGGATGGTTCATCTGTGTTTTCGTAATGTTTCACAGTAGACATTTGAGTTGATGGTTGAACCACGCTCCATGAACTTTACTAGCAGTACTCTTTTGGCATCTTCACATTTGGTGGGATTTTCTATGGCACCACTTCCGGTGTGATGTTAGTTCACAATAAGGCTCACCTGCACACCATTAGATGCACCCAAGAACTTTTGAAGCAGTTCCATTGGGATGTTTTTGATCACACACACCCCATAGCCCAGATTTGGCACTGAGTGACTACTACTAAGGAATTTCAAACCTTGTAAGACTTTATGACAAGTGCTTCAATCTGAATGATTATGTCAAAAAGTAATATAATGTTGTAGTTTTCTAATGTGTATAATAAAAGTTCTGTATCTGTGAGTGTCTGTCATTGATAATCAAACACAGGTTTATTTCTGAATTGCCCTCATATTATAAGGCTATAGTCATAGAATCTTGCAAGTTTGAATGGGTTTCCCTCTTCTCTCTATTTTTCTTCATGTCAATAGAGTGGGTCCTGTCTGAAACACTTTCTCAGATTACAAATGTCTATGGAGATTCTCAGTCATCCAGGTCATAGTTGTCCCAAATATGCTTTTTCAGGAGCAACTGGACTTCCTTATTTTTCTTTGAAGACATTTTCTTCTCATCCAAGAAGCTTCTTTAGCTCTGACTGGATGGTGGGAAATGGAAGGATTTATATTCCTTGCAGACCGCTGCTCATCTGCATTCTTCTTCTCAGATTACATTTATGTCCTGGACTCAGATTTCTTTTATCTGACCATTGTCTTGGTTATGGCTTCATCTCGTGTTCCTTGAAGTTATTTCTTCTTCTGATTACAACAGGTGAGGAAAGGCTCTTGAAACGCTTTTTGCTGAACCAAACAGAACAATTAATTAAAGATTGTAATACCTGAGTTTAATATGGATAATATTTTAATATTTAAAAAAATGAATAAAACACTCAAGAAAAAAGTAGAATTTAAATAATATCCCAGCGTGAAGAATAGGATATGTTAAAAAAAAATATGACTGAATGTCAGAATGAAATTCACACAACAAAAGGTAATCACAACTTGCCTTCCGGTCTGTGTGTTCTAATGACATGCCTTTTCTTTCTCCTAAGCAGTTTTATTTCATGTTTGTGTGTTATGTCCCTCCCTCTCTTTTAAATCCCTAACACACTGAACTAACTTTTTTTTTGTTCTAGTTACATTTTAATGGCTTAGTTTTCCAGTAGCACAAAGAGTTAGTTATATGTTTAGTCTGCACTGAGAATAGAGGACTATACAATATCTGTTCAGTAGACCTTCTTCCCCTTTGCAACATTCCCAAAGAAACACATGGGAACCCTCCCTCCCATCCCCCTCTTTTTTCTTCTTTTTGCTAGCTACTCTCTGGCCCAGATTTCACAGTTCATGACTCGGAGCAGAGCAGCAACAAATGCAGAAAATGCCAAACTAATTATTTCACTTTGTCAGCTTGGTTAAAAACATTATTATTTTGGGAGGAGGCTGTGTTTTCATAAAGAAGGCCTTTGAGAAAACAAAACAATAAAAAAGCCGCTCTGTGACCTCCCACTTTTCTACTGAGGCTCACTTTGCTGAATCATCAAGTATACCGGTGCAGTGACCCTCACCCTTTCAATCCACAAAGCTGCCTTACTTCCCGCTTGATTGAAAGGAAAGAATAAAGAAGACCTTAAAAGTGAAAGACAATACAGTTCATCTGTGCCAGCTTGTGCCAAAAGACAATTTGCTGCTTGAATGTGAGATTTTGTAAAAACAAAAAACAAAAGATTCGGGTCCAGTCTCCATTTTTCTGTAGGTAAAAAGGGGGACACCATCTATAATTCCAGTTACATTCCATAATTCTAGTTGGTAGAGTTTCACCATAGTGAAACATGGAAAGAAATTATGAATGACGGATGCCTGCTAAGGTGAACTTTGGGCTTTGATGGATAAGCAGCTATGTAGTTCTCTAGAGCAGCGTTTTTCAACACATTACTATTCTAATACTGTACAGCTAAGGTAAGTGCTCTTTGTGGGAAGTTTTTATTTAATTTGAAGCTTCCAGACACCCTACAAAAATAGGGCCATGTAGAGAGCATTGCAGTAATCCATTCTGAAAGTGGCCATGTCTCTGTGGGTATGTGTATGTGTCTCTCTGTCTTGGTGTCCCATCCTCCCTCTCTACTGTATCTGTTTTCTGTGTGATAGATGGCTCCTGGATTTTATCTGATTTCATTTGGATTTTATTGTGTATGTAGAAAGTTACTCAGCCACTGTCTTCTTCTAGACATCTTGAGTTCCAAAAAGGACTACTCTAAAATAAGGAGGTGTCTATTGGAGCTCACAGCATCCCTCAACCCTATACAATTTCAGACAAATGGTTGTCCAGTCTCTTCTTAAAAACTTCCAGTGTTGGAGCATTCACCGCTTCTGGAGGCAGGTTGTTGCACTGATTAATTGTTCTGTCAGGAAATTTCTCCTTAGTTCTAGGTTGCTTCTCTCTTTGGTTAGTTTCCATCTGTTGCTTCTTGTCTTGCCTTCAGGTGCTTTGGAGAATAGCTTGACTCCCTCTTCTATGTGGAGATATTGGAACACTACTATCATGTCGCTCCTTGTCCTTCTCTTCGTTAAACTAGACATACCCAATTCCAGCAACCTTTCCTTATATGTTTTAGCCTCCAGTCCCCTAATCATTTTTGTTGCTCTTCTCTGTACTCATTCTAGAGTCTCAACATCTTTTTTACATCGTGGTGACCAAAACTGGATGCAGTATTCCAAGTGTGGCCTTACCAAGGCATTGTAAAGTGTTATTAATACTTCATGTGATCTTGATTCTATCCCTCTGTTAATGCAGCCTAGCACTATGTTGGCTTTTTTGGCAGCTGCAGCATATTTAAGTGATTGTCAACTAGGACTCTGAGATCCATCTCAAAGTTACTACTATTGAACAAAGTACCACCTACACTATACCTGTGCATTTGGTTTTTCTTACCTAAATATAGAACCTTACTTTTTTCACCCCTGAATTTCATTTTGTTACATAGCACTCTATGTTCAAGTCTCTCAAGACCCTTCTTTATCTTAAGACTATCTTCTGAAGGGTTGGCTATTCCTGTCAGCTTGGTGTTTTCAAATTTAATGATCTCCCCATCTATCCCCTCATCAAAATCATTGATGAAGATGTTGAAGAGCACTGGGCACAGAACAGAGCCCTGGGACACACCACTACACACTTTCCTCCATGTAGATGCAGTTCCATTGAGGACCACATGCTGAGTATGGCCAGTTAGCCAGCTACGAATCCATTTAGTGGTGATGCTGTTTAAGCCACATTTTTCTATCTTATCAAGTAGTAGGTTGTGATCTACTTTATCAAATACCTTACTGAAGTCCAAGTACCACTACTCACTTCATACATTTTCCCACTGTTTCAGTTTCCATATTTAGAGTTACTGTCCTGGTTCACATGTGTTAGGATTAGGCACACTAAACCATTTTATTTAATATAAAATTATCAGTTGTTTAACTATGATCTTTTGTTGGCTTGCATGGAAGAGAAACTAGGTAATATTTGGCCAGCCATTTCTTGTTTGCTTTTGCTATGGATGAACATGCATTCTGAGTATGAATTGAATTAACTCCTATTTATTAGAGGGAAATAGTTATTCCAAAAATATAAAAACCTGAACTGCACAAATATATATGCATGCTACACATCTGTTGGAATACCATGTGAATTACTAGGTTTCCCTGGCTGTGGAAATAAGGAATCTCAAGCAGCATGTGTTATCTTTGATTGATCTGGAGATAAACAGAATCAGCTTGAGTAAGGAGAAGTTTCCTGTGTCACATTTAGCAAAACATCAACAATTCAGATTGTTTAGTTTTGTTAATTTAATTTAAATGATGCTATTTCACCCTGGATTGTGGGCAGAGGAGCAAATTAGCAAACCTTTGTAGATCATATCAATGTGCATTGATAAGTAAACAAAACAAAACAACTACCATGTACAAACTGTTGGAAGTGGGATACAGCTTTAACCGCAGTTCTAAGGAAATAGAATCTTCTAAAACAGGGGTGTCAAACTGGTGGTCTATGGGCTGGATGAGTTACATGCAGGCCACGCCCACCCCAACTCTGCAAAGGCAAAAGACATCACGATACATCACGTGATGCGATCGAGTTTGAAAGGACTAAATATTTCACCTTGGCTTTTTCATTTGTCTTACAAATGCAATGATCTCCCAAATGGCAGCAAGAAGAGAAGACTGGGGAGTGGCAATAGTAACAAGTTTTTTTCCAGTTACTGGAGCTGGGTGTTTCTGAATTACAACAACACATTCTTTGTTCTCTGCATTGGTCAGAGACATGACAAAGCAGTCAAAACTAATCTTCCTTAGGGAATTAGCTCTCTTAAGTCAGTGTTCTCCACCCTATGTGTCCTCTAGGATTTCAACTTACAAAATCATAGCCAATCTAGAGATTGTCCAGGCTGGGGAAACTTAAGCAAATTGATGAAGGAGAGTTGCACTTTAAAGAATATATATGTCACTGAGTATAGAAACACTTTCTTCAGCTACCCAGAAGGAAGGGGGGAAAAAAACCACATTTATCCAGCACATGCTGCAGCTATTTTTGGTTTGGAAACCAAACCTTATTCTCTTTAACACCAGAATTAACACCAGACAAACAATCAAGCAGTAACCTAAACTCTAATCAAGGAACTATGAACTCAAACAAAGAATGAAGCAGTAAACAACAGCTTAATCAAGGAATTACCAACGAGAAAACAACACACTCACCAATGCTGACAGGGCAAACTGCTGTATATAAACAGAGAGCAAGCCCACTGCCTTTTAACACTGAAGATATTAGCTAATTGGGTAAATAAATGTCTGCAAGAGAACAACCCAACTCAGAGAGCATCAAGAACACCATCTATTTTCTTTCCTTCCCAAATCTGAAAACTCCCACCTTCTAAAAAAAACCAAAAAAACAAAACAAAACCCAAACAATTCTGCACTGCTAAGGAAGGACAACAACCTAAAGTTCTTCACACAAGTCCAAGTATCTGTGTTCTGCATGCAGACAGTTAGCAGGTTGTATCTTTCATTGTGGTTTTCCTGTTCCATTTCTGTGCTTTGCAATTTTGAGGAGATACTATTTTAAACCCATCTGCTTTGCATTTCCATGAATTCTGCCTTACCATCAAATTCCTCTTTGCTGGAATGCATAGGGCTGCTTAGTGACTTGCGTTACAGTTTAATCAATTCTCGCTTCTTTTCTACTCATGAAGTGAGGAAAATGGCCATAATTATGATGTTTACTGGGACAAAGTGTTCTGCCTCAGTTAAAACATTCTTCTTGGGTATATTTCTTGATAAATAGCCATGTTAATATGTGTTGCATAAAAATAAGTGAGACTTTTCTGCATTTTAGAGATTGGCTAGGCTAACAGCATACCAGAGAAAATGGAAAACAACCCTAATACATTTCCTAGCACATTTCAAGAACATATTCTTATCAATAGATTTTATTTTCTAGCCTTAAAAGATGGCCACCCTTTACACTGGAGGTGAAATAGGGCAAAACAACATGACATGTGTTCAGGGTATGTTTTCTCATTTTTGGTCTTATAGCAATAGCATTTAGTCTTATATATGCTTCACCGTACTTTGCAGCACTCTGTCACAGCTTTACAGAGTCAGCATATTGCTCCCAAACAATTGGGGTCCTCATTTTACTAACCTTGGAAGGATGGAAGGCTAAGGCAACCTTGCGCTGGTCAGGATTGAACTCCTGGCAGTGGGCAGAATTAGCCTGCAGTACTGCATTTTAACCACCATACCACCACAACTCTTATGCAGCTATTCTGTGGTTGCCTCTCTATAGAACTGGACATGATGTATTGGTGGCATATCAGAACTTCCCAATAGAGTCATAGAATCATATAATGTATTGGTTTGGGAGGAATGCTTTTTCAGTCCAATGAAAGCCAGTATTCCAATTCAATGCAACCCAGACTCTGTCTGAACAGTTCCAGCAAAGAAGACTGTACTACCTACTGAGGTACTGTGAATTGCTCTTACTATTAGGAAAGTTTTCCTATTCAACCACAATATCCTTTCTTTAATTAAATTCTTGTTTTTGTGTTCTGAAACAATTCTAAACAATTCTGCTCCCCCTCCCAGCTCTGCAGGTTATTAGAGATCAAGACCCACTGTTTCATTACCAGACAGGAGGCCCTGCATTAGTGGTTTGTCTTGGGGAATAACCTGTACGTGTTGTTGTATTGCCTTTCCTGTGGCATAGCTTTATCCCTACTTGAGCTGCTTGACCTCATTGCCAGGTGGGTGATTGATTGATTCATCCAGGCATTTTCTCCTGGACAATTTCAATTTTCTTTTCTTTTTTCTTTTTTCCATGCCTCGTTTGAGTGGTTCAGAGGCAGCTCAGGAATTCGTAGCTGGTAAAACAACATGGTCCGGTTCTAGTTCTACATAATCTAATTTCCATCTATTTCAACAAGATGGTTAGAAGTTTTCCTGGGGCCTTTATAGACAGTTCAACCCTTGGAACACAAAGATAATTGTAGACTTTTGACTGGATTGTGTCTAAATGACAACTCACTTTAGTACATGCTAATCCAGAAGAATGTCTTAGTATACTAATGAATTCTGGAAGGTAAAATAGCAGAAGAGATACTAGTGTTAGTAAACAATAACAACAAATAGGACTAAACATAGGTACAAGATCAGATGATAAGACAACCTTTGCAAGTTCCTCTTGATCATGGTTTACATCCAGAGAATAACTGTACTACGGCAATGAAATATGTGTTCAGAAACCTGTCAAGCCATTGAGAAATTTGTATTTCAATGTTCCCTTACTTAATGATAAAGATAACAAATGTAGGTATACATTTTATGACATTTTAATTTGAACCCAGAAATATCAAGGGCTCACATTTTTTAATGGGAAACATATTAAACATATTAAAAATTAAAGGGAAAATAATGTGAAAGATGAACTGAAACATTTATGGGTGTAGATGGTTAGATGCCCATCTACTACTCTGTACAGTACATAAACAAATTGAATTAAATACTATAATATCACAGCAGACATAATTAATGCTAATTTGTTTATGACAGAGATACTGGGACAACAGTGAAAGTCTTGGGAAGATGTTGGCTAATTGCTTGAAGCAAAGAAAGGCTATGATTCCAACTATCAGAGATGAAAGAGTTGAAATATATAAAACTTCAATAGACATAAAAAGACAATTTTTAAAATTCTACTCAGAATTATATAGCAAATCAGAAAACGTATTGTATGAACATATAAATCCTTCCTAAATATAAGTAGCCTACTATATTTAGATAACATACAAAAACAACTTTTACTTGCTCCACTGTGTGAGATAAAGATTAAACAAATAATTTTAAAAATGACAAATGGTTAAATTTCAGGACTGTATGGATTCCCTATAGAGCGGTATAAAACATTCATAACCTTTTTGGTTCCAAAGCTTTGCCAATTGTATGATGAGATATTGGGTAAGGGAACTTTATTTGCAGCATTCAATCAAGGTTATATCAAAAGCTATTAAAGATCACACTCTGTGTGCTAATTATCATCCAATCTCATTGTCTAATGTTGATATAAAGAGCTTAACAGCAGTGCTAGGAAATTGGTTACAGCAAGTGATGTCATTCATTATTAATGATCAAGCAGGTTTCCCTTTTGGGGGAGAAGACCGGTGTTGTGTCCTGAGCCTGCAAAAGCAGGCTCAGGACGTTGCATTGGTCCCGGGCATTCCAAAAGCTGCTCAGAACCAGACAGAGTGGCGCCAGCCTTGTGCGCATGCGCAAGGCGCGGAAACACTAAGTTCCTATTGGTTGACACTGTCCAGGTTTCTGGCCATATAAAAAGGCCTGCATGCCTTTGTGTTTTGTTTGGTTGTAGGAGAAGGAGAATAAAGAGTTGTTAACAGTCACCATGTGTCTTCTTCATTCGCACACGAACTAAGGATTTAACACTGGCGACGAAGGTGGGATCCTTTACAAGCTGAAACAAAAGATTTAAGGACTCACCCAGGAAATCTGATGAAGGGAAAAAGGGCATCTGAATCAGCGTCTCAGCCTGCCAGTACATTGTTGCTGGAGGCTGAGCTTGGCTAAAGGACCCTTTTCCAAACAAAGGCTTGCAGAGGAAGCGATTGGTGAAGATCGTAAAGTTTACGATGTCAAAGATTGGCTGCTTGTCTGATTTTGATGTCTCCCACCCAGAGAGATGGAATTCCTATGTAGCATGGGTGGAAAACTACTTCAGAGTAAATCAGATAGGGCAGCAACACTTTTGTGTGCCTGTGGACAAGAAGCTTTTGACATCGCAGAAAATCTGGTGGCCCCTGCACCTCTAGAGTCAGTAACATATACTGGCTTGAAAAAAATGTTGAAGGAGCATTTCCATGAAGTTATCCATCATTGCTTGGAGGCACGCATTCGAGCAGAGAGACCAGAGGCTGGGTGAATCTGCTGCAGACTTTATTGCTGCCTTAAGGCAAGCAGCCAGGCCTTGTGAGTTCAAGGATCTGGAAGAGAGGCTGCGAGATCACTTCATATGCAGTTTGAGGAGCAGAGACTTATAACAGAAGATTTTTGCAAAAGAAGATGTCTCCTTCCAAGACACGCTATGAGAGGTGGCAGCTGAGGAAGCAGCAGGCGGGGCTGTGAAGGCCTTACAGCTTGCCAGAAACCCTCCAGACACAGCTACCATCCATCAAGAGGACACTTGAGAAGGATCGGAAGCAGATCCTGAAGAGGAGGTGGACAGGCTTCACCAGCCAGCTGAAAGGAGGCAGAAGGGACGTCCGGACAAGGCCCCAGCATCTCTTCAATGCTTCGGGTGTGGACGCCACAAGCGAGCTGATTGCAGGTTCCACTCCGCCATTTGCAGGGTGTGTGGCAGGCAAGGCCACATTGCATCTGTTTGTTTGGGTCACCAGAAGGTCCAACCTCATGAAAAATTGCTTCTGAAAGGCTTTCCTTCAGGCCAACCTGAAGGAATGCAACATCTGCTCCCTTCCATCCTTCCTTTAACGGAATGGCATAGAGAATGGTGCACACAACCAAAGATGCTCTCAAGAAACTGACTTACGGTAACTGGCATCACAGGTTAGCAGATTTCCTTCTTGCACACCGTACCACACCATGTATATCCACAGGGAAGAGCCCTGCTGAACTCCGCCGGGGTCGCCGCCTCATCACCAAACTGGACAGGCTGCACCCTGACTGGGTGGCTCCACAGGTGTCACAACCACGGGCACCTAGGAAACTCCTGGCTCTGCTCTGGGGGGGGAGGAGGACCATAATATGCATTCTGGGTCATAGGTTCCCAGGTCTAACAGGCCCTCACTAGCTGATGAGGCTGTCAGGGCATCATCCCAAGGTTCCGCAAGTTCTCCAGGCAGGAATTCACTGGATAGAGGGTCATCCCACACATCCACAATTACTTCAGACAGGGAGTCACACAGGGGGTATCCACAGTATTCACATATGACAGATAGTGCTCCAGACAGGGAGACTGACCAGGGGTACCCACATAAATCACAAACAGCAAGAGAAAATGAATTCCATCAAGGGCGCTTGCATAATTCAGCAATTGCTCCCAAGAGGAAGTCACCAGCAAAGGGGGTTGCTATGGAGGTGGCTCCTGACTCTGGCACCTCTGGCACGTGCTTGGGGGGCACAAAGTACTGGGGCACTTCCGCTACTCAGACCTCTCCATCTGCTGGCCATGGGCTCGAGGAACAGTGTTCCCAAGAGGAGTCCACTGTGGACTTGGGGACTTCCACCCCTCCAAGGTATTCTGGTCTGGTCTCAGAGGGTCCAGTCAGTCGCAGCTGGGAGGGTCAACTGGGTATCCGGTGCACCAAAGCCCTGGCCTGCCTAGCCTGGTAGGCGAGCAGGTAGGCCAGGCACCCTCACCAGGGTCACCTAGATATTTCGGGCAGCAACGCTCTGCCCTGCCTAGCTTGGTAGGCGAGCAGGTCACCCAGGCAACATCACCGGCCCTTAGAAGGTCGCAGAGGGCCAAGTGCCCACCCAAACATCTGAGAGACTTTGTGAGGTTGCTGTCAAATCATGAGGGACCTCCTTATGAGGCCCCTGAATGAAGGGAGTAACTAGTGGGTAGATTACTTTGCATTATTTTGATTTTGGATACATTTATTTGTGTTAATAAATATTGAAAGGGGTTTGCCTGTGTCCAGACTCGAGTATTCCACACTCTTTGCATTTGAAGAATGCAGCTGTATGTCACTCTTCCCAGCGCACAACGTACCTGTGTGTACGCGAAGTATGTTCCATCTAGGGGGGAGGGGTGTTGTGTCCTGAGCCTGCAAAAGCAGGCTCAGGATATTGCATTAGTCCTGGACATTCCCAAAGCTGCCCGGGACCAGACAGAGCGGCGCCAGCCTTGTGCGCATGCGCAAGGCGCGAAAACGCTAAGTTCTTATTGGTTGACACTATCTGGGTTTTTGGCCATATAAAAAGGCCTGCGTGCCTTTGTGTTTTGTTTAGTTGTTGGAGAAGGAGAATAAAGAGTTGTTAGTCACCATGTGTCTTCTTTATTCGCACACGAACAAAGAATTTAACAACCAAAGCAAGGTTTGATTTGCAGAGTTCTGCTTTGTTTCCTTAATTTTTTACTGTTTCATCATTTTTTTCCCCAATGGCCTTTTCTCTTCTTTCCTTTTACCCCTGACATAGCCAGCCCTTTTTACTTTCCTTGCAAGCTTAAGTTCCTGTTTTAGCCTTTATGTTTCTCTTTCTGCATATATTCCTACACTTGGATGATTATACTCAGCTTCAACTCCCAATAAATGTCCCTTTCTATTCTTAGCTTTCTATAAATCCACAGTGATTTTCTTAGTTGTCCTCCATATTTTTTCTAATTGGATTTTGCATCTAGTATTTTTTTTTTCTGAGAAATACTGAATTTCTTTGACCAGAGGATTTCTGTCCATAATGTCAACATCTTTCTAACAGAACTGTTATTTCTAAACTAGTTGAAATTGGTTGTCCACAAATCAGTGCATGTACAACTATGTCCAGGTTTAATTTTCTGTAGCATCTTAAACCTCAAGACAATCCAATAACTTCCTTCCAAAGTTTGCACTATTTTTATATTTCTTCAACCACAACTCCTATTGGTGAGGATTAGATTTATTTATTTATAGAATTTGTACTTCGAATTTTCAAGACTCACAGAGATTGACATCAAGATACAGAAATACAATATAATGAAGCAACACCATATCATATAATCAAACCCCCAAATAGCTAATAAGAAATACATAACTTTGAGTAAAGTTGGTGAACAATCATGAGCTTGGTTTTAAAACATCTGGAAGGCCATCAAACAAGCTGTTCACTTCAAGAAGATCAAATGATAAAAAAGATATATCAATATTTATTAGAACAAGATTTGTTAGACGAACAGGTAAAAGAAACAATGTTAATTTGGAGTAAAAATTTTGGTTATAGTATTGACCTAGATAATTGGCAATCATTATGGGACAGAAACAGGAGGTTAACACTAGCCACCTCCTACAAAAAAAAATATACAAGATGTTTTTTAGATGGCACCTTCCCCCTATAGGGCTAGCAAAAATAGATAAAAAAAACCACATGCTGGAAGTGTAGAAGGCTTCCAGGGACTTACTATCACATGTGGTGGGAATGTTCAAAGGTGCAAAATTTTTGGAATCGGATAAAAAATTGTCTGGAAGAAATATTATTACAAAAAATTGATTTAAAACCAGAAATCTTCTTATTAGGGATTATTAATGATAAACTCAGCAAAGCATCTTTTTACTTACTATTACATATTTTAACTGCAGCAAGATTGGCATATGCCCAAAAATGGAAAGGAAAGGAAACCCCTACTGAGGAAGAAATAATAAATAAAATTTTATCCTGCGCCGAAATAGACAGGTTAACTCTAGAGATTAAAAATAAAATTGAAACAGAGTATTATGAAATTTGGAAAAATTTGTACGATTGGTTAGAGATAAGGAGGATCGCTGAGATGATTATCGATTGACTAGTTGATATCATAAGGACTTATTAGTACCTATATTAGGACGTTGACGATTGAAAGATGGTTTATCAAAAATTTACAGATGTTATACGCACAGTTTGTTATACTCTGTTCTGTTATAGAATGTATTTTAAGTTTCTGTTTTTCTTTCTGTAACATAAGGTAATACTAATAACACTGTTGAAGCCAGGGAAGTTGAATCATGTCCATTTTTGTTTTTAAAATATACATTTAATAAAATTTGTATATATCAAAAAAGTTGTTCACTTCAAAAAAATGGGGTCTCACAAGCAGCTTCACTCATAAAGACTTTTCAGATGAGTTGAACTTGAAAACTTAAGAGAGAGTCAATCCCCTTCCCATTTCTTCAGTCTTCGGGGAAATGAAACAATCAGCAAGAGGTGTACTAGACTATACAGCTGACAATACTATACAATAACTACCATTGTACTTTGCTGATTTGGAAGAATGCAGAAACAGCGTAACAGAGGAATGACAGGACCAGTCCCTCCCATGCTTCACGTACAGAGGATGGGGGACTTAACTGGCATTTATTAGAAATATAAAGAAAGAAAAGGGAGGAAAGAGAAATTCTAAAGAAAAATCCTACTTGTGATTCAGTTTCCTTCATGAGTCCAATTTCTTTGTTTTTAAACCTTTATTCAGCTTGGGCTCTAACAGAACTGAATGCAAGAGGAGGAAAGATCATAGCCATGACTGACAGGGCCCTGCAGCCAGATCCACTCTGTTCTTTTGCTGCACTATGATTGACCAATTCTTTTCCTGTCAGTGAATGACGTGGTGAAGAGGAGGGCAGCAATTTTTTTGTCTCTTACATGGTGTACCAGCATAATCAGGGCAGCACCATTTGGCAGGCAGGCAGGACACACCCAGTGGCAATCGACAAAGGGTGCAGCAGATTCATAGCTTTCTGTCAAGTCAAGGATGGATTCTAGCACTTCAACTCAGCAGGGGTGAAAGACCCTAGATATATTTCTTGCTAAACTGAAACCCACAATTGCATGTTATAGGCATTTCTTTGGGAGATTTAGAACCTGAAACTGATTTTGGTAATGCAGGTAATCCTCGATTTACAACAGTTCATTTAGTGACTGTTCAAAGTTATGACGTCACTGAAAAAAGCGACATTTATGAATGTTTTTCACATTTATGACCCTTGCAGCCTCCCCATGGGCATGTGATCAAAATTTGGATGCTTCCCTTTCTTTTTTCTCCTCCAGAAATAGCCGGGAGAGATGGCGGTAAAGGCGCTGAATCCCAAAGCTGAGGTAGCGCGAGCTCAAGCAGCCCTGGCGGGCAATATCAGCACGGCACAGGGCCTGCAGGATGTGCTGAGGACCAATCTCGGGCCCAAAGGAACCATGAAAATGCTTGTGTCTGGTGCTGGAGATATCAAACTTACCAAAGATGGCAATGTTCTGCTTCATGAGATGCAAATCCAACATCCAACAGCTTCCTTGATAGCCAAAGTAGCAACAGCACAGGATGACATCACTGGTGATGGGACCACTTCTAATGTCCTCATAATTGGTGAGCTGCTCAAGCAGGCAGATCTCTATATTTCAGAGGGGTTATATCCTCGATTAGTTACAGAAGGGTTTGAAATTGCAAAAGAAAAGGCTCTTCAGGTTCTGGAGCAGGTCAAAATAGCAAAGGAAATGGACAGGGAAACACTTCTAGATGTTGCTAGAACTTCCCTCCGCACAAAGGTCCATACTGAGCTTGCTGACATTTTAACTGAGGCTGTAGTCGATTCAATTCTGGCAATCAGAAAACCAAACAAGCCAATAGATCTTTATATGATTGAAATAATGGAGATGAAGCACAAATCTGAAACAGACACAACCCTAATAAGAGGACTTGTCCTGGACCATGGCGCTCGTCATCCTGACATGAAGAAAAGGCTTGAAGATGCTTACATCCTTACTTGCAATGTGTCACTAGAGTATGAAAAAACAGAGGTGAATTCTGGATTCTTTTATAAGAGCGCAGAAGAAAGAGAAAAGCTTGTTAAAGCAGAAAGAAAGTTCATTGAAGAAAGAGTGAATAAAATCATAGAGCTGAAAAAAACAGTTGTTGGGGTTTCAAATAAAGGTTTTATTGTGATCAACCAAAAGGGGATTGATCCTTTCTCCCTGGATGCACTTGTAAAAGAAGGGATAGTAGCACTGCGCAGAGCAAAGCGAAGAAATATGGAGAGGTTAACACTGGCGTGTGGAGGGGTTGCAATGAATTCTGTTGAAGACCTGTCCATTGACTGCCTGGGACATGCAGGTCTTGTCTATGAATATACCTTGGGTGAAGAGAAGTTCACTTTTATTGAGAAGTGTGAAAACCCTCGTTCTGTGACTCTCTTGATCAAGGGGCCAAATAAGCACACCCTGACACAGATCAAGGATGCTATAAGAGATGGACTGCATGCTGTCAAAAATGCCATTGAGGATGGCTGTGTGGTTCTGGGTGCTGGAGCCGTGGAGGTGGCAATAGCTGATGCCCTTGTGAAACATAAGCCCAATGTGAAAGGAAGAAGCTAGTTGGGAGTTCAGGCATTTGCTGATGCATTGCTGATTATCCCTAAGGTACTTGCTCAGAACGCTGGCTATGATCCTCAGAAAACACTAGTTAAAGTTCAAGCAGAATATGCTGAGTCAGGACAACTAGTGGGGGTGGACCTAAATTCTGGTGAACCAATGGTGGCAGGAGCAGTTGGAATCTGGGATAATTATAGTGTTAAAAACAGTTGCTTCATTCTAGCACTGTTATTGCTAGCAACATTCTCTTGGTTGATGAAATTATGCGAGCTGGAATGTCATCTCTCAAAGGCTGAATTGGAAGACCACTTGAGTGGGGAATCTTTACCAACGATTTCCTGGATTCATGTTAACAAAATCCCTTTTCCAACATGTAATTCAAAATAATAGGAGGAAGAAAATTTGGCCACTCACGAATTGAGATCTTTCACTTCTATAGAATCAATTACTATTTATTTTTTACATGCACTGAACAAATGCCACTGAAGTTATTGTCTTTCTACCCATTAAAGTTTTTCCCTCTCAAAAAAAATAAATAAAAAAAAAATTTGGATGCTTGGCAACTGTTTCATATTTATGATAGTTGCAATGTCCCAGAATCATGTGATCATCTTTTGCAAACCTCTGATAAACAATGTCAGTGAGGAAGCCAGATTCACTTAACAACGATGTTACTAACTTAACAACTGCAGTGATTCACTTAACAATTGTGGCAAGAAAGGTCATAAAATGGGGCAAAATTCATGTAACAACTGTCTCACTTAGCAACAGAAATGTTGGGCTCCATTGTGGTCATAAGTTGAGGACTACCTGTATCTCTTTATATGGCTTCTTTTGTTGAATGTACCATCAATCAAGGAAAGCTTGGTGAGAATTCTGTGACCTGGTACTGTGTATTTAACATTTATGGCAAACATTACTTGATAGCTTTGTTCTTCAATTGCAGCACCTTTTCCTGCAGGGCAGTTGCTACCTGTAAATGCATTACAGTTCTGAAGTATGATACAGTTCAATATGAATAAATCCATCCAACATTTAATAATGTTGGATTACCAAACAATTCAGAGTGCAACCCATTTGCCTGATGTTAAACAATTACAAGGGCTCATGTTCCCTTGAGAGCTGCTCTGATTAGACATGTTGTTTATAATATGCTTGTTTGCTGATTGGGAGGTCAAGCATGTTTAGTATTCCCAGCGCTCTCTTTGCTGGGATCTCTGCTTTGTCTTGGACTCTCTCTCTCTCTCTCTCTCTCTCTCTCTCTCTCTCTCTCTCTCTCTCTCTCTCTCTCTCTCTCTCTCTCTCTCTCTCTCTCTCTCTCTCTCTCCCCCTCCCCCTCCCCCTCCCTCTTTATATCCAGAAACCGTGTCTCTGTTTTTAAATTAAATGTTTATAGTTTCAGAAGTTGCATAGATAATTTTAACCATATGCTGTACCTCAACGGAGGGAAGCCTTTAATTATTTGAGTTTTTTAAAAAGTGACCTTTTCAAAAACCTCAATACTCTTTTTGACACTTTGGGATTTGGACATGAGTGCTTACTTGAAACATCTGGATACAGACAAATAGCCCTAGTGAAATAAACAGTGCAGTGTGTATCCTTCATGCATCATTGGAAATGATACAAAATAGTTGATGCTATCAAGCATTTTGGCATTTGACACATGCATGGTTGGCTTGACCAAACATAGAAAACACTGAAGCAGGACAAACCTTGTTTCGTTCCTTTCACACCTGACCTTATAGGAAGAAGAGAAAAAATAGTTTTTAAAGGACGTGTCTACATATCATCCAGTTAATCAGTTAATCATGCAAATAAGTCCTTGCCTTAAAGGTAAGGAGGAAAGGAAATATAATATTTTTTGTAGAGTATTTGAACATTGTGCATACTCTTGAGATTCTGAGTGATTTGAATATTCTCTGGGTAATTTAACCAATGATAGGCATTAGATCCATTATTCTTCAATTTCTTTCTTTATAATTTTAGACCTTTAATAGGGTACTTAGTTTTACATTAGCTTCAGTGGTGGGATTCAGCCAATTTGCATCGGTTCGGCAGAACCAGTAGCTAAATTTTGCTGCATTCAGAGAATCTGCTGGCTTCCAGAAGTTCAGTCTAGGCCTAGAATGGCCCACTGGAAGTACATGGATGCCACTTCTGGAAGTCCGTTCTAGGCCTTCCACCACTGATCGGCTTCATTCTCCTTATTTCTTTTTTTAAAAATATTTTTATTGAAACTTTACTAACAATACTAAAAGAAAAAAAAAACCTAAACTCAGAAAGAAGGGTTAAGAAAAAAAGAGAATACAAGTAATCCTAGACTTATAACCATAACTGGGACAGGAATGTCAGTCATAAGTTACTGTGGTTGCAAATTGAGTCAGACTTGATTTTATGACAATTTTTACAACAGTCATTAAGCAAATCATGTGGTTACTAAGTGAATATAGCTTCCCCAATGGGCATTTTTTTGGTGTTTTCTGCCAAAAATCGGAAGAAAAAAAAGATTGCAAACTGCAATCACATGACCGCGATGTTGGTGAGATGGTTATAAGTGTGAGTACTGGTCATAAATCACTTTTTTGAAGGCTATCATAGCTTTGAACCATTGTTAAGCAAATGGGCATGTGTTGAAGAGCACCAGTAAAAGGACAGTATTCTGACCACGATAAGGAGTTAATGTCTCTTATCTTTAGATTATATCTCACCTGCTTAAGATAAAAAGATTAACCTTCTATGTGGGTTCAGTTGGACACAAGAAGACTTGGCAACCTATGCACTAAGAGGAGGCAATGTGGCTGGAAGATGGAATTGACCTCAAATTTCTAATCATCCTTCCCTGAGAACAGCCTACCTCTTGACTCCCACCATACCTCTATCTGCCCATCACAATCACAATTTTTCCCCCCTTTTGATGCCACCAACCCCAATCCCTCATAGGTAAACAATGAGGAAGGACATTCAACCACCAAACTCTGCCTCTCACCCAGAGAATTGCTCTACCAGCTACTTAAGTGAAGAAAGCTATAAACCAATTGCTGAATCGCAAAGCATGGTAGCATTGGTCATTTTCAGACACTGTAGCCATTTCTACGTGTGATATTCCAAATCAAACTATCACCAGTTTTGCAGAGAAATAAACCTGGGGATTAGGAAATTGGAATAAAATAAGTTTAGGAGTAGGAAAAAGTTAAGACTTCATTTTTAAGAATAAATTTTTTTTTTCTGCTCGCCTTCCTGCTTGTGTCTGTACTAACCAGAAACAAATCTGTGACAATAAATTATAACATGGTAACAATAGCCATGGAGATGTAGAATTCTAGAGGCCCTTGAAAGATTTGTCACTAGGGACACAGGGAAAGCATCTACAAATCACAACAGAAGCAGCAAACAAAAAATATCCAACGCATAAATGTCCAAGGCAAGAATGGCAGTCAGGAACAAGTGAGTCAAGACACAGCACAGCAAGGATGGACAAGATAAGATGAAGTTTTTTTTTAAATAATGCAAGGGCAGGATGGAGGCAGAGAAATTGTTTGGTAAAACATAATGGAAAACATAGTGGTTTTTATTGGTTACCAAATTAAAAAAAAGCATTTATTGATTACATTTTCTTTACATGAAAATTTTTTGATCAGATGGTTCCACAAATTTACAGTTTCCTTTTCTGATTAGTTGTCCTGGTATTTCAGTAAATCAGGAAGAATCTCTGAGGTACCCCATGTACTAATTCTAACTACTTGGCTACAAAGACTGTCGCGTAAGAATTGCCCACTGTAGTTTTAGCATCCTCTGTGAAAATGCCTGGTTTGTGAACTGACTGCGTTTGGTGACAGATTGTCTTTAGAAGATTTATATTTATTTGTGGATCCTGTTTTAGAGGGGGTTGTGTTTACTGTGTATCTATTTGAGAAATGTGGTGGCTCTCCAAGCACCCTTTCCTGTTAATCTCTATAATTGTTTATTTTATGGCGTAGACTACTTTGCATTGTCAGGACATCATCCCTGACAATGTTTTCCTTGGCAGCTTTTCTGGGTATCAGACTTGGCCTCTCCAGATTTCCCATCATTAGCTGTTGAAGAACGCTAAGCAAACTTAGGCAATGTTTGCTAATGACTTGCGGCAAGTCGGGGAAGGTTAATTTAGGAAACTTCCAAGATGCTTATGTTTGGCAGGAGACATTTGTGGAGCCATGAGAATTTGACCATCTTGTTCCAGAAATAGATATTTGAATTTAGGAGTAGTCAGGCTTCAGGCTTATTGAATTTACTTGGGTATTTACTGAGAGAACCATGGTGGTGCAATGGTTAGAATGCAGTATTGTAGGCTAATTCACTGCTCACTGCAGTGACTGGCTCAAGGTTGACTCAGCCTTCCAGCCTTCCAGATTGGTAAAATGAGGACCCAGATTGTTCTAGACAATATGCTGACTCTGTAAACTGCTTAGAGATGACTGTATAGCATTGTGAAGCGGTATATAAGTCTAAGTGCTATTGCTATTGAATCCCAGAGAGCCATCCACCAGAACGTCAAGCAGATATTGACATATATCATAATCAAGCATATAGTTTTTTCCTTCCATCTCTTTTTTCTCACCCCAAACCACTTTTTCAGAGTATAATAAATGAGAGAAAAAAAAAGAACATTTCTCTGGAGTTTGTAACAACAACTAACAGCAGCATGTTGCTTTTTTAAAAGATTGGTAAGGCAGAAGCAAACTCTAAAACACAGTGTAAGAATACAGATTAAAAGCCATTTATGGTCTGCCAGTTTCATTATTCTTTCATCCAAATTTGAATGGAATCAGGAAATGCTGCATTAAGATTTAGGAGAAGGGAAAAAGCTTTTTCCAAGTGCCTCCTGCTTTGCCATTTGATCTGTGCTTGTATTAAACTCTGATCTATTACTGGATTAACTGCATAGCAATACAAAGTGGAATGCTGTTCATATCGTTCCAAATGTCTGAACTAAATTGAGTAAATAATCTAATCTATGACCGGTCTTCATTTTCTTCCACAACTTCAACCTGTTGGTTGGGTCTAATCCAGCAACTGAAACATGACTTGTTTTACTTCCAGGCAAGTGAATGATGCCTAACTTTTCAGGCACTTTGAGAAAATGCTGAAATCCAGGAACAGAGTGGAATTCAGAGATATTATCACCAATTAATCATAGAAATACCTATACCTTTTTGCAGCTTTCAGAGGATCCATCACTTAGCTATCATAGCTGGAAGGCTAGATTGGGTGTCCTCTCTACAGTGATCTTGGAGGAATTAATGGGAAAAAAGTCCACAAAGACTGCAGTAGTCTGAATAGCTGTTGGCAGGAATAAAAAACTGACCCTGTCACAATTTTCTTTCATTATCAAAAATATCAGTTCAGGAGGAAAGGGAAGGGGTATTGGATATGCTTTTTTAATCTATTCTAAATTTAATCAATAGAAGAAAAGGCCAATATGATATGATTCTACCATCCTGGACCATTTCTCACATCTCACAATCCTAATTCTCACAACTACTGTATGTTATAAAATTAACATTGTAATGGAATAATTAGAAACACTATGAGGATGGATATCAGATATCCGTAAACTATAGATATATACAAGTTTGTCTTCCAAGTATCTATATATGATTTTATGTCTGTAGCTGCCTGGATGACATTTTTCTGATGCTGTTTCAAACAGTTCCAGTGGAACATCTCACTTAAAAGGAATGATGCTTCCTTTGCATTCTTTATCAAAATAAATAAAGCTTATAAGGCAGAGTCAAGTAAGACTGGAACATCTTTTTTTAATGAAAAAATTCTTTTATTAAAACAATCAGCATTGAACATAAAATCATAGTATGCATCAATCATCATAGCACCTGATATACATCACTAAGTATTAATCTTTATAATCGTCTGGTTTGGTAAACATTTTTCGCTCCGCACATCAAGCCTCAACTAAACGTCTGTTACAATTTATTTGCTTGGTGTTTCTCTTTTCTATAGTCTATCCACTGTTCCTAGTCTATCACATATTGTTCATCTCAGTATTAGTACAATCTTTTATGATCCCTAACCAATAATCCTGAGGTAGAAATTCAGTATCCTGAGGTAGAAGACTGGAACATTTTTAACCTTTGTAAGCATTGCACAAAATAAGGTGACACCATCCCAGGCTATCTAAATTTCACGAGTAATGCTGATGTATCATATTTGAATGCATATCCATGTAATGTAATGTAATGTAATGCAATGCAATGCAATGCAATGTTATGCAATGTAATGTAATATTGATTTGAAATGTAATAGAACTATCATGCAATTAGTGAATTTTGCTGAAGCTTTCTCATATTCTAGTGAGAAGCATTCAACAACATGATTGTTTTGAAGCAGTACCATTCTGAATTCCATCAACTTTAACACAGTCTGTGCTAATGGCAACATAATAATGTCAAACAATATCTCAGTGGTAGCCAATGAAAAAGGGCAGGGACAGAACATGTTTGGTCCTCATTACCTATTCTAAAGGCATCTTGCTATGAATCTTCAAAACCTGGAGAAGGAATAGTAGATGTGTTGTAATACTGTGGTTTGCTAACCAGAGCAATGGAAACATCACTCTTTGTTCAGAAGAAGCATATGATGGGTTTCTCTACCCCATAGCCAAGTGGATAATAAGCCCCATTGGATGCTCTTCCTATACTCAAGAATTCGCCTCTTGTTCTGCAACATGGGACAGAACAAGTCAATGGGGACCTACAATGCCACCAAGAATGTTGGGTTGTCCTTAAATAATTTATCAAAAAGCATTCCAGGCATCACTCACCATTTATTACTACTACATGAAGGAGTTCATGCACAAGTGATTCTGGTAAATACTTTGAAAAGAAGCACTTTTCTCCCATATGTTTTTCTAAGTGTGTTAAATATACATTAAATATTGATAGAAGAGGCTGCAGTTTGTTTACAGAATTTACCCCACACAGGCTAAGGTGTGGTTGTTTGCAAATGGGGAGATCAGAAGTTCTGGTGTTTGGGAATTGAAACAAAACTCTCCTGTGAGATTTTACATGAATAAGGACAGCTCATTTATATCTCTGTGTGACCTCCCAGGAAGTGTAATTTGATTAATAGTGTGAGCCAAGGCACACTTCAGCTAACTATACCCATTTCAGTATTCTTCAGGGAACTGGCCATTTGTACTGCAATTGAAGCCTTCCATCCATGATCCCAAAGGTGAGATTTTTGTCACAAACTCTCAGCAACATATTCCAGGAAAAGGATATGCTTTGCATTACAATTTATGGAATCCCAGCCAGCAAGGCCAATGAATAGAGTGTGTAGGATTTGTAATCCAAAACTTCTGTGTGTGTGTGTGTGTTACAAGTTGCCTACACCAGTCTCAGGGGAGACTGTCTCTGTATTGAAGTCAGGTACTTTAAATGAAACCATTCACTATGACCCCCTTTTTAAAAATCCCTTCACCTTTTTCTTTTGTTTAAAATTTTAAATCCATTTGTAGTTTAAATCCTATTGTAGTTCCTGCCAGCTAGCAGTTCCAAAATATGCTTAACAGGACTAATTGAGATTGGCATACTACGCAAATGTATTCTGAAGTAAGATTCATTATATGTAATGGGACTTGTTTCTAAATAAATGCAGTATTTTTCTGTGTATTAATAATGCATGCCTGGAGTACGAATTCAGCTAAATAGCCGAGGTTGTAGCAAGCTAAGTGTATATTTCATATGGGATACATATAATCTTTCACATTTTCTGTAATTACAGAAAATTCCAATTTTTATATGATATTTCAGGAGACAAAGAATTTTGTATCAGATCATACGAAATCATGCTAATACCCTACCATAGGCTGAATGCTGTAGTTAGATAGAAGTTAAGAACCAGCAACTATGTTGGGAGCAAATCTAACCCTTACTTTTGCATCTGGATGCAAAAAAAGACACTAAACATACCAGACTCAGAGAGTTGATTATTACTTGGGCCAATTCTCAACACCCATAGGACACTTAATATATCCTTTATTTCTTTTAGGCCCAAGAGCATCATTTGGTGGAAGGGCTCAGTCTGGCCATAATCTGAAACACAGAAAGTCCCAGAAGGTTTTCAAAAGAGCAGTGTCAGGTTTTAAAACCTTTAGATCAAACAAATGAGGAAAAAAGATGTTCCAGTAGGCATCAACCATCAACTTAGCAACAGACTTAATGATGGGGAATAATTTTGCCCAGTGTCGTTCATTTTTCAAATTAGTATTCATACAATGTGGAGTAATATGCTATACCAGCATTTTTCATTTAAATGACATTGTATAATACATATGAGCACGAGGGGCTGTGTGTCTGCTTCAATATTAATTGAAATATAATCCAATGAAATAATATCTCCTGCTGCAATAGCAATCATTGCTAAGCTGTGAATGGTTCACCTCTCCCACTTATCATCCTCTACCTCATCCCTTCTAGAAAGACTCAAAGCCTGGCTTCATTTGCAATGTACAACAGTAACTCCAAATTTATCTTCTGCTGGTATAAAAGTGACTCTATTTTAGGTCCCAACCCAAAATTTAAATGGTCTTATCTGAGTATCCCAATCTCTCATCCTAAGCTGCCATAGAGCCATGGTGGGAAAATGTTGCCATATTCCCCCCCTTCCGTTTTAGGGAGATGTCTTCATGTGCCAAGTTCTGACTTGATAATCATTTGTAAATTCTTGTGCTCAAGCAACATTGACACAAAGAAAAGGCCTATTTATTAGGAGGATGGGTGGGAAGTCCATGACACTGGTATTTATTTATTTATTTTATTTATTCGGATTTGTATGCCGCTCCTCTCCGAAGACTCGGAGCGGCTCACAACATATATATATAAACAATTGCAACAAATCCGAACAAGAAACATTAAAAATAAAAACCCCATACATACTCATCAATCACACCACAATCAACAATCATCCCCAGGCCTGCCGGCAGAGGTAGGTTTTTAAATTCTTTCGGAAGGCCGGGAGGGTCGGAGAAACGCGGACTTCAGGAGGTAGTTGGTTCCAGAGGGCGGGCGCCGCAACAGAGAAAGCCCTCCCCCTAGGGCCCGCCAGACGACATTGTTTCGCTGACCCGGAGGAGGCCGACCCTGTGCACTCTCACCGGTCGTAGAGAAGTATGTGGCAGAAGGCGGTCCCGTAAGTATCCTGGTCCCATGCCATGAAGGGCTTTATAGGTAATAACCAACACCTTGAATTGGGCTCGGAGACCAATAGGCAACCAATGCAGCATGCGGAGAGTTGATGAAATGTGGGCACAACGAGGAAGGCCCACAACTGCTCGCACAGCTGCATTTTGCACTAATTGTAGTCTCCGAACACTCTTCAAGGGTAGCCCCATGTAGAGAGCGTTGCAGTAGTCGATCTTCGAGGTGACAAGGGCATGTGTGACTGTGAGGAGAGACTCCCGATCCAAGTAAGGACGCAACTGGTGCACCAGGCGAACCTGGGCAAATGCCCCCCTCGCCACTGCCGACAAATGATGATCCAATGTCAGCTGTGGATCAAGGAGGACTCCCAAGTTGCGAACCTTATCTGAGGGGTTTATAGATTCACCCCCCAGGGTAATCGAAGGACAGATAGAAGTGTCCTTGGGAGGCATCACCCACAGCCACTCTGTCTTATCGGGGTTGAGCCTTAATCTGTTAACACCCATCCAAACCCTCACAGCCTCCAGACACCGGCACATCACCTCAACCGCTTCACTGATATGGCCAGGAGTGGAAATGTACAGCTGAGTATCATCAGCGTACTGATGGTATCTCACTCCGTGGCAGTGGATGATCTCACCCAGTGGCTTCATGTAAATATTAAAAAGTAGGGGGGAGAGAACCAACCCCTGAGGCACCCCACATGGGAGTAACCTAGAGGTGGACCTTCGATCCCCCACAAACACCGACTGCGACCGACCAGTGAGATAGGAGGAGAACCACCACAATACGGTGTCCCCCACTCCCAATCCCTCCAGCCGGTGCAGAAGGATACTGTGGTCAATGGTATCGAACGCCACTGAGAGGTCAAGAAGCACCAGGACAGAGGACTGGCCTCTATCCTGGGCTAGCCAGAGATCATCCATCAGAGCGACCAAAGCAGTTTCAGTGCTGTAGCCGGGCCTGAACCCCGACTGCAGAGGGCCCAGATAATTGGCTTCCTCCAGAGACCGCTGGAGCTGATGCGCCACCACCTTCTCGACAACCTTCCCCACAAAGGGAAGGTTGGAGACCGGACGATAGTTGGTCAAAATTACTGGATCCAGGGAAGGCTTCTTGAGGAGGGGGAGCACAAGTGCCTTCTTTAAGGGAGCCGGAAAGGACCCCTCCCTCAAAGAAGCGTTGACAATCTCCTGGATCCAGGTACGTGTCACCGTACTGGCCGAAACCAGCCAGGAGGGACACGGGTCCAACAAACAGGTGGCAGAACATACAGATCCAATGGCCCTGTCCACTTCCTCAGGCATAACAGCCTCAAACTCTCCCCAGATGACCGGACAAGAACATGCCCCTGTCCCCTCAACTGAATCATTATCAGTCGACTCTGCTACACAATTGGAGTCTAGGTCAGCCCGGATCTGAGCCACTTTGTCTGCGAAGCAGTTATTAAAGTCCTCGGCACTACCCTGCAAGGGAGGCCCCGGACCCCTTGGGTTAATGAGGGATTGGGTCACCCTAAACAGGGTGGCCAGACGAGATTCCGCAGACGTGATCAAAGCAGAAAGATACAAAGATCTTGCCGCCTTAATCGCCTTCAGATAGGCTTTAATAAATAAGCTCAATCTGGTTCGGTCAGATCCGGACTTACTTTGTCTCCATCGCTTCTCTAGACATCTCTTATGGCGCTTCATCCCCCTGAGCTCCTCAGTAAACCAAGGAGACCTCCTGGGGCCAGCACCACAGAGAGGTCGCAAAGGCGCAATCCGGTCAATAGCCCCCTTCGCGGCCATATTCCATGCCGCTACCAGGGACTCCACCGGACTGTGAATGAGGGAGCTCAGTAATTCCCCAAGCGCCGTCTGAAAGCCAATTGGATCCATCAGGCGTCTGGTATGCATCAACTATGCAGCACCTCAAAGCATTCAGCAAGCTACTCGTATTATGCCGACACGATTCTATATTGTCAGTGAGAGGGTTCACTATCAATCAATCACAATAGACCTGGAAGGGATCTTGGAGGTCTTCTAGTCCAATCCCCTGCTTAGTCAGGGAACCCTATACCATTTCAGACATGTAACTGTGTCCAGTTTCTTCTTAAAAAAATCTCCAGTGATGAAGCACCCACAACTTCTGACAACAAGCTGTACAACCAGAAGGATAGGCTTCTGAAATAGCAGGACATCTGCATCTGTGGAGATAACACTATTTTTTTTTATTTTTTACAAAAATAATGGAGCTCTCTGGCAAAGACTGAAAACTGACTGGAGAAATATATCACAACAATAGTTGGATGATGGCAATGTGTGGATGTTCCACAAAGAGTAAATGAGATAGGTTTGGCCAATTCCATACTCAAACATTTACAGTAGTAATGAAATATCCTATGGTTCTTTTTTACTTTATGAAATGAAAAATTTAAAAAAAACATTTATTATGGATGTTGGAAAAAATTGGCCAATTGATATGAAATAGGCCTGATTTGCACTTTTTGGGCCGATCCTCCACTTGCAACCACAGTGACTGTTTGAACTTACCGAACAAAGTGACTTATGACTAGTCCTAACACCTACAAATGTTGCAGGATTCACATGGTCACATGATCAAAATCTGGGCACTTGGCAACCAGCATGTATTTATGATGATTACAGAGACCTGGGATCATGTGATCATCATTTGCAATCTTCCCAGCCACTTCCAAAAAATAAAGTTAATGGGAGAAGCTGGATTCACTTAATGACTGCATGATTCACTTAAGAATTGCAGTGATGCACTTAACAGTTGTGGCAAAAGGGTCATAAAATTGGGTGCAACTCACTTAACAACTGCCTTGCTTAGCTAAGGAAATTTTGGTCCAGTCATAGATTGAGAACTATCTGTATATGAATTGGGCTTTAATTGTCCAATATGTGTAGCATTTCTTTGACTGTTGGAAGTTTAATTCTCAGCATTTATTTATTAAATTTTTGTGGCTGCCCTTCCCGTATTCATGACTCTGGATGGCTAATGAATGCTTAAAAAGTCATAAAAACATATAACAGTGAGAAAACAAAACATCCAACACACATATAATCAACAGCCTATTTAAAAACAAAACCACCTATAAAAAAATCAACAAAGACATTGCAAGGGCTTTGCCATACATCTGGCCCCCCAAATTCAGTGACTAAGGCATGTTTTAAGGGTTTATGGAATGCCAGTAAGGTCTTTTAAAACAAAACAACAAAATATACAACTTTTTAAGACAATGTAGCCTTTAATTCTGTACAGTTCTTTAAAAAAAAAAAGTACGCTTGAAAAACCTTACAGTGGTTCCATTCTTAGTTGATTTATAATTACAGACGAATGTGGAAATGGAATAGATTTATGTGTAAAACACGTGAATTGGATTGGAAAGACAATTTGTCCATTTTTAGAACTGATTGTTTAGCCTACTCTCTATCCATAATTCCAGAAAATTAGCTTTGACAGGACTGTCCTCTATTGAATCTCAAAATCAGCCATGTTAAAATTTTGTTGCATTCACCTTTTCATTCCGGTATGTTTTTACTTTATTTTATGTCCTTGTTGTATTTTTTTTTAACAACTGTAGTTTCATCTTTGGCAGAAATTACTCCCTAAATAACCTCCTTTTTAAAAAGGAAGCCATTAAAAGGAAGTTGCTCTGGTTTCACATCAGGCTGAAACTTGGCAATGGGCCCTCCATCTGTAGAATCCATCTCCTCTTCCAGTCCTCTGAGCATTAGCAGAGTGTGTGCAATTTTGACACCAGAGAATTTTCTGCACAGATGCAAAATCCTTACCTTACTTTTTATTATGGAAAGAGCAATGGAACATCATTAAACCCAGTGTGGAATCAAACACTACAATAATTCAGGGCTGCAGGTATAAGCAAGTGCATGCCAAACAGCTCAAAGCTAGGCTGTTTCTCTCCTTTTCACATTTGCTCCTTCTATTTTCTGACTCCATTTTTTCTCTCTCTTGTTTTGTTAGTAAGTAACAGGATGAATAAACTAAACTATGAAGTAGCCTTCAGGTCTCCAAAACCTCACATTCCCCTTCTTCTTTTTGTTTTGCAGCCAAAAAATTAAAAATAAACCAGAAAAGACTGGTCCCTTTTGATTGCTAAAGTGTAGCTCATTAGGTAGACTCCCATTTTTTTTTAAAATATGCTGCTAATTCTGAATTAAAAGGAAAGATAAGTCAGCAAGCTTTTTGCTACTCATCTGGATAGGACCAACTGCTTTTAGATCTTTCTCTTTCAATAGCGACCATAACTTCATAATGCCAAATTAGATGAAGAATGTGTACATATTTCCTCATTTGCCTTATTTGTAACTTTCTCCCCCTCTTCTTTTTAGTCGTGACTATGTGATAATAAGTCTTTTCAACAGAGTTTTTAAATCTTCACAAATCATAAGTTTAGAAAATTCCTGGAAGCACCCTGTGCTTTGCATTCATTCCATTTAGCTCTGCCAAATGGATTTTTATCCCATTTTCTGGCCTTGGAATGATAAGCTTGAAATGATCTACACATTCAAAAAATCCAGTCCCTGAAGTCTGGAATTTGCAGATATTTCTTTCAAATCTTTGCTACAACAATACAAGACACTAGAGCAGCAGACTTAAGGGAAGTGGAAGGTATGCAGCAACTTTTAACATTTGGCTTTTCCCTCTCCTTCCAATGGATGGAAACTAATCAAGGAGAGAAGCAACCTAGAACTAAGGAGAAACTTCCTGACAGTTAGAACAATTAACCAGTGGAACAACCTGCCTCCAGAAGTGGTGAATGCTCCAACACTGGAAGTTTTTAAAAAGAAACTGGACAGCCATTTGTCCGAAATGGTATAGAGTTACCTGCCTGAGCAGGGGGTTGGACTTGATTACCTCCAAGGTCCCTTCCAACTTTACTACTACTACTACTACTACTACTACTACTACTACTACTACTACTACTACTACTACTACTATTATTATTATTATTATTATTATTATTATTAAATGTAATGACTCCAATGTTGTAAGTCATTGACAGATGGCACCAGTGATGTGCTAGAAGTTCTGATGCATTCTTTAGCACCTTTTTTTTTCATTTCAATTGACAGGGAATTGCTGTGAAAAAAGATTGGGTTGCTATTGTTCATGAAATAGAAGCCTGAGGTGAGTACTTTTCAGTGTGTTTTAAGCAAAGCACCATGATTACATTTTTGAGTGCCAGAGTAGTCCCTTTGAAATTCACCACTATATGCAGGTTGTTTGCAGTGATGACTGTGTTGATGTGAGTACTGTGGTCTCTGGGCCAAAAAAACAAATAAATCTAAAGATGCTGAACAAGTAAGAGCTGATTTGTGTGATCAGGAATGAAGCCTGTGAAGCAACCAACACATTTTACATGAGAAAGGTGGATGAGCTGAATAATGAGAATTAGAGAATCACAAATCGGAATAATGATGACAAGTTTGGTAGTCTGGGCCACATTACTGATGTTTCTCAGTGTTGGAAGGCTTGTGCAAGACAGTTTCCTTGTATGGTGACAGGGGAGATGAAAGCTTCAAGAGTTGAAAGGCTATGAGAATGAAAATGAGGAATTTCGTCACAGTATTGTTAAACTTACAAAATATGGCCTCAACATTATGATCCAGAAATGAAGCATCAGCTTATGGAATGGAATATCATAACAAAGTTTTACTTACAGGGAAAAAAGATCAAAGCCTAGGTTTCAGAGGAAAGCTCATGTTGTGTCCCGAGCCTGGAAAAGCAGGCTTGGGACGTTGCATTGGTCCCAAGCATTCCAAGGCTGCCCGGGACCAGACTGGTCGGCGCCAGCCTTGTGTGCATGCGCACAATGCTGGCTGCCCGGGACCAGACTGAGTGGTGCCAGCCTTGTGCACATGCGCAAGGCAAGAAATACTTTAGTTACATTGTTTGCCGTTGTCCGAGTCCATTCACCTTTAAAAGAAGACTGTTTACTTTTGTTAGTTGTTGGGTATAAGAATGTGTCTTCATCATTGCACTCGAACCCAGAACTTAACACTGGTGACGAAGGTGGGATTTTCTACAAACAAAAAAAGGAAGTTTTGTGGACTTATCTAAGAAGTCCTGAAGAGGGAAGAAGGCATCTGAATCAGCGTTCACTGAGGGTGAGTTCGGCTACAAGACCGTTTCCCTTAGAAAAGTTTGCAGAGGAGCAAGGGGTGAAGATTGCAACTAAGAATGGCAAAGATAGACAAGGGCATTTGTCTAACTTTGATGTCTCACACCCAGAAAGGTGGAATTCTTATGTAGCCAGGGTGGAGAATTATTGCAGAGTAAATCAAATTAGAGAAGATGGCTTGAAGGCTGCAATTCTGTTGTGCATTTGTGGACATGAAGCTTTTGAGATTGCAGAGAACCTGGTGGCCCCTGCACCTTTGGAGTCAGTGACTTACACTGACTTGAAGAAGCTGTTGAAGGAACATTTCCAGCCAAAGTTGTCTGTTATTGCTTGGATACACATGTTTGATCAAAGGGATCAGAGACAGGATGAATCTGCTACAGATTTTATTGCAGCCTTAAGGAGAGCAGCCAGGCCTTGTGAGTTCAAAGATCTGGAAGAGAGGCTGCGAGATAGATTTGTTTGTGGGCTAAGAAACAGAGACTTGCAGCAGAAGATTTTTGCTAAGGAAGAAGTCTCCTTCCAAGATGAGCTATGAGAGCTGACAGCTGAGGAAGCAGCAGGTGGGGCTGTGAAGACCTTACAGCTCACCAGGAACTCTACAGAGACAGCTACAGTCCATCAAGAGGAAGCTCGAGAAGGATCAGACAAGGATCCTGAAGAAGAGGTGAATAGGCTTTACCAGCCAGCTGAAAGGAGGCAGAAGGAACGTCCGGACAAGGCCCCAGCATCTCTTCAATGCTTCGGGTGTGGAGGTCGCCACAAGCGAGCTGACTGCAAGTTTCATTCTGCCATCTGCAGAGCATGTGGCAGGCAAGGTCACATAGCATCCATCTGTTTGGGTCGCCAGAAGGTCAAACCTCATGAAGAATTGCGTCTGAAAGGTACCAGGGTCCCCAGCCAACACAGGATGGGCTTCTGTGCTTCGCGCAGGAGTATTTTGAGAACAGGTACACATAAGCCCCTTAAGAAAAAACTGTCCATTAACTTAAGATTGCAAGGGGTTCCCTTATCAATGGAGTTGGACACTAGGTTCGCTCTCTCCATTATTTCCTTCAAAAGGATATGCAGCAGCAGTGGCCTTCAAGTTAAACTCAGGCCATCCAATCTAATTCTTACAGATTTTAAGAATTCTATAGTATGTGTTAAGGGGGAGGCCACCCTTAAAATACAGCATAAAGATTTTGAGGGTCCCCTAGATGTGGTGGTTATTGGGGGTGAATGTACAAGTCTTATTGGACTTGATTGGTTTGAGGCTCTAGGAATCCAGGTAACTGGACTGCACCATTTGCAAACATTGAGTCTTGCGGAAGTCTGCAAGGAGTTTGCAGATGTGTTTAGTTCAGAGTTAGGATCCTACAAGGGGCCTCCCATTTTGCTATGGTTAGACCCAAACATCACACCAATCAGGGTTAAACCTAGGAGGGTACCTTTTGCCCTCAAGGGTAAGATTGATGCTGAGCTGGACAAATTGCTCCAGCAGGGCATTCTGGAACCTGTGAACTCAAGTCCATGGGAAACCCCCATAGTAACGCCTCTAAAGGCTAATATGTGCTGATTACAAGTGCACACTGAATAAGGTGCTGCAACAGCATGCTTATCCAGTACCTGTGGTAAGTCACATTTTGGCCTCCCTCAAGGGGAGGCGTATTTTTGCAAAGTTGGACCTGACACAAGCCTATCAACAGCTACCTGTTAATGAGGCAGCTGCAGAGGCCCAGACCATTGTAACTCACAGGGGGACCTTCAAGGTCAAGAGACTGCATTTTGGGGTAAATGTAGCCCCTGGCATATTCCAAAGTGTCATGGAGAGCACACTTCGAGGTATTCCTGGGGTCTGTCCCTACTTTGATGATGTCCTCATTGCTGGGGAGTCATCTCAAAATTTGGTAGAGAGATTAAGGGCTGTCTTGCTTTATTTTTGAAAAGCAGGCCTTAAACTAAAGAAGGAGAAATGTAAGATAGGAGTCACTTCTACTGACTTCTTAGGATTCAGGATAGATGCCCAAGGCATTCACCCTGCTGAAACTAAATTGCAAGCTATCCAGCAGGCCCCAAGCCCTAAGTCTAAGAGTGAATTGCAAGCCTTCTTGGGGCTATTAAATTTTTACCATGCATTTCTCCCACATAAAGCTGCAGTAGCAGAGCCACTACACAGGCTCTTAGACAAGCAGGCTCCTTGGCAGTGGACTAAAGTCCATGAAAAGAGTTTCAATGAGGTTAAAGCCTTGCTCACTTCTAACGCTGTTTTAGCGCATTTCAATGAGCATCTGCCTGTTTGCATCCCATGCGATGCATCTCCTTATGGGGTGGGAGCTGTACTTAGCCACCTGAAGGCTGATGGGACAAAGGTCCCTGTGACCTATTATTCAAGGACTCTGTCTTCTGCAGAGCGAAATTACGCTCAAATTGACAGAGAAGCCTTGGCCATAGTGGCTGGCATTAAGAAATTTCATGATTTCTTCCCCCCCCAGGTTTTAAAACATTTTATTTGCATATTAAAAAAATTGTGCATTCCAATAATTAAAATTATTTGAACAAAAAAAATGGCATTCAATTAAAATGCATTTTACAGCTTGCAGGACCCTGGTACAGCTTTGTGTATATTCGTGTGTTATTCTATTACTGTAGTCCCTCTTAGAATCTTCTTTCAAGAAACATGCAAGCTTTTGTGCCACCAGACCAGAAGCTGCACAGGCAGATGGAAAGGATGGCGCCTTCATTCAGCGTCAGTAGTTCACTTTGGGGTGTGTGTGTGTGAAAGGAACAGTACAGTCATTTTAAATTTATCCAACTCTTTGCATCTTACAAAGTTAAAACAGCTAAAAGAAGTAAAATAAGAAGGCAATGCTTGTGGAATGTACAGTGCATAATCTGGAAGGGCCCATTTCATTACGATTCGCCCGCTTGTTTCTCCTGTTCAATTGTTTCTTTTGAAGGCAGTGGGTTTTTCTCTTGCGTTTCTGTCTTCTTCAACTTAGACTTGTCAAATTTCTCAATTTCAGCCATATCTGGTTTATCAGACATTGTTATTGATCAATGAGAACGTCTCAACAGAAGCAGCTCAAAACCTTCCCACAGCCGCTCTGAACTGTAATATCGAAATTTCATGATTTCTTATATGGCCGCCACTTCACGGTCTTTACTGACCATAAGCCTCTGCTGGGCTTGTTTACCACTAATAAACAGACCCCACATATCATTTCTCCTCGTATGCTGAGATGGTCCATTTTCCTGTCAGCATATGACTATACATTAGTTCACAAACCAGGAAAAGAAATGGGTCATGCAGATGGCCTGAGCATATTACCCCTGAACCAATTAGAGCCAGATCCCGCTCCAGCGATTAATATTCTGTCCATCCAGGAGTTGCCTGAGTCTCCCCTCAATGCTAGGGATGTGGCTGCAGAAACTGCCACTGATCACACGCTTACACGGGTGCTGACATGGGTGCTGTCAGGATGGCCTGACAAGTACCCTGATACTGAGTTCCAAAGCTTCTGGCTCAAGAAGCATGAGTTGTCCACCTTTAAGGGTTGCCTGTTATGGGGAAGCAGGGTAGTGATCCCAGACTCATTGAGGTCTAGAATCTTGGTCTCTCTGCATGAGGGACATCCTGGTATAGTCAGGATGAAAGCGCTTGTGCGCAGCCATCTTTGGTGGCCTGGACTTGATAAAGCCATCAAGGCTCAGGTGCACAGGTGTCAAGTGTGCCAACAGTCTAGGCCTGAAATGCCTCAGGCCCCAGTACATAGGTGGGAGGAAACTCAAACCCCATCGTCTAGGGTACATATAGATTACGCTGGGCCCTTTCAGGGGCAATTCTTCCTGGTTGTTGTTGACAGCCATTCCAAGTGGCTAGAGGTTGTTCCTGTTTCCTCCACTACTACTGCCAGGACCATCCAAGTGTTGAGAGGAATTTTTGCATCACACTGGTTTCAGATAATGGCCCTCAATTTACCTCTTCTGAGTTCCAGGTTTTTCTCCAGGCCAACATGATCCGCCATGCAACTTAGGCTCCCTTTCATCCATCTTCCAATGGGCTGGCAGAGAGGATGGTGCACATGACCAAGAATGCCCTCAAGAAACTAACTTTGGTAACTGGCATCACAGGTTAGCAGATTTCCTTCTTGCACATCACACCACACCATGCACTGCCACAGGGAAGAGCCCCGCTGAACTCCGCTGGGGTCGCTGCCTCATCACTAAACTGGACAGGCTGCACCCTGATCGGGTGGCTTCACAGGTGTCACAACAGCGGGCTCCTAGGAGACTCCAAGTGGGCGATCCGGTTTGGACAAGAAACTATGGGACTGGTCATCTCTGGGTCACAGCTGTAGTCTGCAAGGTCTCGGAGCCTTTGTCATACGAAGTGGCCTTGGAAGATGGCCGCGTTCTGCACAGACACATAGACCAACTGCGTTGGAGACTGGACATCACCCTTCTGCTCCTGGCTCTGCTCTGGGGGGGGGGGAGGAGGACCATAACATGCATTCTTTGGATCAATTTCACTGGTCATCACTAGCCACTGCTGAGGCTATTAGGGAGTCACACTGGGGGTATCCACAGTATTCACATATGACAGATAGTGCTCCAGACAGGGAGACTGACCGGGGGTATCCTAACAATCCACAAATTGCAAGAGAAGAAGAATTCCAACAGGGGCGCTTGTCCGATTCTGCAATTGCTCCCAAAAGGAGGTTATCAGCAAGGGGGGTTGCCAGGGAAGTGACTCCTGATTCTGGCACCTGGGGCATGTGCTCGGGGCCACTGGGTACTGGGGCACTTTCGCGACCCAGCACTCTCCATCCGCTGGCCTTGGGTTCGAGGGACAGTGTTCCCAAGAAGGATCCATGGTGGATCCGGGGACTACCACCCCTCCAAGGTATGCTGGTTTGGACTTAGAGGGTCCAGCCAGCCAGCAGATGAGTGGGTCAACCAGGTATTCTGGGCAGTAAAGTCCTGGCCTGCCTAGCCTGGTAGGCGAGCAGGTAGGCCAGGCACCCTCACCGGGGTCACCTGGGAATTTGAGGCAGCAACGCCCTGGCCTGCCTTGCCTGGTAGGTGAACAGGGGGGCCAGGCAATCCCTTCAGGCCAGGCCTGAGAAGGTCGCAGTGGGCCAAGTGCCCACCCAAACATCTTAGGGAATTTGTGAAGTTGCTGTCAAGTCAATAAGGATTTCAGGGGAACCCTGAATACAGGAAGCATTCAGATAGAATGTGTAACATTTTTTGATTTTGGAAACATTCAGGCTCATTGCATTTGATTACTGGAATGTATAACACTCCTGCCAGTGAATAGACACCTGTATGGGTATCAGGAATGTTCCATCTAGGGGGGAGGGGTGTTGTTTCCTGAGCCTGCAAAAGCAGGCTCGGGACATTGCATTGGTCCCGGGCATTCCAAGGCTGCCCGGGATCAGACTGGTCAGTGCCAGCCTTGTGCGCATGCGCACAACTCTGGCTGCCCAGGACCAGATTGAGTGGTGCCAGCCTTGCGCACATGCACAAGGCAAGAAATACTTTAGTTACATTATTTGCCGTTGTCCGGGTCCATTCGCCTTTAAAAGAAGACTGTTTACTTTTGTTAGTTGTTGGGTGTAAGAATAAAGAACTCTTCAAGGTTGCCATATGTCTTCATCATTGCACTCGAACCCAGAACTTAACAGTAACAATTTTTGGGGGTGCACATAATATTTTTTTTACTATATATGGATTTGCTTGAACCTAGCACACCACCAACTCTACATGGCAACACTTAAAACTTTGAAACTATGATTAGGCAGAGTTCAGAATGATAAGATGAAAAATTTGCTGCAAGATGACAATGCTATACTTCTCAACTCACAGGCCACCCAAGCGGTAATTATGAAGTTATCCCATTTGCCATCGAGTCCAAACTAAGCCCATGGTTTTTCCCCAAATTAAAGGAATATTTTTGTGAGCATATATTTGGCTCAAAGAGATGAAAAAGACTCTGAAGGTCTGACTGAAGAAACAAAGTATGGAATTGTTTTCTGAACTTTTCTGAAGCTGATCAATTGTTGGCATAATTGTACAGTAAAAGTTGGGTGATTATGTGGTGAGGTAAATACAAGAAACGAAAGAGCTCATTTCAAGGATTACTTTCCTGGGTCATTTATTAAAATATCCCAATATTAACTAAAATTACAGAAATGGAGGCAATACTTTTTAATGTACCCTGAAAGGTGAGAAAGAAATATCCTTTACTGTATATTAATGTAATTAGCACAAATGGATAGATTTTTTCCCCAAGGAGGCCATTGGTGCAATAGTTATTAACTGATATAAACCAAAATCAGGTATTGCACACATACGGTATATGCTTTAACCGTGGTTTTCTCAACAATTGCTGAACAAATTGGCTCAGACTGGTGGTGAAATATGGGGTGATTTTAAGGTGCTTAATGAAGACCTTTCATCCCTTAAAAATTCCAGCCTTTGAAAAAGACCAGGACTAATTGGGATCCTGGAAACTCCCAGTTTTGGATTGTGGTGACCCTCCTTTGACATGTTGGCAAAATCTGATGTAGTCTTCTAACCAATGAAAGTTGGCACCCCTGCTATAGATTATAGGATACTATAATATAAAGCAGTCCTTCTAGATCTAATGCTTTCCAGACACGATGGACTGTGTCTTCTGCAGTGCTGGCAAGGAATTATAAGAGCTGAATTCCACTACATCTGGAAAACACCAGGATGGGGCAAGACTGATTAAAAGTAATTATTTTAGAAACTCAGCTCTTTCAAAACTCTTCCTTGCTGAGCCTTCACAGGGGATAAGAGGCTGATTTGAGATTCTCCTCTACAAGTCGAAACTCAGCATGGGCTTGGCAGAGCAGCTGCAGCCAAAACTAGCTGATCAGAATTAATACAGCAAGTTTGGCTCTTAATTCCAAACATAACCATTCAATGGGTAGCAGCTCAATTTTACACATCAAGTGGAAGGTATTCTTTAATGGTATCATTAGTCCTGCTAAGATCAGGAAAAATAATTTATGGTTTAAACCCTGTCAGAGAGAGCTTGTGTAATTATGTGAGCAGTTAAATGTTGGTCCATGCCGAGTTCAACCCTATCCTATTCAAAGGACCTTAAGGATAAAAGAAAACTGGGGCCAATAAAGCTATTTTCCCTACATGCCTTGAAAGAAAGTCAGGTTATAAAAATGGACTACATCAACACAGAAAACCACTGTACTGGGCTGACAGATCTAGAATCTCATATAATTATTTATTGACTAGCAGTCTATTTTATAACTGTGTAATAATATCAGACACAGGTATGTGATATGAAGTCCAATTCAAGGATTAGCTGTGGATTCAAAGAAATAAGAAATACTAAGTGCCAGACTATCTATCTAGATTCTTTACTGACCCAGATCTGTGTATTTGCATAGTGTCTTATCAGTAACTCTGATCACCAGGAAGGCGATGCATGATTCTGCCTCCTGGCCAAGGATTTAGTTTATGAAAAGTGAACATCTGCAAACTCTAGTCTGGCTCTTAAAGCTCCACTCCATGTGGGTTGGATTTCTGCGCTAGATGGCTGCATTTCACAGACATCTGGATTCAATAATCTGATTGATACAGGCCATAAAATTAGAAACTGAACACTCCAGAAGGTAGAGGTCAGCCAGTGATTCATTGTGATCTAATGTGCTGGGCAGCAACTCTTTGTGGTCGAGTAACAGGCTGTGTGAGGAACGGAAGGGCGGGACGATGGAAAGGGATCAACCCGCACTGCTGAGCAAGGCAAGAAGTAGTTTGTTTTTCACTGTCTTGACCTTGGAAAGTAGAAATTGGGACCCACATTCTATTTAACACATCTGCAGCCTTTCTTATTTCAAGCTGGCAAGCAGCTTTACAAAGGAAGTAAGACTTCATAGCAATTTAACTTGGCATATACTCTTATCCTAACATTTTTGTGGGCGCAGAAGTGCATACTTCTCCATCCAGCTTTCTTTCCTTAAGGTTAAGTTTTTAAATTTTGTTGAGCTCTTTCTTCTTGTTGACCCTTGCATTCTTACTGAACTTTCTTCTATCCACTATCCTGTTACAGAACAGTTGAAGTTTTATTTTATTTATTTGTTAGAATTATATCCCTCCTTTTCTCCAGGAACTCTGGGTAATATACATCTGAATTTCTCCTACAGTTTTTACTGCCAACAATTCTGTGAGATAGCCTGGGCTGAGAGTGAATGACTTAAAATATTCTTAGTGGGCTTTCATGAGTGACGTGACTTGGAGTCTCTCCAAGCCTGGTTCAATTCTTCAACCAAGACTGTCTGACAGATTTCTTTCCCAAAGCCTTTGTAACTTGGTTTAATATATTAATAAACAAGCTCATCTATTCCTAAAAGTAGCAAAATCTTTTGAGCTTTGTAAGCCTTACTGACATCTAGATTTTGGTCACCAGTGATCTCATAGGACAGTGGTGGTGAACCTATGGCACGCGTGCCAGAGGCAGCACTCAGAGCCCTTTCTATGGACACGCCTGCCATCCCCCCAGCCTTGCCATCACCTGTGGCCCCCTCCTCACCAGCAGCTCCCCGGAGGAGAGTTGCCCCCAGGTGCGGTCCACGCAGACCAGCACAGCCAAGGACATGGCAGCTGGGCAGTGGGGACAAGACTCCGTCCTTGCTCCCTGTTGCATGTAGATGATGCAGGGCATGGGTGGAGGGCATGGCCACCATGGCGCTGTGGCGGACCAAGGAGGCAGTGGGTGGCCCTTCAGGGGCCGGGATAGGGGTGGGGGCAGGGCAGGGCAGGGCAGGCAGAGCAGGGGGGCAGGGGCGGTTTTTGGGTGCTCAGTCTCTAAAAGATTCGCCATCACTGTCATAGGATATATAAAAAGAATTATGAAACTTAGATCTTTTGTCTTCAACTCAAAGGTAACTTTTAACTCAAAGACCTTTTCTATTTACATTTTTCATCCTATAAATTGCTTTAAGTAAATATTTATAAAACTTAATCATTAATAGCTTTGCCTGTATTAAAGAAGTTTTGATAAAAGGAGAAAGAAGGTGGAAAATTGTTTAGTTAGTCATGAGGGTGCTGTTTCTCTTTCTGCTTATTATGCTGAAATGAACAAAAAAAGAGAAGGAATATTTCAGAAAAAAAGTTTAGAATAATTAACAAGTAAGCTAGCCAATCATGCTGGAAGCAAAGTATGACAAGATCAAAAGTCTTGTTTTTGGATTTTGGGTACAACCAGTGATGGGATTCAGCCGGTTCGCACCGATTCAGTAGAACCGGTAGCTAAATTTTGTTGAGTTCAGAGAACCGGATGAACCCATGCTGCTTCTGGAAGTCCGTTCTAGGTCTCAGAGGCTTGGAGGAGGTCTCCCAGGCCTAGAACAGCCCGCCAGAAGTGCATTGATGTCACTTCCAGAAGTCCGTTCTAGGCCTCGGAGGCCCAGGCCTGCATCCATGCAGAGAACTGGATGTTCAGGTATTTGAATCCCACCCCTGGGTACAACTGTTGTATTATCGTACTTACAAATAAAGTAAACATTACATATGAAATTGTACCAAGCCATGAAAGCATCTGTATAATACAAGTTTAAATATTTAAATCTTTTTTATTTTTGTAATCCAGAAAAAGAGTTACACTCATCAAGGAATATTTTGTCTTTACTGTAAAGAAAACCTCTCTCTGTCTGTAGTTAATTACTTCCAAGTATGATTAAGAAATAAGGATGACTGAAATTATTATTTCTATAGGCTACAATATGGCTGTGAGCTTAAATGGAACCCTGTCGCTCAACCTACAAACCAGTTTGCAAAAACCTACATTCCTGTAGTTTACTCACAAGGACCAGCTGTCCAGAGTACAAGTGAGTTATCTCTCCTTCAACCATAGAGCATCCAGCCTCTGGTTAGCAGCCTTGGCTGTAATATTGTCTGGCTTCCTTGGGATGTCCATCAGAATCTCACTCATGGACTGGAGATTAGATGAATACCACAGTGTAGGAAATGGTAGAAAAAAAGTGTTGCCAGACTTTGTGCTAAGGGGGAAAATGCTGTATATGTGGTTGATTAATCTATGACTTTGCAGGTTATGCAAACCCTGATATGCATATGTGAAAAAGAAATTGGAAAATATTTATGTCTGCATATGAGTTGGATAGGAAAACAACAAAGAAATATACATTAGTCCAGGGCTGTTCAACCTTTTCACCCATTGTACCATTTTTAGGATATGGCAACATCCGAGTACCACCAGTCACCTAGCAAGGTGTCAAAAATTTGATGACCCCAAAAAGGGGAAAAAGTGATAAAGTACAGGTAGTCCTCGACTTACAACAGTTCGCTTAGTGACTGTTCAAAGTTACAATGGCACTAAAAAAAAGTGCCCCCCAAGCCACAGCTGAGCAAGACACCTGCCTGCCCACCCGGCGGCACTCTTCCTCCTGTCCGAGGTTTCATTGTTGTGAGCATTTGTGTTGAGGATTGGCAGTGGGGGTGGGGTGGGGGAATGTTTGGTTTTTATCCCCCCCCCATCTGCTGGTTGGTTGCAGCAGGTTTTGGTCACTTCACATGACCCTGGGACATTGTGACGGTCATAAATATGAATCAGTTGCCAAGCATCTGAAGACCCTGGAAATGCTGCAACATTCCAGCTGATCGGCGCTTCTTCTGGGCTCAGCAGAAGCACCAGGATCAGCACTGAGCTCCATCTGGAGCCTGGCGCTGATCCTGGCACTTTCACTGAGCCCTGACAGCCCTGCAGCTCCAGCCATCTCTCTCTCAGGCTTGTGTGGTGGGTTCAGGGTTCAGCTCATTCCCCTCCCCTGCTATCACTTTTCTAGGATGGTCACGTACCACCTGCCAGGTGCCAATGTACCACAATGTACCACAGGTGGTACCCGTACTACTGGTTGAAAAGCCCTGCATTAGTCTGTATGGTACTCACTTCAGTGTTGAATATACTATACTTAGCGTGGAATACCAATAGCTTTCCAAGGGCATGAAACAAAATATGAAATGTGAAAATCTGGTAACCCAGGTGGGATATAAGAACTACAAATGGCACTGCTATGCAATTGTTAGGTCTTTAATTCAGAAGATTGTCTGAATTATACCTGTGTCATGGGCATCAAGTAAAAATTCTGTAAGAGCATGAAAGAATTCAGAACAGCAATGGTCACAGCTGCATTTGAGGAGAGAACCTTTGATTTTGAAATGTATGATGAATAAACAAGTAGCAGCCTTCCCTGGTAGACCAAACAGAAAATATGACGAGATGAATGAATTCTACTTTATGACAAGGCTACTTTACCAGAATCTTGCAAGTCTGAAAGTATACATTTCCCACTGTTTCCATTCCATGAAGCTAGGGAGAGTCCCTTCTGAGCCTCTTGCTTTGTCCACATTCCAGCTTCAGGTTGTGTCCTCTCTTATCTATCTGTCTTCTAGGCAGCATCTTGTTGCTCCATTGACTGAGGTCTTTCCCAGATACCATCACTTCCAGCCCTTTGAGACTTTGTTTGAGTATAATGAGCATTGAAAGTGTACTGCAGCCTAATGAAGAAGTGCATCATGCGTTATATTCCTCTAAAAAAGGACAGCATTGTCAAAGACGATTCTCAATGGAGGGCATCTAGGCGTCTTGCCAGTTCTGCCCTAACCTGTCTTCCCATCTCAAGCTGTAAATCCCACGGACTTTGCTATCTATTTTGTCAAATAAATCCCTTCCCATGTTGCAAGGCATTTTGCCAGCTTCTACAATGTTTGCAGTTACTCCAGGTGTTTTAATGCAAACATCACCTCCATCTGTTCCTGTTCCTCTGAGAGATGACATGTTTTCATTACCCCATAGCCATTTATGGCTATTTTTGTAGAATGGAGGTTCCTGAATGAGAGGATGAGCTCTTATACTTGCATGCCGCATTCAAAGTTTTGGATAAACATATTGATAGGGGAGTGGGTGGAGCAAGGAGGCATCCCCCTTCCGGTCCATACATTTATGTCTCGAAATATATTGGGTGAATGGTGTTGATTGTAGCAAAGAACAGCTGGGAAGTATGAGAAGGTTGATAATCATTACTATCCATTTCTGCATTGTAGGCACATAATGTTTCAGCATTTATGTTATCCCTTCATTTAAGAGTGCATGACCAACACAGCTGCTCATTCCTGATTAGTGCCTGATCATTCAAGAAATATTTGATCCCATTTGCCCATAGCTGGGACTCGTGAAAAGGAAGTGTACTTGCATTGGAGGATCATATTTATGCACTCTCTACTGTAAGAACCAGAGTCTTAATTAAGTTTCCAGCTTTCTCCTCAAGGTCCTGGCCTGTGTATAGAATGTGGTGAAAATGAATGACATTCATAATTTGAAGGAGACACTGGACTGTGTTGAAGACATCTACCAGTTAAAATTTCCCTATAAGTACTGAACTTTCATAAGTGAAAGGGCTCATAAGTGAAAATTACCATATGTATATAATTTACATTTTGCATTTAAAATAATATCCCACACTTGCTGTCTGAGTGTAAATTGAAATGAATGGCTCCCATTTTCACCGTTTCTTATTGGTCCTTGTGGGCAAATCTTTATGTTAAGGTACACTTACATATATGAATAGCTGCACACACACACACACACACACACACACACACACACACACACATATTGTCCCAACATACATCTAAACCTCTTTTGTGTATCATTGGAATGTCTATATCTGTATGTACAATTATGCTGTGAGTCACGGGGAAATGGGTAACGCAAATCTTATTTTTTATTCTGTGACTTCCTAAAGTGTGTTCTGTTTCTGTTCTTTTCATTATGTTGGTTTGTTAAAGGATCCTTGATGAAAAGGGTCCAGTGATGGGAACACAGTATTAGAAGCCACAGCAATTGCTTTTTCGATCAGCCACACTAGCCCCGTTCATACATAATGCAAAGTCATAATGGGTGGCTTCCCACTCCCAGCTCAGCCCCAAACAAACAAATCATATTATGGGTCTTTCCCCACAGCTACTTGAATTGCTCTCCATCCATTTGTGAGTCAGCAGAAAACTAATCTGGAATGAAATTTGCTATCTCTGCTACTGAGCTCTATCCTGCCTCTGTTCCCAGTTACTGCCATTCACCTGGCTTCCATTCAAAATAATACTAACCAAGTATAAGCCCACTTGCTGGTTCCCTGGTGGCGTGGTCCTAAGGAGAAAAATAAATGCTACCTTAATAGCAGAACAACTAAGAATGACTGAGCCTCTCTCACTCATGAACTAGGGATGACATCCCTAGTTGATGATATAGGGGTCCTGGCAGAAAATAAGATGTTGCCAGAGATTGTTTGTGCCTTGGGCAGGTAAGAAAAGACTCAGTGTCTTTGTGCAATGTACAAACTCAACAGTCCTGTGGCATTTCCAAGGCCAGCAAAATGATTCTGATACATATCTGCAATGACTGAGTGCAGCATTTTTTTCTAAGCAGTGGGCAGAAAGTGGATCAGACATTCAGGTAAATTGAATAGTCATTTCCAGTAAATTGGTGATGGTTTCAGACTCCCTATTGTTTTTAAGCAATTAAAAAAAATCCCTATTCTTCCTATACTAAATTAAACTGCTGAATTACTGAAAATGCAGTGTAATCAGGAGTTTGCTAAGCTCTTACACAGAAGAAATCTTCTGGCTTAGAATAATTTTTAAGTGTCTGTATTGTGCACCAGGCAATTATTGGCTTTGGGAGTTCCAGAGAAAAACAACCAAGAAAATCCTGGAGTCCTGAAATCCTTTTGCCTTATTCTAGAAGTTTATGTAGACTTCTTCTTTGCTTAAATAGATTAACCTGGCATATAGAATGTACCAGCTAGGCAAGATTTAATTCAAATAATAGGTCACTTGAATGTACTGCAATACATATTATTTTACACATGCCTTATTTTGGGGATTTACCTGCTTAAAGGAATTGTTTGGTCCATAACGGTCCTCCTGTTCCTAGGCCAGTTCCATTGGCAGGCCTAGAGCTCTGTGTTTTGGGATAGAAGGCAGGTTCCAGGTGGTTCTTCCGGCTGTGGTCTGGATGGACAGCAGCCTGAACTGTCAGCTCAGTCCTGGATTAAACTCTGTTCCATTCAGCAAAACCGCATGCAATGCAAGTTTACAGAAGTGGGATTTTTTTTATAGCATATAAGAGTAAAACAATCATCGTTGCTCCTGGCTTTAAAACAGAGGAGAATTTAAGAGTTTCAACTAACATTTGAGAAAAGGATGAAGTTATTAGAAAGTGAGGATGCTTTCATGGAGAAGTTAGTACTGTGATGGAATTTTGATTAACATCTGATATTGCTTGGTTTAGATTTGTCTGAAAAAAACAACAATGAAAGGAGATGATATAGCTTGAATTGGAGTCATAATGCTGATAGAAGGGGGCATTTCCCATGTCTCTCTCTGCTGTTTTCCCAGGCTGTACCCCACATTCTAACTTTAGCAAGTGCAAAGGAGGAAAAAAAAGTTAGGCATAACACAGAGCCTTCAATTCGAAGCTTCAGTGGTGGCTTCTCTTTTGGGATTTCACATGTTTCACAGACACACATTTGTGTTGCTGTCTTTTCTTTTAGTAGAAGAAATAGATCCAAGAACTGTCTTAGTGGATCTTAACTAAGTTATTTCTTCCAGGAACTTATTAAAACCTTAAAGAACCAATCATTCAAAAAGATTTGTGCTAAAATTTGCCAGAACAATAGTTATTTCCAAGCATATGTCTATTCCTGATTGGAAGCATGCAGGTAATCCCATTTTAAGTAATACAAATCATATCCAGTTTGTGAGGTGGAGGTGAAGTACAGCAGTGTAGAAACAGAGTATTTAGGATTGCAGAAATTTGAGGAACAGCTTCACAGATTCCCTTCCATCAAAACTGCCAGCAGATGGAAGGATTAGTCAAAGAAAATTATAGCACTCAGCTTTGTTCATGCACCTAGTGGGAAATAGAAGAATGAACCAGTGAGGCCAATGCATTTAATAGAACTTTGTCTAACTTTTAAATGGCTATGACAAACAAAGCTCAATTAAGAACGCTTCACCACTTTCCCCATCCTGTTAGTGATGAGCCCTTGACTTGGTTCAGTGAATGTAGGCTTAAACAAAAATGCATTTTAGCCTTGGGCCTTTCCACTCCACCATTTCACCATCCATTAATTTCATCAATACTCTGCAATCAATTCAAAGAAGAATTTAATCAGCTCAATTTCTTATTATGCCAGAAGTAGTAAATGACTACCAGAACAAATAAGGATCTCAAACCATAGCTTGTTTCAGTTCCATTAATAACAGCATTTCACTTCTTAATATGATTGCTTCTTAATATGATCTTATGCTTAGTGTTGATTGCTTTAATAATGAAGAGGCAGACTGAATTTTTACCCCAGGTTATTGAATCTCTACCTCAGGATCTTTTGCTAGGGATCATAAAAGATAAAATACAACAGACATATAGTTGAGGCTGGAAGTGAGGAGTAAAGAATATTTACCAAACCAGACGTTTACAAAGATTAATACCTAGTGTTATATGCTGTGTTCTATGATGGTTGATTATTAATATGATCTTATATTTAATGTTTAACTACTACCTCAGGATCTATTGTTAGGGATCATAGAGAATAAAAAATGTAACAGGTGTATAATAGAGGAGTGAAGTGAGGAGCGAAAAATGTTTATCAAACCAGACGTTTACAAAGAATAATACGTAGTGTTGTATACCAGAGGCTATGATGTTTGATGCATACAAAGATTTATGTACAATGCTGAATGTTTTAATAAAGGAATTTTTATATTTAAAAAAAAATAACAGCATTTCACTTTATATACAATGAATCCCTTGGGTTCATCAGAATACTGAGAAAGGAAAGAGAAAGAGTAACATGAAAACAGAATATAACGATATATGGTTTTAAGTAAAGAGATGCAGCTCTTAAATTGGAATGTACTTAGCCAAAGAACATGGAAATGAAGAATGATAATTTGTCATTTGTGATACAAGCTTTAGTTACTAGCCTTAGTTTTTAATCAAATTGTGCTTGACAGTGATATTTATACACAAGGAACTCAGTGCTTCTCATGCAAAGATAAAGGCCTGAAACATCTTTAATTTCTTATTGTTGAGTGCTCTGCTCATTCCCTGGATTAACATAATATGCACACCTCTAAAGTTGTGTTAATATAACATAATGCTGGGCTCACATTAAATGCTATGTAAACCAAACCAAATCAAACCATCTTATGCCTAAGTGTGTGATGGCCTTCCTGAATCATGCCTGATTCTCAGATAATGGTAGGCCTGCATAATATGCCAAAGGGTGAACTTTCAATCCCATTTTAGGCTAGTCTAATTTATTTTTATTCCCTTATGTACTATCTCACCCTGTGCTTCTTCTGAAGCAGATTGACTTTTTAAACATTAAGACAACACACATGGAACACAATAGTGCTGGCTCACCATATTAAAACAGCCATTTCCAACTGGACATTCTTGCAATATGTTGGACAGAGATCCCCAAAATTCTGATATGAATTTTGGGAAATGTTATTCAATGCAAATGGAAAGCATCAGTTGTGGACGTTTGTACTGGAATAAAAGGTACCTTAGGGCTGTTTTATCTGGGCTGAAAAATCTAGATGGCTACTAGGTAAGAACATAGGTGTTCTCATGCCACCAGCTGGAGGTCATCTGGATTTTTAAAGCCCACATATGACAACCCTAATGCAATATATGGCAGCATATGCTAGTATATTTTATAGCTTTCCACAAAGAAAGCAGAGAGTGGATTATCAGATGCAGATGCCTGAAAATAGGGACTAAATGTGGTAAACAGAAGCAGCTTCAGTCTGTTTGCAAACTTTGTATGTTCCTCAAGTCTACTATGATTTAAGTCTTCTCATCATGAGAGAAGATTGAAGTTTGTTCTTGAACCCATAATTAGTCTGAGTTAGGTTTAAACATTGGTGTCTCCAGATAAGATCTGGTAGTTAGTAATGGGGAAAAAAAATCTACCTAAGATCCTGGTGATCTCTTATTCCAGAGTAGATAATAAACTGGACTAAAATGGACAAATGTATTGCTTCTTTGCCTTTTGGCTAAGATCAAATGACAAATGAACAGTGCCAAAATAAAGTGAGGGACTGTAATCTTCACACACTTCATACTAAAGGATGGATTCAATATTGTGTTCTCTTGACAGTTTTGTTTGATTTATATCCCTTTTTTCATTCAGATATTCAAGTTGGTTGGATTAGAGTACTTCCAAGGGCCTTTCCAACCCTATTATTCTATGTTCTATTCCTCTTGCCCTCATTAAAAATCCCCTGTGAGGTTGATTGGGTTGAGAGAGAGTGTCTGACTCAAAGCCACCCAGGGGACCCTCATGGTCAATAGTGTTAGGAAGCTGCCAGCCAGCAAAGAGAAGGGATCAAATGGGCAATTAGCCTTGAGTCATTGCACAGTCACAAGCTGACCTCCTTCCCCCGAAGTTCTATGGAACCTTATATTTTTGTTTCCAGGAGAAGGCAAGCAGTCTGGGGAGATTCCTGTGTCATAGACAGGAGACAATAAAGTGATTGATTTGAACCCTACATGTGTAAACCTGGCTGCTTGTGCCTGACAGATAGGCTTAAAACAGTTCTCCCTGGTGCCAAGTCAACACTTTAACCCCTATACCAGGGGTAAGCAACCTTGGCTCTTTTATGACTCATGGATTTCAACTCCCAGAATTCCTGAGCCAGCTATGCTGGCTCAGGAATTCTGGGAGTTGAAGTTCATGAGTCATAAAAGAGCCAAGGTTGCTTACCCCTGCCCTATACTGTATTGGCTCTCTTGATTTATTTCTTTAAATTTCTGAGGATACTTAGCAAAGCTTGTTCTTATTAATCCAGGAGTCACTTTCCAACATGCTAAAGCTGCCTGTACCTGACATGAAAGGTGTGGAGCAAATTGCTTTCATTCCCTTTCCAGCCACAGCCATACACTTTCCACTTCTGAGCTGGCAAAAACCATAGCAGCATAAAATTTGCCATCACAGGGGCCGATCTTTATCTTTCCCCTATTGCCTCCATTTCTAATCCCCTTTGATTTCCTTTCAGGATCACTGGTAATGGCCTAACTGATTTTATACCCCTTGAGGGGTTTTACAAAACCAGGAGGAAATGCTGCTTTTAACATCTGGACAGCTGAGGAGATGATTTAAAGCTTCCTCACTCATGGGCTGGGAACAAGATGAAGGCAACCTCATGCAAAGAAGGGGGAAAATAGGTGGTTTCCTTGGGCATGGTTGTGTTGTGGTGTGATGCAGTTTGGGACATGGTCACTGTCTCCTGGACCAAATCCGGAGACAGAGCAGTTTATGTGAGTTAGTCCCTTTTAAACAAAAGGCCCATGTGTGTGCTCCAGTTAGAGTGGATAATTATATCTGAGCTACAGTCCAAAACATTACTAATAGGAATGACTGTGTTGTTATATATTTGAAGGGTCTGACGAATGGGAGAAAAGAGGATTAGAACCAGATCAGACTACATTTTCTTCGAAGTCGGAACTTGCTGAAGACTGCTCTTTCCTCCCCCCTATTGGCGGTTTTGGAGATTATTAATTTTGCAAAATGTTAGGCTTCCGATAGCATAAAACATAGAATAACAGAGATTGGAAGGGTCCTTGCACGTCTTCTAGTCTAACACTCTGCTTAATCAGGAAACCTAATACCATTCCAGTCTCGAATTTAGTTTGACTGTAAAAATTTTCTGGTTTAAAAAAAATAGCATTATGGCTAGGCTGACTTTATAAACTATTTTTCCCCTTCTTATTTACTCCTTCGTGTTAACATTTACAAGGGAGATGTTTTGCTTTGCTTTGTGTATTATCTATTTTGCTCCTGAAACTTAAAAAAAAATTACCCCTAGTCATAGCAAGATGTTTTATTTAGAACAACTAGTTGCAAAGGGGAAGCAGAAGCCTAACATTTTGAATGGTGGAATTTGTGTATCACCAGTGTATCTGGAGTTAGTGCATCATATGAGACACAAATAACCAGTCTCAAATGACTTTGGACACATTATGTGAAGAACCAGCATTCTGGAGAAGTTTCTAATTCTGGGAAAGGTTGAAAGAAAGAGAAGAACCAGCAACAAGGTTCTGTTGCAATGAGGACACTATTTGGACACTTAAAAGAACAGGTTAGGGATAGATTGTCATGTAGAAGATCTATCTATGTCATCACTAGGGGCTGAAAACCATTTGATGGCACATAATTAATCTAAGAACTTGGCTCTCTTTAGCATCTGGTTTGTATATTTACAATAGTTGAAAGCACCTCCTGTTGCTGCACCTTACCCCCTGTGATACAGCTAAACTTTGGAGGAGAATCATCTTCTTAATGTTCATATTTTACTCTGATTAGAAATGATGGAACCAATTCCTTTGCTTACTAAAGGGTGGTCTTCTCATCTGTTGTGAAGATGTTCTTAAGGAGGTGGCTTGCCATTGCCTTCTCAGATCTGTAAAATCATTCTTGGAAATTTAACATTGAACAAACACCCACATCAGAGTCAGTGAGACGAAGGTGACTATGAAGGCAGCTTTCAGGAGTGGGTGGATAGGAGCTGTGCCAAAACTTCAGTAGTGAGTCCTCTGGGATGCTTGCACATCAAGTTTCAGGAACACTGGTGGCTTTTCATTGTCATTTCTTGTGAGTTTTCAGTCCTGGCAAAATGCCCAATTATGTCGTAAATCCTTAATTTGGGTACTGAATCGCCAATTCTCCAATGTGATGTCATCCAAAGGCCGGGCTGCTTACAATCCCAACTCTTTTGGAGAACATCAAGTTGGGGAAAGGCTTCTTGTGGACCACTCCATATTGAAAAAAAAAAGCTATAAGCTATAAGCTGTAAGACTGAACCGCAAATTGGGTTGTGGCTGGAAAAATATACCTGGCAAACAATGGACAAGTGCAATGATTTTAATTTGTTATCTATATTATTATGGCAATGGTGATGCTCAGAAGTCAGGGGCAAAGGAAGTTTCTGGGAAGCTGAGCAAAGGAGTTCACCTGTCATACAGTTCTAATTAAGTGAACCAACCTGTTGCAGGGAGGTGTTTTTCTACCTGTCAGGCACTTGCTAGTCAACTCCCTTTATCTTTACAGAGATAGGCAAAACGTGCACTGGCATGCTGGCTTACACGAACCGGATTCTTCATGATTTTGCTATTGCTAAAGCAGCTGACTGCCAAACGGGCTTTTTACACATGGCAAACATATTTGCCAATGCCATGCTATTGTAATAACATGCTATTATCTGTCTTAAAAGAGAGGAAAGTACAGCATGGATTTTGGCTTTTCTGCATGGAAGAAATTGTATGATAAATACTTCCAGAGTCCGCGGTGGGGGAGGGGTGGGGGAAGGTTTCGGCTTCTAATCACTTACAGCCAGAAAGACAAAACTGTATAACAGATTTCACTAAGCTGGCACCTTCTAGGCATGTTGGATTAAAGGTTTGTCATCCTCAAATGGTGCAACAGATCTCTCTTTTGGCTAGGAAAGATTGACATTGTGGTTCAACACATCTGGAAAGCAGCAGGAAGGGAAAGGCTGTCTTACCAAGTCCTGCTATACTGTAGATGTTGGGGTTATAATAAACCAGTTAGATGGCAGGAAATGGAATATTATCTGTGGTGGAATGAGAACGGCTTTTTTGACAAAATGTTCTTGAGATTTCCTGTTTTCTGTTCTGTGTTCTGCCAACACATAATTATTGCTTCCTTCTCTTTGCCCTGCATTGGGTGAAGCAAGCTTGGCACTTGAAGTGTTGCCAAGCTGCAACTCCAAGCAACCACCACTATTGCTGGCCATGTTACCTAAAACAATCCTATGGATTCTCTCATAGTCATTAAGATCATCTGAAGAAGTTCCCCCATAACTATAGCAGGCTGCTGTTCCTGCAGTTGTGGGTCAAACCTCTAGCCTGGGTCTGATTTGAGAGATCTAGTCTCTTTGCTTACTTTTAAATAGACTCTAAACATGCATTTTTTAAAAGCATCTTTTAATTCTTGATTCTTGATTTTCATTACTTTTAATGATTAGTATAATATCTGGTTTTAACACTAATTTTATGACTCATTGTAAATTGCCAAGAAATCATAAAAGGCAGTGATATAATTTTAATAAATTAATAGCTCATTTTGAGAGCCACAAATTGCCTACAAAAAAACAGTCTTCAATGAGCAGAGACAAACTACGCATTATGTGGGCCTTGCCCATGTTATTTTTCTTGTCAGCAATAGGAAAATAGTTCACGATTATCTTCTTTTTATTTTTTTCTCCATTTTCGAGTCTGGCCTAGGGTCCTAAGAGCCTTGGTGATTGTTTATCAAAGTATTAATTAAATCTGATCCTGCTTAGCTTTTCCAAGATCAGCCAAGGTTAGTAGGTCCTGCTATTATCTGTAGGGTACTCTACACAGTGGCCATATCTTGATGTGCCTGGGGGAAAATGCTGCTAGATATTCATAGCTATCCCCTACTCCCAAGTTTAGATACCCTTTGTTATGATTATGATAGAACTACATGCATACATATTGATCCTGGGATTACCTGTGTGCTTCTGATCTATTGTCCTTCTTTACTTAGTATCAGTTCAAACCAAAATATGATTGCTACACATGAAAAGAAGAATTATGTCTTCAGCTCCAAGAAGCTTGATTGCCTTGCTTGCTATGGTTATAAGACTGCAGCTCCTGTAGTAGGAAATGAAGACTATGGCCACAGTGGAATCACTATAGAAAGAAAATAGATAACATCGGAAGAAATAAAATAAAGAACATTTCCTCCCTGGGAATTAGCTATTGCGCAAATGTACTGTACAGCAATTCTGACCAGCTGTGAACCATCCGTTTTTAAAGGAGAAGACAACTGTTCCTGACTTTTGATAGATTACCAGCTTGCAGGCAAACATTCAGCTTTCAGCAAAATGTAACACAAGGTTGAAGACATTTCTGCATATGGGAAAGATAAAGGCCTTGCAATTCACCATATATTTCATCTTGAGCAGAGATTAGGGGATATTGGACATGATGATGGCCTAACAATATTTAAAAGAGACTTGAGGTTTTAAAGGAGTGGGTGGGCATTTTTGTTTAAATGTTAGAGGTTTTTAAGATAAATTGCCAAAGACTTTTTGAACAAAAGAGGCAAGAATCCCCAACCTCCGCCAGAAGGTTCTTAGCAAAAATTCTCAAGTTTGTAATACAAACGCTTTATGCCGATTTCATGCATACAGTTGTATGGTCCAAAAGCATAGCTGTTAATTAACCTCAGCACACTACCAATCAGTTTATTCTGGAGACCTGCAAACACCTGCTCTCCTAGTCACTGTGGGAAGGGACTATAGATTACTTAAGAAACCAACTTATTTTCCCAATCCAAAAGAGCAAGGCTCATTCCCTATACCTTTCTGCTGGAACTGGTTGTGAGAAAGGAAACATTCTGAGTCGACCTAAAACCAAAATGGGAGGAAAATTGCTCCAGACAAATGGGAAAAAAAGGAGGGCATGCTAACTGTTGTGTCCTGGGCCTGATGAGGAAACTCAGCAGGCCCAGAAATGTTGCAAGTGGTCCCGGGCAACCTAAAAGCTGCCCGGGACCAGACTGGCTGGTGCCAGACTACTGCGCTTGCAAAAGGCGCGAAGAAAGAAGGATTCCTATTGGCTGGACTGCCTGGGGGTTGGAAAACTATAAAAGGCCTGATGCCCGTTTTGCAGATTGCTTGGAGTGGAGTTAAGGAGAAATAAAGAAGTTTGGTTTATCATGTGTCGTGCTTTAATGCCTCGAATTCCGAAACACAAAACTAACTGTTTAAATTTCTTGGCATCCCTAACAAAAATTGCAGCAAAACACTACAAACAAGACAAAACAAAAAGCCCACAACTCCTTAGGCTTATATGTATGTGAAATTATTTTTTCTAGCATCAGAAAGACTGTTTTTTCAGTCTCAACTTTTTTCCAACAAACCTTTACTGTTAAGAACCAATGTTAGTGACAGTATGGATGATATTGTCTGATGCATGTGCCAAACTGATGCCAAATGACGAATCATGTGATCTACAGACTACAGTGATCATAAATTTGAAGAATCTGGATTGAAGCCAAATGCTGGAATCAGGAAATAAATGAAATAATGTAAATCTAGGTCTGTCAACAGACAGAGAGGAGGAAAAAAAGCAACAATTTACAAAGGCACAATACAAAAAAATTGTATCACTACAATACTGTTGTAGTGTGAAAACTCCCCCCACCCCAAACCCAAGGCAATAAAAAAGCAGGACAATATATGATTTTAAGGCTATGTCTGATAGATGGAGGACAAAAAGAGAAAAAGGAGAACATGATAACCCTACACCAGATGCACTTTAAAAAGCCCACAGAACACAACATTGTTGGCTGCAAGATGAGGCCAGGCCTTGCTCTGGTTATACAACAGTAAACTCTCCTATAACATAAACACCAGTGTGCACTCTTGAAGAGTTGATGTTATTGGCTCTTCCTGTAAATTCATAGGATTTGATAGCAAATGCAGGGCAAAACACCATTTCAGACTCCCGCCCCCATATTAAATGAGCTGAAAAATCTTTCATTTAAGTTTCAGGTACATTTCTCAAGAAGGTTAGTTATAACTATACAAGCAAAGTTTCCTACATTCTCTTGGCTACTTTTACTGATAAGAAGCACGGAAGGGAGTGAAGTGCTGGCAGAGATAAATAAATTGTAATTGTTTTTTCTTCTTCTCCTTTTACAGAGTGGCCTAATGCATATATATCTTGGCAGGGAAGTCTTTTACTTTAGAGTATGTTTACCCTTCTGTGTTGCTCTAACATTTCTGAGCACCTCTTATTTCTACATGTAGGAGAGTGGAGTTTGTGCTTCAGCAATGTCACACTATCAATTTATCTTTCGTGCTCCCTCTTGCCTCCCCATGGCATAGTACAAAGTTGTGATGGAATGTGCACTTGCAGCAGCAGTGGAGGAGGATTTGGCCAAGAGACTACGCAGTCCTGAGCTGGATGGGGAAGCAGGAAAGAAGCTCAGGGTAGCTACACCTTGGAATCTGTCAGGATATGTCTAGTAAGTTAGAAAGTTATCGCTTTAATTTGGCAAGATTCTGTCTATTAGGTGTAAGCAAATAAAGGAAATGACTCTGTTGATTTCACTGCCATGAAATGGGCCCGATAAAAATACATTTTTTGTACTTTGTAGGTCTCTTTTTCAGAACCTCATCAACCAGTCAACTGTTTCCTCTTGATCCACATTTCCTTCAGATAATTGTTTTATGATTCCAAGTCTGTTCATTGTCTCTATATGATTAAACTACAGATAGTCCTCGACTTACAACAGTTCGTTTAGTGACCGTTCAAAGTTACAACAGCACTGGAAAAAGTGACTTATCACCATTTTTCACAGTTACGACCTTTCCAGCATCCTCATGATCATATGATCAAAATTAAGGCGCTTGGCAACTGGTTCATATTTATGACCATTGCTGTGTCCCAAGATCATGTGATCACCTTTTGCGACCTTCTGACAAGCAAAGTCAATGGGGAAGCCATGTTCACTTAATAACCACTTAACAACTTATCCACTGCAGTGATTCACTTAATAACTGAGGTAAGAAAGGAAGTAAAATGGGGCAAAATTCACTTAACAAATGTCTCATTTAACAACAAAAATTTGGGGCTCAATTGTGGTCGTAAATCAAGGACTACCTGTACTTTAATGTACCTCTTTTGTACTGATCACTCACTTTTGTACTTATTTATTTATTTATTTATTTATTTATTTATTTATTTATTTATTTATTTATTTATTTATTTATTTATTTATTTATTTATTTTTGACCCCACAAACATCTGAAGTACCCAATTTCCACTATAGTCAATTTATTATCATGTTTCTCCTGATACACCAAATTCTCAATTCCATATAACAATGTAAGCTGAAAGAATGTTTTTACACAAAAATGTTTTTATTTCATTCAAAAAAGATTCGTTTTTCATTACTGTTCAGTCAGTATTTGCAGCTCCTAGTAGTTCTCCATCTATTTCCTTTTTGTCTTTAGACAATATTCTACTAAGGTATATAGGCTCATCTACTTTCTTCAGTTTTTTTTTTGCCATTTATGTAAAAATTGCAATTATTCACTCAGTTTTCCATGTTAAACATAAATAGGCTGGGTTTTGTAGACTAATTATCTTATAGATTTTGCACTCATTTGTTCTATCAATGGCATTCTTCCCATCTTCAGGAATAGGTTTATAATTTGCACTCAGATTAAACAATCAAGCCAGCCACTCCATCAACAAACTATATGAGTATTTTAACTTTTACAATCTAAACCTTTTGCAGGCTGCGACCCCGACCTGCGCCGCACGACGACGGCCCGCATCGTGCATGCGCGATGTGATGGCCCGCATCGCGCATGCGCGTCGTGACGGCCCGCATCACGCATGTGCGACGGCCCGCATCACGCATGTGTGGTGCGATGGTCCGCATTGTGCATGCGTGGCGCGACGGCCCGCAACACGCACGCGCAGCGGCCTGCATTGCGTATGCGTGGCAGCCTGCATCGCGCATGTGCGGCGCGACAGCCCGCATCATGCATTGCGCATGTGCGACGGCCCACATCGCGCATGCGTGACGGTCTGCATCGCGCATGCGTGGCGTGACGGCCCGCATTGTGCATGCGCAGCGCGACGGCCCACATCGCGCATGCGCGGTGCTACCCCACGCATGCGCTGTGCTGCCCCCTGCGCCAGCTGAGGGGAAAAGGGGGAAAATGGTGGACTGCGTTGTTTGGCGACCCCCGTGAAATGGTCGTTCAATCCCAAATGGTCATCGCGACCCACAGGTTGAGAACCGCTGATCTAAACCTTTAATCTTGCCATTTTTCAATATTCTGATATCATGTGTCCTTTTCACCACTTTTTGGGGGGCATTAACTTTACTTCAATAGTATTTTTGTTAAATCACACACTTTCCCATATAGATTTCCAAACTGTGAACATTGCTTCACTTCAGTTTCAGCTCAAATAGCATTGTCACCTTTATTTCTAATTTCATGTGCTCTGCTGGAGGTTTTTTGGTTTAGTCCTCTTCACCTACATCCAAAACAGTTCTTTATTTTCTTCAGAATTGCTCTCCCTATTCTTTACCTATTTTCATCTTATCCATTTTTGTTGTTGTTTTGTTTTCTGGCAACATTTTTTTTCCTCAGTATCCCCATTGTGCAATATTTTCTCCGATCTTCATTTTTACAGCAATCATTTTCTTGTGTGTTATTTCTCACCCACTTTCATTTCTTTCGTTGCATCATTCATTTCATCTTTCATTTCATATTTCACCAAGCAGTCTTTTCATATCCTTCCCATTAATCTAATGCATTTCTATGGCAGTTTGTAATTTAATTCTTTTCACATGCTTCCAATCAGCTTTCGCATAACCTTTCCATTCATTCTGTTAGAAAATTAAACTATCATTTAACACATTTTCATACAGGACTTATATTTTCCTCTTCCTAAATAATTCTACATTCTCTCTTTTTTCTTCCATGTCCATCTCCCCCCCTTTAGTTCCTCCTGACTGTATTTCTCATTTTCATTCCATTCTTCTCCATTCACCTAATTTCAAAGACATAAAATATATCTATTTTTCTTTCATTTGTTTTAACTCTTTTTTTAACTCTTTCATTTGTTTTTAACTCTTTTTCTTTATTCATTGTTTATTCATGCTCTTTTACTACTTTTATATTCCAAGTTGCAAATCTGCTGTCACACAATGTTTTTGAGTCATATTGAGAAGGCGTAGATGAGGTCTATCTATCTATCTATCTATCTATCTATCTATCTATCTATCTATCTATCTATCTATCTATCTATCCATCCATCCAGTGCTTTTTTTCTGGAAAAAAGAAGGTGCTGGAACTCACACATGTCATACAACCTGCCTTGCCTACCCTACAAGGTTTCATCCGAAAAAGGTGCCGGAACTCCGTTCTGGGTGTTCTATGAGAAAAAAAGCCCTCTATCTGTCTGTCTGTCTGTCTGTCTGTCTGTCTGTCTATCATAATTGAATATCATCCATTCCCATGAAAGTGACTCTGAGTGGTGTTAAGCACTTAATTTTTAAAAAAAGTGCATAAAAATAGCCACAAATATAAAAAAGGGACACAAAATAGGAGAGAATTATATTAACCACAGTAAAGGATCCATTGCAAAATCTTTCTGGTTCCCTGGGACCCACAGGTTTAATATCATAATCAGGTCTTGATAAACAAGTGGGATGTTGTGAGGAATGGAACTAATCCCACTTCTGGTGACAGAAAATTCCACAAGGTGGGTGCTATGGCAAAGAAGAGCCACCTGCTAGGACCTGCCTGCAGCATGCTTTCTCTGCCAGACCCGATGAGGCAGACATATCTAATTAGGGAAAGGAGATCCCTCAGGTAACCTGAACCTATGCCATGAAGGGTTTTAATGGTCAAAATCAGCACCTTGAACTGGACCTGGAAGCAGACTGGCAACCAACACAGTTTGTGAAGCAGAGGTGTAATGTGTACTGTTCTAGAGTCACACATAAACTGCCTGTACTGCTGCAATTCCCTCCAGCTGAAGCTTCAGGAGGACTCATAGTCCTAAGGACCCTTCCTCAGGTTCAACAGGTTCAGACCACCCTCCGACAACAGGGCAAAACTCCTCTCTAGGCATCTCCACTGGATATGCAACAAAGCCAGTATCCCACTGAGAATGAATCTGACAATTTTATCCAACATTTGCTGGAAAAATTCCTCTACACACCCCTGAAAAGTTTCTCTGACAGGAGGGGGGAGAGGGGGGCTCATGTCTCTTGAAGCTATATGTGATTGCTGTAAGACTAGGGGAATAATGATGTTTTGCCACACTTATTGTTTTGCCACACTCAGCAGGCCTTAAAAGCAGCCCTAGCATGTATTCAGTTGAACTGGTCCTTTGTTGAGCACCAGTGATGCTCTTAACATCTCTTTTCTTGCTTCTTGTCTCTCAACTCTTCTGTAAACTATAGACGATTCCGGGATCCCCAAGCGGAGAGAGGTCATATGGGTAAATCCACAGTCTCAGCTATCTCTTTATTCCATATATTCCATGGACCATTGTCACAGGTTTTCAGCAGAGTCACAGCTGTGTCATATGTAGCATTCCTTACTAATAGCAGTAGCAGGACTGGCCTGTTTTGGAGCATTTGGGTGAACACACACAAGCACAGCCAAACCCCAGCTTTTTCCCAAGTATGTTCATATTATTTTATGTGAGCTGCGATTTTGCCTACAACCCATCAACTAGGATCTTCTTGCAATGTGCTGACATACCCTTAGAATACCCTCAGACTGTAAAGTCAACATTTTGAATCTTAGTTCTTCTTAAATTGTATTCCCACATGTCACTATGCTACTAATTTCCTAACTGGGGAAGTCACATGTTAAAACATCAGAAACTCCCCATCATCCAAATAACATTGCTGTATTTCAGTCTAACGGAATAAATGTGTCTCCAAAAAACTATTGATTGCACAGCTTGAAAGAATAATTCCCTAATCTTGGTTAATTCAGCAGCTGTTTGATCTTTCTGAAATTTAAAGAAATCTTTTTTTAAAAAATAGAGCTAAATCTGGGATAATACAGACCCTGAGGAATTGGCATACAGAGTATTGGCCTGGAAACCTTACAGATTCACTAATTATCCATAAAAGGATACATACAAGTACAGATTACACTTAATTGCCTGTTTCATTGTGGATACTTGCCATCAATGGGGAAGTGATTTAGTCAGATTTCACACATACCACACAAAACATTTTCAGAAGATTGGAGACAGGCAAACTTCCATATGGTTCTTTCAGATCAGACCCAGCATTTACAAGCAAACATGGTGATTTTTTTTCCTTTATATATCTGTATATTTCTGTTTCTTTTTCTGTATATTTATATAAAAACAGAACTTTGCCCACTGCTTTCGAACAATCCCTGTGAATCATTAGTGTCCAGTATGCTCTGTACTGCCACAGCTCATACGGTAGTTGAAACTGCTAATATTTTCCTCAGGGTTGCTGCTGTGGTAGATGAGAGACGAAACAATTTTTGAGGATACATTAAACTTTGGAATTTGTACAAGCACCCCTGGTTGGGAACCCCTGATATAGAGTGTCTGTTTTGTAAAAGGCAATGTCTAAGACTACTGCCTTCTAAATAAGGCCCCATCTAGTTCTCTAGCTTTTTTGTACCATGGCCTTTTTCTTTCTTTCTGCTTGCTAGTCTATTTTTCAGGGAAGGTGGCCTCACACCTAAACAAGCAATGGGCTTTATTTTTGAAGAATGGTATATGTAGGACCAAATGTATTCCTTTATAAGGATGGTGCTGGAATCTGTGTGCTTTGCTTTAAAATTACAATTCTTTTTTTAATGAGACAAAGCAGACAATCAACAGACATCAAAAGAGGTGCCTCTGGGTTATTGTGGGAAACAAGCATGATAAAGCTAGCCCTGCTGTAGAAGTTTCTTCTGCTCACACCTTCACTTGCAGCCATCAATAGTGCAACAATAGAAAGAGCAATCTAAGTTGGCCCTTCATCTCTCATAGGGAATATTGCTAAGGCAAGATGCACATGGAGACCCACCGCCCCTGAGATAAGCCTATGTGGGAAGATCTTTCTGTATATCACAGCCAGAGAAGGAGGACAGGATGAGATACAGCAGCAGCCTGGAAGGGGTGAAGAAAAGAGAAAGTTCTTTTTTTTGAGTTGGAATGAAATCCAGTCTAGAAAAACACTCAAATCCATATGCTAATCCTTGAACTGAACACAGCTTCACATCTTATTTCATCTTCAAGCTTTGACAATTGTGCAGGTCTTGCCAGCAGCTCTTCCATGGTTAACTGATCTTGCCTGTCAATATGTTTGTTCTTCAGAATATTCACTTATAGTCAAGCAAAACACACCAGGAAAATGCAGACTTACTATTCAGAACTGCAGTTGCAAATTATTTACTAAACCATTTATTCCCTACCCTTGAACTTATTTGTCTACATTACAAAGGAGATATGGCTTCCTATATGAGCACTATATGTTAGCCATGGGATAGGAGAAGTGGAGCTGCCCATAATATATTTCCTTGCTGTTTCCCATCATTCACTGTAAGTGGAGTTCTGAAGACAGGACCTTTCTACAATTATGAAGGTTCATCCTATGATTTAGAATCCAGATTGCACAAGAGTAGAATTTATGAGGGAATACTTGTCCCCAGATGTATAAATAGTTCATGTGACACTGCTTTGTGCTTTTTCCTGCTCCATCCAGGAATGAATGGCTAGCAAGCTGAGGAGATGAAACACCATACCACATCACATGCTTTATTATGGTCTATATTATAATAAAAAGAAGGCCTAGAGACACATGGTATGCAGCTTTGGCTAATATGTCTCTTATAACATTTAGAAGTTATTTATGAACTTCACATCATCCATGACATTCTGAATATACAGGTTCATATAAACAGAACACGAAACTAATGACAGGACACTATACCCTTTAATTGATTGCATGTGTTCATGAATCTACTATGCTCAATTTCCATCAGTAACATGGCTTGTGAGCCTGTCAGTAATTTTCCTGTTTGTTTGCAAAATGTTTATTGTTGCCAGCTTCATCTTTTGATTTTATTTTCCCAGGCTGCTTGGGCCATGCTGCCAAAGGAACACAAAATCCTGTCCTCTCCATCCATCTGGAATGCCAGGAAAATCAATATGAGCATAGAAATTGGTGTGTAAATATGATTGGAACAGGGAGCTCTGTACTGAACAAAATTCCCACCTGCTATTTACTGCTATAAAGCAACCATCCAAGCTACCCTTAGCATAGTATTGGGAACTTTTTTGAGATAAGCAAGCAAAAGGTCAGTTATCTGATTTTTTAAAAAAATGTGCTTGTAATAATCAATTTGCATGCTGAATTCATTTTCTGAATATCATCCAAGCCTGTGGATGATATGCATGAATAAGGTCAAAGCAGAATCAGACATTATGAGACCTCTGTTGCTTTAAGATGGTTTGTCTCCTCTTTGTTGTCACCTTAACATATTATATAATCCTTTGCACAAGAGTAAGATCAAATGGAATCATTGTATGACCTTCAAGGAATTCTCACAAAGTTAGCTCTTTTCTGAAGAGAAAAGTATATGAACTCCTCCTGGATAGTATGAACTTGTATGATTAAGCCTCTGGGGTTTTTTCCACTGATGCATGGAAAAGCAATAAATGAGTATATTTGACAAATAGATACATCAATACAGTTCAGAACAAAATTATATGACACAACAATCTTTATTTCTGTCGAAAACCAGTATAAAATGAGAGAAAACTATAGCAATACGAATAAAGTTATAATGCTAGCGTAAGTGTAAGCTATTTCAATGATATAATACAGTCCATAAAATATAATGCTGTAAAAGTTGGGGAAGTATATGTCTAAGATGAATTAGAAATTCAATATCAGTTTAATTGTGCTCTAAAAGAAGAAGTAGAAGAAATATTGTTATAACCACAGGCCGGACAGATAAGATACTTAATGATCCAAACAGTAATGTAAAACTGGTGAATCATTTATTAAAACAATATAGCCACATCAATCTCTAATTTCCTGTTTGTAAAAACCTAATTTTTACTGGTGTGCTAAGTCTTCAGTTCACTTATTGCTACTCTGGCTTCTTCACTGCTCAAGGAAAGTAACAATTTTGGAAAAATACTGAGGGAATAAAAAAATTCCAAAGTGTGATCTGCTTTCACCTAGATTAAGTGTTACTAGAAAATTCATATGAGATGGGCCTATTGAGAAGAATGTACTTGAGTTACAACCATTGGTTTAGTGATGATTCAAAGTTACAACAGCAGTGAAAAAAATGATTTATGTCTGTTTTTCACACGACTGTTGCAGCATCCCCATTGGTCACGTGATCAAAATTCAGATGCCTGGCAACTGGCATGTATTTAAGGTAGTTGCAGTATCCCAGGGTCATGTGATCACCTTTTGGGACCTTCTGACAAGCAAAGTCGATGGGAAAGCCAGATTCACTTAATAACCGTGTTAGTTAGTAAGCCCTGATTAATATTAGTCTAATTGCCATATGACTTTGATATGTTAAATCCATGTTGGGAGCACTTTTATATGTACATGGCCTATCACAAAATACCAATTTATAGAAGGCAAATTGTTCAGGTAGCTTTCTATGACCCACTTTATTCCTCCCTTACCTCATTCCTCATCACCACAGTTAACTTTTATTTGTTTTTTTCTAGGGTTGATCCAGTCTATTGAAGGTGGTTCAATAACCAGATGAAAGTTTATGGGAATCTAAAGTGACTTCTTATATACACAATTATTTACTTTAGACAGCAATGCCATGTGCTAAATTATTATGATGCTGGCAAAAGGGTCAGTTGGTTGCACATGCATGAATCAATTTTCACACAGCTTACATGATTTCAGTTGTTCGCAATTTCTCAACATCAGCATAAGCTGAACTCCTGGCAATTTTTTTCCACAGGCTATAGGATCAAATTAGTGCAATAAATCATATTAAGGAGTTCTATAACATCACAATGTTGAACATTCAGTCATGCTTTTAGCTGTAATAGCTAAGTGTTTTCATTCTGTAGAACACCTGAAAGCACATAAGACTGCATTGCCGATAAAATAAATTCTAGACAGTAAATCCACGATCAGGTGAAAAGATACAGTAAACATATTTTTCAAGAAATGGGAAAATATATTTCTCCACATAACAAAGGGTCCAGTTCCTTAAATGAACTGGGCTGATTGCTCTGTACAAACCAAGTTAATGAGTTTATTGTTTAAATATAGAAACAAATTAATGAAAATTTAGGAAATTATATTTCCCTAGATAAAATAATAGGAACTGGACTATTAATGACTGTTTCTATAAACTAAGGCAGCATTCCTTAATGACCAGTTATTACAGATCATTACTGGTATATATAGTCAGTGATCCCTTTCAGACCCCATTTCCCATAGACACCTGAATGGCTTTCTGTCAGCAAGAAAAAAAGACAACCATGAGGTATGGCATAAGTAGAAGAGATTCTCCAGAATGGTTTTAAATTGATTGTGATGTTACTGGCCCAAGGTCACACAGCTAATGTGTCTAATGCAGAACCAGAACTAATGGTCTCCTGGTTTCAACACTATTCCAAACTGGCTGTCATACATTTAATATGCAGTAGGAATTACGTAGGTTAGAAGCTGGACAATATACTGTCTTCTAGGTCCAGTTTTCCATCAATGATTCATGGCAGGATTATTCTGTTTTGGAGGTGTGGAACAACAATTTTTCAAAGATGTCTGGTTCTAGCCAACTTTAGTATTTTTCCAGTGACCCAGAATGATGGATGTTAGACTGGAGAGAAATTGATGTGATGGTTAGATCATATTAATCACTGTGCTGCTCAGCCTGCCAAAGTAGAACATTTTTAAATGAAATATGTAATAATGGGCTTTGCAGAACAGGCTTTACTCTGCCTATTGTCTTGATACCATGAGCGATGAGGCCGGTTCTGGGGATGCTGTGACTTAGTTCATAAAACACCATTGTGATGCAGTAGTTAAGATACTGGACTAGGATTGGGGGGGGGGAGAACCAAATTACTATTCCAGTTTCAGCCTTGGAAGTTCATGTAGTGCAGGGGTCTTCAAACTTGTCCCTTTTATGACTTGTGGACTTCAACTCCCAGAATTCCTCAGCCAGAATGACTGGCTGAGAAATTCTGGGAGTTGAAGTCCACAGGTCATAAAAGGGCCTCAGGAGCTCTATATAAGTCACTTTTAGTTACTGAGTGAATAGTGGGATAGAACTCTAACAAACCAATAATACACTTGGCTACCAACTATCTCATTTTTTGATATACACAGTACATCAAATCATAAACTAAGCCAGAGAACAGGGTTCTCAGAACTCACTCAGCCAGTAAAAAAAGAGAAAACCTAAGTGAGAATAAAACCAATGAAGATTAGCATGTTGTGTGAATGTAGCTGTGAGTTTTTAAGGATAACTTGACAGAGCATGTTGCATCTATGAAGCCCAAGTTTCATTTGTGCACCAGCTATTTTGAATTCAATCGAGATGTCAGGCTCCTAGCCATAAAAAAGCTATGGCTGCCCTTAAAATTTTCCTTCTTCTGCCTTTCTTTTTCCTTTTATAGTGTGTCTTTTAAACTTTTAATATATTAATTAAATTTACTAGTTGCTTTATAGTAGGGCTGGGCAACAACTTACTGTATGGTGCCAAATCTTTTGATGGTTCTCTGTGGTGGTTCCAAACTGTGGTTGAACGTTAATGCAAAGCACTGAAAACTGTGACCTGCTTTCCATCCCTTACACAGTATTTGGCTAAAAAGTAAAGGAATTAGGATTTGTTAAGCTTCAAGTAGGCTTAATGCACATATGAAAATAACCTCAATCCCCTAAATGGGCAAAACAAAAACAAAAAAATAATTGTTGCCCTTCTTGGCAACCAGGTGATGGTGATTGGGCAGAAGAACTGTAGCCCTTGGCTGCAAAAGAAAAAAGAAAGAAAAAAAAGAAAAAGATTATTATTACTTTATAGAATACAATTCTCAAAGTGAGAATTTATCACATATAAAACAAAATCAAAGACAAAATGTATGATGCTATTATAAGAAGGCAGAAAGTGGGGCCTTAAATAAAATGGAAATGCCATCCGAGAACATTTTTGGCTTGCCTGGGGAAAAGAGAAATGCTTTTAATTGTATTAAGATTATATGTTTTGATTGAAAATACAGTGAGATGATGAGATGAGGTTCAGGTCCTTTTCTGATTTCCATGTGATTGTACTTCACACGAAAGAATGAAGAAGTGGAACTTTATTTATTGCCAATTTTATTTTATGCCTTTATTGCTTTTTAAATAAACAAAACCAGAGCTGTTCCCATGGGAAACCATCAGTTCTATGGAAGAAAGGAAAATGCAATATATTAAGGAGTACTTGGCAGTAGTATGCATAAAAGATTTAATCCTATTAACTCAGAATGAGATTCACTGAAATTTTTATTTAATTATTTATAATTTTGACATTTCTATGAAAACTCAAGGTGACAAACAAACCCAGTACTCCTTCCTCCTCCTATTTTCTCCACAATAGCCCTGTGAGATGTCTTGGGCCAAAGTTACCCAGCTGGTTTTCATATCTAAGGCAGGGTTAAAACTCACACTTTCCTGGTTTCTAACCAGATGTTTTAGCCACTAGACCAAACTGACTTATTTCTAGAGTTATCTAGAAATGTCTTGTGGGATTATAAGAAAGCGGAAGCCAAATCATTCTTTGGTGTCATGTAGAATCTGATCGGTTTTCTGGGTCAATGTTACTATATGTTTTATGACACAATTGCACAAGACTTAGGTTTCAACTTCACATAAGTAACTCTATTCTTGTCTTCATCCTATGCCTTTACTCTATTTCCCAAGATGGCCACAATTCTCATTTCATAGAGTTTGGAGGGACTTTCCAGTCCAACTCATTGCGCAGTGCAAAAATCCTCAGATCATTCTGGATGAAAGATGATTCAGTTTTTTTCTTGAAAGCTTCCAGTAATTGAGCACACACAACTTCAGGAGGCAAGTTGTTCCACTGCCTAATAGCTTCAGAACACTGCACCTATTGACATCACAAAGTTAAAACTCCTTAAGACTTTTAAGCAACATTCAAAACTTAAAATATCTTGGTTACCTTCCATTCTAAATACTTCCTCATATTCTATGATGTTTTTTGCAGTTGTATCTTTAACAGCCATAGAGGTGGAACTGAGCAGGAAAAATATTATATTTTAAAAACTGCAATAAATCTTCCACTGGTAGTCCTCGTTATTAAATCAAGAATTTAATGCTTTTGATAATATAATAATACACTTTAAAAATACTGCAAATATTTATGGCCATAACATTGTTTCAAATACCTACTTATGCTGCATGACTAACACTAAGCTCACCAATTTATAAATTTCCTGGGAATGTAAGCCACCTTCATGTTAAGATAGGCAAGGACATGCATAAACATAGTAAGAATTTAAACCAGTAAGTTGAATGTGTGAAGGTGAAGTGGAGTTGACTTGGCTTCAATGGCAGTATGCTTCTATAGACCAAGAAGCATAGATTACAAAGTTGGAAGGGAAATTGGGGGTCTTCTAATCCAACCCCTTCTCCAGTATAAGAAGCCTCACAACACTGAGGACAAATAGCACTTTAGTTTTTTCTTGCACTTTCAGTGACAAAGACTCATAACTTTAGGAGGCAGGCTGTTCCTTTGCCTAATTCAGTGGTTCTCAACCTTTTCCGGGGCTCGACCCCGGCCCACATCGCACATGCGCGGCGCGACGGGCGCATCGCAAAGGGGAAAAAAATGGCGGACCAAACAAAATAAATGGCCAACCAAAAAATAAATAAATGGCGGACTGCGGTGTTTGGCAACCCCTGTGAAATGGTCGTTCGACCCCAAATGGGGTCGCGACCCACAGGTTGAGAACCGCTGGCCCAATTGTTCTCAAATCCCTACTAATATCAAGTTTGGATTTCTCATTGTAAAGCTTCCACCCACTGGTCTTTGTCCTTCCCTCAAGTGCTCAGGAGGATAGATCTATTCTCTCTTCATGTTTCTGTAGACTGCTATCATGCCTCCTTTCTTTAAGCTGTTTCACCTTATGAATAAACTAAACATACCAAGCCAAACTCCTTCTTGGCTTTGGCTAAGAACAAGTGTAAGCGTCTTATGAATAATATATTTGGATTTTCATTAATTTCATGGGATTTAATAAAGGCACAAATTGCAGTTCTGAGTTCCTTCTTTAATTCTGAGATAATCCAGCCAACAAGTGATTGAAGTTGGAAACCCCCACATTCCCAACTTTCCTGCTCTTCAAGGGCTTCGTGTTCCAGCATGCAACTATTGAATATTTTAGTATGAAGTTGCATCTAATTAACAGAAACAATGTCCATAGCCAATGTCAAGCATAATTAGTATGATAGAATAATATGCAGTTGTATGGGCAAAACCAAGACACAAAATACTGACATTCAGACATTTCCTGAAAGAACCTGTAACCAAATATTTTAAAGTCTCAGTTCTTAAGGTTCTACTAAACCTCAAACACTCAATATTATTTTGAAGTGTTCCTTCTTCTGAGAAGAAGTGGTCCATTTCTCCTAAAGAGTTCTATTTTTCAGGATGCCTGAGTTTGAATCCTTTACCTCTTACGGAATCTGAAGTTGGACAATTGCCTAGCTAGCAGTTAGAAGAAGCTCTTGGCAACTTTTTAACTTCTATCTGTTTCACCTCAAGGAGATCTCTATCTTATTTCTAAGAGAAGTAATCTGAATTAAGGGTATCACCCTCCGAAATAAATTTTCTGTTCAACGGTTTCTTTTTCCATCTTTCCCCATTCACTCTGTCTCTTTAGATCCTCCCCATCTACGCTGTCATGGGGACTTTTAAGTAGTTCACTGTCTTTGACAGCCTGGTTAGCTATAGTTGTAATTTATATTCAGAAGAAGGCAAGTTGCTAAATAGTTCTCACTTTTGCTACATCATCATTGTGGCCAGCCCATGGCCAACTTATTTTGCAGCAAGATCCACAGTTCTGAAAGTAGACCTACCTACCTTGTATTAATTTAAGGAAGATGATGGGACCATCTTGAATTTGGAAAAGTGTTTCTCACCTGTGGCAACTTGAAGATGTACATATTTCAAGGGAATGCTGGGAGCCGAGTCTGCATATCCGTTGCCAAGTTGCCAAGGTTGAGAAATACTGCTCTAGAGCATGAATTGGAAAAGTAGAGTCATGGCTTCTGATGATCAAGCATGAGAAAAAAAATATTAACTCTTAAAAGTAAAATGAAAATTAGTTTTGAAATAAATTTACAGCTCATCCTTACTTAAGACATATTTTCCCCTAAATCTTTGCAGATCTCCATTTACTATTTTCCCAAAGCAGAATGATGAAACATTTTTTTTAATCATATAGTTTACACTAAGAGGTTATAGCTTTTGGACGTTCTACTATACCTAAGATTTGTACTAGAACAAATAGCACCATAGCTCGGGAGGGTAAGGAAGTTACTGTCCTTCCATTACTTCTCCTTTTGAGAATAGGCTGTATTTCATTTCATGACTTTGTTAAACAATCTGCATGTTTAATTTACTGCTGTAAAGGAAAATAAATTTACAGACCTTGATCTGACTGTAATCAGTCACATCACAATGCAGAATGATTACTAATGTTGTAATTTTACCCGTAAAGAATAACACTAAACAATAATTATATTGGTTTTTGTGATTTTGTGTGGGTATGTGTACGTTCAAGTCCTGATGACTTTCTGAATTAATTCCTGTCCTTTTCTTGACAAGATTGTTGGAAGTGGTTTGCCGTTGTCTCCTGCTTAGAGCGGAAAGAAAGTGACTGTCCCAAGGTCATCCAGTTGGCTTTGTGCCTATAGCAAAACTAGAACTCATGGTCTTCTGGTTCTTAGCACCTTAACCTTTCTACCAATGTGGCTCTTTTGGGCATTAAGAGAACTTCAAATGCATCAATGAGACATGATCCTAAAAACAATTTCCCCAATTTCTAAAGTACTTCCATGTACTATAGAACAGGGATCCCCAACCCCCAGTCTGTAGACTGGCACTGGTCCGTGGCATGCCAGAAACCAGTCCATTGAAACAAGCGAAGCCCATCCACAGGATGCAGGCAGTACGGAAAACCATGCTTCCTCTGTCTGTGAAAAAAGCTCTCTCCATGGAACCAGTCCCTGGTGCCTAAACAGTTGGGGACCTCTGCTTTAGAGTATGTCTTCCATTGTACCCAAAGGTTCTGTTAAGTGGAATTGATGGGCCTTATAACTTAATACAATAGAAGATATCATTCTGGAGAAGTTTACTTTATAACAATCTTGTAAAGAAAACTCATCTTTATTAACCCCCACTTTACAGAGAGCAATGAGTAATGCTGATAGGCAACAGTTGACTTAAAGCCATGTGGACTACAAAAGGAAGATTAAAAATAGGCTATTTCCTGATTACTCATGTTGTCTCTTTCTCACTTTTCTTCATGCCATCTCTTTCAACAGGTTTCTGTAATGCTTTCCTGGGAGGGAGCCTGTATTCGTTCCTGAATAGAGAGAGGTCTGTACTCTTTTTGTATCAGCTGTTAAATGAATAATTGAACACGCAGTGTAGGACTAGGCAGGTTGATGCCTTCTTCATATGTAAAGCTAGCATCCCTGGAATCTAGTACTGCCCAAAGTTTACATTAATTTTATCTGCCCTTAAATCCATGGTTTGGATTAGTTCTGGAGGCAATACATTTCCATTTCTTTGAAAATATTTGGTACCTTGTGTGTTTAGCACATGGGACTAAACATAGGAATAATCCTGCTGGATTACACTAAGGTCTAGTTCAGTCAGCCAATACTTTCTTACAGTGGCCAACCAGATGGTCTGGGTTGCTCACAAGCAAGGGTTTAGATTGTTCCCCTTGCAACTACTTTTAGGCATAATGCCACTAACCTGAAGGTAACATCAAGTCTTCAAGACAAATGAAAATGCATGAACATTGGTCATGCATGTAGTCGCTTTATGTATTAATGTTTTATCCTCAATACTCCTCTTCACTGCAACCTAAAGTAGATCTCAAATGTCTCACTCCCTGTCACTCAAGAGCAAAGTTTTAATAAGTTTTAATAAAGTTTAATAAATTTTAATAAAACATCAATTCATATTAATAAAACACCAATTCCTATTCCAGAAATTGAGGAACAGCCTTCCTCAATCTCCTTTTGTCACTTGAAATGGGTAACTTCCCTTGGCGGGACTGGCCTAGGTAAGAAGCCCAAATATGTGCTGGAAATGTGCCTTTTATAAATCTCTTTCCTTTTTATGGAACAGTTTTTTTTTCTAAGCCTCAGCTTCCCTCTCCTTGACTATATTTGGATTTGCTGATGCAGATAAAACATCCCTGCTGAATTCCTCAAGAGCAGGTAAGTCATACAAGAGGGAAAGAACACCCTTCAAAATATATTCGCAGATAAGAACTGGTGTTACTACTCCTCCAGCAATGAAGAGAAACTGCCTATAGTATTCAGGCTACTCTGGCACTACAGAGATTGAGCCTCCTCAGTTTTTATGCTTTTACTACAAAGGAATAGCTTTTTGCCTATAGAGGTCTCCATATTTTTTTTTTCAAGGAATGATTTCTTTTCTTTACAGGTGTCATCTGTAGGCCTCTGCTGCTTGCATATGAAATTTAAGAAGACAGACACATGCTTACTCACCCACTCCACCCTAACCTGCTTAGCAGGAAAGGCAATCTTTTTCCTTTCCCTTCTGGGTGTAATTTGTCTTCCTGCTTTTAGGCTTCAGGGCAAGGTGGGGCAAATGGAGATTGACTACGCACATAGGCTGCTGATAGTAATGAGGCAATGAGGAGAGATGTATGGAATTGGCTTGCTGATGGGTGGTGATAGATCTGGTTTCAGGTGAGTGGAGACAAGGGGAGACAGTGGATTTCCAAACAGGACCAACGTCTGATCAAACGGAGAGGCAAAACTCTGGGAGAGAAACAAAGCTGCCTTTCTCAGGGCTTGTGGCCATGTGTCTCAGACATAGAAATAAATGCCTTTTCTGCCATGGCTGGGCTTTCCAAGATTGGCTTTTTTTTTTTTTTTAAATTTCACTCATCTTTCCAAAAGCTTTGGCTGGGCTGGTGCTTCTTTCTCATCCAGATTTTTTATTTTTTATTTTTGCTCTTATAATGTGGAAGGTTAAGCTAAAAGGCCTTTGCACAAGGTAACCTGTTCTGCTTTATGGCTAAATACAGATCAGAAGAGGTACTTTAGCTGAACATTGTGGTACAATTGCTTTCTTTGTTCTCCTTTCTGTAAATAGGTCTGAAGTACATGTGGAACATTTTGACCAGCTTTTCTAAACAGTCAGCTCTCTTGCTGCAGTCAAAGCAGGTGGAAGCATTTAAGAAATCTTGGCTGTTCTCAGAAAAGTCAAGTACTTTTCATCCTGGATAATACCAGAGGGAAGACTAGGGCTGTGAGCAAGATATTTGAAAATGTGAAGAAAAAAAAAACATTCTGAGAAAAAGTAATAGTAAACTACCATCATAATGAAGCCATGCAAATTGCATGGGTCCCTGTACTCATCACAAGTAGAATTCCAGTTGAGGGAATACCATGGCTGTATTCTGAATGGACATGGTTCCACAAGCCGTACTACAAGTGACTTTTAAACACAATATTCACAACTTGTGGTAGAGCAAATATGTAGCCCAGGGATGTACTTAGATGTTTAGTGTTCTCCGAATGTGGTTGTTTTCCTGCAGATGTTTCATTACCAGGTTACCTAATCTGGTAATGAACTCAAGAAACCAACAATTCAGATCTTTTCAGCCCTTACCCTAGAGTTTGGAAGGACAGAGAATGTATAGCCAAAGGTTTAAAATTCCAGAACTTATAGCCCTCACAAATGGAAAAGAGGTCAGGCTGGGAAAGACTGTCTTCATTACTGCTCCCAAATGTGCAAAGTATGAATGTAAGTTCTATAGCAGGGGTCTTTAAACTTGGCCCTTTTATGACTTGTGGACTTCAACTCTCAGAATTCCTCAGCCAGCGTGCCTGTTCTATAGGAAGAAATATGAATTTTTGACCAACTCCCATTATGCAGGGGTACCGAACCTGTGGTCTGCAGCCCGCTACCAGGCTGTGGGCTGTTGGCCACTGTGCCATGGAGTGGCTGGATAGTGCATACATATGTGCCTGCTCACACCCCTTCTCCCGCTAGTGTCGCAGCGTTGCGTGGGTGCTAGTGATACTGCGAGTGTTGTGCAGGCACTAGCATCACTGTGAGTGTACACTCCCCCCACTCATGCACCCCCCACTTTCATTATTGTCGCAGCCTCTCACAGGCACTATCATTGCTGTGAGCACACACATCCCCATTTGCGCTAGCAATACAGCATTGCGTGGGTGCTAGCATCGCCCAAGCATTGCGCAGGTACTTGTGGCCCCATTTGTGTCACGTGCACAATCATGGGCACGTTTGTGCATGTGCTTGCAGCCCCGTTTGCATATGTGCACACTTGTAAAGGTACCTCCACCACCACCCTGCCCCAGGCCGCCAATTCAGAATGGTTGGGGACCCCTGCTCTTAGGAGATCAAATCAATCCCAAAGGAAAACAACTCTGACTGTCCTTTGGAAGGACAGATACTGAAACTGATGCTCAAATACTTTGGCCACCAAATGACAAGAGAGGACTCATTGGAAAAGGCCCTGATGTTGGGAAAGATTGAAAATAAAAGAAGAGGGGAATGGCAGAGGATGAGATGATGAGATAGTGTCATCAATGCTGTGGGCATGAGTTTGGGCAGACAGTGGAGAAAACAGAACAATTAATCATTGGGACAACCTGCCTATAGAAGTTGTGAATGCTTCAACATTGGAAGTGTTTAAGATGAGATAGGACAGGGGTAGGCAACCCAAAACACTCAAAGAGCCACTTGGACCCGTTTCCCACCAAAAACAAAACACTGGGAGCTGCAAAATCCTTTTGATATCTAAAATGAAGATAACACTGCATATATCCCTTTTTACCTTTATTATATATATAATATATATAACCTATATGTAGGTCTCTTTTAACCCTGATGATGTTGGAAGTTCCCAACGAAAGCTAGGTTATATTAAAGTTATTCCTTTTTAATCTCCTGGTGATCGTACATTATTTACTTCATACCATGAATGTACCCAGGAGTCGCATTTTTACGGATATCATTAACCATTATGATAGAGCAGTATTGCTCATAGCCAGAAGATGGGAGAAACTAACGCACCACATCTCGGCTTGCTACCGCAAAATGACATTCTTGCACACTTGCATTCGAGAGAACTTGCCTCCCAAATCATTGAGAAGGAAACCTGTGGTTGACTCCATGGAATGTCAAAAGCTCTCCATCAGTTTCAACACCGGACGGTATGCGCCCTCATCAATGACCAGCACAGACGCGTAGGAAGCTTAAAGACGTGGGCCTAGGACTACCGAAGGCAATGTAATGCAGCCCTGTCGGAACATCACTTCCAGGCGCTAAACCATCATATTAGGCTGGCAGCAATGAGGACAAGCCAGGAGACGGCAATGCGCCTCCGACGTAAGATGGACATTTTATGTGAGTCAAGTCACAATAGTTCCACAGATAGATTAGTATGTAACCTCTCCATGAAGATATTAACCCACCCACAACTCACCCTGCTGCAGCAAGATACAGGTTATAACCTTATGGATGCACATGCCTTAGACTTTATAGCAGCATTAGAACCTGCTATGTACTATATGGGGACGGATAAGGACATTAGGAGCTCTATAAGACAGCAAGTCACTGGGTTACTCATGGGCCACAGGCACTACCATACACTATGTAGGGAGGAGACGGAGGCCCTAGGTCAGCTCAAAAGAGATGATGCCATCATTATACTCCCGGCAGACAAAGGGAGAGTGACTGTTGTCATGGATAAGATGCTTTATACAACAAAAGCGCTAGAGCTTCTTAATGATAGAACAGCATATAGAGTAATTGAGAAAGACCCCTCAGTGACACTCAGGAATAAAACTAACAAACTGCTGGATAGCTTCAAACGCAGCAGAAGGATGAGTGATGACATCCTAAGGAAAGTGCGTCCGTGTGATACAGCACTTGCCAGATTCTATGGATTGCCAAAAATCCACAAGGAGGGCATTCCTCTTCGCCCCATCGTCTCATTTAGAGGCACACCTACCTCGGGGTTAGCGAAGTGGCTTAGCAGCCACATTTGCTACCTCGTGGATGACAGTCCCACTACAGTTAAGTCTGCAGAGGAATTCCTGAGTAGGATTAAGACCCTCAGGGTGGAGGATGACAAGATGATGGTATCATTTGATGTTACCTCACTCTTCACCTCCATCCCCCAGGATTTAGCCATCTCTGTCCTAAGAGACCAGTTAACCAACAAGAAGGGGGGCCACCATCAGGACTCCCTACAGACGGAAGACCTTATGAGACTCGTGGAGGTGTGCCTAATGACAATGGCAATCCATAGAATCTGGCAAGTGCTGTATCACTTTTGGGCTCGGTACGTGGATGACACGTTTGTTGTTGTCAAAAGACAACATGTAGCCACCTTTATGGGAATACTGAATTCAATTTACCCTGACATAAAATTCACAGTGGAGGAAGAGAAACAAGGCTCTTTAGCCTTCTTGGACGTGTTGATCCACCGCCAGTTGGATGGATCATTACACACACAAGTATACCGCAAACCCACCCACATGGATAGAATCCTCCACTACAGGAGTAATCATCCAGTATCCCACAAGGTTAGCTGCATTAAAGCTTTATTTAAACGCGTTGATTCTAACTGCAGCACGGTTGAGTTTAAGAAGCAGGAAAGGAAACATCTTTCCCGTGTTTGCCAGCAGAATGGGTATCCACCCAAGTTTATAAAACGACATAGCATAACATCTAGACTCTGAGCCTATCAGCAGAGGGATGAGCCACTACAACAAAAGACACGCATATCGCTACCTAACATCAACAATGTCTCGGAAGCGACAGCTAGATTGTTGCCCCCCCCATAATATAGAGGTGGCTCACAAACCAAATCAAACACTATGCTCTAAAGTCATGCGCCCAAAGGACCCACTTCCCGCCATGGAAAAATCGGTGGTAGTTTATAAGATTGACTGCAAGAACTGTCAGAGCAACTATGTGGGTGAAACAGCTAAACGGCTAAAAACTCGGTTACACGAGCACAAATTGGCCATAAAAAGGGGTGAACAACACTCCCAAGTTTGGATGCATGTGGCACAGCATGGCCATTGTTTTGACTTTGATAATACAAGGGTTGTATCCAGCGATGCCACAAAAGGGGGCTGGCTATTACAAAAAGCTTGGTTCTCAGACAAAAATTCCATTAACCGCCATATAGACCTTTGTCCAACACAACAAGCACTAAGGAAATGGAGTGCGAATCAGAAGCACTCCAATGGACCCCCATCCTTTAGGCGGAGGAGGAGCGACGGTTATGTCAGCAGAGAACCTGAGGAATTTAGCAGCAAAGCTTCGGAGCCTAGCACCGCTCGTCACAACGAAGAGGGACGGTTGATGTGAAAAAGAAGGAGGTGCGGAATGACAACTCGCTCGTGCTATACAGAGGAGGGAGGCATCTCCCCTCCCATTCCATATACATACGAGGAATCACGGACGGGGGATGCCCATGCCCACGGGTGAAGTCTTCTCTGGCAAAATGCAGGACATCTACCTTGGACGGGAGCGATGACTGCTGGCAGCAGACAGAATCACCAGAGATATGATGTGGACAGTACCGAGATGGGGTGTGGGGACACACACACTGGATTACATGATACCCGGATGGGTATTGCCCACGTGGGAGGAGGAGGGTGAGTGCAGAGCGGAGAGAAACCATCGACCCACGGCTGGGAGGGGTAGGGGGAATTGTCTGGAGCCCTAATGGGATATATAACAATGTAAAAGAAAAACCAAACATCCCCCCCAAGATCCACAGTAGAGGGAAAGGTAATACGAGAGTCAACACCATTGGAGGGAGGGAAGATGCAAAGATCCTGACTAACTTAGGAACTAGCATTGGAAGAATAGGTGAGAAGGTTCGAGGCAATGACAGAGAAGGGGAAACATCCAGAATGCAAATTAACCGGCTAGGACCGGTGACGCGATCTAGGAGCCTGATATATATGTTTTTAAATAAACACACACACACATACACACACACACACACACACACACATGTTTTTAGAATTGTTAACAAAGAAATAAGGGATTTCTGATATAGCTATTTTGAGTTCCTTAACTCTCTTCAGCCAGAACTCACCCTTCCGGGATTCGAACCTGGGCAGTCTGCATGCTGGGCAGATGGTTGAACCTCTAAGCCACAGGATCTCTCCCGCTTTGTCAGTAGTCAGGGAGGGAAGATGTGTATCAAGTATTTCTTTTTTAGATTGCACCCTGTAAACCCAAATATGGGAGGAAGAAATCTTACTTTCCTTTGCCTGTTTCAGCTCAACCCAGAGCCATCTGCAGGCACAAATATATATATATATATATATATATATATATATATATATATATATATATATATATATATATATATATATATATATATATATATATATATATATATATATATATATATATATATATATATATATATATATATATATATATATATATATATATATATATATATATATATATATATATATATATATATATATATATATATATATATATATATGTTTTTAGAATTGTTAACAAAGAAATAAGGGATTTCTGATATAGCTATTTCGAGTTCCTTAACTCTCTTCAGTCAGAACTCACCCTTCCGGGATTCGAACCTGGGCAGTCTGCATGCTAGGCAGATGCTTTAACCTCTAAGCCACAGGCTTAGAAATAGCTCGAAATAGCTATATCAGAAATCCCTTATTTCTTTGTTAACAATTCTAAAAACATATATATATATATTTGTGCCTGCAGATGGCTCTGGGTTGAGCTGAAACAGGCAAAGGAAAGTAAGATTTCTTCCTCCCATATTTGGGTTTACAGGGTGCAATCTAAAAAAGAAATACTTGAGATATATATATATATATATATATATATATATATATATATATATATATATATATATATATATATATATATATATATATATATATATATATATATATATATATATATATATATATATATATATATATATATATATATATATATATCAATCATAAAGGTAAAAAAGGATATATGCAGTGTTATTTTCATTTTAGATGTCAAAAGGGTTTCTCTCTCTGTCTCTCTCTCTCTTTCTGCCCTTGGTCTGCCAGTCCCCTTCCCCCACTCTCTTTCTTTCTCTTTCTCTTTCTCTCTCTCTCTTTCCTCTCTCTCTCTCCCTCCCTCTCTCTTTCTCCCCCCTTCTCTCTTTCTCTCTCCCCTCCGATCTTCTGCTCACCTGGTAAGCTGGCTTCAAGCTGTTCTCCAACAAGCTCAGGGTAGACAACCTTGGCTCTTTTATGACTCATGGACTTCAACTCCCGGAATTCCTGAGTCAGCATAGCTGAGCTAGCTAGCACTCTCCTGCCCTTCCTGTTTCCTGCTTCCTACAGAGACGCAGCAAAGAGAGGAGCCCCGCTCAAAAAGCTTTTCAGCTTATCAGAAAATACTGTGAGTGCACTCTGTTTTACATACATACACACACGCGCGCGCGCACACACACACGCACACACACACACACACACACACACAGAGAGAAGCAGGGAAGTGCAAGTGTCTCTCTCTCTCTCTGCAAATGGCAGAGGAGGCTGGGAGCCACAGGGGAAGGCTCAAAGAGCCGCATGCGGCTCTGGAGCCACAGGTTGCCGACCTGTGAGATAGGACAACCATTTGTCTGAAATGGTATAGTGTTTCCTGCCTTGGGAGGGAGTTGGACTAGAAAACCTCCAAGATCCCTTGCAACTCTGTTATTCTGTTCTGTTATTCTGCAAAGGGGGCCTAGCCTGATATAGTCCATGTTCCTAAGGTCTGATGGGTCTTTGGTGCTCTCAGAGCTTGGTTGTTTTCTTGCAAATGTCTCATTACCCACACAATGTAACATCATCAATGAGCACTAATAATGTTTTCTAGTTAGGGTAATGAAATGCCTGCAAGAAAGCAACCCAAACTCAGAGAGCACCAAGGACCCCTCATTTCAATTGACCTACAAATATTCTCTTTTCTCTAAGGCCTTCCAATGTGCATACATCACCATTGTTAATTGAGTCCATGCCCCTTGTTGCTGGTGATCTTCTCTTTCCTAAACTAGGTTTTAGCAATAACCTGTAAATCATTTTCAACATCAATGTTTGTAGATCATCTTCATCTAAACCCAGAGAGATATTGGTATGTATTGTGTAGTAGACAAAAGTAGAGAGGGCAGTTGAAGGCACTCCTGTTTTTTTTTTAATACAAGTTAATACGAGCTAATGCATCAGATCTATTAGAGGACTGGCATATATTCTACTTACCTAAATGTTTTATTTACACATAAAAGAAACCATTTGCCCATAAATATACAGTGTTCTGCCTGGAAGCTAAAAGAAACTGAGGTTTAGAGCTTGTCACAGCGTCATGGTGCTGCATCTGTCATTCTTATTAAAGCAGGATCCCAGATGCCTCTAGTCTGAACACTAAGTTCAGCAGGGAAATACCAGGTTCAGATGCCCTCCTTCCAAAGACCCATTTGCTGGGCCCATTGGATCAGCCCTTCTATCTTTCTGCCAGGCTGTGGAATGGTGCCCAGCTTCCTCTCTTTCCACTTTCCGAAAAAGAGACAAGATGTCTCTCATTCAGCTAGAGGCTTTCAGTTTGACTTGATAACATAGCAGTTCAGGTTTCATTTTTATTGTGATCTTCCTTGAGTGACCATGAGCCATAACCATAACTGGTAATAAGATTCTCATTTGTTCCTTCATCTTTACACTGTTGCCTTCCTAACCTTTTAGGGCAGGGGTGTCAAACTCGCACCGTCATGTGACATATTGTGAAATATCGCGACTTTTTTTGCCATTGCCAGCAATGGGGTGGGTGCAGTTTTGCTATGATGCATCTGGCCCGCGCGCTGGCAGTTTGACACCCCTGTTTTAGGGGCTCAAAAAATGAAAAGACAATAGATGGATGTCTCCTCAAGCCTCAAACCTGGTCAGATATGCCCTCTTCCCTCCAAAGGCATGAATGAAGCTATGTGTATGAGTACAGGTACAAAGTCAAAACTCAATGCAGCCATTGGCTATAGCACATTATTTTTAGGCAACATATTTCCAATGGCTAATGCACCTCTGGCTATTCTGTCTGTCCACTTGGGAGGATCTTAGCATGAGATGAGAATTTTGCTGGGTAAGACCCACAAATGATCCTTATTAATGGCAAAGGCCAGGATAGCTTCAGGAAGCACCTGAAGTACGCCACTAGGATGTTTGGGAAGCAATATTTATATATGTGATGTTAGCTAATAACCAGACAATCACTGGTGAACTTAGCCAAATCCTTTTCTTGCAATTGGTTTGTGACCTGTACAGCAGAAACAATAGCATGGTGGCCCCTGAATTTTTGGTGGCGGGGCACAAATACCTTCAGCCCTTTTCATCTCAGTTAAAAAGGGGACTTTGCCTTTTCCTGGCACCTTTTTGCACAGCTCGGCAGGCATGGATATCATCTGACAGGATGTGTACATACTCTCAGGCAAAACACAGACGAGGCTTGTTTTACATGAAGGCCTCCAAGACTGAAGCACTCCCTTCCTGCAGACCCTCAGCTTTGCTGCCCCCACCCCTCACACAGGCTTGGAAATTGATGGTGAGGTGAATAACTTCTTTGACATCAAGAACTAGACCGAAACTATGTCAACGGAGACAGAGAGAGATTGGGGTGGGGGGCTTGGGGGGGTGGCTTTTCCTGTTGATCCTGTTTGAGCTTTTGAGCAGTGTCCCGAAAGGTCAGTTTGTTCAGGAGACAATTTTATCTAGGGAAGAAAAGAAAGGAAAACAGAAACCAAAGAGGCAGGAGAGGAAAAAAAATAAAAATAATAAAAAAAACAACTTTGATAAATGCCTCAGCTGTGACCTAGCTGAGAATTCATTTCATTTCAGATTGTTAATCAGAAAGAAAGAAAAAAATATCTTCTGAGTACAAAAGACATTTGCCTGAAGCTTTGGGGATACATGATTGCTCAACCAAGCAGTGGAAAGAACAAGGAAAATAAAAAGTTGTAACTGGGGCATAAATGCCAAACGATTGCTTTATTGCTTACAGTTACAATTTCACCACTCTTCCTTTGTGAGTTTGCAGAAACACACCTGGAGATGCCAAATGCTCATTGGACAACAGGCCCAGAATTATTAAGGGAGGGAAGAAGGAGGGCTATCAGTGAAATTCACCTAGCTTTAGTCATATTGCGTCCTCCTACATAGCATTTAAAAATCAGTAGTTGGAAGGGCAATTTAAAAAGTAAAAGCCATTTACTTCTTATGGTCTGAGCACCCCAATAAGATATGTTAGCTTTACTAGTTGAATTACAGGTAGTCCTCAACTTCTGACCACAATTTAGCCCAAAATTTCTGTTCCTATGTGAGACAATTGTTAATGAATTTTGCCCCATTTGCCCGATTCACTTAATGACCGAGTTACTACCTTAACAACTGCAATGATTCACTTAACAATTGCCGCAGTTGTTAAGTGAATCACTGCAGTTGTTAAGGTAGTAACTTGGTCATTAAGTGAATCGGGCTCCTCCATTGACTTTGTTTGTCAGAAAAGGTGATCCACGTGACCCTGGGACATTGCAACCATCATAAGAGTGAGTCACTTGCCAAGCATCTGAATTTTGATCATGTGACCATGGGGATGCTGCAACGGTTGTAAGTGTGAAAAATTGTCTCAAGTGACATTTTTGAGTGCTGTTGTAACTTCAGCCACTAAACAAACTGTTGTAAGTTGAGGCTTACCTGCATATAGGGAATTTTCTCAACCCTGAGACAGCAATATGCTTAGTTAAATAGGTAGTGGATATCATCATTGCAACAAGGGGGGAAAAAGTCATGCCATAACAAAGCAGGCCAGTAACCCATAGTAGAGAAAAGAGATCTACTTTTTAATGCTGTGTTAAAATTTCTTTTGTAGTTTCCTAAGTTTTCTTTCTCTGAGAAAGAGGCTCCTTTATACTCTGAATACTTGAAGATTTCTTTAGGATGTTTTTGCATCTGTTGGATTGCTGAAGGGTGCAAATGCTGCTGTGCTTTTGTCCTAAGCACAGATCTTCCCATCACTTTGAAGCCTTCCTGGTTGTAAAACTCTCCCTAGTCTGAAAAAGCCCAACAACAGGAGTTTTCTCAGGGTCTCTCCCCTGCAGAGCGCAGAGCTGAGAACTTGAACAACAAAAGATAAGACAATAAAGCCCATCTTTGTCCACATCATCCATGAAAATTTCTTGGATTCTCTTGAATTTGACTGGACTGAGAACTATTTAAAAATGCAGGATTTTTTTTTTCCTGCATAACACTAATACTTGGTATGCATGCAGTAATAGAACAGAAAGGGAGAATGATTGTGCATGCACACACACACCTACCTGGGAAGAGTATATGGGTCTTAAAAACGTTTGATTATTATCCTTGTTCCCTTCTTCCAGAGATCTCATTAAAACAATGCAGGAAAGAAACAATATTCTTTTCTTGCCTTCAAGTGACATCTAGTGGTTTACTTTCAAAGAACACTCAACATAGTATCTGTGATAGAAATTTGCAGCACAAATTTTTGGAGTAAGAAATGACATTAATATTATTCACTATATTTCTCCAGGCCTTTCTGTTTTAGCAAATCATCATTGCTTCCACCACATCAATACACATTGATTCATTAATTGTCATCTGTTCTTTCCATTTTCTTTTCTCTTTCCATTTTGGGCTTCTCATGAACGCCATTCAACCCCAACTTTTTGGGACTTCCAGGTAATTTCCAGATATTTAGTCTTCTTTCATACATTGGTTTTTGCTATCTGATCTTCATTCACTCTCTTTATATGACACTCATCTTTCTCGTACAATACTTATTTCACCAGACTTAATCTTGATTTTATTGAGTACCCTTCTTAAATACTCCATTCCCCTTGAATTCAATTTCTGTGTTTTTGTCTCGTATACAACTCTTAATTCCATATCACAGTGAGGGTCTTACTCATTTTTTTATATAGAGCCATCATACTTCTCTTAACAAACATTCCTTCTTCACAATAGGCTGCATATCATCCAGTAGATTTGCACACAGTTCCACATCTTAACATTTCCCTATCTATTTCTCTCTTTTTAGTAAATATTCTACCAATGCATGCAAGTTCACCTTTTTGCTTGATCTTTGCCATCATTTATACATGGCTTTCAGGTATTCACTCTATTTTCCCTGTCAAACATCTAGGTCTTTGATTTATTAATTTCTAGAGTCATATTCTTCATTGAATTATACACTCTTCATTTGCTGCAGTTTATTCAAAATCTTAGCCAACCACTTCTAACTTTGCAACAAGTATTCCTTATATGTACATCCAGAAATATATTAAATACCAAATGGACATTATACATCTTTGCCTTCTTCACTGCTTAATATTGAACCAACCTCTGACCAGTCCATTTATTTTCATTCTTGCTTTGCTCCATCATACCCTGCTGCTATTATATTTATCAACCAACTTTCAACTAGATTTTCATACGCTTTCCATCATTTTTTTAATTATATGCAATAAATTTTATTTCTCACAATCTCACATTTTTCAAAGAACTATTAAAAAGAAACACTCTAGTTTACTCATTTCCTGCCCAGAATAATTCTGTATTACAAGAAATGTTGGACTATGGCAAAGAACAAACATCCAGAGAATAGACTGGCTCTGTAAACCCCTCCAGATAAAGGAAGGGACAAGAGATCATTCACAAATGTTCTAGATCAGACATGTCAAACTCGCGACGTCACGTGACATCGCACAACGTATCGGGATGGTTTCACCCTTGCCGGCAATGGGGTGGGTGTGGCTTCCAGATGATGCATCTGGCCCGTGGGCCAGCAGTTTGACACCCCTGTTCTAGATAGTTGGTCCTAATGAGGAGGTTGGAAGAAAATGCTCTATGGTGGGTTTTAAGCACTGGAAGATTAGGGAATAATTATCTTGCTCAAACAGTAGCTAGAACCTTTGAAAGGACTAAGTTTAATCATTCCTTTTCTAATCACACTTGGAAATTGCTTATTAACTAGTTTTTTTGCCATTAGAAACCTTTGGATCAAAAGTCTGAAAACACTGGGTGAGTATGCCTTCAAACATTAATGAAAGAAAATTTTAACTACAAACTTAAGAACTTAGAGAAAATGTCTTTTGAAATAAACAGCAAAAGGTTGAATAAAATTTTGATTTTATAAAGTTACAAATAGACTAATGGTCCAGATAAATTTGAAATAAGATTTTTTGGCCTTTAATGCCATAAATGACTTAAGACGTAACTAACAGAGGAATCATATCTCCCACTCTGAACCTGCCTGGTTACTCAGATCAGCAGACGGGATCTCTTGAAGATCACTCTGATATTGGAAACTCAGTTATTAAGCAGAGGAAAGAGCCTTCTCTATATACAGTATAACTCACAGAAAATAGAATGGCAAAAAAATGTCTCTCCCTGAGCTTTTAATGGTTAATATTTTTAATGGTTGTTAATGGATATTGAGTTTAATGTTTTATTTTTATTTTAACTGTATTAATTTTATGATTGCGTTAAATTTATTTTTGAATTCATTATAAACTACATAGAATGCTCAAATGATCAAAAACATGATGTAAATTTGATAAATAAAAATAAAACCATTTTCAAGTTTGATTCCCCCCTTCCCGTAGTATTGTATATTTGGATTTCCAAATGAAATAGACTGAATCTTGACACTTGAAGAGGAGATGCAGTTTATTTCTTGGCCCTTAAATGTCTTTTAAGAGACCAGAGCATTGTAGTACTGAAAAAAAAAATAACAATCTGAAAACCAGTGATATCTTAGTGAATTTCAATAGGATGATTTGGGGGATTCTGGAAACCACAAATGGGGCTTGGTGGTTTCTATATGCAGGTCTCTAGCTTGTTACCAGGGGATGAAAATTATATATTCAAGAAACTAAAATAAAAAAGAGATACTGAGCAAATGTTAATAGACAACACAGATCTTTAAAGTCAATAATATAATCCATCCATTAAGCAGGAAATAATTTTAATAGCGTATCTTTGTATTCTACCAAAGCACATACTGGAGGCAGAAGTACCTGTCACATCCAAAAGTAAATAGATCAGTTTCAAACAAAAAGAGATGTAATCATATCTAGCAAGAATAAATCTGTAAACAATTATTTAAGGGCCTAAATGATAGCTAGTGTTTGGGGGAAGACAAGTGCCAGACCACTGAAAATACAACATGAATATGCACTATGGGGTTTTTGTGAGTTTATGCTACTAGATTAATATGAAAATCTAGTAATACAGAAAATAAAGAGGAAGCAGATCACAGTGGGATCAAATAAGTAAGTCTTTGCAGTGGTGATTTTGCATATTTTGGGAGGACAGAAATATACCCAATAGCAGATTTAGAGCAGATTTCAAAATAAGAGTAACCAAGAATTCTAGAAATTCAGGTTTATGGGCAAGTATCTATGCATGAGATTAATAGGAAAGACTGCAGAGAGAAGAAATGTAACCAAATATAGACTTCAGAAGTTGTGAAAAAGCAATATAAAGATAACTTGAGGTATTTGTGGTAAGGAAGTTTAGAATACACTTTTGAGGAATGGCAAGATAATCGAAAGGAAGAAGTTGCAGGACAAGGTAATAAAAGTACATTTGGAGCAGTAAATAATCCAGGAGATGTGTGAAACATTAGAAAGTATAAGGTAATTCAAGGACTAAAGAAATTCCATGCTGTTATAATCATTGTCATCATTGCCACTGTTGCCACTGTTACCACTAGTACCTTATTTCAGAGTTACTTCAAATTTCTTGAATTTCATTTAGCGGTTTGGCTTATACACACAGAATATGAATAAGAAATTCAGGGAAATTAGGGCAGATATGATATTGTTGCCATTACGGAAACTTGGTGGAATGAAACCCACAAATGGAACATACAACTAGAGCAGGGGTGTCAAACTCGCAACGTCACGTGACTGTTGTGACGTATCGAGACATTTTTGCCTTTGCCAGCAATGGGCTGGGCACAGTTTTGCTATGATGCATCCGGCTCGTGGGCTGGCAGTTTAACACCCCTGAGCTAGAGAGATTGAAATTATTAAAAAAAAATGATGGAGGAAGAACACGTAAAAGAAACAATGATAATATGGGCAAAGAACTTTGGATATAATATAGAATTAGAAAACTGGCAAAAGTTATGGAAAAGAAATGCTAAATTAACGAAAGTAGTGGCATATAAAGAAAACTTATATAAAATGTTTTACAGATGGCATATGATACCAGTGAGATTAGCAAAAATGTTTAAAAATACTTCAAACAAGTGTTGGAAATGCAAACAAACACCAGGTACTTATTACCATATCTGGTGGACATGCCCTAAAACAAAAAGATTTTAGTTAAAATACATTTATGGTTGGAGAAAATGACTAAAAAACAAATAGACTTTAAGCCAGAATTATTTTTGTTAGGAATAATAGGAACAAATTATGAGAAAGACTATATATTTAATTCTACAAGTACTAACTGCAGCAAGAATTGTTGATAGAGAAATTCTTTTCTCTATCACACAATACCAGGACAAGGGGGCACTCCCTAAAGCTCATAGCTAAGAAAGTGAGGACAAATAAAGGGAAATATTTCTTCACCCAGAGGGTCGTTGATTTATGGAATTCACTTCCAGAAGGGGTCGTGACAGCTGTCAGCCTTGACAGCTTCAAGGCAGGGCTAGATAGATTGATGGATGCCAAGTGTATCGGTGGTTATTAAAACGGATGTCCATGTGCCGCCTCTATGTTGGTTAAGGCAGGCAGGATTCCCTTGAGTACCATTTGTTGGGGGTCAAGGGATCTTTCTGCTCAAGATCCCCATGTACAATTGGTGGGCCACTGTGTGACACAGAATGCTGGACTCGATGGGCTTTGGCCTGATTCAGCATGGCTCTTCTTATGTTCTTATGTTCTTATTTGCCCAACATTGGAAAAATGAAAATTTACCAACTGAAGAAGAATTAATTAAGAAAATTTTAGAGTGTGCAGAAATGGATAGATTGACTTTAAAGATAAAAGAGAAAGAAGACTCAGTGTATTTTAGAACATGGGATAATTTTATCAATGGCTATAAAAACAAGTTAGAGAGAAAGGAATGTGATATGTAACTTTGAATATATATTAGCAAGAAGAAGACCATCGAGCGATTAATTAACATATTGTTTATGATAATTAACCACTACTCATTGTTTTTTAAATACATGAACCCAGACATTATGCTGTTTGCTAAATACTGAGAACGTTATTTAAAAAAAAACCTAACCCCAACCCCAATCCTTTCCCCACCTTATTCCTAATCCCATAAAAACTAATAATATATATATAAAATAAATTATTTTAAAAAAACAGACCAAATAAAAGAGGAGCTGGAGAAGCACCATATATAAGAAATAACTACATCTCTGCAGAAATAGAGCACAACAATGGTGAAAACTGTCCTGTATGCATTTGGGTCAATATAAAAGGGGGGGGGGGAAATGACATTGCCATAGGTGTACAGTACAGGCCACCTAACCAAACAGAGGAAATAGATGAACTTTTTGCTAGTCAGTTAATGAAGGTACGTAGGAAGCACATCACAATAGTAATGGGGGACTTTAATTACCCTGACATCAAATGGGAGACAAACTTTGCATCAAGTGGAAGATCAATAGATTCCTGACAAACCTAGCAGACAACTTTGTCTCCCAAAAAGTAGAGAAGGGAACTAGGGGATCAGCCATATTGGACTTAATTCTCACTAACAGAGATGAAATGATAGAAGTTGTTGAAGTTACAGGAACCTTGGGGGGGAGTGATTGTGCAATATTGGAATTTAACATTATGCAAGAACAAGCAATAGAACATAGTCAAATTACAATCTTGGACTTTAAGAGAGCTAATTTCAATAAACTTAGATAAATCTAAGCCTTAAAATGAACTAAGGCTTATGACAAAAGTCAAAAATAGCAAAAAAAAGCTTCTTTCAACATGTAAAAAACAAGAAAAAAATTAAGGAAATTATTGGCCCATTAGTGGGAGAAAGTGGCAAGAAGGTGACAAACAACAGGGTGAAAGCAGAACTACTTAATTCGTTTTTTGCATCCGTCTTTGCACAAAGTCCAACCTACCAAAAACAGTGCCGTAAAAAACAGATTAGAAACACAAGTTAAAATAGGCAAGAAAATGGTAAGCGAGCGCCTATCCAACCTAGATGAGTTCAAATCACCAGGACCAGATAGATTATACCCAAGGTTCTGAAGGAACTGGCAGATGTGATCTCAGAACCACTGAACTATATTTTTCAAAGATCCTGGATTACTGGGGAACTACCAGAGGACTGGAAAAGAGCTGATGTAGTTCTCATCTTCAAAAAAGGAAAAGAAAATAGATCCAGGAAAGTACAGACCTATCAGCCTGACCTCAATACCTGGGAAGATTCTGGAAAAGATAATCAAGCAATGAATCAGCAAACACCTAGAGGGGATAGATGGGGAACTCATCAAATTTGCAGATAACACCAAACTGGTAGGAATAGCTAATACTCCAGAAGATAGGCTAAAGATTCAGAAGGATCTGGACAGACGTGAACACTGGGTACTATCTAACAAAATGAAATTCAATGGTGAAAAAAGCAAGGTTCTACATTTAGGCAAGAAAAACCAAATGCACAGGTATAGTATAGGTAGTACGTTGCTCAATAGTAGTAACTGTGAAAGGGACCTCAAAGTCCTAGTTGACAATCACTTAAATATGAACCAGCAGTGTGCTGCAGCTGCCAAAAAAGCCAACACAGAGCTAGGCTGCATTAACAGAGGGATAGAATCAAGATCACGTGAAGTATTAATACTGCTTTATAACGTTTTGGTTAGGCCACACTTGGAATATTGCATCCATTTTTTGTCACCGTGATGTAAAAAAGATGTTGACACTCTAGAAAGAGTACAGAGAAGACCAACAAAAATGATCAGAGGACTGGAGGTTAAAACATATAAGGAACGGTTCCTGGAATTGGGTATGTCTAGTCTAATGAAGAGAAGGACGAGGGGTGACATGATAGCAGTGTTCCAATATCTCAGGGGCTGCCACAAAGAAGAGAGAGTCAAGCTATTCTCTGAAGCACCTGAAGGCAGAACAAGAAGCAATGGATGTAAACTAATCAAAGAGAGAAGCAACCTAGAACTAAGGAGAAATTTCCTGACAGTTAGAACAATTGGAACTGGAACAATCTGCCTCCAGAAGATGTGAATGCTCCAACAGTGGAAGTTTTTAGGAAGAGATTGGACAACTGTTTGTCTGAAATGCTATATGGTTTCGTGCCCAAGCAGGGAGATGGACTAAAAGACTTCCAGGGTTCCTTCCACCGTTGTTGTTGTTGTTAGATATAAGATAGATAAGATAACCTTTATTGTCATTTTTATACTGTGGGCACAATGGCACACATCAAAAATGAAATTTAGTTACCCGCTCTCAAAGTGAACCATATACATGACACACACCTAAACATACTATGAACAACTTATGTATAGACCCACATCCCTACATATATGTAGGAAATAAATATTAAATATTGTCCATATTATTGTTGTTGTTGTTGTTGTTGTTACCTCATGAGAACAATGAAATAGTCTGGGATTCCCAATTTACTAAGCATATTTCAAAGTTTGATGTGATCGACATAATTGAAGATTGTTCTATAATCAATGAAGTACATATTATATTATATATTCCTTGGCATAGAAATCGAATAAATAAAATAAAATAAATAAATTTATCCAGTGCACATCAGCAACAATGTTCCTTAGCCTTTTCTAATGCTACCTTGAACATCTGGTACCTCTTTTCCTACGTAGGACTCTAATGTATACATTAGACTATTCTAAGCATTCTTTTGCTAACATGTAAAATTAAGGATATTGGCTTTTTTGGTATTGGAATGTAGATTGACTTCTTCCAATCTTTTTGGCCACTGGGTCATTCTCCAGATTTTTCCTCTGCTTCTTGCCATATTTATGTGGGTATTCTATCAGTTCCTATAGCCTTCCTAGTCTTCCTACTAGTATTAGAAATTTTGTAAGTAGGGAATATTCTGAGATGTTTTGAATGTTGACATCTCTGCTGTACAGTATTTCAGTATTTCCTTCCATATTTATTTAATTTGCTTTGAATCAGTTACTATCTGTCTGCTGGCATCCTTTATCACAGGGCTTTTCAACCTTTTCACCCATTTTACCACTTTTAGGATATGGAAATATCCGAGTACCACCAGTAGCCTAGCAAGGTGTCAAAAACTTGATGACCAAAAAAAAAAAAAAAAAAAGGAAAAAAGTGATAAAGTATAGGTAGTCCTCGATTTATAACAGTTCGCTTAGTGACTGTTCGAAGTTACAATGGCATTGAAAAAAGTGCCCCCCAAGTCACAGCCGAGCAAGACACCTGCCTGCCCACCCAGTGGTGCTCTTCCTCCTGTCGGAGGTTTTTATTGCTGTGAGCATTTCTGTTGAGGATTGGCAGCGGACGTGGGATGGGGGTTGTTTGGTTTTTATTCCCCCCATCTGATGGGTGGTTGCAGCAGGTTTTGGTCACTTCACATGACCCTGGGACACTGTGACCGTCATAAATATGAATCAGTTGCCAAGCATCTGAATGTAAATCACAAGACTCTGGAGATGCCGCAACATTCCAGCTGATTGGCGCTTCTTCAGGGCTCAGCAGAAGCACTAGGATCAGTGCGGAGCTCCAGCTAGAGCCTGGCACTGATCCTGGCGCTTCCACTGAGCCCTGACAGCCCTGAAGAAGCACCGATTAGCTGAAAAGCGGCACTGATCCTGGCGCTTCTGCTGAGCCCTGATAGCCCTGCAGCTCCAGCCATCTCTCGCTTAGGCTTGTGCGGTGCTGCCACCAGTTCAGCTCATTCCCCTGCCCCAGTACCACTTTTCTAGGATAGTTGCATACCACCTGCCAGGTGCCAATGTACCACAGGTGGTACCCATACCACTGGTTGAAAAGCCCTGCTTTATCATACCAATTCAATGTTGGAATATTCTTTTTTGTTCTGAGATCATTTGGAAGACTTTCCTTTCTTTTCCATGTCTGTTTCCATCTTCAAAATCTTACATTTGCTATTGTAATATTGCTTTTTGTCTTTTCTAACGGCTCTCTGAAAATCATTGTTAATTTCCTTTCTGAAATGTTTGTCATTCTTGGCTATAGCCTCTTTTCTCTTCTTGGCAATTTTTATGGTTTGTTCTGACATCCAGTTTGCTTTCTTCTGTTTTTTCATTTTTTCATTTTTGTCTCTCTTTTCTCATTTTACCCTTAACAGCTTCTTTGAGTTCATTCCACAGTTCTCTATCACTGAGGTTCAGGACTTCAAAGTAATTGCTAATTTTCTTCTTGAAAACAGTGGGTAAATGATCAAGATATATTGTAGAAACTCACTGGCTTTTTTTTTCCCCCACATTATATCATTTTTTTTTATTATAAAAATTCTTTTATTAAAACAATCAGCATTGGACATAAAAACATATTATGCAGCAATCATCATGACACCTGGTATACAATACTAAGTATTAGTCTTTGAAAACGTCTGAATTAGTAGGCCTTTCCCCCCCCTCCTCGCATCTAGCCTCAACTATACTCCTGTTACATTTTATTTTGATTGGTGTTTCTCCTATCTGTTTCAATATTAATGTGGTCAACATTAAACATAAGATCTTATTGCTAAACAACCCTCCTAGAACATAGCATACAACATTAGGTATTAATCTTTGTAAACATCTGTTTTAGTAAACGTTCTTCCCTCCTCCCTTACATCTTCAAGTATAATCCGAATACATTTTGTTTGATTGGTGTTTCTCTTATATATGGTCTATCTACTGTTTCTAGTCTATCGCATATTGTACATTTGCGTTTCTGGATTGACTTCATCCCATTACTAGTGCAATCTTTTATAGTCCCTAACCAGAGGTCCTGAGGTGAAAGTTTCATATCCTGAGGTAGAGATTCAGTCTACTTTAGCAATATTAAAGCAAACATCATTAGTCATAAGGTTATGTTAAGAGGCATTAGTTATAGAACATATACATTCAACATTGGGTGTTAGTTTTTGTAAACCTTTGATTTGTTAACCCTTCTTCCCTCCTCCCGTCGAGCCCTAGCTGAACGCCAGCTGCATTCTGTTTGATTGGTGTCTCTCTTGGATATAGTCTATCCACTGTTTCCAGTCCGTCACAAATTGTTCATTGGAGCGATTTTTCAAATATGCCGATATTTTTGCCATTTCCGCCAGATTTGTTACTTTCACAGTCCATTCTTCAATAGGCGGTATTTCCGGATTCTTCCAGTACTGTCCCACCAATAATCTTGCTGCTGTAGTTAAGTTCAAAAATAAATTTGACTCTGAGGTAGTGATATCCTTTGTGATCCCTAACAGAAAAGCCTGAGGTAGAAATTCTATACGCTTTTTGAAAATAGTTTGGAGTGTCCACCATATCTTCCTCCAGAATGCTTTGATTTTTCTGCATGCCCACCATATGTGAAAGTAAGTAGCGTCCCCATCTCTGCACCTCCAGCATTTGGGCTGGGTGCCCGGGTAGATGAGTGATATTTTTTTCGGGTCTAGATGCCATCTATAGAACATCTTGTAGAAGTTTTCCCTTAAGTGTTGCGATTTCGTGAATTCTACATTCCTCACCCAGATTTTCTCCCACGTGTCTATGGCGATAGAGTGTCCGAAGTCTTGCGCCCACTTTATCATACAGTTCTTGACTAGCTCGGTTTCAGAGTCCATTTCTATCAGAATACTGTACACTCGTTTGATGTGCATAATCCCCTGTTCTCTAATCTGTTTAATTAGGTTCTCGTCATTCTGGGAGAAGCCCTTCTTCTTGTCTTCACGCCACCTTGACTGTAGTTGTATATATGATAGCCAGTTACTTCCTATTCCTCTGTTTGCTAGCGTTGCTTGAGATTTCAAGAGGAACCCGTTTTCTTCTCCCAGTACAAGTTCACTGTAGGGCACCACTTCTTGCCCTTGGGATGTGTTCATATCTCCTGTTGCGTGTCCAGGGATCGTCCAAATGGGAATCTTTTTTTTTTTTTTAATATTTTTATTGACTTTTTTTCCCCCCCAATTTTAACAGAAAAGAAAGCTAATCATATCAAATCTTAATATACAAATAAACAATCAACAACAAAACATAAATACAATTTCCAATACTTCTGATAATAATAACTCAACTGAAAATAAGCATCTCAAACAATTTACCATCATTCTTCCCCCTTCTTATCAGCTCACACTTAACTCATCCTTCAATCCACCAAAGGCCACCCAAACAACCCATTAGTAACAATAATTAATTATTCTTCCACCAACCCTAATTACAGCTAAAAAAAACATCATACCTAAAATTATGCGGCTTCCCAGAATGATTACAGGGTATAACAAAAGAAAGCCCCACTACATCAAACAAAATTATTATATGAACTTAACAAGAATTTTAAACTATATACTATCTCTTACTCAAAACACACACAAAAAAAAAAAAACAAAAAAGGGGAAAAAAAACAAAAAAAAACAAGAAAAAAAAACCATCTTATTAAAGTTAAACAAATAATATTAACCATAACAATATCAATAAATCCCTCGATTCAAGATAATAATAATTATATTAATAATAATAATTATATTCTTATTCAATTTAGTTTATCATAATATATCTTAGTATATATCATGATATAAACATCCTCTTCTAAACCTTACTTATAATATAAACAAAACTCATCTTGTTAAGAATAATATTTATCATTAACTTCTAAACCGTCAATCTAAGTCAAATCTACTAAATTTAGTTTATAATAATATATCTTAAAATATCATTTAAACATCCTGGTTTGCAGCTTACCTATGAACTTATATTAATAATAATAATTATATTCTTATTCAATTTAGTTTATCATAATATATCTTAATATATCATCATATAAACATCCTCTTCTAAACCTTACTTATAATATAAACAATCAGCTCATCTTGTTAAAAATAATATTTATCATTAACATCTAGACCATCAATCTAAATCAAATCTACTAAATTTAATTTATAGTAATATATCATAAAATATCATTTAAATATCCTATCTTACAGCTTGCCTAAAATCTAAATCTTTAAATCAACCCATTATCTTAGATTAACCTTAATTCTCTCATTTAGTTATAAATTTCTTTTAATCAATCAACTTCTGGACTCTCTCACCTGACAAATAAACCTCCATAATAAAAACAAATTATTTATAGCATTTCTAACTTACATTCCAACCTAATATCACACCTAGAATAATTCCTTACATACAATTTTAAATTTTCATTACTTCAAGCGAACTCTAGGTTTCTTTTTCAACCAAATAAAAGGCCATAACAAGGCCACCCTTCCAACTACCGGTAATAAGTCTCTCTTCTGTATTTCTTCAGCCCCGTAGCTAAGTTGCTTGTTGAATTGAGTCTTCCTTTCTTGAATCATATCCTCTTGTTTTACATAAATAAACTGTTCATCAAACAACATCCATTTCGTTTTATAGTCTAATTGCTTCATAAAGTAGAACAATGCCTCTCTTTTGTCAATTAAATCATCTTCTTGCTGCCCAGCTAGACAGAATTCCCCTTCTTGAAACAAAACCTCTTGCTCGCTATAAACAAACTTTTCATCTAACAAAATCCATTTGTCATCTTCATTCTCAAAACCCTCCTCATCTCTTCCCTGTTGAACTTCTTTCTCTTGTGTTATGTAGTAATCATCTCCATATGCAGATTGTGAAATAAATTGTTCAACAGTAGGTTGTACATCGATTTCATTTGGAGGAAGGAGTTTAGCTAATTTCAAAAATACTTCTGTCAAAGCCTCTTTCACAAATGCTTTAAACTCTTTAACCTCTTGCGCAAAAGTCTTCTGTGTTTCAGACCTTTTTTCGTAAAATTCATCAGTAAAATCCAACTTAGATTTAGCATTTGGCTGTATATTCCACTCCATTTTAAATTTCAAATCACAGCCGTCTCTCTAGCTGCGCTTGAGAGAACAAGAAGAGAGAGAAAAGTAACAGATTCCACTTTCACTTTCCAGCACTTTCCCTAACAATGAAAACAGTGAAAGCTAAACGCCATCTTAAAACATTGTTGATTGAAGACGTTAGAAATGTATAACCAAGAAAAAAAAACATATCCCCTGTTGCGTGTCCAGGGATCGTCCAAATGGGAATCTTGTCGTGTAGGAGGTGCTTATATTTCTTCCAGACCCATAGCAATGGGATTCGTAGTGGGTTCTCCTTGAAGTTCCTATCTGCCTTTTTGTCGTATATTAGGTATGCGTGCCAGCCGAATCGTAGACCATGCCCCTCCACGTTCAGAACTCTATCATTTGTCATGTTGATCCAGTCACTAACCGCCACCAACGTTGCAGCGTAGTAATATAGCTTTAGATTAGGCATTTTGAGTCCCCCTCTCTCCCTTGCGTCTTGGATGATTTTTAGTTTCACCTTCGGTCTCTTGTCGTCCCAAATAAATCTGTTGATGCCTTTCTGCCAATTGTCTAAGTCCACATCCTTCTTGAGTATAGGTAGCATTTGAAAGAGAAATAAAAATCTGGGTAATACATTCATCTTTACTGTCGCTATCCTGCCGAGCAGGGACAGACATAGTGATTTCCACCTTTCCAGGTCTGCTTGTATCTTATTCCACAGGACCTCGTAGTTATTCTTGTATAATTTCGCATTTGTTGATTCTATCTCCACTCCTAAGTATTTGACTTTCTTGACTATTTCACAACCCGTTATTCTTTCCAGGTTCCGTTTTGCTTTGTTGTCGAGGTTTTTGACTAGCATCTTTGTTTTTGATATATTTACTTTGAAGCCTGACACCCTACCATAGTCCTCCATTATCTCCATCAATTTCCTTGCTGATTGTGTTGGTTGCGACATTGTCACCAGCAGGTCATCCGCAAAGGCACATAGTTTGTATTCTTGTTGTTTAATCTGTATGCCCTGTACATCCTCTGCCGCTCTTATTCTGTTCAGTAAAATTTCCAGTGTTAGGACAAATAGCAGGGGGGACAGCGGGCAGCCCTGTCTCGTGCCTCTCTCTATATTAAATGAGTCCGTTAAGTCTCCATTGACAATGATCTGGCCTGTTTGTTTCTGGTAAATTGCCGTTATGGAGTTGAAGAACTGTGCTCCCATTTTCATCTTCAGGACCAAGTTCGTCAGGAACGGCCAATTCAGTCTGTCGAAGGCTTTTTCTGCATCCACAAACATTAGAGCGGCGGGTATCTGGTTGTGCCTTTGTAGGTACTCTATTATGTTCAACAGCTGCCTCACGTTGGTTTTCATCTGGCGTCCTTGTATAAATCCCCTTTGGTCCGGGTGTATTGTTTTTTGTAAAACAGTCATTAGTCTATTGGCCAAAATTTTTGTGAAGATTTTATAGTCTGTGTTTAGTAGTGAGATGGGCCTGTAGTTTGCAGGCTGTGTGTTGTCTTTCCCCTCCTTTGGGATTAATGAGATGTAGGCTGTTTTCCAGGATGGTGGGACCTGGCCTCCTTCTTGAATGCTGGCAAATAGCTTTCTGAGGGGTTCTAGCATCTCATCCTGTAGATGTTTGTAGTAGGTCGCTGTTATCCCATCCGTCCCAGGCGATTTTCCTGCTTTCAGTTGTGTGATCACTGAGTGTATTTCCTCCTTTGTGATTAAGGCATTCAGGGCTTCTCTTTGTGTGTCGGTAATCGCCTGTATCTTTTCGTTTTGTAAGAATTCATCTATCTCTTTGTCTTGTATCTTATCCTCGGCATATAGTTTCGAGTAGAACTCTGTGAAGGCTTTCTTGATGGTTTTTTGTCGGAATTCTAGCTTGCCTTTGTATTCTATCTTTTCAATTATGCGGGATTTCTGTTTCTTTCTTATAGTGTAGGCTAGCCAGCGGCCCGGTTTGTTGGCCTTGCAGAATGTCTTATGTTTTGCATATTGTATATTCCTTGCAACTTGGTCCGCCATCAACATGTCAAATTGCTTTCTTAAGATCTTGAGTCCTTCTTTGGCGACTTTGTCCTCTGGCCTTTTTATCAGTAGCCGCTCCATTTTGCTTATCTCATTTTCTAACTCTTTTCTTTTTTGTTCTTGTTGGCGACGGTGCCAGCTATTCATGGATATGAGGATCCCTCGCATGTACACCTTGCTGTTTTCCCAGATCTGTTCTATCGGTGTTCCGTTGTTCATATGTGTGTTGAAGAATTCCTTCATAGCTTTTTTGCATTCCGCCACCTTGTCTCCATGTCTAAACAGGTTTTCATTGATTCTCCAGGACCTCCTCTGTGTCTGGCCGTGTCTTAGTTCCATCCTCACAGGGTTGTGGTCCGTCAGTGCTTTGGGTAGGATTTTCACCGCGTTTAGACGAGTTAGCAAGTCGCTAGAAGTTAATATAAAGTCAATTCTGGAGAAGGATTGATGTCTGCCAGAGAAGAAGGTGAATTCTTGTTCTCTGCCATGTCTTTTCCTCCATACATCTGTCAGTTCGAGTTCCTCCTTCATGTCAAAGAAGGATTTAGGCAACTTGGAGTGTTTTTGTGGGTTCGGTGCAGTTCTTTTTTTGTCTAGAGCAGTATCTATGACCCCGTTCCAGTCGCCCATGATGATGTGCGATCTGTAGTTAAGTTGTGTTATTTTCCTGTGTAGCTTTTTGTAGAATTTGCCTTGCTGCTGATTTGGTGCATATACGCCCATTACTAGAATCTTCTTGTCCTCCTGTGTTATTTCAATTGCCAGGTATCTACCTTGGGGGTCGGACTCTATTAGCTTCGCCATTATATGTTTCTTTACGTATATAACAATCCCATTCTTTTTTCTTGGTGCCGCTGCCACAAATTGCGCACCTAGTTTGTAGCTGGTCAGATATTTCTGGTCTGCTGCCCTGATGTGTGTTTCTTGTAGGCAAATTATGTCGTTTCCTCCATGAGACAGATAATGAAATATTTTCCTCCTTTTCTGTGGAGAGTTTAGTCCATTAACGTTCCATGTCAAGTATTTAGTCGTCATTGTCGGTTTCAGGATACTCTTCCGAGACCGCTTTCATTCTATCTCCTGTGGTATTCTTTGGTCTCGTTCCCATGGTATCCGAGTTTGTGTTCGAGTTGCATATAGGGATCGCGTCGTGCTGATCTGTGCGTTTGGTGGTGGATCTTGTTATCCTGCCCTCTGCAGCCTGTCTTGTTCCCTTGTTGTTGTTGTTGCTTCCTGTTCTCTGTGTTGTCGTGTCTCTAGTTGGTCCTTTCCTTTCTCGTGTTCTTGCAGCGGTCTGTCGGTCTGGTGGATTTTCTGCGTCTTCTCTCGTGGTGTATTGGGATCCCTCCGTCATCAGCTCCTTTTCCAGGAATTCTCTGGCTTGTTGGACCGAGTTCAGTTGATGTCTTTTATTTTTATAGTAGAATGTCATCCCCGTGGGAATTTCCCATCTGAATCGCAAGGCACGTGATCTCAGTTCGTTGACCAGGAACTTATACTCCTTTCTGTCTCGCAGCATCGTCTGGGGGGTCTCTTTCAGTACTTTCACTTCTTGCCCCTTTATGTATAAACTCTTGTGGTAAGACGTGGCTGAGATGCGATTCCGGAATCCCTGCGTCACAAAGTGGATGACCACGTCCCTTGGTTGGTGCCTGTTTGTTGTCGTCCGTGCGCCCACTCTGTTGATTCTGTCAATTTGCCATTCGATAGCTGAGGTTGGCTTTCCCAGAAATGCTGCCAGGGCCTCTATAAAGGTTCCGGCCAGGCTTCCTTGGGTTTCGTCTGATGTCTCCTTCAGGCCTCTGAACCTGATTGCAGTCGCCAGTTGCCAGTACTGTATCGTGGTGGCTTGGTCTTGGTTCACCCCTCTCATCTCTGCTATCTCTGTTCTCTGGCCTTCTACTTGATTCTCCACTTTTTCCATCCGCTCGTCCACCTTTTACCTGATTTCCTGGAAGTTTTTCTCCATTTCCTCCCCTACTTCCTTGTAGTGTGTTTGCATTGCCTCCTTCATTTGCTCCAGATCTGCAGCTATGGCCTTGCGTTGCTCCTCCCATTTTCTCTCTATCTCTCTACCTTGTTCTTGCAGCATTTGTTTTGTATCATTGTGTCTTTTCTCCATCTGTGTGCCCATTTCCACCAACCTTTTATCCATTCCATCCATCCTTTCAACCAGCATCTCTATTACCTCTTGTAATTTTTGTATCATGTGTGCTGTTGGGTTGGTCTGTGTGGGTGTATGGTTCTGGGTGTCTGCATTTGGATGGGAGGGTGTGGGGATGAGTAGAGTAGTTCCTGATGGTTTAGTACGCTGGGCTGGGGTGGATACAACTCCCTTCGTTTGTGTCAGTGTGGTCTGCTTGGAGGCCATTTTGGGGTTATCCTCCTGTTGTCTTGGCACTGTTTTGGGTCTCAATTTGGATCAAATTGGGCGCTAGGTTGTGATCTGTTGTTGGTCCGGTAGTCTAGCCTTTCGAGGGGGGAGGGGCTTCAGGGTTTAGTCAGTGCAGGGGTAGGGGCCTGTATTCTGGCAATTTTATGTTCAGGGAGCCAGGGAACCAGTTCAGTGTTTTTGCCTTGGTTTCCTCTTCACTCCCCTCTGCCAGTCTATTTCTTCTCTTTGTTCCTTTCTGGTTCCTTCTTTCCCCTCTTTCTCTGCCTTCTTGCCCAGGTCGCTTCCTCCCTTCTTCTTTCAGCCTGTGTTTACTGCTCCCCTCTACTTTGCCCTTATTGCTCACCGGGTTGCTTTCCAGCTTTCTTCTTCCCTGCCGTCCGTTGTGGGGGGGGGAGGAAACAGTGTCTCTGCAAGGTTTTTCCCCTCCCTTCTCTCCCCCTTTGCTTCGTAGCCTCCTCTCACCTGGTCTGTCTTCTCTTGCTCCGCCCGCCTGGCTTCTTGCCGCCTCTGTTACCTTTCTTGGGGGCCTAGGGGGGTCTTCTGAGGGTCCCGTGAAGGCCTCCTCCTCCCGCTGCTAGTTTCACTCTCTGGTCGGCGTCCCGCAGCGCTCGGTTCCACCCCCGCCGGTCTCACCGTTTTGCGTTGTCTTCTCCCGATGCTGCTTGCCGTCCTTTCGTTGTGTCAGCTGGCTCTCCTCCGCTGCGGCTGGGCGGCTTTGTAGCTTCTTCAGGCCTCCAGTTGGGTAAGTCCCGGGCTCTTCTTCCCTCGTCCCGCTTCTTCCTGGTCGCCTCTCGCTCCCGTCTCCTTCTTCGCTGCTTCCTCGGTCTTCTCTCCTCACTTCTATTGTTTCCGCCCTCGTGTCGTCTTCTTCTGGCCGGCTGCAGCCGGCCTCTCCGTTTTCTTCTTCTGTTCGCGTCCCCTCCGGCGATCCTGCTTCGGATCGGGTGTTTTTCGGGTCGCCGGAGGTTCCGCTATCTTTCGAGAGTTTCCCTTTTTGAATTTGGCGCTTCGGGCTGCCAAAAAGCCGCCAAAAATCCGATCGCCGTAACGGAGCTTCCTAGAGATGGCTCCGTACAGCTCGACCGGAAACCGGAAGTCCTCTCACTGGCTTTTTTATTCTTCTTTAGCTTAAATTCTTTACTTAATTTTCCCAGATAACAGACAATAATTATTATTATTTTTTTTAAATTATTTTATTAAATCCATCAACATTATACATGAGTTCATATTAAAAAGCAATCATCATATATCCTGCAATACAACTCGTACATTTGTCTCAGTAGTAATGCAATCTTTTATGGTCCCTAACAAAAGGTCCTGAGGTAGAAATTCAGTATCCTGAGGTAGAAATTCAGTACGCTTTTCCAATATTAAAGCAATCAACATTAAAGCTGTCCTCATAAGACCTGACAATACAGCTCTTATATATGGTCTATCTACATTCTTACAAACAGCATTGAACATGAAATCATAGTTTGTACCAATCTTCATAGCACCTGGTATACATCACTAAGTGTTAATCTTTATAAACGGCTGGTTTGGTAAGCATTTTTCATTCCTCACATCAAACCTCTACTATACACCTGTTACCATTTATTTGATTGGTGTTTCTCTTTTCTATAGCCTATCCACAGTTTCTAGTCTATAACACATTATTCATCTCAGTATTAGTACAATATTTTATGATCCTTAACCAAAAATCCTGAGATAAAGTTTAATAACCTGAGGTAAATCTTGTATATGGTTTATCTACTATATCTAGTCTATCACATATTGTTCATTCACACTTCTGAATTAACTTCGTCTCAGTAATAGCGCAATCTTTTATAGTCCCTAACCAAAGATCCTGAGGTAGAAGTTTCATACCCTGAGATAGAGATTCAGTCCACTTTAACAATAATTATTTTAACATACTATCTGGAGAAACATTTTGTCTGCTGTATCTGAAATCTGCTAAACTGAGCAGCTATTGTATCTGGAAGGAAAAGGAAGTTGGAAGGATGGCTTTCTTCAAGAATATCTAAATCTTTCCATATTTTTATGTTGTTGTTACCATAAGATTTCTGCTTTCTGAAGTAGATGGTTTATAACATGAAAGGAAAGTATCATTCGGAAGAAGTATGGTTTTGATTTAAGAGTGTATATATATATATATATATATATATATATATATATATATATATATATATATATATATATATATATATATATATATATATATATATATATATATATATATATATATATAAATATATATAAATCCAGTTCATTTGGGTTTTGGAAAATGTACTTAACTATCTGTATTTCATTTTCTTTCCACTTGAAAGCCACGATCAATAAGTATTTCCATATATACAAATAATACCAATTTTGTGCTTTATAGTTTTCAAGTGAAAAAGTTAATGATAGGCTGGATATAGTGACAATGATCCAGTGCAGAGTCAACTGGGTTGAAGCCAATTAATTACATATACAATTGAGTGCTGTATTTTGATCCTTGTGTTTACCCTTAGTGGTTGAATAAAAACCATGTCATAGCTAAAAACCATTGTCTATTGTATAGCAAGAAGGATTTTTGTTTTTTCAAGATAGCTGCTGTACTTTTCCTGGCTTTTCAGAGGGCAGGAAGAAAAGATTAGCTTCTAATTGACAAAACGATTTTGAAAAACTGCAGGGGAAAGAAGATCAACTTGAATTTAACTTGAAATGATTACAAGAAGGCATGTGACTGTGTGCCACATGATTGGATAATTAGTGCCTACAAATAACAGGAGTCAATAAAAACATCAGAAGCAAAGATCAATAGAACAATGGAAGACATGGTTGCTGGTCAATAGTGATACACTAGAAGAGGTTAATATCAAGAGAAGAATCTTTCAAGGAAACTCACTATTACCATTACTATTTACCATTGTATTGATATCTCTTGATTTTGAACATATCTCTTGAATATTGAACAAACATCAAAAACATCTTCCAGTCTATCTCCTTTATATGGACAACTGGAAGCTGTACAGAAAATACCGTCTGAAATAGAATTTATGCTCAACACTGTCCTTATATACAGCCAAGATATTGCAATGGAGTGATATCTTAGTGAAAATTAAGAAATCAACTCAAGCAGAACTAAAAGCCCTGCTTCTAGGAAGACTAAAAAAAAAAAGTTGGAATATTCATGAGCAGGAAGAGTCATGTGGCAACTCAGTCAGCCAATGTGAAGAAAGTGCTACTGAGTCTGTGCAAAAGGGTATTGAGTTAGGAGCTGAATTTTCAGTCTCAGGTTTGTCTCTGTATCTTTCTGTAAGAAGTCTTCATTAAGCTATATTGCTGTAAAGAAGAATGTATGGTATTGTAAATATTTTGATATGAATATAAAAAGGTTATTTTGAATCAGCTAAATGCAGTCAACTGTGAGAGCTTCTGATTTATTTTCACCAACAGAGAAATTAAAATTCTCTAACAAAAAATAATGTCAGTAAATCATGCCCTTCATTCACACAATGATGTTGACAAACTCTATTTACCAAGTACCTGAGGTGGGCATGGAATGTTGCAAATGCATCAGACAGTTGAAGAATAAAAAATGGCATTGGAAGAATTTCTGAGGGACAGCAATGGAAGATGAACTGAAGCTAGCACACCATGAAGGTTTACTGAGTAATGGAGTGACTACACTGGCCTACAAGAAAGACCAAATGAAGAAAAGAGACATGGCAAGGCAAAGTATTACATGATCAGTACATAAAAAAATAGCAGGCTAATAAGAGGATAACAAGAGGATAAATACGAGGATAACCTGAAGGCATGGCATTGGCTAAGAGAAGGAAAGTTGAAGAAAAAGACAGGCTAATTTTGGTTGCACAAGGCCAAACCTTCAGAACAAATGCATACAGAACCAAAATTGAAAAGATAGCTCGGGCAGCAAATGCCTTCTCTCAAAGAAGCTAAAGAAACAGTGGAGCACCTAGTTAATTGCTGCAAGAAGGTTGCACAGATTAACTACAAACAATGCTATGACAAAATAGCAACAACAGCACATTGGACTATCTGCTAGAAATACCAATTGCCATCAAGCAAAAAAAGTAATAGAAAATGAAGAAGCTAAAATGGTCTTGGACTTTAAAATTCATATAAACAGGCACTTGCTACATTACACCTCAGATTTAACAACTGTTGATAGATAAGAAAGACAAAAAAAAAGTCTGGATAGTGGACATGGCAGTACCTGGAGACAGCAGAATAAAAGAGAAAGAACTGGAGAAAAATCACAAAATACAAAGACTTGAAAATAGAATAACTGTGGCAAAAAAAGCAAAGATAATACCAATAATATTAGGCCCCTAAGATTTCTGTAGCACTTCTTGAACATCACTGGCATTGACAAAATAACCATCAATTAATTGCGAGAGGTAGCTTTACTTGGCGCAGCTTACATCCTGTAATGATAGCTTTAGTACCATCAAACAACAAATCTGCCTACGCCAGATCCTTGGGAAGGACTTGATAGAAGGACTTGATTGATGGATAAAACTGTCAAAGCCAGTCTAAACATGTGGCTGACTGTGTAGCCACCATGATAATAATAATTTCAAGCAGCCGTCATTTCTAGAAATTTTAATTGTGGTATAATTCCTAGAAATAAATACTGATTTGTTAAATAAATTCTTGTGCCACCAATCTCTCTTCACACGTGACTCTGCTAATACAATGATCAGCAAGAAGAACTGTTTTTATTAACCTTTCAGTGGAGGCATGTGAAATGTGAAGGAATGGAATGGAAATGGGAAGAATAAAGAAGAAAACAAATTGGAGTGACAGTAACCTCTGGGGCTCATTATATGTACAGGCTGAGGGCCCAGTGTGTCTCCAAAGGTTGTCCATCCCTAGTTATTTTCATAATTGCCAGGCCAAAGTCTTCCTCCTTTCCATATGGAAGTGCCATGATAGCTGGACAATTCAATTGTCAAGGTGAGAGAGCTGCTAAGTGTCAAAACATGTTTATGATGACCTCTTGATAAAACTGCAATTTTTCTGTCCAATAGGGCAGCAATAGGTATAAGAAGCTCCTCTAGCAATATATTCCAAGTCCCATGGAGTAGAAATAATTTGAACTAATTAAATCCTTAGTCCAATTATTTGTCATTAAGTAGTTTGATGAAAAAATTGATATGAATGTATTTCCTGATTCTTTCATCCCTCTTTCCTTTGAAAACATGGATTGTAAGTCTGTCAGTCACCTTTTTTTTAAAAAAAATCTTTTTTAAAAAGTGTGCACAATATTTTTTAAATGCAAGTCATGGCAATTATGGAAATAGATAGTGATGGCCCCAAGTTACACTACGCCCTCAGCCTGTTCTTATGATGGTCTCAGAGGTTGCTAGTGTCTTTTAAAAAATTCATGAGAAGGACAAACACGTAAACATAGCTGAATATGAAGCTATGACAGGAACACACACACATTAACATTCTACTACATGATTCATACATTTCCTGGCTTTATGTCATAACACAGATATATAAAACTAAAAGCAAGTTTTGGCTGGTTAACACTAACAGTAAAGAGGTTGAATATATACCAGCTGCTTACATCACCTGATCCCCTGTTGCGTAATTTCAGTCCATGCATCTAGGAGATGCAGAGAAAGAGTTAATCCCCTAAAGCACACAGACGCACAGGAAGTTTAAGGCGTGACTGTTTTTTTTTTTAAATTTCTATCTGAGATGCAGTTAGACAGCAAATACTTTAGAAAGCTGGATCTGTTCAGGAAATAGTAGATAGATAATGGCTGCCTCCGATTCAAGTTGTCCCAAAGATCTGGCTGAAGATCTGGCAATTCAGGACCCTGTAGTAAATGGCTCACCAATCTGTGAAGAAAAGTGGGGGAGTAGAGAATTGAAAAATGAAGGGGAACTTCTGAAGGGACTTGAAAGCAAAGATCCATGCCAGGCTTGGGAGCCAGGCCTGGGAGACCAACTGTCTGAAAATGAATCATCCAAGGATCGCTCACCCGGTATCTTGGCAGAAAGTCCCTCAGAAGTGAAGCAGAAGGAGGAAGAGGTGCTTTGTGATTTCTGCTTGGCAGAGAAAGTGCAGGCAGTAAAATCCTGCTTGACCTGTATGGTAAATTACTGCCAGGATCACTTGAGGCCTCACCTGGAGAATGTCAAACTACAGAGCCATAAGCTTATGGATCCACTAAAGGACATCGACATACAGAGCTGCAAGACCCACAAAAGGCATCTCATCTGGTTCTGCCCCAGTGACCTAGTCTGTATCTGTGAGGAATGTCTTTCTGATGGACATCAAAACCATCAAGCTGTGACCTGTGAGGTAGCCAGGAAAGAAAAAGAGGTAATGACTGCATATAAGTTTATTGTTAATATGATGTGAAGGAGAATTGCCACAGGCTATTAAGTGCTTGGATATAAGAGGTTAGAGAGCTCTTACTTTCACTCCTAGCCTTTTGCAAGATCATTTGCATGGCCATTAGGGACTAGGTCACACTGACTTTCTGTATTGATTCTTGGATTGTGGCTTAGCAGAACACGTGAATCTAAGTACTGATTTATGCATTTTATGCAGCATTATGTATAAATCCTGTGACTTATTCCATAAACCATGCCTTAACATGCACTTAGGCTTGTTCCTAAATGAACATGATATATAACTGTGTTATACTGGGATTTCATGAATTTGCAAGTGGGTATTATGAAATAAAAGCTTCTTTGTGAAGGAGGATTGGGGGTTTTCAATAGGGAGAAATCCTGAGGAGCAAAAGGACTTTCCTATTATCTATGGGAAACTGACTGTCATGCCAAGGATGACATCTACAGTCAGATTATTTATGGATTGTGCTTAGTTCTTGTTGACTAAGGCAATTGGCATTTGACTGATTCTCAGGCACAGTGGAGGAATTGAACCATTCTTGAGATTAATACCAAAAGTTACAGCCAATTTTATTTTCTGTAGGAGAACATTGGAATTATATCCATGTGGGGTAGTTTTTGCCCTATCACTATAAATTCCTCTTTTGTACAGAAAAGTTAAAAATGCCCTCAAGTTAAGCACAGTTCTTGGTAACTTCACAGATACAATTGTACAATTTTCCTGGCAATGATATGGGGACAGTTTGTCATAGCTGCTCTCTGGGTGTTTATTTAGTTTTCCTTACGTGAGATTCCTGATCCTGCCTAGTTTCCAAACTCAGAGAAATCCAGCTTATTTCCCATTTAAAAGGCCATCAAATAAATGGTGTCTTTTTTCTCTCTTTCCTGGCTATGCATTTTCCATTCTCTCCTGGCTAAGTGCTATTTTTCTTAAGAAACCTTTACATCTATGCATCATTGCACAAGTAGAGAACAAATTTCTTCACTGTCTTGCAGATATGGAGTTTGAAATAACTTCTCTCTGAAGTGGAGTTTTTTTTTTGTCTATGTTTGCTTGAACTTGAATTCAGTTTTGAACAAACAAGCAGGTAGCATGTCTCATTCTCCTAATGGGTGTTCCTTTTTATGTCCTAGTGTCCATAGACATTTTGTGCCCGAAGCATAAATAATATGAAAACAGTTCCAAATGGTTATGACTCATATCTTAGGTGGAAAAATCAGGCATTTATCGCTCTTATGAATGAATTTCTTTTCTTGGTGTGAAATTATTTACTGCTTTTTTTTGATAATCTTCCTGTTCTGCAGGATAAAATTACTAGTACCAGTTATTTTGTATTAAACAGAGTTGTGTGATATTCACTGTTGTTTCCCCACTTTATGCCTTAATCTCTCTTCTTTACTAACTTTCACTCCCAGGGAGTAAAACCTGACAGGAAATTGGAATGCCTTTTCACAATATCTGAATCCTGTTTGGGACAGAATTTTGTTTCATTTTGATTATGCTTATTTAAAAGTGTAATCTGTTCCAAATGTAAAAAATTAAGACAGGTAAAGTGTAACATCATTGCATTGTGTTGGTTATAATATGTCACAGAATAAAGACCTTCAACCTATTCTTCTTCTTGGGAGCTTCTCATGTGCATCTGGAAAGGAGCAATTACTCATACTTAATGTATTAGGCTGAGTGAGTCACAGTGAAATCAACTGGAAGAAGAAAAAATGGGAGGGAAAAAAAACAAGAAAAAAAAACAAAACAAGAAAAGCCACAGGACCTGATGATATCCCAGTAGAAATTTTAAAATTGCTGGAAGACAATGGGAAGAATTTTTTACTGCAGCTTTTCAGTCGGATATATGAAGCAGGAAAGATACCAAATGATTAGCTAAAATCAACCTTTGTGACAATCCCCCCAAAAATAAATGCAAAGAAGTGTACCGAATACAGAACAATAAGCCTAATGAGTCATGCCCTGAAAATATTCCTAAGAATAATTCACGCAAGAATATACAACAAAATTGAAGAACGTCTAGATAACACACAATTTGGTTTCAGAAACAATCTTGATACATGAGATGTGCTATTCAGCATTCAAGTTCTTGTACAGCTTTGTAGAGATGTCAATCACAGTGTTTACATGTGCTTCATTGATTTTGAAAAAGCTTTTGATAAAATAAGACACAGCAAACTTTTAGAAATCCTGAAACAAGGGGGACTAGATGACAAAGACATCCAAATCATAAAGAATCTGTATTGGCATCAGGTAGCAAATGTGAGACTAGGCCAAAAATACTCAGCTGATGCAGAAATAAGAAGAGGGATCAGACAGGGATGTATTCTGTCTCCACTGTTGTTCAATATCTACTATGAGTCAATCTTCAACGAGGCACTGGAGAACATCAATGCTGGCATCAAAGTAAACGGTGTTTGGATCAACAACTTAAGATATGCTGACGATACAGTTCTGCTTGCCAGTAAGCATGAAGACCTTTAGCTCTTCATCAACAGAGTCACAGAAATATCTGAAAAATACGGCTTGAAGCTTAACACCTCAAAAACCAAGATCATGATCGTCAGCAAAAACTCATTAATTTACCACCAATAAATTCAGAAGGAATACCATTAGAAAAAGATGAAAGGATCATGCACCTCGGTTCTAATCTACATGAAAGCTGGGACATGACCACTGATGTAAAGACAAGGATAGAGAAAGCTCGAACAGCATTCTTCAAAATGAAAAAGGTCTTCTGCAGTCACGACATAAGCCTAAGACTGAAAAGCAGGCTTGTCAGATGCTATATTTTTTCTATCCTGCTCTATGAAGTAGAGAGTTGGTCTCTTGACAGTAGGCCACCTGAAGAGACTAGAAGCATTTGAAATGTGGATTTACAGGTGGCTGTTATCTATAAGCTGGGTTGACAAGATCAGAAATGAGGAGTAATAAGCCTCCTGGGAAAGCCAAGGGAAATCATCAAAACAATTAAAAAATGAAAATTAGAATATTTTGGACATGTGATGTGACACCCAGAAAAATACGGCATACTCCATTTAATCCTCCAGGGAAAGATTGAAGGCAAACGAGGTCCAGGCAGAAGAAGAACAAAATCTAAGGGACTGGTTTGGACAAAACTCAGCAGCACTTTTTCGTGTAGCTTTTTGATAAAAACAGGATCGCCAACATGATCACCAACGTCCAATAACAGATATGGCACAAGAAGAAGTCATGAAGAGATTGCATTGGAGAATATACAGACATTACCTTCTAAATCAATGCGCAATCAATGGACAACTTGTTGCAAACCACATTATTATTATTATTATTATTATTATTAATAATAATAATAATAATAATAATAAAGTTGGAAGGGACTGTGGAGGTCATCTAGTCTAACCCTCTGCTCAGGCAAGAAACCCTATACCATTTTGGACAAATGGCTGTCCAGTCTCTTCTTAAAAACTTCCAGTGTTGGAGCATTCACCGCTTCTGGAGGCAGGTTGTTCCACTGGTTAAATGTTCTGTCAGGAAGTTTCTCCTTAGTTCTAGGTTGCTTCTCTCCTTGATTAGTTTCCATCTGTTGCTTCTTGTCCTGCCTTCAGCACTTTGTAAAATAGCTTGACTCTCTCTTCTTTGTGGCAGCCCCTGAGATATTGGAACACTGCTATCATGTCCTCCCTCGTCCTTCTCTTCATTAAACTGGACATAACCAATTCCAGCAACCGTTCCTTATATGCTTTAGCCTCCAGTCCCCTAATCATCTTTGTTGCTCTTCTCTGTACTCTTTCCAGAGTCTCAACATCTTTTTTACATTGTGGTGACCAAAACTGGATGTAGTATTCCAAGTGTGGCCTTACCAAGGCATTGTAAAGTGGTATTAATACTTCACGTGATCTTGATTCTATCCTTCTGTTAATGCATCCTAGTACTGTGTTGGCCTTTTTGGCAGCTGCAGCACACTGCTAGCTCATATTTAAGTGATTGTCCGCTAGGACTCTGAGGTCCCTCTCGCAGTTACTACTATTGAGCAAGGTACCCCCTATACTATACCTGTACATTTGGTTTTTCTTGCCTAAATGTAGAACCTTGCTTTTTTCACCATTGAATTTCATTTTGTTAGATAGTACCCAGTGTTCACGTCTGTCCAGATCCTTTTGTATCTTAAGCCTATCTTCTGGAGTGTTGGCTATTCCTGCCAGCTTGGTGTCATCTGAAAATTTGATGAGTTCCCCATCTATCCCCTCATTCAAATCGTTGATGAAGATGTTGAAGAACTGACTTGCAATGATGGTAGGAGATATGTCTAGTGACATTCTCCAGATAAGTAATTTTTTTTCAGTTGAATATTGGGGAGTTAAGAGGCTGGGTGCCTTAAGCTTTTAGGAGTCTTAAAACAACTTTGTTTGCTCCTTAACTGTTCAAATGGGAAAATTCCTGTAATAATATTTATTAAGACAGGATTTTGGGATGGCAATACCTTCATTTATACATTTTTCTCAAACATTGATTTGGAGTTTGTGTATTATAAATGCTATATAGAGAACAATGAGATCAATGTCCTTTCTTTTTCTTTTGATCATTCAACAAATAAATATTGTCTGTAGAAAAGTTATTTCCCAATTGCTATATGGAGTGAAAATATGGGGAATGGAAAACAGGAAATCTTGCAAATGGGATAATAATCAATGTATAAAAACTCTTTTGGCTCTTCCATTGATAATCTTCACTGTCTTGCTGAAAATGATAGAAAGATAACGTGATCACCATAAGAGGAAGTGAGTAAAATCCATTTTATTCTTCTTTGTAGGGTTAGTCAATATTTTAGATTTTCCTTCAGTCAGTGTTTCCGGAAATGTTTTGAAGCAGAAAGATGGGTCCAGTCCTGTTTATGGCATTTTAACTATATTACCTATTTGTGAAACATGTATAATTCCAAGTTCTAAGGGCAAGCTATAGAATTTAGTTATCCTCAATGGACAATTGTAAGGACTGGAACACAATCTTTATTTATGATTTTTCTGCATGGTTTGGTCTGATTAAATTGCACAGAGAAATATCTTTTTTTCTTTTTAATAAGCTAAATATAAAATAAGAAAAAGAAAATTACACAAAAGTATAGAAGAGAAAAATCTGAAAAAGAACACACAAAATTTAATAAATTGAAACTGTGATTCATTACAGTCATTCATGGTTGATGTATGTTAATCAATTCTGCAAGGCACTAAATAGTTGGAGCCATATGTTTGTGTTTCCAAGGTTGAACAATAAGTCTTTTGATTATGTGTTCATTTTCTCTGTCCAAAAGTCACCTCCCAAGATAAATCTCAAGACTGAGTTAATACATGTAATTGCCTCTTACTGAAATGGAACAATATATTTAAATCAAGCATTCGTTTCACTGCATCTCCGACAACATAAATCATGATAATCATTCCTGAACTACCGTTTTTTATTTAAAAGGATTTGACCTGAAAATCTGTTGATATTTGGGATTTTTAAAATGTCTCTTTTATTCATTTAAGTAAAATGTACAAGCAAAAGAAAGAAAAAAGAAAAAAAATATACACACGAATACTTAAAGAAATTTGACAAAAAAAATTAAATGGCAAAAAAAATGAATAAAAGGGGCATTCTGCTGGTCATTCTCTGTTTCATCCCATCCTTTTAATCCTTTCCCAGCCTCTAATTACTGCTTGGATATTTTCATAGTTTACTTTGGACATTATTACTCATTTCTGTTTGGATCATTGGAATGTCTAATTGTCTCTGTGTCTCAAGTCCCTGCTTTAAGGCAAGAGTTTACAGAACTCACTTTCTAGTTTATGCCATTAATGTGTCTGGATAGAGGATATTAGAAAGTACCAACCACTTTATGATACATCTTTGTATGTGATAAGATGAGATGAGATGAGATGAGATTAGACGAGACGAGATGAGATGAGACGGGACGGGACGGGACAAGACAAGACAAGACAAGACAAGACAAGACAAACAAGCTTTATTGTTATTTTGTACTGTGGGCACTGGCACACGTTAAAAATGAAATTCTGTTGCTTGCTCTCAAAAGTGTACACATACATAACATATATAAACATGCTATATACAACACACACACACACACACACATATACTTTAATATCATTAAAAATGCATATCAATAAAAATATAAGAAAAATGAACACCAGGATAAAAATAAACAGGACTGTTTAATATAAACAAGCCTGTGAGTATAAAAGTTACTTACTGAGCTTTCATCAGTCAAACTACTGACGTCATCAGAGTTAGAATGCTAGGTGATTAGGGCCTATATACAGCTGCCTGTCTCTGCGCCCGGCTCCTCGAGCGCGTCATCGGCCCATTAGCTATGTTACTCTGCAATGTGTTAAATTGATTCTCATCCGACAGCCTGTTGGTGGATCTGATGATTGTAGCTCCCTCTCCCTGATCCTGCAAAGAACAACTATTCAGATGTTTCTGCTTCATACTCTCCCCTCCTTTTTTGCCTCTCCTTCCAAGCCATTTGGCATCTCGTCCCATAGCAGCTCTTGCAGCCTCACCTGCAGCCCTTTCACTCCAGTCCTGCCAGTTGCTATCTCATTGTGGTGTAACCCACCCCCTCCTCTTTTGCCAGTTCGCTGTCCTTCCCCATTTGTAGAGCCATGGTCTTGCTTTTGCACTGTATGGGATGGCCATCTACTCTGTGGATTACCATGTTGTTTCTCCCATCTTCTGAGAGTCTGGTATGCTGGTAGGAGGTCTATGTGCCGGTTGATGGAATTTTCATCCGAAAGCCAGGCTTTTTGGAGAAGGCGGCCACTCTTAGTGGTCTCACGAGATATGGTCTGTGCATTTTCCAGATCGAATGTATGGTTCAAATTGGCCATGTGATCCCACACTTGCGAGCGCTGCATGGGCCGATGACGCGCTCGAGGAGCCGGGCGCAGAGACAGGCAGCTGTATATAGGCAAACTCCCTAATCACCTAGCATTCTAACTCTGATGACGTCAGTAGTTTGGCTGATGAAAGCTCAGTAAGTAACTTTTTTACTCACAGGCTTGTTTATATTAAACAGTCCTGTTTATTTTTATCCTGGTGTTCATTTTTCTTATATTTTTATACACACACACACACACACACACACACACACCTACACCCTTACATATAAATACATGTAAATATTTTTAACCCTCTAAAGCTGTAGTTTACTATATCATTTGCTTCTTTTATCAGACATAGAACATTTTGTAATTCAGCCTAGTAGTGACATATGCAGTTGCACAAAGAAAATTTAGTATAAAAAGAATTTCAACTTTATATTTGGTTGCAAAGGATTTCAATTGTTTTAATATAAATTTGGTTGTAGTGGCTTATTTTTCACCTACTGTTGATGGTTTAGTTTTAAACAACCCATATATATTAGTTCCTGTTTTCTAATTGGTGGTTTGGATGACAATCCTTTGATTTTGACAAGTGCTTCATGGTATTGATCAAATAATATGGTTGCAATAATATATTAATTAAATAATCCAGTAGCAATGCTTGACCAGGGAATATCATCAAAATGTAAGCTTTTGATTGCATCAAATTAATTCTGATTGAATTAATTTATACTCCACCTCAGTTCAACTGGATTCTGGACAGGTTTTAAGGAAGTACAATCTCATTCAGAATGACTAACATGGATGACTTTTCTTATAGACCAACCACACCCCAACCTTGTCTACATCAAGTTTTGGTTTATTACCCATCACTTTACTTAACTTGTCTGGTTCCATACAGAAGCAGCTTTCAGTGTGAATGTTCATAAACAAAAATGAATTCATTCATGAATTTCAGCAGCTGCTACATGACTTGTCTCCATGTATAACACCTGATTTATCTTTCAATAGTGTGAACTTCTTCATCTTCAAGAAGAATATGATTGGAAAATGAAGTCATCTGAAAACACAATTGTTAAATTGCAGAAGAACTCAGAGTCTATAGTGGTAAGAATTAAAATAGAGATCTCTATTTATTTAAGGTTCAGCCCTTGGCTACGATAGAAATGACTTGTGTGTTTTAGTAAGTCTTCCATATGCTAATTGCTTTGCAAAATATATGCTTGCAGACAGGCTACTTCTTAATAGATCCAGTTGCTCCACAAATAGATTGGATATGAACTAGTTTGAAGGTTATAGATGCTGCACCAGTATTTACCTGGCAGCAGTCATAATGGTAGGTTATCTTCCGAGGCTTATGGGAGAGGGTATAGTTATTCCTTGCAGTACCTGATAATAAGGTGACCAACCGTCCTCCTTTAGGGAGGATAGTCCTCCTTTTGTAAGTTCTGTCCTCCCTCAAAAAGTGTCCTCCTTCATGTCCTCCTTTTCGATATTTGAAGACTAATCTGCAGGGCTTTTTTCCCCCTCATAGAACGCTCAGAATGGCGTTCCGGCACCTTTTTTTGGATGTCTTCTTTTTTAACTTTTGCATGAGCTGTGCTACTCCCACTATTGGCTTTCGAAAGCCAATAGGAATTGCTGCTGAGTGTGCCAAAACACCCGGCTGGCAAACTTTGCACATGCAAGTTGTCTGTATTATTGTTGCAATGAATAAAATGTTTCTTTTATTTACGATATTTTTTTCTTCAATTTATTTGTGTCCTCCTTTTCATTGTAAAAAAGTTGGTCACCTTACTGATAATATATCTCTGTGATGAATTGTGATGACACAGGGGCAGGTGATGTGGTGGTTTACAGTGAAGTGTCAGTTTCCCAGGAAGGAGGAACACATTCCAAGGAGGAAGTTGAGGCACGATTACAACACAGCTTGGATCAGAGGCAGAGGCAGAGATTTAGGACAGCCATTCCCTAGAATCTTCCAGGGTATATCCATTAGGGTTAGAATGGTATAGGTTTAGTCTTGCAAGATCTGTCTAAATGGTGAAAGCAAATAAAGAACTAACTTTGGCTGGACTATTCTAGGGCATGACACTCTCCAAGGCAATTTTGGAAATTACAGTGCTGGCATTCAGGTTTATGTGACAGCCTTGGATCAGACATTAGTGTTGGTGGTCTTGGCAGGCCTCTGTTGACTTTCCTAGGAAACCTGATGAGGATGGGGGACATTATTCAAATATTTCCGTATAGAAAAGTAGACTATATTTAAGCACCACTCAGTATTTCTTGAACACTTAAAAAAGAAAACGTATCAGGAATGTTTCAGTTACTATACTGTGCTGTGTCTCCTTCTGTTGAGAACATTGGCCCATGTGTGCAAAATATAGCTCTTGGCTGGTTGAGAATAGTCAATTCAGGGACTCCCTTAATTTCCCCTTATTTCTGTGCTGTCATTTTTTAGAGTTGTATGTAGCTACTAGCAAAGAAAGCTAAATCTATTTAAAGATCAGCATGTAAACTGATTAAACATAGTACCTGAATGATCTGAATTAATTCTTTTTTTTTTTATATAATATATAATTTATTTCCTCAATTATCCTAATTTTCTTGCAAAGAGGAACTCCATTAGCTTTATTATATTTGTTAACTGTTAATGTATAAACATATCAAATTATTGTAGCAACTGAGAGAACGATGGCTGGCCTGAGCCTATATAATAATCATAAAGGCTAGCAACTCCCCAAACTTTCAAATGGGTAATAAAAATAGTAAACTTAAACTTTGTGTAAGGTTTTTTGGGGGTTGTGTGTGTTATTAAATTATTTGAAGATTTCATCTAATAATCCTTAGTATATAGATGTTCTTTGGACTGTCCCTTGTTAAATTAATTTAAGAGTGACTATTGACTCTCAAAGTCACAGTGCTTTGCAGAAAGGAAACTGATTTATATGTCTTTTCTCTTCTTTATGCTTCTTTATAATTTTTACATGTTTCTTATTTTAAAAACTTGTATTTAGTTTTGCTGGAAGGAACATTAAAGGCTACTTTCATACTTTACATTCTAAAGTCAGCATTAATGACATTTAGCAGAAGGATTTTATAGTTACCCTTGAGTTGGACTAATTTCTTTACAAGAGTCATCTGTACAATATCTGCAGTTTTTACTGGAATTTCCCATTAAATTCCTCCCAGTGAGGTGAGGAATGAGTAAACCTTTCACCTCCAAATCTATAAAGACTCCTCTTGAGCAACTTGATGTTTATGCAGTTTGGTAAGGTTTATCTCATAGATTGCACAATCCTTCATGCAGTCATCATCTAATGCCACCTAACTGTAATGTGATGTACAAGAGAAAGCATGTTGTATGATGACAATTAAAAAAACATCTTAAGGCTGACAATATTTGCAATCTGACTTAACACTGTTTCTCTAAATGGTATTTACATTAACAAATCACTTCTTCAAACTGTTCCCATTTCCTTTGAACCCTTTACCTTATTTCTCTGTAATTGAGAAACAAATTAAATTCCCACAGAAAATAAAAAAAAATAGAAAAGTTATAACAGCTTTCTTTGAAAAAAGAAATCAGCATTTGAGGAAATATTTTATCCCTTCAGAAGTCTGCAATTTAATCCCAATCTTCTAAAAAGGCAAACACAATAGCAACTTTTGTGGATTTCCAGGGTTAGCCAATTGCAAGTACTAAGGTGACGAACCGTCCTCCTTTAGGGAGGACAGTCCTTGAAAAGTGTCCTCCTACATGTCCTCCTTTTCGATATTTGAAGACTAATCTGCAGGGCTTTTTTTTTTATAGAACGCTCAGAACGGTGTTCCGGCACCTTTTTTTGAAGGTTTTTTTTCTCAACTTTTGCATGAGCTGTGCTACTCTCCCTATTGGCTTTCGAAAGCCAATAGGAATTGCCGCTGAGTGCAATTTTATTTACAATATTTTTTCTTCAATTTATTTGTGTCCTCCTTTTCATTGTAAAATAGTTGGTCACCTTACAAGTACCAAACTTCAGTTTTCTAAAATCTGAAGCAAATATCCTATTTTATTGTCATTTGTGAGACATTTAACAGCAAACATGGGCCATTATATGAAAAGCTGAAGTTTCACCCTTCCAAAAACTCTCTGGGCCTACACACCCTGACCACCCTTCCTGCCAGGTTATAATTGCTTGGTAGTTACAGCTGCAAACATTTTTTGTTCCCTCATAATTCCACTGTATAGTGCCTCTAAATCCTGTGTGCCTGTCTGGTAAACATAACAAATAATAAATGATAAAATATATTCCATAGTGTCCTTTACAGGCTCTAGAGCAGAGGTGGGGAACCATAGCCTCTTTATGTCCTGTGGACATCAGCTCCCAGAATTCAACTCAGGATTTCTGGGGGTTGAAGTCTAGAAATCATAAAAGGGCCATAGTTCTCCACCCTATTACTAGAGTTCAGAGATACGTGACTAGGGAAACCAGTCCATTCCATCCCATTCAAAGGCTGAATTCCTGGCTACTTTCTGAGATTCTGGAGGATGTCAGAGATCAGGGCTTCAGGGATGGAAGTCTTTCCCACTATTTACTTCCTCTGGTGCTTTTCAGTCACTGAATAAGCTTCTTTCTTTAATACAAAGATCATCGAGAGTGATTGCTCTATGTTTTCTACTGCATAGAAAAAGACAATTTATTCTTCCTGCAAAATGGAGGGTGGATTTACTTTGTAATTTAAAAGAACTATGAGAGACTTTAATTTGGCAGATATGATGGAGAACATCCAGGGGTTTTTATTACAGCCATAGGCTGAAAGTTCTCTATGCTTGCTACAACAAGTTAGCATTTGATGAGTTATTCTTTATAATAACCCCAAACATAAGACACTATTAGAATAATAGTAGTTTTCATTCTCATTGGGTGGGATGTTATAAGTGAATTGACATACTGTAATGATGGCATGCATAATAGTAAGTGAATACTTGGGAAATGGCTGCTGGGTTTATATAGAATAATTTATTCTTGAATGTGACTCATTTTTCCCCCCTGTCAGCCTATCTTATGCATTTAAAGAACATTTTGAGTGGAACGTGACTGCATGGTTATGGGTACAGCTGCACAGTTTACTACTGCATGGTCAACTTAAAATGTCAAACAGATCAGCTTTAAGGCTTTGCAATGATGATGGTTTCTGTTCTTGCAGAATTCAGTATCTGAAGTGAAAAACTTGGTGGAAGAGAAGTTTGAGGAGCTGCTGCAAGCTGTCAAGGTAACCCATGCCACTGTGCTCACTTTTCTGGAGGAGAAAGAGTGTGCTGCAGTTAATCATGCAAATGGAATAAAGATCCACCTTCAGAATCAGCAAGCGACAATGGAGGAATGCAGGAAAAGATTGGAGAAGATGGCCACCCACACTAATGATATTGTCTTCCTAAAGGTACCTTAAATGGCGATAGTAAAAATGTTTAAATCAGCCTTCCGCAACTGTTTGCTTTTCTTGAAAATTGTGGGTTTCAACCATTAAAGTTCTCTCACTGAAAGTTATGGGAGTTGAAACCCGATGGATCTGACATGTACATCATGTGGAAAGGTTGTTTTGCATGAATTTATTCTTTGCCTTTTCACTAACTATCTTGTATTGGTATGATCTGTTATTGGTGTTCACCTGAAACACAGCTGCTGCTCTGAATCTGGCCAATGTCAATTGTTCAGTCTTAAGAGAAAGTGGAGAATGCTAGTCTGTGCATTTGAGTGAGCAACAAATCCTCTGATTTTTTTTTAATTTCCACAGTTTAGCTTCATAGGCTTCTGCAAGGTGTGGATAGGAGAGCAGAAGAGTTATACAACATGGTGTGATATCATGAACCAAACCTCTTGATTTGAATATTTTCATTTGATGTTGAAATGCAAATGTGAAAAGGGGGGTTACATCATATCACAATGCACATGTTTTTCTTTCTCCTAGCCCTTCCTCCTAGGACTATCTAAGCAGTGTTTTTATCTCTTTTATATATCTGTGCATATTTAGGAATACTGTGAATTCAAGAAGCATCTGGGAGATGATGCATTGCCCAGTGTGTATATTGGCCTGAAAGACAAATTATCAGGAATCCGAAATGTGATCTCTGAATCCACTGAACAGCTTTTACAATTACTACAAACTTCTTATAAAGAAAAATTGCAGAGGTTTGCCAGTGATGGTGAGTACCCATCCATCCATCCATCCATCCATCCATCCATCCATCCATCCATCCATCCATCCATCCATCCATCCATCTTTAATTTACATGCTTATTCATTTTGATCAATTTTAAGGCTGTTCACTTATCAACAGTTTTGATCCTGACAATTCTTTTAATTCTTAGTGATACAAAAAAATTATTTCCTTCCTTCCTTCCATCTATATAGAAAATTCTGGGATAAAAACAACAGTGGTTGCAATTGTTCCATCCAAACATCGCCTGTCAGCTCCAGAACCCCAAAGTAGGAGTGACTTCTTAAAGTGTAAGTTATTGGCCGATTTTTGATGCAACACTTGAAAGAATTAAGAAAGCCTTGCAGAATCAGACTAACAACATTGGCTTATCTAAAGAAGTCTACAGGAAGTGGACAAATAGGAGACCTGTGCAATTACACCTTCTCAGGAAATTCAGGGGCATGCTGAATAGTGAACAATATATAGTTTTTATGAAGAGCAGCCACTGATTCATTCCGATCAATTTCCTTTCAAGTTTTATTTACTGCAATTATTTTGATAAATCACCTCACTCTGATACTGTATATCAACATAATCATTATAATAAGCAGAAAACACAAGCTAAAGAGGCTGTGCAAATTATTTGAAAGGAATATGTCACAAAGTGTATTGGTGCAATCAAAGCATTCCTCCTCAAAGAGTTAAAGCAGTCACATCCTCTGAAGTCTTGACACAGTTTCTTCAAAGCCTTCCCTACATCCTCTGCTTGTTGGTATATAACCAGTTATTGTAGTGAGTATGGAAGATGGCCTAACTGATATAAGGATATGTAGACATGATTTAGTTAAACATATGCTTGATGATTAAACATGTTCTGGAAAGGTCTATGTTCCTTCTGAAACATCAGATGGCTAGTTTGGGGATATACATTTATCCTTGACATTTCATGTGTAAATGGGGCTTCCATTTGAGAATCTGTGGCAGGCTAGAAATCACTGAAGGAATAGGATCAACAGTGCAGTGGTGAATTCTGGCAGGTGCTGTCTTTCTGGATAAAGGAAAGATATGAGATTGCCCACTTGCAGTCTGGGCAGTTACTTCTTGTAAATAGACTGCAGGAACTGAGTTTTTTGTGGTTGACTCATGAGTAGAATGGGTTAAAGGATTTTAATCAAGTTCAAGCTCACTGCTGTGATGCCATCTATATATGATACAAGGTTCATACAAGCCTCACTTTCTTAAGCAGTTTTAAATATAAATCATTATGGCTAAAGAGAGATTTACTGAATGACAGGATAAGAGAATTCCACCTGATGAGTCAACATTTTTTTGAACTAAAAAGGAAAAGATTAACAAAAAGCATAGCAAGGAGTGGATGTAAGATAGGGGAGATATATAAACATTAATTGCTAAGATACATATTTTTATATTATAAAATATGTAATATATTATAAATATATACAAATAATATATATATATATATATATATATATATATATATATATATATATATATATATATATATATATATATATATATATATATATATATATATATATATATATATATATATATATATATACATACATACATACATACATATAAATATTGAAATTTGAAACATAAGAACAAGTGAAAGAATATACGATTAAATCGGCTATATACAGAAAGAACAATGGGAAACTATCTGGGTGAAAGAATAGAAATCTATATTATCTTAAAATCTTAAAGAGAATGTTTACAAAATAATGCTCCATTGGTTTATATCACCAGATAAATTATCTAGAATCTATAAAGGAACTTCAAATTTATGCTGGACAACAAGAATGACATTTTATAATACTTGGATGATGTATAAATAAGCTAGAAAATTCTAGATTCAAATACACATGGTGATTCAGATTTTAAAGATAAACATGCAACTGAGACCAGAGATTTTTCTTTTGGTGTTAATAGACAATGGCAAAAAGTAATGGAACTAAATTTTTGTATATGATAACTGCAGCAAAATGGATCTTAGGAACTTTATACCCTGACATCAGTGGTGGGATTCAGCCGGTTTGCATCAGTTCGGCAGAACTGGTAGCTAATTTTTTGTTGAGTTCTGGCCCAGGCCCAGAATGGACTTCCGGAAGCAGCATTTACACAGAGAACCGGTTGCTCACATATTTGAATCCCACCACTGCCTAATATGGTGTTGTTCATGATACTTTGATAGCTCATTGAGGGACAACTGTGATTTTGATGTGAGGTTCCTTATCTATATAGGAAAAGGCACATGGAAGCTGTTCTGAAGGCAAGTCTCCTTCCATTAAAGGCTACAAGTAAACATTTGCCTACCAATCTGACAAGGAGCTTTTTTTGTCATTATTCTGGCATAAAAATATATCAATAACTTTTTAAAAAAAAAAACTAAATAAATATTGATCTCACATTAGTGACCCATTAGTTAATCCATTATTAATGATCGAATATTGCCTTTTTGCAGTACTGAAATATAGGGAACTATTACTTAAGTAAGCTATTTATTTATTCCAAGCAGGAATGCAAAAACCCACAGTGATTTTACATACCAAGCCAAAATGTTCTCTAAGTCTCCACCTCTGAACCAGTGGAAAAATATCTACTAACAGTTGTGTGTATTTTAACATTTTTAACCAGAAGACAGAGCTGCAGCCTAAATATTGTTTGGCAAAGGTAAAAAAAAAAAAGTGAGATTCTTCCAAGTCCTATACATTAAAGACAAAATGGACTTGGACTTAAATCCTGTTATAAAATCTAATTAGGTCTTTTAGGTGTTCTATCATATTTAGTGCTCAATTATTTATGTCTAGATTTTTTAAAAAAATGTATCTATTTTTTGTGCAGATGCTTGCCTGTTAACATTTGACCCAGTTACTGCTCATCGCTATTTGAGGCTTTTGGATGACAACCACAAGGTCTCCAACACCACACCCTGGGAACACCCGTACCCAGATCATCCAGAAAGATTTGAACACTGGCGCCAAGTCTTATCTGATCAAAGCTTATATATGGGTCGTTATTACTTTGAAGCTGAGATATTTGGAGCTGGTATTTACATTGGCATGACAAATAAGAGCATTGATAGGAAAGGTTCGGAGAGCAACAGTTGCATCTCAGGGAATAACTTCTCCTGGTGTATTAAGTGGAACGGCAAGGTTTTCTCAGCTTGGCATGGTGATGTGGAGACGCCTTTGAAATCTCAGGGATTTAGCAGAATAGGGGTCTACCTAGATTACCCCAGAGAAACACTCTCCTTTTATGGCATTGCTACTGACTCAATGAGTCTCTTACATACTTTTGAATGCAAGTTTAATGAGCCTTTATACCCAGCCTTCTGGCTCTCAAAGAAGGAAAACAGCATTCAGATCGTTAGGTTGCGAGAAGAAGTTGAGCAGAATCCAGAAGCTTCTCTTCCTTCTACAGGAGAATCGGCTTCCAGTCCTATAGGGACTCATGACTAAAGCAATGCACAGTGGAAACTGTTAACTCAGAACTGAGTCGTTGATTTTGTTATACAATATTGGCAACACTGGTCAGTTGTGAATACTTTGTAGAAGAATCCTACTGAAAAATTGTGTTTTATATACTTCAGGTTGCTTATTACCTCTGTGAATATTACCTCTCACTGAGAGAGAAAACAGTAAATTATAACAATTCTCCTGTTTTTAAGTGAAAATATTGAAAATACTTATTTGCAAAATCAACTTCTTTCTGGTTGTAAACTTCTAACAGAAGCATTCAAAATGAAAACCAAATGGCTGTTAGCATAACACTGCTTACTATGTATTGAAAAGATAAGGACAATTTATCTATATATCCTTGTCCAATCCCCCTGTACTGCCTATGCTATAGAAAGTACAAGTCACGTGTATTGATCATATCAGGGAGCTTTTAGAACAATTGATGTCCCCACATCACTTTTGACTGTAGGAAAATTACTGTATGCATAAAGATGAAAAGAATTGGCATTACCCACAATGGAGGAATGGTTGGTGAAGATGATAGAACTTGCTGAGATGGCTACATTAATTTCTTTGATCAGAAATTATAAACTTTTTTTGTAAGACAGGAAAAAACGTATGATGTTCTTGATGATTAGATAGGATAAATTATAGAAAGAAGAGGGTTATGTTATAACCATAGTATAAGAAATAAATTTATAATTGTACTTATAACTGCTGTAAAGATCAGAAACCACTTCTTTGCATCTTTTTTTGTATTTATGTTTCCTCTGCTCAATAAGCTATTGTATTTCAGTGGATACACAAGTATATTATATCTTATATTGCATCTACAGTGAAAGAGAGAGAATTCAGTGTGCATATTTAAGGAATAGTTAACAATCCAGTCTGTCCATAGAAACAGCTCTTTTATTACCTGAACTAGTTAATGGGTATTACAGTTGCCTATGAAAGTTAACGATGTCTACCATACCAGCAACTCACAGCTTGTTTTCCTTGAATGTTTCAGGAATTAATCTGTGATGTTTCTAGGTGCTTTAGCTTGAATGAGTTTCATTATTCTAATATTGGGTGCTTATTTACAAAGCCCCAGATATTATCTTTCTTTCATGCTATCTTGCTGTATGAGCCTCAAAGTTCTAGCATTGCCAGTCAGTATTGTAACACATGTGATCTTTGCAAAAATTAGGGTTCAAGATTCTGAAGAATTATGGCATACGTCTACAGGAGATCCATCTAGATGTCTACAGCTATGCTCCAGACTTTGAGCTGCTGCCAGAAGAAAACTGCTTAATACTGGGAGCACAGCAAATTCTCTAATAGTCATATAACATTTTGATGTGCAAAAAGAGTCACAGAACACTATAAAGGAAGTTCTGTTTAGAATATCTATTTTGTCTGGTTATAGAAATCTGTTACTAACATTATTAGTAATTCCATATTACCATTTCAGATATTTTAAAGGGTCTCTTAATGTTGGAATGAGAAGTTGACACTATTGATTAAAAAAAAAAAATCCTTAAAGCGGAATGTTTGGTTTCACTTATTATTTGTTTCTATTCTGAGTTAATCAGATTCTGCAAAGTTTCAGACTGGTGAACTGATTAGCTTTTATAAATGCAGTTATTCATTTCCAAGATAGTCTTGTAATGGGTACATTTGTGTTGGCAGGATTGTTGATAAGGGGTAACAATGAAGAGTGTGTTTAAAAAGTGATAAAAAGCAAATGATCTTCAAATTAAGAATAACCAAAAAGTTGGGTTAAAACTAATTTTTATAAATGCTCAAAAGATATCTGTTTAATATATCACTAAATGAATTGAAAGCTGATAATAAATAAATGTAATTTTATCATTAGCTAATTCTTTTTCAGCCAAATTAACATTTTGGGAAGTTTTAGAAAAGCCTAGAAAGTCAGCTCTTTCTCACAAGGGGGCAGTGTTGTGCTATAATAATTCGATATGCTTGTTTAATTGTAAACATAAATGTGAAAAATTTGTATTTCAGTGCCTTAGAAGGCAAATTATGTATGTTCAAATGTATCTTAATGCTTTTGAATGGATCAGATTTTTTTTCCAGGCATGTTTATGATTTAAAGGAGTCATGCACTGAATGAGAGCGAATAAATTGAAGTTTATTCTAATTACTTTTGCTCAAGAAAAGAACTGGAATTCAAATGATATGGTATGGACTGACATATCTGGCTTACACCAGAAATGCTTGAGCCCAGAATGCTTAGTTGTCAACCTTTTCAGAAATTGCATCTATTTCAGGATAGATCAAGTATGGCCATCAGAACACCAGTCTCAGTTTACAATTGAACTAGGCTGCATCTGTGATGTTTTCTTTGAATCGCTCTGGAAATATTAACTGGGTCAAAATCCAGATGCTAGTTTGGGAGGAAATGGCTGCTTCAGAAAAGCAGCAGTGGCTTCCAGGCCCCTTTTGAACACAAAATGGGCTGATCCCTGAAAGCCCTAAGACCATCTTCTAAATTTCATATAGGTTCCCACTTTGATTGGTTAGGCTGCATTTTGTTATATATTTAAAAGGTTATGGAACTTCAAAAGCACTCAGGTGGATATTTTTATATTTCTGCACAGTTTTCCAACGTGGTTCCCTAGCTCCTCCAATCCATTGAGTTGCTGGTATACATTTCATCTTAAGTGGTTGATCTATTTTAAATGGTTTTAAATTAAATTGGTTTCGGTGTAGCATCAGTTGAAGGTCCAGAGCAGGGGTGGACATGTGGCAATTGTCATCCTGGAGTCTCTTAAAGCAGGGGTCTTCAAACTTGGCCCTTTTATGACTTGTGTACTTCAACTCCCAGAATTCCTCAGCCAGGCATGCTGGCTGAGGAATTCTGGGAGTTCAAGTACACAAGTCATAAAAGGGCCAAGTTTGAAGAGCCCTGTCTTAAAGCTTTAAGATTGCTTCTTCACAGGTGCCGAATGTGAGATCCTATTCATTAAGTTGGGATCTAAGGAGCAGTTGGGATTGTTGCTGCTATAACAGCTTCTCTGATGTGTAGCAACCTCCCTGCCTTTGCTGCTGGATTCCATGGCTGAGCTGGTGGTAGAGTTCCCAGACTTATGGTTCTGGGGGGCTTCAATCTGCTTTTCTGATGTTGAAGTCAGAGACAGTTCAGGACTTCTTAGCTACAATGACAACCAAGGGCCTATCTCAGGGACAATGGCTCACATCTGGTTTTTCTGTCCGAACAGTGGCAAGTGATCTGAAATTGTGGGAACTCGTAGTGTTCCCCTTGGTTACCATGGATTTCTTGAGTGCCACTATCTACTGTGAGGAGGTCGAACCTATGAGATCATCTTATCTTAGGTGACCGACAATCTGGAGGACTTCAGAGTGAGCTGGGGTTATTCTGGCTCCAAGTCAGGGTGCTATTTTCACCCTTAAAGTCCTTCATGGGATGGGGTGGATTATTTGAGTAACCTCCTCTTCCTGATTGTAAGTGCACTTCCTACTGGGTCTTGCAGAAGAGGTATATAGAGGCCCCATCTATGAAGAAGTTACATATGACTGGACTCAGGAAATGAGCCCTTTCTGTTAGGGCACCTGTGCAATATCACCACTCCTCAGGTGAGATTAGCCTCATCTCTCCTGAGCTTCTGGAAATCCCTTAAAATTTGGTTGCTTCACCAGGCCTGGGGATTGTAAAGGAATGGTAATTTGATTAAATGTCTCTGTTGTTTATAATCTCTCTTAGCCTTTTATAATGTTACATTTTTGTACTTTTAAAATTGTTTATATGGTTTTTATGTTTTTGGGTCACAGGCATTAAACAAAGACACATGGTGAACATCAAGCTTTCTTTATTGACTTCTCCTTACAACCAAGCAACAACCAAAAGGCATGCAGGCCTTTTATACTGTCCTAAACCTGGACAGCGTCAGCCAATAGGAATCTGGCTGTTTTTGCACCTTGCGCATGCGCGCAAAGCTGGCGACAGCCAGTCTGGTCCTGGGCAGCTTTTGGTCTGCCTGGGACCATTTGCAACATTTTTGAGCCTGCTGAATGCTTCAGCAGGCTCAGGACACAATAATGTTTTTTTTTTTTTCCTCCCAGAATCCATTTGTTTATAACCATATTGCTATGGCCAAATATTGTAGTGATTGCGATAGCTCAATTATATAAGCCATTCAGTTAATAAAAAAGACTCATTAGTGAAGAAATAATAGTGCCCTAACATAACAGGGCCGTATTTTTCCTTCTTCAAGCCATGCTACCACAAATCGCTAGATCTTACCACAAAATGTGTCAAGACCACCTTTCTTTCCTCAGCTAATTAAGAGGTATGTGCAGTTTTCTCTACCTATCACTGACAACAGAAACTATTAAATCCACCCAGAACCTGGGATGCTTCCTAGCAGCATAGGAAATTTGAATTCCTCTCCTTATAAGACTTGCCAGATATATATTTGTGTTGCTGTAGAAGCTTAACTGTTTAGAGATGCTTGATGGCAGATTGAGTCAATCAGTTCTTCCCTCACAGGAACTTGTCAAATATCTAACTGTACTTCAAGTGATTGCTTCCATTGGTATCACTGGAAGTTGCCTTTGAGATACTACCGTAGTTACACTTTGAAGAATACATGTAAGAAGAGCAAGAGTCAAGTTTCTCCACATTTCTCTTTTTGCTGTTATTTTCTCTTGCTTTCTCAGTTTTGATTGGGCTACCAAGGAGACCATTTCTTGGCTCCATCAAGGCAGGCAATCAGTGATAGATTCTTACTTAGACTTGGCTTCTTAAACTGGTTGAAGCCCATCTATCTAGGCATACCTTTCAAAATGCCACAAATGACAGATGGGTTTGAGGGTTCAGTAAGCAAGAGTCCCGTTGCCCATCTTTCTCTGAGTGGGGACTTCAGAGGGAAAAAAAAAAACCTTGAAAGTGGCAAAGGGCAAATTTGCTTAAGAGAGAGGCAAGTTTTGTCACATATGGACAAGCTGTTAGGGAAATGTTCCACAAGCTAATTTAGCTATTCAGCAGCTTTAATTCCTCTCGTGGCAACATGCCAATCCCAGGCACCCAGCATTGGCTTAAATAGAATACATGTCTACTTTTGCTCCCGGTATATGCATTAGCCTGGCCATATTATACTCTTTCAAGCTGATTTATTTCTCTTTTGTATATTTAGGGCAAACAACCTGCAAAAATTGGCACACAAACAAGCCGGCTGTTACACTTGGTTAATAGTTTGAATGTAGCTGTAAAGGAAATGCCCCTATTACCCTTTAAAACTCACTAAGAACTGTCATTTTTGGATGGAGTAGAAGAAGGTTCCAAGCAGAATGTCAGCTTCTCAATAGCCTGGAGAAAACGTAAGGGATCTCCAGCTTAGGCAGCAATTCTGGATGTCAAAACAAGTTTCCTTGCTGTCATAAAATGCTATTTGGATTTTACATTTTTAATTAAAAATTTAATTATCCCCAGAGTATTTTATTAGCTTTTATGAAGACAGCTGCTTTTTATCCTATCAACGAAAGCTTTGCTCTGCTCTAAAGAGCAACTTGTCCCAGTTAGGAGTTTTGTCCTGAATATTTTTCATCACTGGTAAACTAGGTTATTTAATTTAAAGTGACATTTACCACCCCAATTTGATTGAAATGGCTTTTTATTTCAGAAGCAGCAAATAACCTCGGATGGGGATTTTGTGCTTTGCTTACATAAGATGAAATCTTCCCAAGAGCCTAATTTCCCCTTATTTCCATACTGGATCTTGATCCCACCCACTCTGTTTCCATACCATTAGCAGCATGAACCCAGTAAGATCCCTAGAGAAATCAGTGCTGCTGTTAGTGGTTTGGAGCATATTATAGGATGATACGGTGGCATTATTTCTTTACGTTATATATTGATATATATAATGAGAAAACCTGGATAATAAACCTGGACTTTAAATACATTTTTCAATATAAGCAAGCTGGTTACTAGCTGCCTATTTTAATTAAGGTTCAAGTTTCTGCACTTTTTAAAGATTTTTTTAAATCCTGCCTTTATTATCTGCATGAATATCTCAAGGAAGCAAACATACCTTTCCTCCTCCTATTTTCCCCATGATAACCTTCCCCCCCTTCCTCCTCCTATTTTCCTCACAATGATAACCTTGTGAGGTGTGTTAGGCTCAGAGAATCTAACTGCTCAAAATCACCTAGCCGGCTTTCATGCCTAAAATGGGATAAGAACTCCTGATTTCCAACCTGATGCCTTACCCTCCAGTCCTAACTTGCTTTGTAATCCTGATACTTAAATTGGGCTCACATGGGTTTTTTCTTGGAGGGGCATGATGGTTCAGTGGTTAAGATACTGAGTTTGTCAGCTGGAAAGTCAACGGCTTGGGTTCAAGACCCGAGTGCCATGCAACAAGGTTAACTCCTGTTACTCACTCCTGTTACTCACCAAACTAGCAGTTCAAAAACATGCAAATGCAAGTAGATAAATAGGTACCACTTTGGTGGGAAGGTTACAGCATTCTGTATTTTCATATTGATTACACGATGACGGAAACACCTCTCAGGGAAACAGTCCCTCAGCTGAGTATCAGAAATGAGCCCCACTGCCTTGAATCAGTCATGGGAAAACCTTTAAAGTTTTAGTTTTTCTTGAAAGACATGGTATTCTGTGGGCATTGTTCCAATCAGGGCTGTGTACAAATGACCTTTAGGAAAGCAGCATCCTATTGGTAGGGTAGATTTTACCCTTGATTCATCATTCATTGTAGCATAGACATTTCTTCTTGGAGGAGCAATTGGCAAAAGAAGCAATTGCACAGCTGGGTCCCAACTAGTACTCTAAAAAATTGCCCTGGATTAATGTGGTGGGAGAAGGTCAGGAAAGAAGAGGCATTACTTCACTGGGGATGTATGAATCTTTCCTCCCAGCATGGGTGGCATGGGGAAGAAGCACATGTAATACATACCTTGCCTTTTTGCTGCTACTGTCAATCTTCTAAAAGTCCCAAGAACAGCTTTTCAGGGAGGAGGGACAGCACTGAGCTGGAGATGAGCAAGAGTTAACATTTGCTTTTATATGCCATGATACTGAACCTGCTCCTTCATGCATGACACAAAGTCCTGAAAAATGTTAACTTTTTAGCTAGATTGACCTTAAAAAAAAACCCAGAAGAATCTTACAGAAGCCTTGGATACTTGTAGAAACAATGATGAGTTGGATGAGTCAAAGAAGAGCAGAGGAAGGCAGAAACCCAATCAAATGCTGCCCTTCCCTTTCTTTCATTAGTTTCCCTTCCATGCCTGGCAACAAATTAAAATTCAAAGAAAGTTCTAGTAGATTAGATTTAATCTAGCACTTTGTTACATGAGTATACAGTGACAGCCTGCAAGTGAAATAGGTAGACCCCCTACTGATTGTGCCAATATCTGGTATTAATAAGTATATATTGTTAAGTCCAATTGATTTTTTTAAAGTACTGGTACTGTATAGACAGGCTGTTTAAATTAATCACTTCTTTTACTCTCTCCCCAATACCTATCCTTCAGTTGATTTAAAAATATTTCCATTCATAATCTTGTTTCACGTTGTGTCCCTAAATGCATCTGCCCTCCAGACTTTCTGCATTATGTTCTCTCCCTGTGACTATCCTGGAATCTTGATCAGCTCATCAGTTGCTTCCTCTGTTGATTACCTCAGTCACAATCAGAAAATGTATTTATGTATGACTAATACCGGTAGTACCACACTGGAAAATTTACTAAAATGTGCCTTTTGTTGAAAAGAAAATGAAAAAAAAAACCCAACATGGCTTTCCTAATCTAGCAAGAGGCTCAAGCACAGTGTATATTAATTAGCTTGGGGATAGTTTTTGGATTTTTTTTAAAATAAAATTTATTTATTAAACTTCCATGCCACCTATCTTACCAAGGTGATTCTAGACGACTTTTAGTCATATAGTCCACCTATCCCTGAGTCAGCAGAAAATAACAGTGGCATGAAATCTGCCAACCCCAGGGTGGATCCCCTCTTTCCTTTTTTGTCTCTCTTCCAAGTTACTATGAATATACGCCCCCAGGTAATTGATTATATATATACCTTGAGGCTACTTTCAAAAACTGTTAGACAAAGGATGAAATTACTCAGTGTTTTTTTTTTTTAAAAAAAAAACAGATGCCAGAACTCACACACGTCATACAACCTGCCTTGCCTACCCTACAAGATTCCATCTAAAAAAGGTGCCGGAACTCCGTTCTGGGCGTTCTATGACAAAAAAAGCCCTGAAATTACTTCTTTATCATTGGTATCACTAAGACTGTCTTAAGACATGATCAATTCTTTGGTAGGGGATGAGATGAAAGCAGTATCTGGAGACCCAACAGAGAAATGACACTGCTAGGAAATATTTTATGCTGTGGGTAGGTACAAGCGCAGAAGGATACTGAGATCCAATATGCCTAAAAAAACCCACACTACCTTGAATCTGATATAACATCTGGAAAAAAAAATCTGTTTTTGGTCTTGTGAGCCTCCACAGTTGATGTTATGCTTTAGGGGAAAGATCAAAGGGTGAAGGGAATTTTTTCAAAATCCTACATAACTGGGATAATCAACATAATGCTGTTCACAAAAAGAAATATGTTGCCGTCAGCTAATAAGATATGCACTCCTTAAGCTACCATAGTCAATCTACTTAGATTTTACATCTGAAATTGCAATTGATATTCCATTCATTAATAAATCTGAAATTAAAATAACTGATAATGCAAAAATAAAGAAGTCTGGTTTAGAATGAGACACCTTATTAAAAGGCAAGAGCTTTTATGAGCCACAGCACAGAGTGGCTAAATTGATGTAGGAGAGAAAGGCATGGTAGTAAAGCATATGTGGATTACATAGTGAGACAGGTTATAAGAATCTTAATAAATAAGACCATAATGTTTTAAAAAGCCACTGTGTTTGTTGAGACCTGAAGCTTTTTGATCCATATGAGTTCAGGAATCTCTTGCTCAATTCTCCTCCTCAAGTCCCCCCCCCAGAATGGGTTAGTTTGAGATTTGTCATAGAATGTGCACTTTATCCTTGTTCAGGTTCCTGATATTAAACTTGTGTCCATTTTGCACAAAGTTTGTTCTACATAGAGTGCTGAAGGACAGTGCTGATAGATGATGACATATATTGCATTAGAGCAGCGGTTCTCAACCCTTTTCAGGCCGAGACCCCACCTGCGCCACCCATGCGTGGCGCGACCCTGACCTGCTCTGCGCATGCACGGCGCGACGGCCCGAACCACGCATGCGTGACGCGACGGCCCGAACCGCGCATGTGCGCACGACGGACCGTGCCTGTGCGGCACGATGGGCCGAATCGCGCATGCGCGGCATGCGCGCGACGGCCGAGGGGAAATGGGGGAAAAATGGCGGACTGCCATGTTTGGCAACCCCCATGAAATGGTCGTTCGACCCCAAATGGGGTCGCGACCCACAGGTTGAGAACCGCTGCATTAGAGGAAGTACATGTGGAGATGTCTCTAATCCTGTGTGTTTATTTGTTGGGGCGTATGATGATGCTGTTGGTGTACTGTAGATGATGAAAGCAAACTAATATCTGGGTCTGATTCTCATGATAACATCATTATTCTGTTGTTTCTCACTACTTGTGAGAATCTGCTCCCAGTTTAGTGGCTACCCCTGTACAAGTAGAGATTACAACTCAGTGTCCAAGAAAATGCAGTATTGTTGTATGAGCAGTAGCTCACTAATAATGTGTTTAAGTAGGCTGAACTATGAGTTATGTTACCAGACTAATTCTGTTTTTTGGCTATCAAAGACTAACACAGCTCTTTTCTTACAATGATGATGTGAAGGATGTAGCCTACTGTGTCTTTTGAAGAAAATTTCCCTTCCTCTTTCCTGTCCAGTCATTGTTAGAGGTACATTTGAACAACGTTTGTGTCCTGTGTAACATCAATTGAAGGACTCTAATGGTTTATAGATTATATATAAACATACTTGCCTCTCATTGCTTTTCCTAAATAATTACCTTCTGAGAATATTGATGGAGATTCATAATGCCCTATTCAAATCTACCATTTCTAAAGTTTTCTCAGAAGGAGAAATCACTTTAAAACCGTGTTCACTCAGTGTAAATTAGCATTTATAGCCATACATGGTCTATTCCTGTTAATGGAGGATAAAGGTGTTATGGTAACTCAATCTGCTGAAAGTTAAAAGAATTCCTGGGCAGACAGTCCAGGAAAGAAACACAAAAATAATGTTCCAGAAATAATCCAGCATTGTACATACCTATCTCTCTTGAAGCCTCACAATTTTTTCCAACATTTTAAATCAACATCTAACAGAGCCAGATCTAGATAGGAAAAATCACACCAGACAGATCAGGCAAGTTTAGACAGCTGAGACTAGGCCCAAAGCTGAAATCCAGCTGAGGTCAATAAGTCAGACATGTTAGGCTTAGCAAAGGCAGGAATCTTATATAAAGAAGCTCTGAACCTAGAAATCAAGCTTGATCTTTCTACTTAAACAACAGGACACTAAACAGCCAACTGAAGCTGTAGAAAAGTAATCAGGTATCTATAGAAAGATGAGCTCCACTTCCCTGGAGGTGCTGCCTTCATAGTTAAATGTTCTAATTCCATTTTGTAGTTTCCAGCTTTTATAAGGATGACAAGATTGAGGTTTGTCCTCTGAGTCAGATGCCTATGTGAAAGAATGGTATTCTATCTGAATATTTTTGAACATGAGATCGGTTTTATGAATTATCAGAATCTTTTAATGGACCTTGAAATGGTTCTCTTCTCTCAAAGCAAGGAGGAGGATTCATGGATTTACTAACCAAAACATGATTTATTTGCTTTTTTTGCACACTATGATAAATGAGCAAATTGATTACAGTTTAGAGACCAGGTTCCCAATATAGCATCTGGGAGTGTGTCCACATATCCACAGAGATCTGCTTTATTGGAAGGTACAAAGGATGAAAGAATCATAGACTTTCCTCACCCTCTACACAGGGCATTTTGATTCTTTTATCCAATTATAGAGCTCAGCTGAATAAACAGTTGCTTGAGGAACAAAAGCTGAAAGAGAAAAATTCAGGGGGGTCAATTTTTCCAGAAGAAACTCCCCACTTTAATATTCACCTTAACTATAGACAAGGGTATAAAAGATCCATTTTCAGTCCAAACTGTTTAATTGTTCCTTTAGTCCTAAGAGAAGTTATTGCACCTGAAAAAAAGGGGTGTTATAGAACTTAATTTATTTTCATGCTTGGAAGGGCTTCCATTTTGCACACTGACATTTTCCTGCAGTAGTGGCAGAATATAATGTTACATGTGATAATAAGTCTTGAACACTGCTTTTAAAATTGCACCATGCCCTTTTTGCAAGCCAGATCCATCAGTACCAAGAAAGTACACACACATTCAACATGCATTTACTCTTCAGACATAAAAAAAAACCCCACTGATCTGTTTGGGAGCAGGTCATGCTTTGGATACTGCATTACAGCTGATAAATAATAAAAAGTAGACTGGGTATGCCACTGGGGTTTTTGGTGATGGATGAAATACAGGCAGAGTGACTGCTTACAATATGTGGTGCTGAAAACCAGAGATAAGAGGGAACATGCATTAAATATACAGCTCTGTACAAACCATGGAGGAGAGTGGCAACTTGCTTCCTGTACTACATCTGCAGCACACCATCAACATCTCTGGGCTGACAGTTCTGCCCACCCATAGATATCAGCTTTGCAGTGCAAGGGCTTGAAAATGTCATCACAGTCTCACAGTGCTACTGTCTGGAGCAGAAAGGTGGGGGCTATTGGAAAGTATGGGATCAGGGAAATAAAAACAGAGGGCAAAAAGTAAATATGGGAGAAGAGAAGGTTAAGGGTTAAGCTTAGTAATTCCCCCCTTCCCTTACCTGTAAATATGAGCTCCAGATATAATTTGCATTGGTCTGTGTCTGTCTCCAATAGCAACACATGGACTGCCATGAAAGACTATGAGGAAAAAAAAATGGGGAGGTTGCTCCAGACCTCCACTATAATTTCTTTACTCCTTTTATTAATAGTCTTTTAGGAGTCCTTCTTTCTCTCCCCTCTTCTTCTGCCTCTCTCCATTCATCTTACCCTTTTGCAGCATGTTACATAGCATAGAGTGCACCAGGGCCTTTTTGCAGCCTTGACCTTCTATCACTGACCTTTTTGTGAAATGCATTTTCACAGTGGCAGCGCTGTAATGTCTCCCAAAATCCTCACCATCTGCATGATTCAGTTGGTTGGTTTTGCCTCCCTTTATTTATTTATTTTTATTTTAATTCAAATTTCTATGCCGCCCTTCTCCTAGGACCCAGGGCGGCTTACAACAACAATAAAATTACATGTAAAAAAATTTAATAAACAACCATCCAATCCAAAAATCCATACATACAACATGCAATCACATCAAACACACAATCAGCGATGGAGGCACATTCCTAGGCCCGGGGGCAGAACACAGTTCATGCGCCCCAAGCCTGTTGGCATAAATAAGTTTTTAATAATTTACAGAAAGCTAGGAGGGAGGAAGCAGTGCGGACCTCTGAGGGAAGTTGGTTCCAGAGGGCTGGGGCAGCAATGGAGAAGGCCCTTGCCCTAGGTCCCATCAGATGACACTGCCTAATAGACGGGACTCGTAGGAGGCCAACCCTATGTGCCCTAACCGGTCGCTGGGATTCATGAGGCAGAAGACGGTCCCGCAAGTAACCTGGTCCATTGCCATAAAGGGCTTTATAGGTCATAACCAACACTTTGAATTGTGTTCGGAGACCAATCGGTAGCCAGTGCAGCTCACGGAGAGCTGGAGTGATATGAGCATGTCTTGAGACCCAAGACAGCTTGCGCGGCCGCATTCTGGACCACCTGCAGTCTCCGGACATTCTTCAAAGGTTGCCCCTTTCCTGACTTGTGGTTTAGACCATGTTACTCTTTCAATTCATAGGAGTAAATCTGATAGCGTTCGAAACACTGTGAAGGGGATGCAGGACCTGTTCCCAAGTCAACCCAGTCATTTTTGAAGGTACCTGGTGCTGCCACAGTATGGAGACAGTCTTAACATAATCCATGGGCTTTAGCTGCTGTTAGTAGCTGATTTGGTCAATTGATCGTATCTTGCTTGGTTTGTATATTTCAAATGACAGACCTTCTACTTACCAATCCATATGTACTGCAGTAACAAATAGCAAGTCCTAACAAGGCCCAATGGAAACACCAGAAACAAATTAGTGGAGTGTGGTATTATCATTTGAAACACGGTTACTTTAACAATAATTGCATTCACTGGAATCTTAGAAAAAAGTCATCAGAGAACTTATCCTAAATCCATGAACATATTCATAAAGGTGTGACTGTTCCAGTATTTAAAGTGATGGAAAATGGAATGTTGTCTTTAATTGGATGCCTACTCTGAAGGCTCTTTGCCTTCAGTCTAACTAATATTTTGGAAAACATTTCCTAGCTTATATTGCTGAATCGAGTCACAATCAAATTAACATCTCTGTTACTAAGACACACTGCCTTATTATCAGGATTTTTCAAGATGAAACTGATGACTATGTTATCTTGTAAATCTCCACTTAAGGGTAACCTGAACAATCTTTTTATTTCCTTTGACAGTATTTGTTTAAACATTTTTTGACTGCACAATTAATTTCCCTCAAAAAATAACAAATGTCAAGCAATTAATTATAATTCTTCAGACTTTTCCCCTTTTACAGTTACTTCTCTCCTTTTACAGTTACTCATCTCTGTGTGAGTAGACTACCTTATTTTCTACTCCACTACAAAAAAGTTTCATTTTTTAAAAAAACCAGCAGAAAAACTGAGAAAATGGGAATGTGCTGTGGAAAATGATCAGTGGAGCACAAGATATTAAAAGGTACAATGTCTTTTCAAGTACCATTGGCAGTGTGCCATCGGATCTAATTTTAAACAGTATTTGATTGGCCATAATAGGAAGCTGTATGTACAAGAGGATTGAGTGAACATTTAGCTTAGAGTGAACATTTGGTTTCATCCAACTTAATTCTTCTTATGAAGGCTGCCTGCAGTCTTGTATTTGATGAATACGTGTAGCAAATGAGAGAAGTAACAGCTTTGCTTTTGTACAGCACTACTAAACTAGGATTAGGGGTTTATTTGAATACTCAAACCCACATCTGAGTTAAAACCGTGCTGTACTTTTGGCAACAAATCACAACTAGAAAGCATTGTTAATGGCTAGCTTGCAAATTCCAGCTTGTTTCAACGAAGCAGTCACTATGTCTAAAATAAGGATTTTGGATTATTTCAGATGTATTTGTGCCAGTCCAGCAAGATGCAAAACAGCCAAAAGAGGCTTTTTTTTCTTCCAGGATTTGTTCTCCCTTGTCATTGTCCTTGACAACAGCATTCTTTCCATGTTGAAGTTTTTCTTAAGTCTAAAGCAGACATATAAGCTGAATCTATCAATGTCAGGCCACCTGTTTATTCCCACAAAGAACAGCAAAATACTAACTTCACAAAAGGAAACTTGGGATAGCCAGAAAAATGCAGGGAAGATAAGATACCCAGCCAACACAAAAATCCACCTGCAGGGAAAAAAAAAATACACTCAGGCAAAATGGTCACCTATCGAAAATGTTCAAAGAAAACAAACTAAGCCTCACAATCAAGACTGAAAAAGCAGACCTTCTCAAACCTGTTGTACAAAAAACAAAGTACACATCGGAGCTGTGACCACGCTGCTTGTCTTTCCTGTTTTCAAAAGGCTTTTATTTCTTTTTCTGTTTTCATCTGGGACACTAACATGTGTAATGCATCAAAGAGTCGACTGATAATACCCAGACACTCAGAAAGAAGTAGAAATTCTGGAGATCTTTGAAAAAATCCCTGGGGGCTATATTGTGTATGTGTGTGTGTGTGTGAGAGAGAGAGAGGGGGGGGCAAGGAATTGTAAGGAACAGAAGTGTTGACAAGGTGTGGCCAAAACAGTCAAGATGGCCTCCACAAGGCTGCAGTTGAAGCTTCACCAATTTTTAATGTGCTGATCCTACCCAGTAGTCCCTCTCTGTTGAGTGAGGACTACAATTGACTTACAATTACAATTGGGCCCAAAATTTCTGTTGCTAAACGAGACAGTTGTTAAATGAGTTTGGCCCCATTTTATGACCTTTCTTGCTGCGGTTGTTTAGTAACACCGTTGTTAAGTGAATCTGGCTTCCCCATTGAATTTGCTTGTCAGAAGGTTATGAAAGGTGATCACATGACTCCAGGACACTGTGACCATCATAAATATGAGTCAGTTGCCAAGCATCTGAATTTTGATCACGGGACCATGGGGCTGCTGCAATGGCTGTAAGTGTGAAAAACATCCATAAGGTATTTTTTTCAGATTGGGAGTTTTGTTAATGTGTGCATATGTATATTTCTTGAAGCACAGAAACCAACTTTTTGTGAATGGGGCAGTCTGTTATATATGCTGTAGGCATACACTTTCAGTTTGGTATTTTGGATTCAGACATGTCAGGGAGAGTGAAGCTATTTTAAGAAGGAAGAATGAAGAACTTAGTCACTTTTCTGGGGAGACACCAACAACAGACAGCAAAATCACTGTAGAAATGAGGGTCAGATTTTTGACTTTGATTGAATGTGTGACAAAGGAATGGGGTCACTGACCAGTTAGCTTTGTAAAGAAAACACAGGTGACTCTCCTCTTGTCAGGCTTTCCAAGAGTAAAGCTCACTCCTGGGACTTCACACAGCTTAGCTTGGCTATTAGGCAGAACCTTCTCAAATGCCTGATACTGTGTGGCTAAAGAAGAATCTTTATTGTAAACTAGAGTGAAGCTGATTGTTCTCTACCCACATGAGGGTGCAGTTTCCTTATGACATCATTCCTTATGACAACAGTTTAAAATTGTCCTTCCTTCTTCATGCCCTTTCCTATATTTCCATAGATTCCATAGACTCTTTTTGGCCTTGATGCCAAATGCTGGTTGACATCTCCACCACAGAACCATTGGCTGTAGGATTTCTTTTCTGTTCCCAGGTCTTTCTTTTTGGAGAACTTCCATTTATTTTAGCCAAGCCATTTTGCCTTCTGGGAAATGCTTACATGTTTACCAAGTTTACAATTCACTCTCAAAATTGAGAAAGTCCCTACTGGTCCTGAAGCCCAATGCCTTCCTTTAGCATTATAGAAAAAAGGCAAATTGTTATGAACTGCTAAACAAGCATAATAAGATTTTCAGCTGAGTCATTGATTAGTATAAAGACATGGATTTATGAAAACTTGGGTAAATGACAAGAAATAACAGAAACCACATGGAAAGCAAAGCTTAAATTCAAGTTTTGCAGGTCTTATGGGCTTATGAACTTGAAATTTCAAGGATGACAGCAGCACCCATATATTGTTGGGCAAATGTCATCATTGCTCAGCCCATCTGCTGTCAGCCAATTCTTTTCTTGTTTGACATAGCCACCATTTTAGACTTTCATTATGACTGTCACAGGCCCCACTGTTGTGGATGGCGTCCAATAATAAAGAGGAATTGCCAAAACAGCTGAATTGCTGTGTCTTTTCCCAGGGAAACAAAGCCTAGGAATAAAAAGAACAACATTTCTGGAAAAAGTTGAACCTTCCACTCCATTTGTAATGCTTTCAAAGACATAACGAAGTGATATTGTTGGAAATCAGATTGACTTCAAAAGCCAATATATATTGCAGAGATACAGTGATTTTAGTGTAGTTACAGAAATGAATGCATTATAACAGTTAAAACTAATCATATGTGCACAAATATATCTGCATTCATTTATTTTGTGCATTTTAAATGACATTTTCACTCTGAAATATCGATGTTTCATTATTGTATTGACTGTCTGAACATATCTATTCCAATATAAGAAGATGCAGGTACAGTAAGTCTTATCCTTAAATACACTTTCCAGTAAGGGGTTCTTATGAAAGTTTGTATGTATGTATGTGAAAAATCATCATCATCGTCAACATCATTATCTTGAATTAAACCATTTCAAAATGAAGACCTTTTGGTGATAAAAGGTACCCCCTATATACATGTGAGTTGCATTCACTATCAATATAAGTGACCTGCTTAAAGTACCCTTGTAAGAAAATGTTCATAACAAGCTAAATTGATCCTGAGTGGTGACAGGGAGAAGACTCAATCAGGAACCTGTGGCCCAGTAAACCAAATTGTTTATATTAACTGACCATATAGATGAACTTTTTGCTGGTCAGCTAACTAAGGCATGCAGGAAGCACATCACAATAGTAATGGGGGACTTTAATTACCCTGACATCAACTAGGAAACAAACTCTGCATCAAGTGGAAGATCAAACAAATTCCTGACAAATCTAGCAGACAACTTTGTCTCCCAAAAAGTAGAGAAGGGAACTAGGGGATTAGCCATATTGGATCTAATCCTCACTAACAGAGATGAAATATAGAAGGTGTTGAAGCCACAGGAATATTGGAATTCAACATAATGGAAGCACAAGCAATAGAACACAGTCAAACTAGAGTCTTGGACTTTAAGAGAGCTAATTTCAATAAACTTAGAGCTTGGGAAGGATTCCATGGATGAAAATACTCAAGGGGAAAACAACTCAAGAAGCTTGGGAAATTTTGAAAACTGAGATAATAAAAGCCCAGTCTAGCGCAATACCAACAAAGAAAAATAACAGCTCTCAAAAGAAACCAGCATGGCTACATAAAGAACTCTCTGACAAATTGAAAGATAAAAAGGACAAGTATAAAAAGTGGAAAGAGGGGCACCTAACTAAGGCAGAATGTCAGTAAATAGCCCATGCCTGCAAGGATGAAGTGAGGAAATCTAAGGCTCAAAATGAACTAAGGCTTGCGACCAAAGTTAAAAATAACAAAAAAAAGCTTCTTTCAAAATGTAAAAAAACAAGAAAAAAGTGAAGGAAATGATTGGTCCAATAGTGGGGGAAAGTGGCAAGAAGGTGACAAGCAATGGAGAAGCAGAACTATTTAACTCATTTTTTGCATCTGTCTTTACACAAAGGGAAAAAACAGTCCAACCTATCAAAAACAGTAACATAAAAAACAGATTAGAAACACAAGTTAAGATAGGCAAGAAAATGGTAAGTGAGCACCTGTTCAGCCTAGACAAGTTCCAGTCACCAGGACCAGATGGATTACACCCCAAGGTTCTCAAGGAACTGGCAGATGTGATCTCAGAACCACTGAACTATATTTTTCAAAGATCCTGGAGCACTGGGGAACTACCAGAGGACTGGAAAAGAATAAGATGTAGTTGGGGTTCTCATCTGCAAAAATTGGAAAAAAATAGATCCAGGAAACCACAGACCTATCAGCCTGACCTCAATACCTGGGAAGATTCTGGAAAAGATAATCAAACAACAAATCAGCGAACACCTAGAGGCAAACAAGGTCATTACTAAAAGCCAACATGGGTTTGTCAAAAACAGATCATGCCAGACAAATCTTATTGCATTCTTTGACCAAGTGACAAAATTAGTAGACCAGAGGAATGCGGTGGATATAATTTACTTGGACTTCAGTAAGGCATTCAATAAAGTAAATCACAACCTACTACTTGATAAGATAGAAAAATGTGGGTTAGACAGCTTCACCACCAGATGGATTTGGAGCTGGCTGACCGGCTGTAGTCAGCATGTTGTCCTCAATGGAACTGCATCTACATGGAGGGAAGTGTGTAGTGGGGTGCCCCAGGGCTCTGTTTTGGGCCCAGTGTTCTTCAACATCTTCATCAACTATTTGAATGAGGGGATAGATGGGGAACTCATCAGATTTGCTGACGACACCAAGCTGGCAGGAATAGCCAACACTCCAGATACAGGAGGATCTGGACAGACTTGAACACTGGGCGCTATCTAACAAAATGAAATTCAATGATGAAAAAAGTAAGGTTCTACATTTAGGCAAGAAAAACCAAATGTACAGGTATAGTATAGGGGGTACCTTGCTCAATAGTAGTAATTGTGAGAAGGATCTTGGAGTCCTAGTGGACGATCACTTAAATATGAGCCAGCAGTGTGTTGCAGCTGCCAAAAAAGCCAACACAGTGCTAGGCTGCATTAACAGAGGGATAGAATCAAGATCACGTGAAGTATTAATACCACTTTACAATGCCTTGGTAAGGCCACACTTGGAATACTGCATCCAGTTTTGGTCACCACAATGTAAAAAAGATATTGAGACTCTAGAAAAAGTACAGAGAAGAGCAACACAGATGATTAGGGGACTGGAAGCTGAAACATATAAGGAAAGGCTGCTGGAATTGGGTATGTCTAGTTTAGTGAAGAGAAGGACGAGGGGGGACATGATAGCAGTGTTCCAATATCTCAGGGGCTGCCACAAAGAAGAGGGAGTCAAGCTATTCTCCAAAGCGCCTGAAGGCAGAACAAGAAGCAATGGATGGAAACTAATCAAGGAGAGAAGCAACCTAGAACTAAGGAGAAACTTCCTGATAGTTAGAACAATTAATCAGTGGAACATCCTGCCTCCAGAAACTGTGAATGCTTCAACACTGGAAGTTTTTAAGAAGACACTGGACAGCCATTTGTCTGAAATGGTATAGGGTTTCCTGCCTGAGCAGGGGGTTGGACTAGATGACCTCCAAGGTCCCTTCTATCTTTTTAAAAATTATTATTATTATTATTATTATTATTATTATTATTATTATTATTATTATTATTATTATTATTATTATTATTATTATTATTATTATATCTCAGAGATGGTAACTATAGCCCCTGGTTCTGCCTTTGTCCAGGGCTGCTCAGCAAACTGTTTTGTGGGAAGATTAGTGTACACTATATTGTATGCATGCTGATCAATTTATCTTATATCCTCAAAGTGAGTTGGCTGCTTTAAGTGAGCCAGGGTTTGACCATAACAGTCTCTTCACAGAATATTATGGACCACCAGCTAGATAGATGGTAGATGGATGCTTTATTAATTTCCCACACAGAGCTGAGAGATGGTGACTAGTCCAAAGTCATCCAGGAGGCTTCCAAGCCCAAGGAAAGACTGGAACCTCCCCTCTCATAGTCTAGCACCTAAATCAATATACCATAATGGTTCATATTTTAATAGTATATTGAATCATTTTGTTGCAAAATGAACATTGTTACATTTTTCAAATACATCTGCTTGGACTCTGCACCCAAAGTGACAACTTCATCTTAGTTCGTTTTCATCTGATATAGTTCTGCCACGACGCAAAATTTGGCTGCATATTTAATCTACCCTGAAGGAGCAGGTCTTCAATATAGGGATACTCATGGATTTCTAGATTCAAGAAATCCATGAGCAGCAATTGGGAGCTAAGTCCAGAGAAGCCTTAATGGTTGCAAGAGTTCATTTTGGACTTAGGAGAATGATTTGTGCCCTTCTCATTATGAGTTTAAAATGCTCTCTATATGGTCACCTTTGAACTCTGTGAAAACTGAAGTTTGATATTACATTAGTTGCCTGTAAGTTTTTGAGATAAGTTAAAAATGCTGATGCTTACTTAAAATATCCTGGGTGGCTTGGCTATCTTCAGAACTATGTCTTCTAACTAGTTTCAGCCAGTCTTGAGAAGTTTTCCTAAGCTCTGGATCCCCAACTTTTTAGAAGTTAAAGAGTAAGGACCCATATGGAATCATTCTTACTGATGGTCCTGACAATGTGGAGCAGCTTATTTTGTAGGGTTTGCTTTGTCCCCAACATATCAGTTTCTGAATCGGCTTTGAAGAGAGTTTTCTTCTGAGAAGCATTTGGGTGTTACCAGCATTATTAAGTTGTTGCAAGGTATCTTTCTTGGGTTGGCTAGACAGTTTTTAAGCAGTCATTCACTGTGGAGTTGTGGAAGTTTGGAGGCCATGTGTTTTATATTTTATATGAATTTTTTGGATTCTTATAACCAATCTTGAGGCATTTTGATGAAGCAGTCTACAAATACATTATTATTAAATAAACTGTAGTCAATTGCACACCTCAACAGAGATACCATCTCACCAAAGAAGATAATGGAAGAGGAGAGTTCTGCTGGATGGAAGAGGTGTGCTTAGAAGGGATAGGTATGCTGTATGACCCTTGTTTTTTTTATTTAATTCTGGCTCTTAAACTCTTACACCTCCTTACAACAATTGATTTATTTATAATGGATTAACTGAGGAGGTCAGACAAATGCCTGAAGCTTCCTCTTCTGTTCTCCAACAATAGTCAAGGAAGCAAGGGAAATTTGAATGGCACTTCATTAAATATATATGGTATGTGAATTCAGAGGGTGCTGCTTATGACACAAGGTTAGGAAAGAGCTGGGATAGCTGAGTATATCTCTCTTTCATGTGATACCCATTCCCAACATAATTTCTCTGCATCTCTTCCAAAGTTTTGACATCTGCCAGGACAACAAATAAGCAGCCACCAATGGAGGGTTATAAATATTTACATTTCCTTGGCTTTACTGATAGAAGAACTTCATGCCAGCATGTCTCACCTAATTAGCAGAAAGCTTCAGAAACCAGAAGAAAGCTTTCTGAGGGGGTTCACACTTCATTAGTAATGTTGACCCCACCTTTCTTTTAGGCCCTGCCCAACACTCTCTGGCATGCCATTTGTACAGTGGGATATGTCAAAGTAACACATGGAAATCTGTGTGATGTATATCAAAGGTAAGCCTAGCATGAGTGGGTAAGAAGCTCAGAAACCAATTCTTACAGCCACCCAGAGTGAGGCTGTTTTCATTCCATGATTGACCTCATTTATCCAAGAGATGAAATGAAATATATGTGTTGGCTGGGATTTATAAATATTTGCACATCATCATCCAAGGCCATCTCTTTAATAAAGTGCATGCCACTTCTGTATTGGCTCTGAGGTCCTGAGCTGAGATCTGAAGATGTTAAAATGTACTGTTGCCTAAAGCAAGACCACACTAGAAAAATTGGAAAGTAAGTTAAATGGGCGGCCTATACATTTTATAAATAAATGGATGAATGAATGAAAAATAAATAAATAAATAAATGGATAAGAATTGCTAATAATAATAATAATAATAATAATAATAATAATAATAATAATAATAATACAACTGGAGCACCACTAATTCACCATTAGTCAATTGCAAAAGGCGGCCTTACTAGGAACTGCTTCCATCCTGCGACGATATCTGTAATACCATCAAACATCCACATCTGCCTATCCCAGGTCCTTGGTAAGGACTCGATAGGTAGACAAAAAATGCCAAATCCAGTCTGAACATCTGGCTGACTGTGCGATGATTAATAATAATAATAATAATAATAATAATAATACAACTGGAGCACCACTAATTCACCATTAGTCAATTGCAAAAGGCAGCCTTACTAGGAACTGCTTCCATCCTGCGACAATATCTGTAATACCATCAAACATCCACATCTGCCTATCCCAGGTCCTTGGTAAGGACTCGATAGGTAGACAAAAAATGCCAAATCCAGTCTGAACATCTGGTTGACTGTGCGATGAATAATAATAATAATAATAATAATAATAATAATAATAGTAGTAGTAGTAGTAGTTGGAAGGGTCCCCGGAGGTCATCTAGTCCAACCCTCTGCTCAAGCAGAAAATCCTGTACCATTTTGGACAAATGGCTGTCCAGTCTTTTCTTAAAAACTTCCAGTGTTGGAGCATTCACTGCTTCTGGAGGCAGTTTGTTCCACTGGTTAATTGTTCTAACTGTCAGGAAGTTTCTCCTTAGTTCTAGGTTGCTTCTCTCCTTGATTAGTTTCCATTGTTTCTCATCTTGCCTTCTGGTGCTTTGGATAATAGGTTGATTCCCTCTTCTATGGTGCAGAAAGTTAAGCTGATGATGAAGCTTTGCAGGAATATGTGAATTAGGCATTCCATATTGAATTGTGATGCAAAGTGTTATTCAAATCAGTTTTACAGCTTTAGATTAGTTGTAGATACTGTTCATTTTGGTGTGGTAGAAACAGTCCCTCCAAATTATTCTTTTACAAATCTCATTCAGTATATTCCTAGTGCTTCTCCTCCTACCAACATTTCTCTGCTAGTACTTGCTTCTGCTTTATAATATGTGCTACATAAACGATCTCCACCCAGATTAAGACCATGAAGATCTAGAATGGTATCGCAATACAATGCTGTCAATCAGTTGCTTATTGCATCACAGAGCCTTGGTAAGAGAAACTGATAGGAAGGCAGGCAAATATGAATAATGAATAGATCCCCAATCTGATACCCTCAGAATGCAGTATGTTTGAAGAATTTCCAGTTTTTGAAATCAGGAGCAAGGCTTTAATTTACAGGCATCAACAGACCCCTCTTTAACATTTCTTTTCAAAAGTTTCCCACATGCCATGACAGCTGTCAAGGGCAGCTGAACTGTGGCACACAATTCCACACATGTAGCAAAATGCTTCTGGTGCTCTCTTTTGACCTTTGCCCTACCTTTTACCTCCTACTCTATAAAACTTGGCTCAATTACAAAGTATAATTCATCCAATATTCCAATAACTCTGAATGAGATAATGAACTCGGTGACACAAAGCTGACCCCTGGTTACACTAATAGTGATAATGATCTTCTTAAGGTCTCAATTGTCCTGCAGTTCTGGAATGGTGCAAAGTAAATTTCTCTCTTTGTGTGTGTGTCCGTCCCTGTTTAAGTAAATAAAAAGAATATACTACCTGCTCTGAGCAACACTGGCAACAAAAATATTTCTTAATTCAGCAAGTAATAGGCCAGCAATTGGAGCAAACAAAAAATGCTTTAGTGCAGCCATAAATGGGCAGTGTCTTGTAGGAGTTTAGTCTTCATAAAGAGATTCAGATGAAGTTTGTTATTTGGCCACCCAATTCGCCAGCTAAAATTAAAACCAATTAAAATCAATGTAAAAAACCATAATGAAGACATGACACAATTGAGACCAACCCCTTTAGATGCAAAAAGATCAAGGTCCACACATGAAGATCCAATTAAATTAATTTATTGCTAAACAGCCTATGCACAGGAATTTCTCAATTAATTGGCTGGCACCTGCCTGGAGTTAGATAAGGGCCATGGAATTCAAGGGAGAAGTTGGACTTTGACCACTTGTGGCTACAGAGGGATTCTAGGCTGATTCCTCTTTTAACCCCCCCCTCCAGATTGTGCCATTTCTTCTCCCACCAATCCATAGTGATTGTACATCAAATCATTTCAGATGGTTCTACAAAGGCAGTTGTGCAATTACTGCAAATGTTTTTTTCAACAGAAAGAAAAACAGTTTCAAGTTCCTAAAATGTGTCTCTTTAATCTGATTGTTGTTAGAGTAGTGTGAAAAGAAGTATGCTCATTCTGCACATTTTGTTAGCAATTATTTTTTAAAAAACATATTTAGTAGTTTAAGACAGCCCTGGATATTTCATTGGAGAGCTTTCATATAATTAACAACACAACCAATTATAACCTGTATGGTTGAATAGTGACCCTCCTAATTCATGTTTACTCGTTTAGACATATTATTTTTAGTAACCATAATTACTTGATAGAAAATGCATATAGCTAGAAGTCACCCTTTTATTTATTAATTTTACTTGTATTCCTGTTTTCACTAAAATATCCATATAGATTATAATTTTTTGTTGAGGGATTCAGCGTCATAATATAGATGCAGTCAATATCCACAATTTTTAAAAAAAACATTAGCTAAATGACAGCAAGAATATTCCAACCCCTAGGAATAGCAATAGCCCACAAACCCACAGCCACAATCCACCAGGAATTATCCAGAACCAAAGACAAGATAGAGAAGGATGAAAGAAACAATGTAATCTATAAAATCAACTGTAACAACTGCAACCAATTCTACATGGGACAAACATCACATCAATTAAAAACCAGGATCTACGAACACTGGCTGGCAGTCAAATGCCACCATCCCAAATCTCTATCCACACTGACATCAAAAAACACCAATTCAACTGGAGAAACACTAAAATCATTGGCCACGCAATCAACCAGATACAGATTACTAACAAACTTGGGACTTATTTTATTGTTGGCTAGAGGAGAGAATGAAGGATTAGGAATTGAATATGTATTAGCATAGCTGAGCCCAGACTGCTCGTTGGTTGAAAAATTAATATATGTATGTAAAAGAAAACCACTTAGCAAATTTCTCACTTGGCAACATAAATTTTGGGCTCAGTTGTGGCTGTAAGTTGAAGACTACCTGTACAGTACTTCGTTCTAGGGAAGCTAAGTATTGATATACTATGGATCCACTATATTATTAAGAAAAGCAGTTTATAACTCATTTAATAAAAGTTATTTAATAAACGTTAATTTGTTTCTTCCTTTCAATGTTAATAAAGTGACTGTGCTGATCTAAAAAAAATAAAATAAAAAATAAAATCATTGGCCACGCAATCCCCTGCCACATTCATGTATTCATCGAAGCCTGGCACTCCACAAGTAATTCCATCAACAGACACATTGACCTACAACCAGCCTACAATCCCCTCAGAATCCAAATCAACCGCACAGCCAGCCAGAGACAGCACCGACCCTCAACCAACCCATGCAAGCGTCTCCTTCCCCTCACACCAGCAGTTCACCTCCCAATGACCCTGACCTGATGTAACCTCTCCATCACAAGACCCATCACAAGCCTCTTACTGATGACTCATACCTGACCCATCACAAGACCCTCACTTGACACACCCACATCAGAAGCCCTTATAAACAGAACACTGACACTGATATCCCCTAAACTCCGCTGAAGATGTTACCTAGCTTGGTAATGAAACATTCGGAAACCAACCCACCAGCTCGGAGAATGAATCTTCACCCTCACCAATAGCTATTTGTCATTCTAAAAAGCCAGTGGTGAAGAGATGAAACATGGGACATAATTGATGTCCTATAATTAGAGAGGGAAAATAAGGATGATATTATGTTTTTAGATTGTACTTTCTTGACCAGGTGCCTTCCATATGTGCAATGTCTAAAATGCCAAAATTCCCTTCAGTATAGTTTGGAAATCTGGTGGAAAATTCCAGAGGAGACCAATACATCTAGAATTATTCTTACATCTGGTTCCAAGCTGAGAAAGCTGATTTAGATGTGCATTTAAAATGTAATCCTGGATTTGAAAAACATGAATAGAATGAACATTACAACCCTAGGAAAGAAGTTATATTCTGTACAGAATACATGCAAGAAAGGATGGCAGAGAGTAACATGTGAGATCCATTTATTTTGGTCATCATCAGCATGGACAATTTTATTTTTTAGAGATTGAACATGAATATTATTAGCCAAAATATTTTAAAAAAGGTTGCTTTCAGTTTTTGGAAGTAAAATCAGAATTTCTGGTTATTTCTGAGAAAAAACAATCTTGATGTCAAACTAATAGCTTTTTGGTAGTCACAAATTGTTCTAGAGGACTTTTAGGTTGAAGTGATATACCACCAAAAGTCACTGTTATAGTGGCAATGTTCAATATTCAGTTAGAGCTTTCACTGTATGGGTTGGGTTCAAAACTAGAAATATTCTAACCAGTTCCACATTTGTCTGAATGTAATGCAATCCAACTTTCTGCTGTTACTGGAGAATGATTCAGAGTGAAACTGAGTTCCAATCTTGTGGAGAAGATTGTATCTGAAATAGTAATACACTGTTTCTTCTATTCTTTAATAAAGCACTTTATAGCCCAACAAATGCCATACAATTAAAATCACTTTTATTTTCTTATTCCTAGGGCAGCTAATTGTCCTGAACTTCTCTAGAGTGATCTATACACATTGTCTCAGCCTGCAATGACAACCCACCATCATAATTGTGCAGAACTTACTTTAAATTTATAAAGACTTGGTGCATGCCAATCATTTGTATAAGGAGGAAAAGCTATCTATCTTGACATTGTCTTTGCTTCCTCTTTAAATGACACAGATCATGGTATATTTTTAAGCAGGACACCAGGATGACCTTTCAGACATCTTGAAGTGCAGGTTGGATTATCAGTGAATGATGATTTGACCGTTGGGTCAAATGGTTTACAATCTGAAGACAAACCTATTATTACCTGAACTGAATAGTCTCCTGTTTTACTGTTCCTTGTTAGAAATTTTGTGCAAGCATCAAAATAGTTTTGTTCTTTTTCCTGTAAGTAAAGTGGTATTATACACTGATATGCAAAAATGCAGTAGTTTATGTATATACCCCTGGATAGTCCATTTAGATTAAAATGTTAGTATGCAAGAAACTAGAAAAAAGGTAACCCAACAATATTAATTAGAGTTGTGCAAAAATGATTTGAAATTTAGATATGAAGTTGATTAAATAGAATCACTCTTTTCAATCAAATTGCTAAATTGATCCACTTGAATTTAATCAGGTGCCTTTGACTAGATTTGGATGTTTTATTTTGTATGGACTTCTGTATATATGGGAGTGCGCATGTGCAGGCATACACGCACATACAATTTTACCAAATTGAATAGGGTATCCTAGTAAATTGAGTTAGACATTTGATTCAAAAAGGCTTATCTCTTCAAAATGAATCATAAATTTGAATTTGATGTTTGCTGATTTAAACACCTATATTATTCATAGGACACTTATTCATAGGACACTTAATAATAGAACACTTAATCTTTGGATAAATTTATCTCTTAATAAATCTAACCAGTGAGGAATGTTGAGTTTGACTCTACTATTATTTGTGAATAAATCTAGGTTAGAAAGGGATAAAAGATTCACTGGGATTTGTTGATTGATCCCTACGGGATTCACAATGAAGTAAACCAATAATGTTTTTTTAAATTTACAATTACTTCACCACAGCACTAATAAAAGTTCTCTTCCTTAAAAGGTATTTCCCCCTTTATTCTAATATGGAAGGTCTGTTACCTTACAGCTGGTAAAGGAAATACATTTGTGGTCAGAAGTAAGTCTTTTTAAATTCTAGTAACTGTCCATTGCCATTATTGTATTTTGGTGGAACTGTTAAAAAAGCAAAGTAAATCCTATAAAGGCTGGAATTTGCTTGTCCTTGTTTTAGGGGTTTGTACCATGACACTCAGCCTATCTTTCCCTATTTTTCTCATGAGGAAAACAATAGGACTATTTGCTGTAAGGTTGATGGGCTTCATCTTTAATAGTCTGCTTGTATCCTAACTGAGAGGTCCCCAACCTTTTGGGCACCAGAGACTGGTTCTGTGAAGAGAAGTTATTCTGTGGACCGGAGGGTGCTGCCTGCGAATGGGGCTTTGCTTGTTTGTGCAGACCAGTTGCTGGCATGCCATGGCCCAGTACTGGACCATGGACCAGGGGTTGGGGACCCCTGTCCTAACTGACTATTGAAAGAATTGTGAATCATTAGAAACTGGGACTCATGTGTCTGCCTTGGCCTCCGAGCCAGGCTCCAAGAAGCAGGAGAAATTCCCCCACCATGAGAATCCTGCACTCTGGCAAAATACATGCCTCATGGGCAAGTGGACAGATGCTGACTCTACAAGCAAGACCAGTACCTCACTACTGGCAATCACTGAACAGGGAAACCTCATCTGTGCACAGTCAATGGGGAGAGGATTTAAACTGCTCAGGACTGCCTTCCATTGCTAGAAAGAACTTTGACATATGGCTTTGTGCATCATGAGTCCCTGTTCTTGACCAAGCTTCTTGGTACTTTTCAAGTTATTGTGTAATATTGGTTTATAGACTCTCTAGTCAGATTTTTGTTTGGTTTTTTTCTCATTCCAGACCAATAGGTGTCCAGTCTTTTCTTGAAAACGTCCAGTAATGGAAGACCAACAATTTCCAAAAGTAAAACATTCCATTGATTAATTGTTCTCACCATCAGGCAATTTCTTCTTGACAATCTCTCCTAGACTGGATCTCTCTTTAATGATCTTCTAGCCATCACCACTTGTTCTGCCCTCAGGTGCTTTGGAGAATAAGTCAAACCCTGCTTCTCGGTGACAGCCCCTTAGTATTAGAAGACTGCTATCATACAGTATGACTTCTTCTCTTTGTTAAACTATGCACACTTAGTTCCTTTAATTGTTTATCATATGGTTTACCCTCCACACTCTTATCATCTTTGTTACTCTTCTTTACACTCTTTCTAGATGTTGAGACATCTGTTTAAGGAAACGTAAATATTTAATTACATCTTCCATGTAGTGGCTGCTTAATTCCTATTAGTATATATTTTTCAGAGAGACATGTTGATCTCTGTAATAGTGACTCAACAAATCAATTAAGTAAAACTTCAATGCATGCTGAAGAACAGCCCATCTCTTGATGCATATTTTGTGCACCCCCATGAGAAAAACAATTTCCTGAAATCAGACCTGTAACAGCTATTTCCTTTTAAACCTTTACTCTTTTTTTACAGCAACCTTGCTAAATACTTAGAACATTGGATTCCTTCCAGCTTAGTGTCAGGTTTCCTTGCCTCTCCAATAAATAACAATGAACCATTTCTCAGAATCTGCATAAAGTCAAAAGGCCTAATAAGTTACAGACTCAATTAGCAATAAAGGCACCTGTTAACCATCCCTACTAACCACCTTTTCTGACCTGGCACAAAATCCTAAAGAGGTCTTACTCCCTGGACTTGGAGCTTTTGCCAATTCAGCAGTTGCAAATTACACTATGGGAAGCCAACAATGAAAATGTGAAAAATTGAACAAATGTCCTTTGCAGACATTGATGGTATAAGATGTTGTGAAAACTATTCTGCTCCTTAACAAAATATATCCAACACTGCCGAGTGTGCTCTACCAAAGTTATGAAGCTTCTTATTATTTCTTCCATTCTAAAACAGAACAGAATTGTTCTTTTTTTATTTCAGAAGAATCAAAGATCCCCACAACTGGTACTAGAACAAGCAGATTGCTACTCAAGTGTGAAGATATTTTAGGGATTGACCAAGAGTTGTTGGAAGATGATTTTATTCAAAGGCTTACTGACTACCATTCTTAGTCTTTTGTTTACATTGGGCTCTTGGGATACCTGATACGATTTTTTTAATGCCGTCTATATTATGTGACATAGATCCTACCATTAATACATCTGGGGTATTTGTGGAGGGGGAGGGGAAGTGTGTACAATGTACTCTTGGTTGCGCAGTTACTTTTTTTCAACGAATAGGACATTTTGCTTTTTGTACATGATGCCACTGAAGAGTTTAAAGTAGAGAGAATTGAACAGTCAAGATAGAACCTTGAATGAATAAAAGGTCAAATCTCCTATCTTAACTCCAAGCAAAAGCAACAAATACACAAACTACCATCTTTTTTGATATTAATAAAGTTTATTGTGGTACTTCTCTGGTTTGGCACCTTTCTTTAAGAAGCACAGCCCTGATCAAGGAAAAGCAGATCCCATAGAGGAAGGATGATACTTAAAGAGCACCTTATGCCACTGACTGTGTGAAAAATCTCAGAGACAATCTGAAGCCAACTAAGCATCAAATTTGGCTGGGTAAATATGAAATATGTATACAATAACAGATTTTTTTGAAGAATATTTGACGTTGTAATGCATGTAGTGTGAATTATTTTTTTATGAAAGGAAAGACAATATCAACAGCAACATTTTAGTAATTTATCAAGCTATCAAGGAATTTGTGCTTGGCTAACAATGTTAAGACAGCATCTGATACCAACTTCTGAGAGGACTGCTAAAGAAAAATGAATGATCTAAACCGCATAGGCTAATCAGCTGGCACAGGATTCAAATACAGTCCTTTTGAATGTAGCAAATCAAAATAAGACACAAGAGAAGCATTTGAATTTGATAAGCATTTGCTTCTTTCTCTCCTGGAAATAAACATTTGCATCCACTGGGAGATTTAATGAATCACTTTGAAAATGGTAAGTGAATTGCATTCTTTCCTACTTGAGATCATCTTGCTTTAATTATCTCCGTTTGATGTTCAGAAGCCTCTGTGAAATGAAATGTATTTGTCAATGTAGGGGTAAAAATGGTTTCTCCATCAAATGCTCTAGATTAATAAGGAGCAGTAAAGAGAGAAAATGATTGTACCACAAGCTGAACGCCATTTCTCCCCATCCCCCTCTTAGCTGCTTTAACACTGAAACATGTTTCATGTAATAGAAAAAAAGCATGGCTGCAAAAGGCAATACCGCCTTCATCGTTTTTATGAAACCAGTAAGAACTATCAGCAGATGCTGATAGAGGTGAATTATGTTATAATATTCAAAACAATGTGTGAATGAAGTATTTTCCTGAACAAAATAGAAGTGTCCAACAACCCAACAAGAAGTAGCATTATTGTTAACTGAGAGAATGGGGTCAAAGGCATAAGATAGCATCTTTTTTAAAACAACCCCAAAGCTGTGTTCACATGATACATGGAACCACAAAGTAGCCCATACCTGATAAATAGATGTAGTGTTCAGATCCAGGCTTGGTGACCAGATGCACAAACTACAATCCACATCTACCAAAAAGGGAATCCCATTGAAATCAGCGAACTTTGATCTAAAAGGCATAGCTTTGGGAAGACAAGACAATTAAGACTGCAGTGTACTGTACTCCAAGGAATAAGACACCAGTCTCTCCAGAACTCAGTTGAAATTCATTTGTCTCATTTTGCCCAGAGTCACTTTGTAGGGGAGATGGGCAGCATAAAAAATTAATAAACTAAACAAAACAATATAACAAAATAAAATAAATAAATTCTGAGAATATTCCCAAACATATCTTGTATGCTGAAAACATACATTGTTAAGTATTATAGTGATTTTGTCATGCAAACACAATCTACAAATCTGATTAAAATTTAGGACTCCATGAAACATAGTTCACAGTCTTAAGAACTATATAACTCATAGGATGGAGGAGAGGCAGCTAGAAAAAAATGGAAGGGTCCCCAAAGCACAAATTAACCACTGAATGAGAATTTTAAAAAAGAAACACTCCAAATTTTTTTGGTTTTCATATTGGCTTATGAATACAACAGCCATAATATGGTGTCTTCCTGCTGTTATGTTCATTTCTAAATTGAAACTGCTGGAATGCTTTAAGTCTGTAAGATTGTCTGGGAGACTACACATCCTCTTCATGACCTGTTTTCCTTGTTACCTTCTCTGTGGTATCCGAAACAGAACATCTATGTTCAGTCACAGTTTTTTTCCATACAATATTAACCTTGTGAACTCTAAAGCTTCTTCCTTCCATTATGTATTCAAGATGGACAGTGATTAATATTTATATGTTACTTATATGTAAGGGTGTAGGTCTATACATATGTTGTATATAGTATGTTTAAATGTGTGTTATGTATGTGTAAACTTTGAGAGCAAGCAACTAAATTTCATTTTTAATGTGTGCCATTGTGCCCACAGTAAAAAAAATGACAATAAAGGTTATCTATCTGTCTGCCTGCCTGCCTGCCTGCCTGCCTGCCTGCCTACTACCTACCTACCTACCTACCTACCTACCTACCTACCTACCTACCTACCTACCTACCTACCGACCTATCTATCTATCTATCTATCTATCTATCTATCTATCTATCTATCTATCTATCTATCTATCTATCTATCTATCTATCTATCTATCTATCTATCTATCTATCTATCTATGTCAACTTACTTGTCAGCTATTTATTCTCCATCACCTTATCATTTCCACCACCACCTTTGGGTAGCTTTAATACAGCAAAACAAAACAAAACAAAACAAAATGCCAGAATATGTCTAAGGTAGACATCACACTGAATACAAGACCTACTGTGCTCATTCAGTCCAAAATATATTAACCACTGAATAATAATCTAATATGGGTTTTTTTTAATGGATGAAAAGCTTGCTTGATCTCAAAAGAAAAGACAGATAAACATTTGCTTCACTTATCTATACTTACCACTGGGTGCCAGTAAAGGAACACATTTACTTTATACCTCTTTGACCAGGAATTAGTAACATTCCCACCACTAGAAAAAATTATTCAGGCAGCACAAAAGACTGCAGATCTCCTGCTTAATGGTGCCAATGCTCTGGGAAAGGGAGGCAATAAGCACAAGACTTAGTGGTTTTTACAGTAGCATCCTTTCTTACTTTGCCAGGAAAAATAAAATCAAAGCGTCTCCAATGGGATCAGAAATATGGGCTGGAATAGCAAACTCTCACATAAAAGTGAGGTATATGTGTTTTGTTTTCTTCTGCATTTCTTTTATGCATTGCCACAGCTGCATTAGTGATCCAAAATCAATTAGATGGGAATGGGGAAGGGGAAGGGGGGGGTAAGGGAAATAAAAGACTGGATACAAATTTTCAAAATCCCCAAATGCCAGACTCTTTTATGAAAGATTGAGTCTCTGTCTATAGTCAAGGACCTGACTGACTTGGTACAGTTGGTTTTAAATGAGTGATGTTGTATTAATTTAGGGTGCAATGGTAAAGTTCTCCATGGGGCTTTTTAACCTATGAACGAGAGGAACAGTAAGGACAGCACGTGAGCTGAGGATAGGACATAAATTGGTTTGAAGAACAGTGACATTTATCATTTCAAATCTATCTTCAGTGACTCAACAAATCAAGGAGACGGGCTGACAATGACATATGTTAAAAAAGATTGGGGCTTTGACTGTATGGGTGCAACCACCATCATGATATTTTTGTTTTTCCTGCTCCCCAGATGGCCCTGAAGGATTAAAAAAAAAAAGAAGGGCAAGAAAAGGAGAGAGAGAAAATCCTGCTTAAAGGCTTCATGATGGTGACCATCTAACAAAGTACATTTATTTCTTATTGAATTTCAAATGAACAACTCCACCATCCCAAACAATCAATTAAACATATATCACAACACATAAGAGGCTAGAAACATAAACATGAAAATCTGAAGACATAAATTGAAAATCTGAATCACAAAATCTGAAGGCATAAATTTCTGATTTACCATACTACTACTAGTATGTTGGCTGCAATAAAATATGCTTAAAATTCCCTCCAGTAGGTCTTAAAATGATTACATTTAGCTGGGTTAGTAACTTAAGGCTACAAGCTTGTGTTCACTTCTGTGATAGCAGGAACCATTGACTCTAATTCTGAATTAAATATATATATTTAACAACTCTCGCAAACAGAATTTATGTCTCTGTAATTTCAGTAGTGAACTACTTAGCTTTATTCTTAGCATCTCTGGAGTCAGTTTTTAATGTCTTATGAAACCTGTCAGTTATACTTCTTGAGCTGAACATGACAAAAGAACAGATCCACTAAAAGTTTGACCTCTTACAAATTCATTTCTTTTCCAATAAAGGAGAATATTTGTAGCTCACGGCTGAAATGAGGGGTCCTTGGTTCTCTCTGAGCTTGGTTGTTTTCTTGCAGATGTTTCATTACCTAAACTAGGTAACATCATCAGTGCTAATCTCAAAGATCACCAAGCTCAGAAACCACCAAGGACTCCTCATTTCTTTTCCTCCATTGTTAAATCTAGTAGCCTGAAAATGGGAAGTTAGTTATTGGATATGACAGGTATGCTTCTGGACAGAACTAGATAGAATTTAATTTCCCCAACCTGAGTTCTTGCAGTTTTTCTTGCTTGTATAAGACAGACAAGACAGTTGTATCTAGCATGATAGACCTTCTCTTCAGCCAGGGATAGAATCGGTTCCCAGGACATTCAATAGTATAGCAAATATAACTCTGATCAGTGGTGGGATTCAGCCAGTTTGCACCATTTCGGCAGAAGCAGTAGCTAATTTTTTGTTGCCCAGGCCCAGAATGGACTTCCAGAAGCAGCATCCCATGGTTATTCACATATTTGAATCCCACCACTGTCTCTGATAGAAAAGAATATTTGTAGCTCAGGGGTGAAATTGGGGTCCTTGGTGCTCTCTGAGCTTGATTGTTTTGTTGCAGAGATTTCATTACCAAACTAGGGAACATCATCAACACTGATAATGTTACCTAGTTTGTTTATGAAATGTCTGCAAGAAAACAACCCAAGCTCAGAGGGCACCAAGGATCTCACAAACATAACTCCTATTGTTCCTTGTTTCCTTACATGCTGCCATGTCTAAATCTAGGCAAGTATTAAAAGGGGTGTTTATGGGTGGTTTCATAGGATTAACCTGTTGGCATTAACATATTGAGCTCAGTTGGTACATATTGCCATATGTTTTAGCCTATCATTGATCATATTATTTAGCACGTTTTATTATTATTTGTACCAATGTGGTGATTTTATTGAATTACTTTGTTTGGTCTTTTATGAGTGTAAACTGACATAAATCGTTTAATGTTGGCAATATATAAATGAAATATATGAAATAAATATTTGTAAAACAGCGAGTACTAAGTTTTGAAATTGGATATAGGTACATACCCAAAAAGGTTTAATGGAAACCAGATCCACCTCAATATAATTTCCTTTTAAAAATGAATATTTCATTCAAAATGCTGTGCTTCCTATAAAAATAGGAAGATTTTTAATTATTATTATCAGACAGTCATATTTATATTATGTCATGACACAATCTGGCCTTTTTTTCAGATGAGAGAGAAACATATGTTAGGTCTGAAGGTGATGGGCTTTATCTTGGAGTTTCAAATGCTACCAACAAACAGTAGGACAGATTATATTTACGTATTTCTGTCCTTAAACAAACAAGTAGACAAACAACAAACATCACCTATTAGTAGTTTACGATGCAGTTAAAATCATACAAGACAATGTAAAAATAGAAATGATACATCTTATATTATGAACAGATACCAATCCCACATTAACAAGGGTATCAAGGAGAAAAGCTCTCTACATTATTGTTTTCTAGAAAGGCTCACTGTATAAGTAAATAACACTGAAAGAGTAGCAACTAGAAATTTTAATTCACAGTTTATCCTTTCTTGTTCATTGCTGAGCAGGGATATTACAAAGTGCGCAACATGTATTAATAAGGGATGCTACTCTGAGCTTCTGCAAATTGTTGGCAGATTTATGTAGCAAATAATTAAGCTTCCAGAACATGGTGGCTGCTAAATGAATGCCACTGAAATCTTAATAGCTACTTCCAGTACATGACAGAAAATCATAGGAAGAAACAACAAGGAAAGGATATGCATCCAGTTAGGAAGAAATGCTTTCAAAGATATACATGTGTTTAGCACAACTGATACTTATTGGAAACTACGTATGAAATAAAGTCTAAAGATGGAGTACAGGTAGAATACAAGGCTGCTAGAATAAACAGGATACAGTTACATCTCTCTCTCTCTCTCTCTCTCTCTCTCTCTCTCTCTCTCTCTCTCTCTCTCTCTCTCTCTCTCTCTCTCTCTCTCTCTCTCTCTCTCTCTTTCGAGTTTCTTAACTCTCCTCAGCCAGAACTTACCCTTCTGAGATTCGAACCTGGGCTGTCTGCATGTTAGGCAGTTGTATATAAAACCAGCCCTATAATATATCCTATTGCAACTGATTCAGCTAAACTATCCTATGAAATTATGAATGCCGATTGAACCATGAGCTGCAAGAGTTGAGCTGACTAAAAAAATTGTTCCAACATAAAGGGGAGAGTTTGGGATATTGAAGGAATTGCCAGACTTAAACACTTAGAAATGTAAGATCTAGATGAAATGATCTGTCCCAGAGATGATAAAAACAGGGTAGCTATGGGAAGGGTATCACCTAAGATGTTGGTTGACAAGACTACAGCTCTGTTGACCATGTTGAATAGAGTTACAGGGGTATGTAAGCAGAGAAAAAGCTGAAGTAGTATCAGATTTTACCTTCCTAGGCTCAAAAATTGACAGGGATTAGGACTGTAGCCATACATAAAGAGATGTCTGCTACTTGGGAGACTGAAACAGATCCAGACAAAAGTATAAAGTTCAGATACAGCACTGTGACCAAAGCAGCCTGTGATTCTCAGGATTTGATAGAAAATTCAGGGCAAGTGACTTCCGGATCCAGATCGCGGTGCTTCTAGTCGTGGAAAGAGACTCGTCTCCTCGTCGGCTAGTTTCTCTCCGCTGGTAAACCTTATGCAGGTCGAAAGTCACCCTGGAGGGTGTGACTTCTGTTGAAGAGGCTTCGCTCAGCTGTGGAGGAGCAGCGGTTCCTCCAGCCATCCAGGCCAACTCTGAGGGCCGACGGAGAAGAAGATCAGCCAGTAAAATGGCTGATCACCTAGCTGCTACAAACTGCAAGTCAAAGAACATCTAAGCTTGAAAACCCACCGTGGTGAATCTAGGTGAGACTTTTTTTTTGCTCCTCTCTTTATTCTATTTTGCCTTTTTTTTTTTTTTGCCTGTAAGAGCCTTGTTGGAATTATTTCCCTGGCTTGGAAAAGCACCTTCTACATGTTTGGGAAGAAAGGCATTGAACAAAAGAATAGAACAAAATTTTAAAGACTACACTTTTTTTATATATGTCTTGGGGTACTGAATTTTTTTTCCTAAGAACTGTACTACCAGTTTATGCTGTTGTTCTTTTTTTTTTTTGAGTGGTATTATTATCTTATATTGGAAGTGTATTTCTTTCTCCACTTTTTCCTTAAAAAATAGAAAAAAGGAAAAAAAATGACCCTTGAAAAAGATTTCTTAACTTACTGAGGACATCTACTGGTCAAAAGCTAATATTGTAATTGTTGAGTATTTGGAGATGAGATGGTTTTGGCCTTCAAACTGTTTTTTAAGAGAAAGATAACTTCATGCAGCTGATCAATTTTTAAAATGGAGCCGCATTCACATTTAAATTGTAAACTTATTCTGGAAAAGATCTATGAGGCTAAAGAAGAAATATGTGCTACAATGAAAGATTTACTACAGAATTAAGAGCCAGAATCTCTCCTTTAAACTTTAAAATTGACTCTCAGACTACATCTGACTATTCTATAAAAGAGAACTTAACTGAGAATAAAGAGAAATTGATTTTGCCTTATAAACAGTTCACTTATGATTTGAGAACCAGAAAAAGCAAGGACTGAGATTTGAAATGTTAAAGCAACGAGACTTTATGGTTAAGAGAAACAGAGGGCCAATGCAGAGCCAAGATGGTTTTCATTGATCCAAATGATATTACAAGCAATAAAGAGAGACTTATCAGCTGGAAGGGAAGCTCTGCTATGGAAACCTACCTGGCATAAGAAGAAGGCCAGAATAAGACTGAAAAGAAGTGAAATTTAAAATTTTATGTAATGGATTAAAAGCAATCTAGAATTATGGATTGATTTAAGGACTAAGATTATGAGCTAGGTGTAAGAGAAACGGGTGCCTAATAGAAGATATATATTAAATTGACTAAGAATATACTTTTTGGATTGATAAGTTTATCTATATGAAAATTATTATTTCTAATAAAATGATTTGTTTGTTTGATGCCCAATGGATTGAAATGATTTAAGGTTTGATATTATCTTGTCATCTTAAAGAGATTGATTGATGGATTAGATATGTAGATGAATATTTTAGCTTAAAAAGGAGATATTTTTAGGTAATGGATTAAAGGTAATCTAGAATTATGGATTGATTTAAGGACTAAGATTGTGAGTTAGAAGTAAGAGAAAAAGGGGTGATTAATGGAATATATATTAAATTGATTAAGAATGTGTTTTTTTAGAACGATAGGTTTACTTGTAAGAAAATTATTATGTAATGTTGAGTTAATCTAATAAAATGATTTGTTTGTTTGATAACATGGATGTTATTAGTTATGACAATTAATTGGATGAAATTTGAATTCTATCTAATGGATTGAAATTATTTAAGGTCTGATTTTATTCTGTCAGCTTAAAGAGATTGATTGATTGATGGATTAGATATGTATAGGATAGATTAATATTTTATTTTAAATAAGGGATATTAGTGGAAGAAGAAATAAATAAAATTTATGATAAAATTAAGGAACTAGAACATATTTGGAAGGGATACTCAAATAGATAATGTTTGTACTTAAAGTTAATTTGATTATGGTAGTGTAAATTTATAAAGCTTTAAAAACAGGTCTAGGCTGAATAAATTTAAGCTAGAATTGGACTATTTTAAATAAATTATGTTACTTAAGGGAAAAAGAGAGGAAATACTTGATATATTGATTGAATTATGTATATATGTTTTGTCTTTGGATGTTTGACTACCCTAACACCATGGTGTGTCTTGAGCACTTTGTCTTAAAAATAAAAAAAAATACAATTTGTTTAAAAAAAGAAAAGAAAATTCAGGGCAAGTTTCTACTTCACATTTTTAAAAATCCTTGTATTAAGAAACACATTAAAGTGGACACTTTTCTTTTTTAGCCTCACTTGGCAAGCATAGCTAATGGCATTGCATTCCACTGTAAGTTCCTTTCTCCTCACAAGCCTTAGTGGATAACACAGTGAAGTGGTTTGCCTTTTAAACTGTAAGATGAGACTTTGTCCCCCACATTCAGGATTTCAGCCTAAAGCAACTCTAAGCATATATATTTGCAGATGAACACTTTAATATATTGTGCATTACTTTGTTTCTAACCCATGTCATAATCATACTGAGAGCTAGGGTATTTATTGCTAAGCCTGTGGGTTTCCCAGTTGCAATATGGGCCATCAGAAAGCATGAATGTAGAAAAATAAAGACTTTGAATATTAGTGCGGGAGAAAATTGTTGAGAATATCCCTGACCATAAGAATTAATTATTCAGTAGTAGATCAAATGAAACAAATTGTTCACAGAAAGCACTAAATAATGAAGCAAATCTTTAATATTTAGACACTTCATATGAAGGCAAGAATCATTAAAGAGGACTTTGAACACAGGTGTCAAACTCGCCATGTTACATGACATGTTGCAACGTATCGCGACTCTTTTTGCATTGCTGGCAATAATTAAGGAGTCTTCCTCATAGCCACATCAATGTGTTTTTCTCCTATCCTTGAGCTGCTGGTGATTCTGCTGGCCTCCTAAAATAGCACATGGACTGTACGTATTGTGATTGGTTGGGAAAAAGCAAGCAGCAGGCTGGAGGAGCTATGGAGCAGGACCAGGGAAACTGACAGAAGCAGGGAAATGGTGTGGTGAGATAGAAAGAGAAAGAGAAAGGGCAGTGGTGGTGGTGGTGGGGACTGAAACCAGATCTCTCTCCTGATCATTTATGCCTTTTCCTGATTCCCTCCCACAAGGTTTCCAACTCTTCCTGAAATTGTGAAGATAGGTAGCTATGATGGAATGAGAGCGCTCTGGGATATGTGTGTGTATATACTTTCTTTGACATGAAGAAATTAACCTGCCAATCCTTGTCTTCTCTCAGCTTTATTTTTATTCTGAGAGGGATAACCCATTTGAGTTTCTTTGCTTTTGAACCTGGAACTGTCATATTCACCCCATAACCAATAGAAATATTAGAGATCAGGAGACATTTTAGTGATTCTTTCACTTCAGAAAGACAATGTCTTTCAAATTATTTTACTGTCAGACCAACAAAGCCTTTCAATTTATATAGCGGGACCCATTGGGATCAGTTAATTTAGTTCTAATCTTAAGCACCTAGCAGTGTGATCCTAAGTGTGCCTGTATTCTGACTCTGAGTTAAAAATGCCTTCTTTTAAATCAAGTCAGATAGATAACTCTTTTTTTTTTAATAATTTTTTTTATTAAATTTTTTAAAAACTTTTAACAATTATAACATAGTAACCTATTAACTCAACTGAAAACAAACAAACAAATTACATAATAAAAATAAACAATACAAAAAGCTGCTCGGAACCCCCCTCCACAACACCCTCCACCAGCCCACTCCTCTTGTATTTTCGCTCCTCCTCATCGCCATCCAAAACGCTAACTAAAATTCTACCGAGCATCCTACAAAAGTTATCTAATCCCTAAGCCCCCAACTACAGTTGAGAAACATAAACAAATGTATATTATCTCCCTCCCCCCTCCCCCCCCAGGCTTCCCAGAATGAATACAGGGTAAAAACACAAGAAACCCCACTAAACTACTATATTAAACTATTTAACTATAAATCAAATCTAATTCTTTCAACTGATATTTCTTTTGCATATAATCAATCCATTTCTTCCAGTCCATCAAAAACGTTTCATTTGAGTGGTTTTTCAGGTACGCTGATATCTTAGCCATCTCCACTTCCGGTGGCTCCGCCGGCGTCGATGGAGCCTCTAACGTGAGGCTCCGGTCTCTGAATCAGTATAGCCGTCAACAACAGCGCTCATCAGCTGTTTGTTGCGGCGAAAAAACTCCCCTTCAGGCAAAGAAGGGGAGTAGAGCATTAAGAGCCGGGTTGAGCCCTTCCAAGACCCCTGGAATAAATTTTCAGGGGCAGAGAAGGTGTGCTCCCCAGGTGCTTGAAAAGCTCCTGTTCAGAAACGCTTCTGTCAGCTGACAGAATTAGACGTCGCGACCGCCTCTGTTCTTTCAGGAAGAATAATAAGGGCTTTATTCAGACGGAATGGATACAGGAGCCTTTTGAGTACTGCAAGTATATTGTTACTTTGTTTCTGCCTTTGTATCTACAAACTTTTTTGAATCAATATAACCTTTTTAAGATGGCGTTTGCTTTCTCTGCTGAGTGAAAGTGAAAGATGAAAGTGTTTATTCCACTGAGAAATTGAAACGGAACTTTTTTTCTTTTCTTTTGAAGACTTGTTTGAGAGACTATTTGGACTTGATTCATTTATTGATTTATTTGCTAAACTATAAAATAATTGGACTTTTAAAAGAACTTGAGAAGGGCGGAAGTGGAAAATTTTTTTTCCCTTTTTTTTTAGTTTCCCTTTCTTTGTTTCAATTATGACTACAAGACAAAAGGCAGCTGCTAAGGCGGCTATGCCCTCTCCAGGACAGCTTGTCAAATCACAGTCTGCTCCTTTAGAATCTCAAGAGCCTGCACAGTCCTCACAAATGCTTACAATGAAAGATCTACAGTCTGCTTTAACAGATGTAATATCCTTTTTTAATGATAGGTTTGATAAATTGGAAGATAAATTTGATGTGAAAATAGAGGAAAAGATGGTTGAGCAGAAAAAAGACTTTAAAGCTATGATAGAAGCCTCTAATCAGGAGATGAGAGAAGATATTGTAGACGCTATTAAGGGTGTCTGGGACTATACTATTGTTGTTGAAGAGAAATTAGAGAATGCTGAGCAACATTTTGAAGAAAAACTAGAAGAAATTAGAAGCGATGTACAAGATCAAGCTACTTTGACACAATATCATCAGATGCAGTTTGCGGTTAGAATTAGGGGATTTAGAGATGTATTAAATGAGAACCAAGAAGATTTAAGAAAATTTTTTTCTGAAGCTTTAGCAAAATTTTTGGATGACTCAGTTGAGAATGTTGCCTGGCAGATTGAACGACTGTTCAGAGTGAACTCACGTATTGCAGCTCAAAGGAATTTGCCTAGAGATATTGTGATATATTTTAACACAAGAAAATATAGAAATTGGGTTCTATCAATAGCCTATAATAAACAATTGAATGTTGCTGGTCAAGATGTACAGGTTTTGAAAGAGATACCTCCTAAGATGCTGAGATCAAGGAAAGATTATGCCTTTTTGACGGAGGAGCTTAAAAGAAGAGAAATACAATATAGATGGGAGGTACCAACTGGACTTTCTTTACTTTTCAAAAATAAAAGATACCGTTTGTTTACTGTAGCTAAAGCGAAAGATTTTTTTGAGAATATATTGATGGCTGATAGATCTACTTCCCCAAAACCTAAGGGGGCAATGTTGGTTAAAGATTTAGAATTACTGCAATCTGCGGAACTTCAACAACCTCGACTAATTTCATCGGTTCTTTTGGATAAAGCAGTTGAGCAACCAGTGCAGTCAATTGATATTTTTCAACCTTTGGCACTAGACAAGCCTAAAGATCCAAGGCGTGCACGTGAATCTACTAAAGCTACTGAACAAAGAGAAAAAACACAACCAACTCAAACCAAGCAAACTGATCTGACATCTATGGAAGCCATGGGAGCAAGACCCAAGAGGCAGGAAGAAGTGGAATGGTCTTTGCAGAAGCTTTCACGTAAAGGCCATGTCAAATAAGTATTTGACGTGGAATGTCAACGGTTTAAATTCTCCACAAAAAAGGAAGAAGATATTTCATTATTTGAAGCAATGTAAAAATGATGTAATCTGTCTACAAGAAACTCACATTAGATTTTCAGACCAGAAATATTTGATTAATAATAAGCTGGGTGCACACTTTGTGGCATCATCTTTAGATAAAAAAAATGGAATTGTTATTTATGTTAAAAATAATATAAAAGCTAAGTTATTAGAAGCAGATAATCAAGGTAGATTTTTAGCTATAGAAATTTTACTGGATGGGAAGAAAGTTCTCTTGATGGGTATATATGCTCCAAACCAAAAACAAGGCATGTTTTATAAATCATTACACAAAAAGTTATTAGAGTTGGACTATAGATCTTGTATTTTAATGGGAGACTGGAATGGAATCCTTGATGCTGGTTTGGATAAGAAAAAGATTTCATTAGTTTCTCAATCGCGTTCAATTTTACCTAAATCTTTCTTTGATATTAAAGATGATTTTAATTTGTTAGATATTTGGAGAGAAAGACATGGTAGGGATCAAGAGTTTACTTTTTTCTCTGACAGACATCAATCATTTTCTAGAATTGATTTTATTTTAACTACTAGTGATTTTATGTTAAATTTAAAGAAAGTTAAAATTTTACCTAATGTATTGTCTGACCACAATCCAGTTATGATGGAATTAAGGTCTGGCCAATTTTTAAGCAGATCCTGGAGACTTAATGAAAATCTGTTTAATTATGAAATGTATGTGCAAGAATGTAAAAAGGCTATCAAGGAATTTTTTAGGTTAAATAAGAATGTAGGTTTACCAATAGAAGTGGTGTGGGACTCTAGTAAGGCCCACATGCGTGGAATATTAATTGAATTGAATGCTAGGCATAGACGTAAACAGGAGGAAAAGAGGCGAGTTTTAGAAGCGGAAATAAGAAAGAAAGAGTTATTATTAATTGATAAACCAGATGATAGTAATATTAAAGAAGGGATAAAGGTTTTACGGAAACAATTTGATATTTTGATGACCGATCAGGTTGCCAGGAATATACAATATGCTAAACATAATACTTTTTTTAATGCTAATAAACCTGGCAGATGGTTGGCTTATACATTAAGGAAAAAACAAAAATCCCGTTTAATTGAGAAGGTTGAATATAAAGGGCAAGAAGTATTTCATCAAGAAACTATTAAGAAGGCTTTTCTAGAGTTCTACACCAAATTGTATGCTGAAGAAAAAGTTCAAGAGAAGGAGATAGATGCCTTTTTACAAAACCAAAATGTTTCGGAAATTACTTTGGAACAAAGAGATAGATTAAATGCTTTGATTAAGTCAGAAGAAATTATTGACGCAATTAAGCAATTGAAATTGGGAAAATCTCCAGGCACTGATGGCTTTACCACGATCTATTATAGGTGTTTACAGGAGGAAATGGTGGAACATATGAGGGAGTTATTTGTGAATATACAAGAGGGTGGTCGGGTTCCACCCTCCTGGAAAACGGCTAATGTATGCTTGATTCCTAAAGAGGGCAAAGATAATGTTCAAGTAGAAAATTTTAGACCTATTTCCTTGTTGAATACGGATTATAAGATTTTTGCAAAAATTTTGGCTAATAGATTAATGACAGTTTTGACACAGAGGATTCACCCGGATCAAACTGGTTTTTTACAAGGGAGACAGATGAAAACCAATGTTAGACAACTTGTTAACATATTGGAATATTTGGATAAACATATCCAAGTACCGGCTGTTTTAATGTTTTTAGATGCAGAAAAAGCTTTTGATAGACTGAATTGGACATTTCTGCAAAGGCTTGTGGTAAGGATGGGAATGGGGGACCAGTTTATTAATTCTATATCAGCTATATATCAGAAACAAACAGGACAGATTATAGTGAATGGACAATTAACAGATTCATTTAATATAGAAAAGGGTACCAGGCAGGGTTGTCCCTTATCCCCCTTATTGTTTGTTTTAACTTTAGAGGTACTATTGAATAGGATTAGAGCATCAGAGGAATTAAGGGGGGTACAAATTAGACAACATGATTATAGATTATGTGCCTTTGCAGACGATTTACTTGTGACGCTAACTCAGCCAATACAATCGGCTCAGAGTTTGATGGAAATTATTCGAAATTATGGAAAAGTTTCAGGTTTTAAACTAAATTTATCCAAGACGAAGATGTTGGTTAAAAATCTTGATAATAAATTAAAACAAGATTTGGAAAGAATAACGGGATGCGAGATAGTTAAAAAAGTTAAATATTTAGGAATTTATATAGAAGCTTCAAATGGTAAATTATATAAGAATAATTATGAACTCTTATGGTGTAAAGTACAAAAAGAATTGGAGAATTGGAAAAAACTACAATTATCTATGTTGGGCAGAATAGCTGCTATTAAAATGAATGTATTGCCGAAATTTTTATTTTTATTTCAAATGTTACCAATACTTAAAAAGGATGGAAATCTTGATGAATGGCAGAAAGGTATAAACAAATTTATTTGGGATGGCAAGAAACCAAGGGTCAAATTTAAAATTATTCAAGACACAAGAGAGAGAGGTGGTTTGAAAGTGCCTAATTTTAAATTATATTACTATGCAGCAGTTCTAGTGGTTATAAGTGATTGGATTAATTTAACAAATGAAAGAATATTAAATATAGAAGGATATGGGTTAGTATATGGGCTCCACGCGTATTTAGTTTATGATAAAAAACTGGATAGGGGTTTTAAAGAGCATATAATAAGAAACTCTGTCTTGCGAGTCTGGAAAAAGTATTATTATAAGTTAAATGGTAAAATTCCTTTATGGACAGTTCCCAGACACGCAATACAGAGCATAGGTATACAACAAATCCAAGACGTGGTGCCCTATGATAAACTTTTAAATAAAGAAGGGAATAGCCTAGAACTGAAATCATTAGATAAATTAAGGGAGGAAGGTATAGCTCATAATTGGTTTTATCACGCACAACTTCAAGCCAGATGGCAAAAAGATGTCAAGATGGGTTTTTCTCTAAAGGATGATGAAAAATTAATTATACAAATTAGAGATCAAAGAAAGATGCATATTAAAAGAATATATGATGCTTTAATTGAAATTGATTCTGGAACTGAATTAATTAAAGACTGTATGATTAAGTGGGAAGGTAACTTCGGTCACCCAATTATGATGGAAATTTGGAAAAGAATATGGGTGAAAAATGTTAAATTTACACAAGCTCAGCATCTAAGAGAAAATTTTTATAAAATGTTTTACAGATGGCACTTAGATCCCAAAAAATTATCGTCTATGTATCCAAATTTGCAACCCAAATGTTGGCGATGTGATTCTATGGACGCTACTTACTTTCACATTTGGTGGTCTTGCAAAAAAATTAAGGCTTTTTGGATAAAAATATGGTGGATTCTTCAAAATATCTTGAAAAAGCGTATTGAGTTTGTACCACAGTTGTTTTTGTTGGGTATTACAAAGGACTGTTCCACCACAGAGACTAAGTTGATTTTGAACTTGATTACTGCTGCAAGACTGTTGGTGGGACAATATTGGAAATCACCTGAAATACCATCTATTGAAGAATGGACATTAAAAGTTACCCATCTTGTGGAGATGGCTAAGATTTCGGCATATCTGAAGAAGTCAGATAGATAACTCAATAGAAATGATTTCATAACAAAAATATATTTTAATCAGAAAAATTATTTGCATTCATGTGGCTGTTACTTCTGGGAAATACATCCTTTGTCCTTTCCTATAGGTCAAAGGATGATGCTCTCTTCCATACCATCTTTATAACGGTGCAGGCTCATTGCGTGACATCTGATGGCCCGTGCTTCTTTCAGACAAAGACATTCCAATCTGGCTTGTGTCCAGGAAGTCTCCCAATGCCCTTTAGAAACTCCTCCCACTGACCCATCAACAAACCCAGCATTTAACTCAATAACTGCCAGATATTCTAACATACTGATGCATGCTCACTAATTAGGGTTACATAGAGCTATACGAGGTTACATAGAGCTATATGATTCAGAACAGCCTGTTTATCCTGCTGAATTCTGGGGAACTTAGTTTCAGGCAAGTCTGTGTAGGAATTGCAGCCTTTCTACCAATCCTAGCTGGCAAGAATTATTCCTCACAACGTGAAAATATTCTCCTTCTGATTCTAATAAGAATAACAATAAACACCTCAAAGATTGGGAGAAGCATATCTGATATGTTAGTATTCTGGGCAAGTCAGTGGAGTATCAACACTGGAGAATGCTCCTGTTTTGTTTATGAGAGGTATTCTTCTCCTTCCTTGGACTATATCAGAGGTAGGCATCCTTGGCTCTTTTATGACTTGTGGATTTCAACTCCCAGAATTCCTGAGCCAGCATGGCTGGCTCAGGAATTTTGAGAGTTGAAGTCCACGAATCATAAAAGAGCCAAGGATGCCTATCTCTGGACTATACCAATATTTCCCAATCTGTGTTGTGTGGTCTTTAATGCTCAGTATTCTGCAGCCAATAGGATTGTTGCTAAGAATTCTGGGAGTTGAAATTTGTAGATTTCAAAGTTGCTCAATTGGGAAACCCTGGAGTAAACTTACCTGCTTGCCTGCCTGCTTTATATTTTTCATACCACTACAGAGGAGAAAGAGAAAGGTGCATGCTGGCCATCTGGAAATCATTGTCCATGATTTGCTGAGGTTGTATCCCCCTTGAAAGCTGAGTCCTTCAGGAACAAGCTGAAGGTCCCGGGAGTGTTTCCTGCTTGGTACTGCATGGCCTGTGTCAGCAGGGGTAATTCACCTCCATTAGAAGGGGAAGCGGCAGCAGCAACTGAGCTGCTGTTGCAGCAGCTAGACATCTGTTGATAGCATGGTCTGGGTCATGGCAACTCCAGTTTTAATAAGATAATGAAAGTCACATTCACTGAGCTATATTGGCCCAGCATTGTACAGTAATATCAGTTGTCTGCTTGTGATATAAAGTGGTTGCAGAAGCTTTCACATTTTGGCTGCAGCTTCATCAATATCATTGCTTTACAAAAAATTACTTTAAAATATATATATATCCAGCTACTTTGGATGGTATCTCACCTCATATTAAAAATTAATACAATAAAATTTTTAGTTGGTTCTCTCTTAGTACTTTAACTAACCAAGTCACACCTGAGTTGAGATGGTCCTTGGCTTGTTACTGAGATATGAAGCTGGAAGATGAATGGAGGGTAGCTTCATCCTATAGAGCAAGATTAGAGAGAAAAATGATTGCTCGCTCCCAAATCAAGGGAAAAATTCAAGAATGTCAGTCCAGAACTTCAAAGGCTTCTGCTTCTTTGAAAAAAGGAAATCATCTCCATATGTTCATCTGCAAAGTGCTCATTTGTGAGTTTTGGAGACCTTTAGCTGAATTGGGGAAAGGAAGATCGGTATTTAAAAAAAATCTACTCATTCAAGAAGCTACCGAATAAATTTAATCTACAAGTTACTATTTCATTTCAACAAATCTATAAAAGTCACATGCACGTTCTCATTCACGTTTTGAAGAAGCAGAGTCCCATCTGATAGCTGATGGATCAGGAAGAAAGTTTGCCTCCAGGAGAACATTTTAATGCTAATTGTTGTTATCTCTGTTAACCTTTAATGGACTTTTACTGGCCAGGACTGAGTGACAAGGCTTTAAGAATTTATTTATGTATTAGAGATGGGATATGGGAAGAAAAGATCATTTGTTGTATTTCAAGAGAAGGTGATAAGTTACCAAAATTGCTTATACTTGTGATAAAGGGAGAAGTTATTTCTTTATATACTTCTTTTCTTTTTTTTACTATATTCTTATTGCTTCCTTTTCTATTCTTCTTCTTTTAATCATTTTTTGTTTTTTTCTTATTTTTTAGTTTGTATTTTTCAATTTTTTTAACTGTAATGCTTAATAAAATTACGATTAAAAAAGAAGTTGAATGCAATCTCACAACTGCTACTGAATTCAGAGAGTGAACAGAAGAAGAGGATTCGCAAAGAAAATATGTAGAAATTAACAGCATTTAGACTTATATACCACTTCATAGTGCTTTACAGCACTCTCTAAGCAATTTACAGAGTCAGCATATTGCCTCCACCAATCAGCACCTCATTTTACTTAAATTAATTAAAGACAGTAAATTAAATTATTTTTTTAATTTATTATTTTTTATTATCTTAAATTAAAGACAATGCCATTATGATGGACCAATTGGTGAGGAATGTATATGAGAGGTTTCTTTAGCCACAGAAACCTTGAAATTTGTAGCTACTCCATTACCATAGTAGTAGAATCATACAACTCACTTTAAACAAGGATTTTTGCACCTAGCTAGATGATGATGATAATGATGATGATGATAATAATAATAATATTAATAATAATAATAATAATGTTGGAAGGAACCTTGGAGGTCATCTAGTCCAACCCCCTGCTCAGGCAGGAAACCCTATACCAGTGATGGCGAACCTTTTAGAGACCGAGTGCCCAAACTCAACCCAAAACCCACTTATGTATCGTTGGGTGCCAGGTGGGCGTGACCCATTGGGTGGGTGTGGCCCATTGGATGGGTGTGACTTTGGTGGTAATGGCAGACTGGATGGGACTAAAAAGTTCAATCAATCAATTCCAACTTTGCGAGATCTTTTTTTTTCTGCAAGAAGTTGAAATTGATTGATTGATTGAACCTTTTTTTTTTTGCACGCGGTGGTGAGGCCTAAAGTGAAAAGGTTTTATAAAACCCAGCTGAAGGCCTAGGACTGGGGCGTGCCATAGGTTTGCCACCATGGCCCTATACCATTTCAGACAAATGGCTGTCCAGTCTCTGGACAGTGTTGGAGCATTCACAGTTTCTGGAGGCAGGTTGTTCCACTGATTAATTGTTTTAACTGTCAGTAAATTCTCCTTAGTTCTAGGTTGTTTCTCTCTTTGGTTAGTTTCCATCCGTTGCTTCTTGTCCTGCCTTCAGGTGCTTTGAAGAACAGTTTGACGCCCTCTTCCTCAGTTTGAAACTTTGTCTTACTCTTTCAGGAATTGCACAAAATATATCATTCTTAGAAGTGCTGGATGCCCATGAGACTGTTTTAAAGAACTATGGCTTGCTCCTACCTGTGATACTGTCATGTTGTATTTTGTTTTAAAAAAAACACCCTCAAATTGAATTCATGGTGGATACCAGTTATGTTGGGCTTGGTGTAGTCCTCCTGCAGATCTCACCATATAGCACAGTTTACACAACCAACTTCCCCCGGAGATCCGTGTCGCCCCCACCCTCTCTGCCTTTCGTAAATTGCTTAAAACATACTTTTGCCGGCAGGCCTGGGGCAGCTAACACCTTGCCCCTAGCCAGTGTATGTTTGTGTGTATGTTTGTGGAATGATTGGTTTCTTTTTTAACTTAAGGGTTTTTATATTTATGTATTTTATTGTAATTTCTATCATGTTGTAAGCCGCCCTGAGTTCTCCGGAATAGGGCGGCATAGAAATTAAATAAATAATAATAATAATAATAATATGTTGACAAAGCTCTTTCATTTATAGACTAAAGTATATTTAAACATGTTTTACAGTATTCTGGATGTGTTTCTACTTCCACCTGTACTCTTTTCTCATGATAATAACTGATTGTCCCAATGTTCCGTAAGTCATCTTTTCAACCTCCCTTCCCCTTGAATGCCGCATACTCAAATCGCAAGGAAATGGCTACAAAGCAATTTACTGTTGAAGCACAACCAATTCAACAGATTATTTCCTCAAGCACCTAGTTTCTAATTTAATTTCAGATCCACACTTCACATTTTGTTGATGAGAAAGTGAATTTTGCTTGGTTCCATACTAGTTCCAAAGCTGTTTCATCTGTTTCTGAGATACAGACTGCTACACAACAGAATGTATGCTTTCAGGCAATCATAACAATAATTTCCGCTAATCGGAAATGAATCTCGGAACAATACTGCCCACATGACTCTTGAAGCATAACCAATATTTCCTCTCTGGCTACTGTCCATAGCAAATGTCTTCCTTCATGACACTCATTTAGTTAGTCCTAAATTTTCCGACAAGGAGCTATTGATTTAACTCATAAAGACCACCCAAGGAGACGGAGAGACTGAAAAGGGCTCCTATGAGAAAATGTGTGGTGTCTGGGTATAAATACACTTGTTGAATGGTGGGACAAGGCTCATTCACTGTGCCAAATGGAAGACTCACATGTCCCTTCCACTTCATGTTTTACCTCTCCAATCAGCACTATGGATTGAAATCAGTGTGTATTTTTATGCTTTGGCTAACAAAAAGACTTCCTTTTAAAAAAAAAAACCTTGTTGTTGATGAAACATTCATCACTGTATATGCCAAGTCAGTGATTTCAAAGATAAAGCAAATTTTCTATGCATAAACTATATCAGCTACTTTCAAAAGTGACATTGATTGGTCTTTTCAGAGTCAAAACTGAAGAGTTAAAAACATGTTCAGTTTGCCAGTTATTTTTGTTTCATGCATCAATGCATCATCCCTCCCCTGGCCACAGGCCAATAGGGAGTTTGAGAGATTTATGTAGCCACTGAAAAATGTTCTTCAAATTGCCATAATAGAACGTGCTAACCTACTGCAAGAACTGTTCAATTTTTGAGAAGTTATAGGAATATTCCTTGCTGTTCTGCTGGGATTTTGTCAGTCATTGCTATTTTGGGCTGGTAAAATCAGAACTAAATTGCTTAGCTGAACATGCCACATCAAAATCTCACTTTTCAATAATGGAATCTTTGAGTTAAATATGCAATTAAACAGCATGCAGATGAAAGCAGGGAAACTACAGTTATATTTTTCAAAGTTGGGAGAGGTAGTATTTGTCAAAATTATCAGTGCTACTCGATAGGTACCTCTATCAGCTCAAGAAAATGCCAATTTGCAGTTCAAAGAGGCAATCAAGAAGTGTGTTTCATTTCAATACGTTGTCTAGTAGATTTCTAAGTAATTTCTCTGATAATGATGATCTTCTGCACACCTGTAGAAGAATCTGTTTCAGATGAGTATACTTGAATCTTATTGGCTAAAGTCAGAAGCTGCTAGCCAATCCATGACCTATTCCTATTTCAGACTGCATTAAGCCCTGGCTTCCAATTTACACCATCAAAACCAACACTGCAACACAAAATGTCATCACCCTTTCATTTTAAATACCAATGGCATGGCATGAAAACAGGCTGTGAACAGCAAGTTCTCTAAAAATATTATAATGGCTGTTGGATATATTGTATGTTCTAGAAAGGAATTTATAAAAAAAAGGATGTGCAGAAATGAACTTGGCATATTAGATTCCCCATCTAGCAAGTTTAATGACATTTCCTGTATTTTGGATTATATTATGGCAGTTTGAGATCATCTGTCAGTTAAATTAACACTAGTTTAATAATCTGGGCCAATAATCATGACATTGTCAAAAATAGATTAAAAATGTATTATTTGTGAATCTCACTGTATAAATTTTAACATCCAAGTAAGAGTTTTAAAAAACTAGCTCTAGTTATGTCATTTTAAAATCTCAAGTAGCAATCTAGTAGCATTTTTCTATTTTAAGTTATTTGTTGCAATGATGTATGAACTTCTGTTTTCCTAACAAACAAAAGTAAGACATCTTCACCCTAAAAGAATCTGCATTGCAATAGAAATCTCTGCCAGGAGTTACATTCTAAACTCAGGATTGAGAACATTGTAATATGGTCATGTGTGGTGATATATGCACTGATATATGACAAAGAGATGCCCTGAAAGGATTGGATTTTGGGAAGCTGGCTGCATATGCCCAGCTTATCTGTGTTGTTACAGATAAGGATGGAAAAGCTTAGTAGAATAGGGATGCTGGCAGAGAAATTTCAGGAGTTGCTTTTAGCAGGAGAACAAATTTAGCCTGTCTCATCCATGTTGTTGCCCAGACCTGTCAGAATGATCTTAGTCTCAGTGATCATAAACTAATAGATTCCACAATAAGTCAAAGGTATTCTTTCCCTTTGTGATGTCAACTAATTAGACAGCCTGACAATTGCTGCAGAACCCATTCCAACTAGAAGCCAGTCTGATCTCCCTCTTGTCCAAGGGTGAGACTGGGCTATAAACAAAGATAGAGCTGTTTAATGGAGCCTACATAAAGCCCTGTTTGCTCCCCGGGTCCCATCACCTGTCCTTTGGCCTCAATAATTGCAAAGGAGGGGAATCCTTGATTATTCCTTTGGGTCTGATCCCTGCTGGGAGCAGAATTGTCTTTGAGTTGCAAACATTTGAAATCCAGTCACAACAAGAACTGAATTCGAAAGTCTGAAATAGTTGGATTCTTTCTGGCTTCTATACTTCCTAAGCAAGGTTGAACCTTACAAGAGTTTTTCTTATTAGGGCTGCAAACCATAAGGCAGTATCTTGCACGTTAGTGAGACTTCTGGTGAGTTTCATTATTTTTAACTTTTGTCTATCATAGTTTCTTCTAGTTTCCTCTTATTCTGCTACAAAACTGAGCATTTGACTTAAATGAAGTCTGCCAATTATTATTAATCATACCATATTAAATATTATTATTATTTTTTTTTTGCAAGCTAATGCCCAAGCTGAATGGGAATTTTGGAATAATAATCCGACACATCTGGAGAATGTCATATTGGAGAAGGCTAAATGAATTAAGAACAATTATTTATACCAAACAGTTGATTAATGTAGACATGATATAAGCCTCCATAAGGCTTTCCATCCTCTAAATCTTGAATAAAATAGGTCAGAAACTGTCATTTGGTTTGTTTCTTATAGAGTTTACAGGTAGTTCTCAACTTACAAGCATTCATTCAACAACTTTCAAAATTACAACAGTACTGAAAAAACTGACTTATTATTGTTCCTCATACTTATGACTCTTGCAACATGATCACGTGATCAAAATTTTGGTGCTTAGCAACTGGCATATATTTATGATGGTTGCAGTGTTTCTGGGTCATGTGATCACCATTTGCAACCTTCCCAGTCAACTTCCAACAAGTCAAATCAATAGGAGAATTCTGATTCGAATAATGACTGTGGTGATTTGCTTAACAACCACCATAAAATAGATTGTAAAATTGGGCATGATTTATTTAACATCCACTCTGCTTAGCAATGGAAGTTCTGATCCCAATTGTGCTCATAAGTGGATGATTGCCTGTATAATCTTCAGTTTTTTTCTGCCTTGCTTGTGGAAAATTAGGAAAAAATAACATTTTTATCAAAGCAAGCAAACAAGCAAATCATTCTTACCTGCCACTCTTGATTGCTACATTGATCAACCCTAAAAGTTTGATTTAACAGTGCTGGATAAGAAACCAGATGGTATTCAGATTCTTCTATTAAACTAGCAAGGTTATAAAGAATGGCTTCATAGAGCATTCAATATCATAATGTGGGCTGCTTGGTTTTCATTTATTGTGTTGTGTGAAGTCACTCTGTGGTTGCTTAATCATGATTTAAGACTTAATGCAACATGTGAATCCAGTTATAACCACAGAACTTACTTTTTGAAATGTTATAATAATCTAACGGACCCCACTGGAAGATGGTCCAATTTCAATTATTTTATGCAGTATAGACATTATTATTGGAATAGCAAATCTAAACAGGAGGTGACAGCAACAATAATTGTAGGACAAAAGTTCAAGAGATCAAAAGAGTGAAGATAGTTCTAATTAAAATTTGATTGTAGTGTAACACATAAATATGAATACTGTGTTTCTGCCAATTTGTATTTTAGTGAAGTTCTTGTGAGTAATAGCAACACTACATCCATATCATAATTTTCATATCCCACCCTACTTTGTTCACAGGAGAAAGTAATGAGTGACATCGCTTGTGTGTATACAGTTCCCAAACATGTATTCGAAATGACACAATTTGAATGTAAGTTTTCAAGCAAGGGTTTTACTACAAAATACAATCTACTAAGCTTCATTAAGGTTACACCTCATTCTTTTAATTAACTTCATGTTCTTGTCCTTGGCAAAGTAGTAATTATTTTTTAATCAGTTGATCACTGCACATTGAAGAAGAAGCCATCCTTAGCCTCATCTCACAAAGAGGTGTCTTAAGAATTAACTTAATTAGCTTGTCATCATTCTCATAAAATATGATTTGAATTTGGAGAAAATACCCTTCTTTGCTGTTCCAAGGTTAATTAAAAATGTAGAGCAGAAGCAGGTCAATATTGGTGGAAATGAAGACAAGTGCTGTGCTCTGTCCAGTTCTATGATTAATGTGTTTCAGGAATTGGGGTGGTAGTAATAGTAGAGAGAAATGCACAATGTCAGCACTGCTGCAGAGATCCCCATGAGTTACAAGAAGGAGCCTTATACGATGTTGAGTAGCACTCATTTCAATAAACATAGTATAAATAATTAGGGAACCATCTGTATTAAAACTATTATTAGACTCAACCTAGAAACTAACAGATAGTTGAGTAGTGTACCTCTAGACCAGGGGTGTCAAACTTGCAACATCATATCGCGACTTTTTTTCTATTGCAGGTAATAGAGTGGGCATGGTTTCGGTATGAAACATCTGGCCCGCGGGCTGGCAGTTTGACACCCCTACTCTAGAATGACAGGTAAGTAAAGGCAAACAGACAAGTTCCCTGTAAGTTCTCCCTAAATACTTCTAGTTTTATTCTATTTCTTGGTTAAGTGTTCCCAACTCAGGATTTGGAGCCATGGTTTTCATTTGCTCTATATTACGATGCATCCTTCTTGTTCTTTCTATGTTACATCTCTTCTTTACAATAAATTGTATTTTTCATCTATTAATAAACTGATTAAAAACTTTTCTCCTCCCTTCTATTGCTGATGTATCCTGTTGTAGCCTAAATTGAGACTGATTTTTTTTTTAACTCAGCCCTGAAATGGACTAGAAAGCTTACTTTGGCCGAGAATGTGATTCTACAGTTATACAATCATTTCCCATGCACTATGTCTCAATATATATGTTATACTAAGTTGGAATTTGTTAATAAGCCCCAAAGATTTGGTTCACACAACATACTAAACTATTATTGTGACCGAACCAGATTGGATCCTGCAACATTCATATTCATGTATATTGTTAACCAGCAGCTTGTTAAACAAGCAAGTGGAATAATGGTTCGAAATGAAGGCGATAGTCATTGCAATGAGATATGATTCAGAAATGGCGTCAGACCATAACCACTTATATTGTTTTTACTGATTTTATTTATTTATTTATTTTAAAGAGAAATGGCATCTTTATCAGCTCCTAGAGCTCAACATGAGTAAAACAATGTGAATAATATCAGATGATTTGACTAAGAGTTATAGAAGGGGTCCCCAACCCCTGGTCCGTGGACTAGTATCGGGCCACGGCATGCCAGCAACTGTTCCGCACAAACAAGGAAAACCCCATCCACGGGGTACAGGCAGCACACAAAACCACACCAGTCCGGGCCACAGAAAAACCTCTCTCCACAGAACTTGTCCCTGGTGCCCAAAAGGTCGGGGACCTCTGAGTTATAGCTTCATCCCAAAGTTTTACAAGTTGTTTAACTAGCAGGCACAGATACTGGTCACATGTTACCCGTTTCTGACTGGGAAACATTCATATTTCATCAATCAGCAGTCCTTTCAGATTGCATAAAAAGGGACACAGTTTTTAAGGTTTCCAGCTGACAGAGAGTGCTAGGAGGAATTCAGCCCTGTTTATTAAGTCAGTGTCTCCTCATGCCGTATGTACTCACCTATGTCTGCTTGGTGAAATACTACAATTGCCATGGGATCCACTTTTCGACACTCCTGGGTGGTTTTGGCTGCCACCCCAAATCCCAGAGAGACAACAGCCATAGAATACACCACCACTCCTTGGTACTGAGCAATGAATGCTCTCAGTGATATGCCCCAGACTAGACTTCAAGAGGTGGTTCCCATATAGGAAAGACTGTTCTGCCCCAGAATTAATATTCTGCCCCAGATTAATATGTGAATATCAATCAGTTATAGCCAAACAAAACTGGCAGGAAAAAGAGCTTGGACAAAGACAAGTGTACTTTGTGATTTTGGCTAGCAAAGAGTAGATTTTAATGATTATAGTAAATTAAAGAGTAAAATTGAGCCTCTTTATAGATTCTATTTGGCTGGTTTTTAGAGAACGCTAGGACATAAAAATGATCATTTAGAAACTAAATATTCTTATACCATGCCAAATCATATAATCTATGGATTAGTTTCCCAAGTATCTCTCAGCATAAACAAAGTGCCTTTTAAAACTACTGCTTTAAAACTTTTATTAGAAATCGTCTTCCAAACAGGTGCCTGTGGGTTTTTGTTTTTTTTGTTAAGTTTGGCTTGGTCCCTCTTCAACCATTTTACAGTTTAAAAATCTCATAGTTTTTGCATTTATCTTGATAAGGTAAAATTCTGAAACTTTTCTTTGAACTATTTGAAAAAAAAATTCAACTTACTTCTTTGAACTATTTGAAAAAAATTCAACTTACTAACTTATTGTTAGTCTTCATGTTTATAAAGAACTAGGCTTCCTAGTTCTAAATCATAGGTGGCTGATTAACTTTTCTGGTAAGTTTTGGGGAATATGTGTATGTGTATGTGTGTATATGTGGGTTTCAGATACAGTTTTTCAGAAGAAACAAAAATTACAAAATATTCAGAAGGCTTCTTCAGGGAATTAGGACATTAACTTGGGTTTTTAATAAAAACATATTGTTAACTAATCTACTGTGAAACTCATAGTCGCAAAATATGGTAATTTTCTAGTAAAAAATTGTACTGGGAATGCGAATTATAAAGACTTTGCATCCAGCAACAGGAAATTATATTTGTATTTGCTCTCTGAGAACTTTGCAATTAGGTAACATGCTGTAAAGGAACAAAATAAATTACCTACTCCCAATTGTATCTGTCTAAACGCTAGGAAGAAGAAAGGACAATGGAGACATGGTACAATGCTTCGCTTCACTGCATCAAATAACTTTTAAATTAAAAAGGCAGCAAGACTATTTAAAATAAGATCTTCCAGGAATGTGGCTCACCTATTCCCATCCACTGATTTTAGAGCCTCTGGTTAAGGAATTCAGACTTAACTCTGTCAGTGCTATAGTACAGCAGGAAAATACTGCATTTTATAAACTAGAAATATTCAGAGTAAAACTATCTCAAAGCGCATACATTCTTATTGGCCCTTTAAATTAAGCTCCTCTTGCCTGTAGGAGATGACCAGGCTGAACCCGAGGGAGAGGTCAAAAGCACCCACAAGAGATCAAAGCCCAGCCTACCTTGAATTCCATTGACTCTTATCTAGTGCTTTTTTTTTGTAAAAAAAAAAAAGGTGTCGGAACTCACACACGTCATATAACCCGCCTTGCCTACCCTACAAGGTTCCATCCAAAAAAAGGTGCTGGAACTTCGTTCTGGGAGTTCTATGAGAAAAAAAGCCCTGCTCTTATCTACTGCCAATTTGCTTTGACCATTAGTAGTTCAGATTCTTGTAGAGAGCTTAATCTTATATTCATTTGAACTGCCTGGATTTCCTGATTTCCCTCTGCTTGACACTGCCAATCCCACATTGCTGAAAGAATGTATAGGGATGTGGATTTCCAGGAAGAAGTTGGATGTATTTCAGAGGAGTAAGAGGCAACTCAATCCAGATATTATGTGTGAGAGATGGTGAAGACAGCCCTTCCCTAATCATTCACAGAGTACCGTATACTGGAGATGCAGACAGTAATCTGGCAAAATTGATGCCAGGCTGAAAACAAAGGATTATACATGGTGATTTTTCCAAGCTGACTTCTTTATTGTTTCACACATATAGACAAAATCTTGCCTGACTGAGGACTCCACTAACTACCTCTATAATACACTCTGCAAACTATTAGGGAGGGGCTGTCTTCATCTTCTTTCTTTCCACATAATATCGGGTTGAGTTGCCTCTTACTATTCTGAATTACACCTCCTCCCTCCTGGAAATCCACCTCCTTATTATATTCTATCATAACATCTACTCCAGTTCTGCTACTTCCCTTGCCTTGAATACAATAGCAATAGCACTTAAACTTATATACTGCTTCATAGTGCTTTTACAACACTCTCTAAGTGGTTTACAGAGTCAGCATATTGCCCCCAACAATCTGGATCCTCATTTTACTCACCTTGGAGGGATGGAAGGCTGAGTCAACTTTAAGCTGGCGAGGAACAAATTCCTGGTAGTGAACTAAATTAGCCTGCAATGCTGCATTCTAACCACTGCACCACCATGGTTCCTATGGTCATTTTGCTACAGGGATTGTAGGAAAAAGAAATTAGGATTCCCTGACTCAAAACTGCAGATGTTTTTGCTGCAGTGGCTTGAGCTTTGGTCTTTGAGACTTTCCTTTTGTCTTTCTGAGCCCTGCTTCCTGTCATCTCCTTTGTTCCACAGCAATGACTATGCTTGGATAAAAGGCATAGGAGGGGAAAGTTTCTTTGGGTTTCTTTTGCAAAGGGGCATCAGAGTGTCAGCAGTTATCATTTGCTGTTAAACCTGGAATCTTCCAGAATAGCTTTCTAGGAGATTACAGCTGTGCTGGTGTAATAGCTTCAGGTAGTGATTGAGTAGGGCTTGAAATGCAATACTATCAATCTGGAAGACTCATATTTCTATCCCCTATAGCAGAGGAATCTTTTGGGCACCAGGGACCGGTTCAGTGGAGAGAGGTTTTTTTGTGGATCAGAGGGGCCATGATTTCGTGTGCTGCCTGCATCCTGCAGATGGGGCTTTGCTTGTTTGTGTGGACCAGTTGCTGGCATGCCATGGCCTGGTACCGGTCCATGGTCCGGGGGTTGGGGACCCCTGCCCTATACCAAATATCAACATTTAGACCTTTTTTTTAAAAAAAGAACTCTAATTCCCCTTTACTGCCTTGCAATCCCATTTCATTGCATCTTCTTAAAAAGCAAAACATGTCCCTATTTCACAAAGACCATTTAAAAGATAAGACATGTTCTCTTTTCCCTTGAAGTTCTATTTTTGCTTATTAAAGAGCCTCCTCTGCAGAAAGCAGTAGTAGCTAGCAAGCATCAAAAGGACATGTTGTTTTATAAGAGTAAAATCTGCCATAGAAATACTGATCTCAAGTAGTTTAGAATTGTGGTTTCTGAAAAGGTAATAGAAGGTAAGATGATAAAAGTTTTTCATAATAGTTCAATAAAATGAGAGAGAGAGAGAGAGAGAGAGAGAGAGAGAGAGAGAGAGAGAGAGAGAGAGAGAGAGAGAGAGAGAGAGAGAGAGAGAGAGAGAGAGGAGGTAGTGCCTGTGTCTGCTATCAATCATTATTTTTTCCCCCCGTATTGTTATTTTTCGTCACTACCTCCCCGCGTCGGGAGTGGGTAATTTGCGCGCCTGCTGCCTTCCTTGGATGTGGTAGCCGTTTCTCAGGCTCCCTCTCCGGAATCGAACCCTGATTCCCCGTTACCCGTGGTCACCATGGTAGGCGCAGAAAGTACCATCGAAAGTTGATAGGGCAGACGTTCGAATGCGTCGTCGCCGCCATGTGGGCGTGCGATCGGCCCGAGGTTATCTAGAGTCACCAAAGCGGCCGGGGCGAGCCCGGGTTGGTTTTGGTCTGATAAATGCACGCATCCCCGGAGGTCAGCGCTCGTCGGCATGTATTAGCTCTAGAATTACCACAGTTATCCGAGTAACGGTGGGAGCGACCAAAGGAACCATAACTGATTTAATGAGCCATTCACAGTTTCACTGTCACGCCCGTGTGTACTTAGACATGCATGGCTTAATCTTTGAGACAAGCATATGCTACTGGCAGGATCAACCAGGTAGCCACCGAAGCTGCATGGGATTGGAGCCGGCCGGCCGGCCGGCGCACGCCGGTGGGGTGGGCCCGGCTCCGGGTTGCCCTCTCCGCTGCGTGGCGGGGCCGGAGAGGGGAACACGGCACTCACGGCGGTGGCACCGGGGCGGGTGATGAGGCTGGGTGTCCCGCTCACCCTGGGCACGGGGGTCTCTCTGGGACGGTCACTCACAGACATGCTAGAGAAAAGTCGCACCCTCGGAGAGGCGGGCGAACGCCGGTGGCGGGGACACAGCCCGGGAGGGCCACCCCGCAGTGCAGGGCCGACAGAACACCACGGACAGAGTGTAGGGGAAGCCGGGCACAAACCCGCCCGGAGGCGGATCCGGGTGCCCGTTTTAAGCCTGGAAGGTCACCGAGGCAGGGAAGCGTCCGCTCTGCCTGAACACCAACTCGGGTCGGGGCGGCCCGCGGAGGTCCCTCCCCGAGGCAACCGAGGAGTCCGAGATCGATGCTATCAATCATTATTAAGAATTACCCTCCTTGAAGTTATATCTGTTGCAGTATCCTGCAGTCCTGTGATCATAATTTTGGCCAGTTGGCAAACAGCTTGCTTTTACTACAGAAGCTGTGTCTGGTGATCACATGATCACAATTTGTGACCTTCCCATCTGTTTTCCTACAAGTAAAGTAAATAGGGGAAACTGGATTCACTTAACAGCCGTATAATTCACTTAATATGATTTGCTGAACAATTGCTGTGATTCACTTAATGATAATGGTAAAGGTACTCATAAAATTGGGCCCAGTCACATGATGAGCTGCTTAACAACCACATCATTTTGTGACTGAAATTCTGGTCCCAGTTGTGGTTGTTAAGTCGAGGACTAGTTGTATTTATATTATAATATCCCACAGTCGCTTATCATTAAGTTCTAAACATGTCAACTAGAACTGAGAAAGCTCCTGCTACCACTCCAGCATCAGCTGTGTTGTCCCACCTGTGGCATCAAAATCAGGACAAGAAGATGCTCTGGTCCATTTATTAAAACAATTAAGGTGTTTGAAACCAATGAAGAGGTTCACTGATGACCACAGAGAAAAATAACACTCTTAAAGAGGTTCAAGAGAAAGTCTAACCTAGAAGATCAAATGACAAACAGGAAAGTTGCATACTACTGATAATCACACTCAGATTCTTCATAAGTAGCTGAGATTCCAGGACTTCCACATTTGTCTCCTGGAATCTTAGCTACTTGTGAAGAATCTGAGTATGATTAACATTTAGAACGGCCCTAATCTAACTCACTTCACAAAAATTTTGAGTGTTTTTGAAGAGGTTTTTCTTGGTTTGCTGATTTTTTAACTGAAGTTGAACATGTGAATAAAGTCCATCTTAGGTGAAGATCCGGGGCTAACACCAGGTCAAACATTACTATTGTTAATTATTATTGTTGCATTTTACTGCAACAAATGAGATTTTTGTAGGATCTAGATAGGAAGCAGAGAAATCTCTGTTGGAGTAGGGTCTTAAAAATAAGATTATGCAGATTTTATCTACCCAGATTTTACTAAAGAGATTGGAGAGGAGAAGCTTTACCAAGGCTGGAATTTTGCTACATCTGCTCAGTTGCAATATTTCACGTCCGTCCTTGCTCTATTTTGCATCAATGAACAGAGAAATCAAAACATTTTAAATATGTTTTCAAAGAGACTTAAGACCAATACTTTTGCTCTGTCAAATGATTGATTTTAGTGTCAAGTATTGAATCAACAATTGCTTAACACTGCGTTTATCATTATCAATATCACCATCATTTTTTAAAATATTCCTTCTTGAATCACTTCTTAGATAAAGCACTTCCTAAGAGGATTTAAAGTGGATACCCCTGGCCTACTCTAACTTACCTCCTATCTGAACATATAGCCAAGTTATGCATGTCTGAGTTTTTTCTTCTTCTTTACTTCCTACCCCACTGTTGTTCCTCCTTTACAGAGGGGGTTATTTTTGGTTATTTTTAACTTCCCTTTTGCTTAAGAATGAGGGTGTACGATCCTGATATAGTCGAGAGGGACAAGCTGCAGAGTCAATATCAATCCAAAATGATGTTTTCCCTCCAGTTTTCCCTTCATTTTTCTTTCAGGAGCAATTAGTGGATAATTAGTGGATGCTGATAATGAGATTTCTGTGTTAAAAGAGAAATTCTGTTTATCTGCCACCTGCTGGCAGGATTTAAAATTTAAACATGGATATCTTGATTTGGAATTGCCACACTTTCAACTTTAGAGACATCTAAATTATTAGGATGAATAAATACATTTTATGAGACCCCCAAAGCCCATCACTGGGACTTTGATTGTGAGTCATGGTCAGTATCTCAATGTTAATCTTTAGTTAATCTGTTTCTTTTTTCACTAATCACTTCTTTCTATCTTCTTTCTCCAGAACATCTTCGCCTTCTTTGTTTTTATTATCTTCATCTGAAAGTTTTCCTTGATTTTTGTAATTTTCTTAAATAAATCTCTTGGCCACCCCATTCAATTATTACCCCAATGTCTTTGCATTACCTATTAAGTAGAAAGTCTTGTCTCCTCTTGTTCCCTGGCAACCCATCTTTAGTTGAGCAAATTTCCTCTTCGTTCTTCTTTTTTTCCAACTATTTTCAAGGGGCACTCATTTCATCTTGTTAGATTTTGCATTTGGGGTTATTTTTGTTTGCTTCATCGTTAATGATGTCACATATTTCTTCCCAGAGTTTTTTAATTATTGTGTTTAATAAATCTAATAATTTAAAAGTATTTACCACCTATTGGACTCTAGGTGGTCTACTATACTTTTCAGAATAACAGAGTTGTAAAGGAACTTGGAGGTCTTCTAGTCCAACCCCCTGCCCAAGCAGGAGACCCTATACTATTCCAGACAAGTGGCTGTCCAGTCTCTTCTTAAAAACCTCCACTGATGGAGCACCCACAACTTTCACAGGGAAACTGTTCTACGGATTGACTGTTCTCACTGTCAGGAAATTTCTCTTAGTTCTAGATTGGTTCTCTCCTTGATTAGTTTCCATCCGTTGCTTCATTGGTCTAATGATTTTGTTTTAATTTGAATTGTAACTTTGCACAAAGGTGTTAATGATCCAAACTATAGTCACTATTAAGCCCTGTTTTTGCTGACCGAATAGAACTTCTCCATCTTGTCCTATGTAGCATAGAATGAATTTCAATTCAGTGTTGTCCATCTGGTCGTCTCCTTGTGTAGACTTATCTTTTTGGTTGTTGGAAAAAGATGTTTGATATAAACATTGGATTTTCTTGGCAGAAATATATTAGTCTGCCTCCTGCTTTGTTTCATATCCCAGCCAATTTTTCCACCTCTTCTAGATGCTATTTTTTCAGTTATTCCAATTGTAACAGTCTTCTTTAATTTGTTCAATATTTTTTTGGGGTGGGTGGGGGTGGGGAATGTTTATGAGGTGCTGGCGATTGTCAAGGGCTGTTTAACTTTCTTCAGCTGTTCACCTTTGTTGGAGCATAGACTTGGATCACTGCAATATTGATTGGCTTGCCTTGGACTTTAATTGAAATCATTTTATCATTTTGGGGGGTTACTTTAAAGCAGTGAATGACACCTTTTCATTAATAAAGATGGCTAGTCAATTTCTGCTGTGATTTTTCTTGTCCACAGAATACCTGATTGATCTCTCAGGTAAAGTAACCTATTCCACTCCATTTCAATGCACTGGTTCACAAAATGACAATGAATTCAGTCTTGATGTCTATGGAAATTCCCAGTCATCCAGGTATGGTTATCAGAGCTGAAGAAGCTTCTTGGGTGAGAAGCGAAATGTCTTCAAAGAAGATTCTAGACTAAGGAGCATGCGCAAGATGGACGCTTCCCTGTGAGAGCAGCCGGGCCTCCGATGGGGAATGGCTAGAGACCCCCCCCCAGGGGCCGAGAAACATCTGGGACCCCTGGGATTTTGGCAGCGGAACATCTTAGTCTCCCTGAGATATGTCTGTCAGCTCCCTTCTTGCCGGGAATGGACGAAGCTGAGTGGTGGTAACAGCGTACTTCCCTCCCCTGCGGCCTGCGGTGAGGTGAGAAGCCAGCTGGGAGTCGGGAGGCCACCGCGAAAGAGAAGAGCTCGGCGGCGGCTCCCCCCTCCCCCACCATGTGAACGAGTGACTCTTGAAAAGACTGCTGAGAGGCTCCTGGCTTTGAGAGGCCGCTGCGAGGGGGAACAGCTTGGCAGTGGGCCTCCCCCTCCCCCCTTCTACCATCATTATGCTCAGGTAGGCAGTCGAGAGGCGTTGGTGCTGGGAGGCTGCCGCAAAAGGGAAGATCAGCGGCGCCCCCCCTACCATCATGTGAGCTAGTGGTTCGGGGAGACAGCTGAGAATTGCAGGGGATAGAGGGGGCAGCATGGACCTGGCAGTGAGGGAAACAACGTGGTCATGCTTCCCCCCTCCCCTGTGAATTGGCGAACGAGCGGCCAACGGTGAGGCCAAATGGGAGAACTGTAGTGGCCTCCCCCACCCCATGAGCTTTGTGTGGGAAGGAAAGTTGAACTGAGCACTATCAGGAGGGGCAGTAAGACAGCCCTGAAGAAAGAATCCCGGATTATGACTCTGGTGCTGCCCTTATGGACCCCTTTTCAGAGACCTGGTCCTTGCCCCTGGCAGCACATATGCGAATCTGTGGATCGTGGATTAAACGAAGCAGGATGGAACAACATAGGGGCTTTTCCTGCTCGGACCACTCAAAATCTACCTTCATTATTGTTATTATTATTATTATTATTTTTACCATCACCCTGATAGAAACTTGGTACTTGGACCTTAATTCAGACTTGACTGCCTGGTTTCTTGCCGGACCCTATCGATTCATCTTACTTGACTGGCTGCTTACTCGAAGTGGACGCTTCTTGCATTGCGAGACTCCCCCCTCTCGCAAATATGGCCCTCTGTTCTATCAAGGGCCCATCTCGAGGATGGACTTTGGAGTCCTGAGAGATGGCATGCATCAAAAAAGGGGCTTTGGGGTTTTTTAAATAGGTACTTAGTCAAAGTTTTAAGGGTGGGGAGGGGTGGGGAAGGAGTGTTTAGGGCAGGGGAGGAAATTGTTAGAAGGGAACAAGAAGACAGGCCAGGCGACGGAAGGGGACGGAGTCCTGAGGGTGCGGACGGGGGGCTGATTAAGACTAACTCAGTTCCAATAAGTACCGTTAGCGGGAGGGGCAGGTATGGTGGGAGCAGGGGGCCGTATCATAATAAGGGAGCGCGCTCCCGCTGCTTACGAGCGGTCATGCGCTCCGACCCCCAAGGCTCAACCTGTTCTCGGGGTTGTTCAGAACCACAGGGCCCTGGCTGTAGGCTGATGCTGTGCAATGCCAGGTCTGTGGTAAATAAGGCCCCCCTCATTCAAGATTTAATCTCAGAGGGGGGAGCAGACCTGGCGGGTATAACGGAGACCTGGTTGGGACCAGAGGGCGGTGTCCCTCTGGTGGAAATGTGCCCACCGGGTTTCCTTGCATTCCACCAGCCGAGAGCTCAAGGCAGGGGTGGGGGAGTGGCGGTCGTGATCAGGGAAAGTTTCAGGCCGAGGGAGGTCACTGTTCCTCAGACGGCAGGCTGTGAATCCCTTCTGGTGAAGTGGGACCTAGGGGGTCCGAGGGCGGTGTTGATTACGTACCTGGCGCCCTGCCACGTATCAACCTCCCTGCCCGAGCTCCTGAGCGTTGTCGCCACGGTGGTGGTTGAAGTCCCCAGGCTAATAGTCATGGGTGACTTCAACCTGCCGTCCGGGGGCGGGGCGTCCGGGGAGGCTCGGGAGTTCATGGCTTCCATGACAGCCATGGACCTGACCCAGGTAATTCAAGGCCCCACACACACAGGGGGGAACACGCTTGACCTGGTTTTTGTCTCTGGACAGTGGCTGAGTGGTCAGAGTGTAGGGGATATAGTCATTGAACCCCTGTCATGGTCTGATCACTCTCTCCTATGCTTGGACTTTCGGACCGTTGCACCCCACCGCAGGGTGGCGGAACCGGTGAGATGGTACCGCCCCAGGCGGCTGATGGAACCCGAGCGGTTCCAGGCAGAGCTTGGGCCAATTCCTGAGGTTCTGACACACGACTCGGTTGGAGAGGTGGTGGCGGCCTGGGACAGGGCGGCTGCCGGTGCCCTGGATCGAGTTGTGCCTTTGCGGCCTCTGATTCGGCGTGGGTCTCGACCGGCCCCGTGGTATAACGAGGGGTTGAGAGAGATGAAACGCCGGAAAAGACGCCTAGAGAGCAGTTGGAGATCGAGCCGCGCCGAATCTGACCGAACATTGGTAAGAGACCATATTAGGTCCTACCTAATGGCGATAAGAGCAGAGAAGTGTTCCTACCTCACTGCTCTTATTGCGTCATCAGATAACCGCCCAGCCTCCCTGTTTAGGGTGACCCGCTCCCTCCTTCATCAGGAGGTGAGGGGAGACCCCTTAGAGGGTAGAGCTGAGGATTTCGGAAAATATCTGTATGATAAAATCGCTCAGATACGGGAAGGCTTCGACTTCAACTGGGTATGTCCAATGGGAGAGGCGGAGGCTGGTCTTGAGACTGTTACCTGGGTTGAGTTTGACCCCGTGACCCCCGAGGACGTGGACAGGTTGCTGGGGGGACTTAGGGCGACCACATGTTTACTGGACCCGTGCCCCTCCTGGTTGGTGCTGGCCTCCCGGGAGGTGGTACGAGGCTGGTTCCGAGCAATTATCAACGCTTCCTTGAGTGAGGGTGTCTTTCCCGCTGCCTTGAAAGAGGCAGTGGTGAGACCCCTCCTCAAGAAGCCTGCCCTGGATCCAGCTGTTTTATCAAACTACCGTCCCGTCTCCAACCTTCGCTTTCTTGCGAAGGTTGTTGAGAGTGTGGTTGCCCGACAGTTCCCGCAGCACCTGGAGGAATCGTCATATCTCGATCCGTTCCAGTCGGGCTTCAGGCCTGGCTACAGCACGGAAACAGCATTGGTCGCGTTGGTGGATGATCTCTGGCGGGCCCAAGACAGGGGTTGCTCCTCTGTTCTGGTGCTATTGGACCTCTCGGCGGCTTTTGATACCATCGATCATGGTATCATGCTGCAACGGTTGGAGGGGCTGGGCATAGGAGGCACTGTCTTGCAGTGGTTCTCCTCCTTCCTCTCTGGCCGGATGCAGTCTGTGTTGACAGGGGGCCAGAGGTCGACCCCGAGACCCCTCGTATGTGGGGTACCTCAGGGGTCGGTCCTCTCGCCTCTACTGTTCAACATTTATGTAAAGCCGCTGGGTGAGATCATTCGTGGTTTTGGCGTGGAGTACCACCAGTACGCTGATGATACCCAGCTGTACATTTCCACGCCAAACCACCCCAACGATGCCCTTGCCGTGCTGACCCAGTGCCTGGAGGCCGTGCGGGTATGGATGGGGAGAAACGGACTCAAGCTCAACCCCTCCAAGACCGAGTGGCTGTGGTTACCGTTGTCCCGGTACAGCCAGCTGATTCCATCGCTGTGTATTGGGGGCGAAACAGTGGCTCCCACAGGAAGGGTTCGCAACTTGGGAATCCTCCTGGACTCACGGCTGTCCTTAGAGGACCATCTGACGGCCGTGGCCGGGAGGATGTTCCACCAGGTTCGCCTGGTGCGCCAGTTGCGTCCCTTCCTAGACCGGGACTCGCTACACACAGTCACTCATGCCCTCGTGACCTCCAGGCTGGACTACTGTAATGCTCTCTACATGGGGCTCCCCTTGAGGTGCATCCGGAAGCTCCAACTTGCCCAGAATGCGGCCGCGCGGGTAGTGATGGGAGCGTCGTGGCGCTCCCACGTAACACCGCTCCTGCGTGAGTTGCACTGGTTGCCGGTGGTCTTTCGGGTGCGGTTCAAGGTGTTAGTGACCACTTTTAAAGCGCTCCATGGCATCGGACCCGGATACTTACAGGACCGTCTACTGCCAGCAAATACCTCCCGCCGTCCGGTACGCTCCCACAGAGAGGGCCTCCTCAGGGAGCCGTCGGCCAGACAGTGCCGGCTGGCGACCCCCAGGGGGAGAGCCTTCTCTGTGGGAGCTCCCACGTTATGGAACGAGCTCCCCCCCGAACTCCGTATAATAACAGATTTACGCACCTTCCGTCGGGAACTAAAAACATTCCTTTTCCGACAGGCCGGCCTGGCATAGAAGCTTCGGTTCCAATAGGGTCAAAATGTTTTAGGGGGACTGAGTATTTTTTAAGATTTTAAATTTTGTATGTTTTGGGTTTTAAATGGGATTTTGGCCAAATGATTTAATTTATTTTTAATTATTTTAAATTTTGTATATTTATATGTTTTTTAAATTTTAGGCTGTACACCGCCCCGAGTCCTTCGGGAGAGGGGCGGTATAGAAATTTAATAAAATAAATAAATAAATAAAATAAAAAATAAGAAATTCCATTTGCCTCCTGAAAAAGCACCTTTGGGACATTCAGTTTTGATATTTCTGCTCTTCCTATTGTCAGTAATATGCATAGCATTTTTAAACATTCTTTTTTTGGCTCTGGACTCATTGGCAGCTGGTTATTTTTGGGCTTTAATCATAGGCATTAGTACTTTTCATAGTTGCCTCTGTTTTCTCCAATACCTTCCGACTTGAGGAACTCATTTTCTGGTATTGTATTGATACTTTTGTGGTTGTAAATGTCTACTTTGTTGTTTGGCAAAATAATGGAATTCCATTTTTTTCAGATTTTAGGCATTTTACAACACATGTAGTGAAACACAACAATAGCGTAACAATAGGAAAAAAAATAGAAAACAAAATATCAATAAAATAAAATGAAATTTTACATTGATGGCTCTGAAATCAACTCCCAAAGGCAGCCCAGACAAAGCACGTCTTCTCAGCTTCCCATAAGGCTCCAGTGACAAAGTCCAATGACAAAATTGTTTGGTGGAGCTTCGACCACAATTTGGGATATTCATGTCCTCTCTCAAGTGCATGGAAACAATCCAGGAAGGGAATTAATGCACAGGGAGCTATTGTTTCACCTATGTCATTATTCTAATTTTCATTCTATCTTCTTCTGTTCACTTTAATTAATTTGACATTAAATTAAATTAAGTTTATTTATTTTTTTTCTTGACCCCCCCTCCTGTGCCTTTGGCATGGCTTCCAGCTCCTGACATGCTGCCAAAGTACAGCCTTTCACCAGGATATGGTTGCACTTGCTGGCTCCTTTAAAGAGATCTTTCTCAATGTTTTGAAAAATACCAGAGCACCTCCTAAGATTGTTGTATTAGAAAAATAAATAAATCTTGTTTTGAATGAGTGCTCCCCCCCCACTATTCTTCAGCAACAGAAACTATTCCACCCACTGTCACTGATAAGTTTATACTGGGAGAACAAAACAAGGATAATGAACTTTTCCCTCTTTCCTTTGCAAAGGCTTTCTTCTTTTCTCCTTTGTCTCAGATGTCTGAGTTAAGAGTCTGAGTTAAGAGGATTCTTTAAAATACAGTAACGAGCTCCTGCTTTGAACTCGGAATATGCCTCCTGCAAAAAGCCTCCAGACCATCCTTATTTAATATGCCCAAATATGATTAGTGTCAAACAATGAAATATGGCTTCCTTATCTCTAGGAACCAGCAGACAAGACTATTTCTTGGGATCAAGGTCTTCTCTCACTTATTTATTTTTTTCCCCTTTTCATTCCCATCCCTAGCCCCCTTTCTTCCTTTTCTTCTTTTGACAAAATGCAGACTTTGACAATCATTTTTTTTTTTGTATGTACAGCCCCTTCAGGGGTATGCTGTTTCTTTGTCCTTTTGAAAAAGGCACCAGCCTTGCTCCTTTGTTGGCCTAGTGTTTAATGTCACTTCCTAATTTAAGAAAATTGTTTAGTCAAAAAGGCAGGTGATTACTGCTGCCTTGTGTTGTTGCTGTCACAGAGACTTGGTCCTTCTCTCCTTCCTCAACTAAACTTAAAGAAGCACACATCAAAGAATGTCTTCTGAGCTGCACGAACCAATTACTGGTAAAGACCATGTCACTGTTGTTTATCTGTCAGAAAATGCTGTTTTGGCGTTTTTGTATTTCCCCCCCCTCTTTGGAAGCTTGCATTCAGATTTATTTACGTACAAAGGGTCTTGCATGTCAACAACTGCAAACTGTCGATAAAGGATTTGCATTTTCCATAATTTCATGGAGATCCTGAATTTGGTCAAAGACAAAAAAAAAAAAGCAATGAGGTAAAATCTCCTTGAAATTTGGTATTATTAAAAGGAAAGCTCAAATTACTTTAGTGATAGTGCTCCTGTTATAACTATGCACAAAAAAGAGAGACAGAGAAACTCACATGGCTAATCATTATTGTTTCTTGAACATATACCTGGTCAAATAATTTTTAGTTGTCTTGGGGGCTTTGCAATTCTAACATGATCTACTGAAATGATCGGCAATTGGAGTTTATCCTTTTGGGGGCTCTATTAGAAATAGGATAGGAAAGGCTAAGAGTACATATATTATGCTATATCCTTACCACTGGGCGTAGTCTCATAGGCTATGAATGAATGAATGTAAAGCAAGACCATTTGCTTAACAAAATCTGTTTTAAAAACCATCTACAGGAAACCATGGAGGTACTTCAAGGTTTCAATTGCTTTTATCTGTTTTATTTACTTTTGAAATGTACAGGGACATTCATAAAAGTGATCTGAAAACGACTGTCCCTAAAGATGGACTGACTGTAGGTAATTATAATAATCTTGTCCTACTCTACAGTTTTTAACAACCTAACTTAATAAAAATTCAGGATTTGTGTTCAATTAATAGGCTTCATTTTAGATTCCCTGGTTTACATAATTGTGTTTTTTGTTAGGTTCTGTTGAGTTTTGTCTTGAGCTCTTCCTTAAGTCTGATGCTGATGTTAATTAAAATAGATTAAATATCTCAGGTAACATAGGGGGAAAGTCATGTATGTTGTAAAAATAAGATACATTTCACTCTCCTTTTTGTATGGGCACCAGAATGCTTTCAGAAGATACTCTGATAATCTGTGTTTCAATGTTTATAGCTTTAGATTTGAATGATGCCCTTAAAAAAATCAAAAGCAGCTAGAAGTCGGACACTTTGGCCCCTTGGTGTAATCATAATAAATTAATTCCATTTTTCTTGACATGTAATTACATCCTAGTAACTACAGAAACAGAAATCAACTATTACCAATTCTTCTTGGAGAAGTTGGAACTGAACAAGGGGCCACAGGAAAGGAATGGATGGAGTTTCTATTGTTTCATTTTATTCAGCTGTTAATTCTAAAATATCTAGGTCTAACACCCACCCTCCCCTTTAGAGCTCAAAGACAGGTGGCTGGAATGATTAATCTGCCAAATTACTCTCAATAATTAAACCTTTGTTGTGGTAGTTGCTCCTTATGGACAGGTGGCCTGCCGATCAGCCCACAGGTTCAGCCATGAGGTCAGGAATGTACTGTGTATCAAAGCCAATCTCCCTTCTTTTACTCAAAGGGACAAGAATTCCTTACTGTTTCCTTAGCCTTTTCACACCTGGAGTAGAGAACTTTTGAGTAATTCTGTAGTTTTCTCTTAAGAGGCAGCTATTCCTTCAGCAATTACATAGTACAGGATCAAATATTTGTATGCGTACTATGAATAGCTGAATTTAATTTACTTTCAGGGAACTTTTTTGTTTTAACTGCAACCCTCACGGGTTTTGAACATTCTTCCAGTTTTTAAAACAAATTACATTGTCTTTTGGAATCATGCTTGAGATCCAATTGCTTCATCAAAATTATTTGAAAATGGCTCTCCATAATTTGGACACTGAAATTATTGACACATTATAAATAATGCTGTAGTCTCTCACCAAACTGGAAACTGGTCAAAGAGAGAAGCAACCTGGAATTAAGAAGAAACTTCCTGACAGTGAGGACAATTAACCAGTGGAACAGTTAGCCTCCAGAAATCATGGGCGCTCCATCACTGTAGATTTTTAAGACGAGACTAGACAATCACTTGTTTGAGATGGTATAAGTTCTCCTGCTTGAGCAGGGGGCTGGACTAGAAGACCTCCAAGGTTCTATTCTATTCTATTCTATTCTATTCTATTCTATTCTATTCTATTCTATTCTATTCTATTCTATTCTATTCTATTCTATTCTATTCTATTCTATTCTATTCACAGAATTATACATAATACTATGTTTATTAACAGTCACTTTCTATAACTCACTCATATCTACTCTTTGTGCTATTTTGTTTTACTATTCCTTATGTAGCTATTGGGAGACTAAGCAAGTAAAAGAGTAGTAGGATCTTAATGAAGGATTCTTCCATTTGACATTTGATCTATAATCCAGGCAGGGTTTGTCATACTGGAGTTTTGAAACAAACTGACTTTACAAAACAAGAGTATGTTGGATATGGACCTACTCCCTATTATTGTGAACTATTTAAAATACTATCAGCTTCTGTCATTTAACTGAACATAGTCTCAATCACAAAGTTCTTCCATTAGCCCTACTTAATTTCTAAAATTAAACAATTAAATATTAACTTTTTAATGCACACTCTGTCAGCAAATAGATGTAGAATTGGATGAACAGAGAGGCAAAGATATATTGCAGATTAAGAAAACAGAATATATGGATCCTATTCAAATTAATATTTCAACATTTATATTGCTGTTTTTATGATGTAAGCCACCCAGAGTTGCTTGACAGTGAGATCGGTGACATATAAATTTAATTAATAAATGAATGTTACAAAAATCTGAGAGCTTTAGGTTTAGGTTTGGGTTTCAAAGGATAGTTTATGGATTGGGAAGGCTTCCCAATTTCTAGACAAACCTGGACTCAAGAGACAATCGGTCTGCTCTAAAATATACTGAATTCTTTTCTGGGCACCAAACAATGGTTATTTTCTGGACTTTTGGGAGCACTATTTTTTCTTTGGCATTAATTGCTTCACAAACTTGCAAACATTTTTCTACAAACCACAACTTGAAAAGTCTTTTTCCTCTTTGAAAGCTGGGGATTCTTAGAATACAGAATAATAGATTTTTTTTCTATTGAATTTTGGGTTTGGAAATCCTGGAATAGTATATCATGCTAATGCATAGAGCACTAAGCTTGGTGTAGAAAACTGTGTTATATTAATTATCCTTTATTTGGTTAATATATCTAGAATGTTTGTCTGCAATTGTGGACTTGCAGGTATGAAAATCTGGGCTGATCTGGCTACAGTATTTCTCCTTTTCTCACATATGGGAGTGGACTTTCCTTGTACAAACAGTGTTCTTTTACTGACTGCACCAGTTTTATTCTCCTTTTTATTTTTTATATACTCTATAGAAAAACAGAAAAGCTTCACATTGGAACAGATTTCTCTCCTGGGGTGTTCTGTTTTCTAAAGTAAATTAGGGTATGGCATGTCAGGTATAAGAATAAGATTTTTTTTTTCAGACGGAATTCTTCAGCAAAGGATTAAAAAAATTTCACTGAAATAAAAGCACCTTTTATATTCTTTGCCTTAGCTGTAGTATCTGCTCCTCTGGCTGGGTTAGTGAGCAGTCCATCCAAAGTTTTGGTTTTGTGACTCAGTTACTCGCTATTCAGTATGAAGATGGGATGGGCTATTCAGTATGAATGGAAGGAGATGAGAGTTGTCAGAAGAAAAATTGAAAATGAATGCATGGCTAAGGCAGATTTTGCATTTCCCTTTTAAAGCTGTGAGGGCACAATAGCAGCAACAACAACAGCAGCAACCAGTGAAATGAAACTAGGAACACAAGGCAAACAGAGTATATCCAGAGAGCTCATTTAATGTTTTCTCATGCAGTCTATGAATACAGAATTGCTTTGTGATTTGCTCTGTTAGATATCTGGACTCTGTCCTGTCTTGGTAACAAGGTCAATGAGTTCTACTTTCTTAACAGTTTATTACAGGGTAAATTAAGTTGCCGTGATTGGTGGATTCCCTTCCAGTGAGGGAAAAAAAAAAGTTCCAATTGCTCTTTGAGCTAGAGGAGGAACTGAGTTTTGACAGATGGTTATTGCTAGTCAACTGTCAAGAATCTTTAAACATAAGGACTATGGTAGCAATTTTTAAATATAAGCATCAGTTCTAGCAATCCCTGCTCACTGCCCATTCTGTCAAATATTTTTCAAAGGATTAAATATCTAATGCCAATTATCCTTGCTGATTAGCTGAGGCTAATTGCTCAACTTCAGTTGCTGCAGCAATTAGGCACCTATCTCAACCATATGCCAAGGAGACAGCAACTCATGCCCTGATCACTACACAGACTACCGCAATGTGCTCTGTGTTGCCCTGTAGGTGAGTTGGAAGTTACAGTTGCTTGGAAATGCAATGATGGGAAAAACCATCCTATAGAATTATACCTATCTTGAAGTTCCTGCCTTGGCTGCTAGCTGGCTTCCAACTCAAGTTATTATTTCTAAAGCCCCTCATAGTATTGCACCAGTTACATCAGGTAGTGCCTTACCAAGATAGGCAATGCCTTGCCAATGCCTTAGGGGTATGAGCTTTTAGGGAAATGTCTCAGAGCCTCATCCTTGATTGCAGAACCCGGAAGAACATCCATCCCCCAACAGCCCCAAGAGGCCCCCACCAGCATACATACTAGGAAATAGGCAGACACCCGTCCCCAGCCTCAGAATGGTGTCTCTGTGCCCTGTCACTGTGAGTGCCTCTTTAGCAAGCAATAAATATTTCCCGGCTTTAGTTGGTTGACTATCTCCTGACTGAAGCCAGCTACACAGAAGTTGCTGCAGTTGTGCAGTTGTCCACTGGGAGACATGGTGACCACCTGTAGATCTGTTTCCTTATTCTGTGGTTCTTGCCTTGTGTTTCTGGATCCTGGTGTGTTTTTGACTCTGGCTTATTCCTGACCATGACAGCAATTCTAAGATTCTGTACATTATTTACTAATAGAGCAGTTCCCTCTTCTCTCAATGAACTTGATGTACACATAAACATTCCAAAATTATCCTTTCATGTACATCCCTATATCATCCTTTCTTATAATACCATTTCTGCTTTTTTTTTCTCCTTCTGCCCTTCCTGTGCATTCGCTTTTCCTGTGACTTGCTCCTCAACTCTCTACTGGCAATCCTCAATACAAGTGCCCTCAGTGGTGTCTCTCTCTCTCTCTGTGTGTGTGTGTGTGTGTGTGTGTGTGTGTCTGTGTGTGTCACAGTGCATCCTTGATTCCTGGGGGCATTATATTTGGTGGATTTGCCTGTTTTAAGGAGACAGAGATGTGAGATGTAGGGCTATATAACTACATACATGCATACACATACATACATACATACATACATACATACATACATACATACATACATACATACATATTTTGTACTCCAACTCCCAATTCTAAATCCAGCAGGCAAATGTGTGTTTAGCACCTCACTCTTCTTGCTTCTGTATTGACCCTTGCCATGTGCTTGCCTCCAGCTCCTCCACAGGCTCTACAACAGATGCAGATACCTTTTCTATTTTGTTGATCTCAGGGACAAAAAGAGAATATCCCCACTGTTGTGTCCTGGGCCTGCTGAGGAAACTAAGCAGGCCCAGAAATGTTACAAATGGTCCTGGGCAACCTAAAAGCTGCCCGGGACCAGACTGATTGGTGCTGGTCTTGCGCACAGGCGCAAGGCATGAATAAAGGGGATTTATGATTGGCTATTTGGAAAACTATAAAAGGTCTGCGAGCCTGTTGGGTTTCTGAGTGGCAACGTGGAACGAATAAAGAAGAACTTGGTTAACAACTTGTGTGTCGCTTCAATGCTGTGAATCCCAATACTTAAAACACACTCATGAGATCTTTGGGGCATGGACCAGATGACAGATATTCTTAGTGGTGACCCTTTCTCTTTGGAAATAGCTCACCACAAGAAGTGAGGCTGCCCCTTCCCTTCTTGTTAAACCTAATGTTATTCAAACGAGCATTCAGCCCCTGCTTTGTCCTGTACCTCTTGCATATTTAATTATAATTTGTTTAGATGTTATTACTTTAACTGTATATAATGCTCACCGCTCACTAACCTAGTTTATTGAGGTGACTTATACATATGACAAATAAATAAATATTGATTGCCCTTTTCTTGGCCTCTTCCAGTTTGAATCTTTCTTAGGGTTAGTGTGGTGTCCTGAATTGGATGTTAGTTTTGTGGTTGGGTCCTACTGGAATAAAAGAAATAGAATATTAATTCCTGGGTTCTGGAAAAAATATTTTAATTGATGCAGATTAAAACTGCTTGCCTTTTTTTGCAACCATATCACACTGCTGATATTTAACCTGAAATCCATTATGATTCTGAAATCCTTTCCAAAAACAACTCCAGAATGAATGTGTGATTGCCTGTTCAGGGAGGCTGAAATGGATTTCCACTTCCAGTGAAATGTAATGCATTTTGCAAGAGTTTGGAGACATAAGATTGTAAAACATATTATTTGTTTTGTATGTGATTGGGGAGGGGGGGAGGAATAAGATTTAGCTTTGTGCTTTCCAAGTTGGAGTAGGACAATGCCTTATGTCTTATCTCTTGCACAGCTTAGTCTATCATAATCTCCCCTTTATGACCTGTGTACTGTGATATTTCTTGTCAATCCATCCTCTGTCCCAAACAGCAAAACAATTGTTGAATGTAGTCCTCAGGGCAAGTTAGCAGAATGAAGAGGCTTTAAGAGCAACAACTATGTACCAAATACACTATACAACATTACACTAGGCACACAGCAAGCATAGAAAACTTCACCTGGTTGCTAGGAAACATGAATACAGACTTGTTCAAATAGGTCTGCACCTAAGTTACCCTGTTTCAAGGGAGGGGTGGAATAAGGGAGAGGGAGAGGGTGACAGAAAGAGAGTGTGTATTATGGATAAGCAAACTCTTAGTTTTCACTTCCTTGAGAAGTTTCTTTGTTGTTTCTGCTTTAGCAATGATTTAGAATTAGGTTCAGGTCTGGTATGCCAATAGCAAATATAGAAGACCTTCTTTATCAAGTATTTTGATTTAAAATACTTGCATCCTGCCTATCTTTTACAGACTTCTATTCAACTTGCAACTGACATAACACACATTAACATTTTCCATTAATGATGGGTGTCTTACACATGTGCTAACAGCTTATCAGCATAATATGAAGTTGGGGGCAGGCATGCAAAAGCATTGGAAATCTCATCTCAGTACAATGCCCGTTTGTAAGACACTTAACTTTTTTCTCCTTCTCTTCTGAATTATTAGTTGTTTGGAAACTTATTTCCAGCAAGATAAGGTCTTGCAGGAAGAATTATCTGTTGGAGAGATCAAGCACCTGGATCTGTCCACATCTGGAGCAGACAGATGATTTCTACAGGATACTAAACACTCCATAAAAGGAAACACTCAAACTAAGACTGCATTTATCTTTGGATAGTTCTGATATTCAGTCTATGGAAAATGTGTCTTTGCTACTGTGAAGAGGATATGGGCTCACCAATAGTCTGGATTTTCAATCAGAGTCATTGCTTAAATTAAGACTTGAATTTTTCCAAGCACCTACAGTGAGGCCCTCAGAACCCTTTACCTTAGCTGGCATAATCCTGTTCAGCAGAGAAAGATATTTCTCTGGCTAGGTCTGTGGAATGCATTAACTTCAAATATATGTCAGTCTTGGTGCCCTTCCAATATATGAATTCCACACCGCTACTTGCTTTACCTAATATAGTCCCAGAAAAGTTAGTCCTGCTTTGGTCACACACAAGCTACATTGTGCTCCAGAAAATCCTCTGAAACAGATGTATTTATAATGAAGATACACAGTTCCCCCTTACTGATTCCTGCAACTGCATTCAGCCACAAATTTCAGATGATATCACTTTAAGTAAAGGAAAGGAGAAAAAAAAATTCTATAGCCACCCAACTCAACCAAGCAACTCTAACATGTTAAGAAAAAAATGTAGATCTGGGGTGGGATGAGAATAGAAATTGTGATCACCATATTTTGCTGTCATACAACTGTACTTAATCCCAGCCAATCATTATGATCAACTTTAAGAGAAACTGAGAACTTTAATTCAGCAACATCTGGAATATCTCTGGTATGGTGAATCCTACAAAAACACACCCATGTAAGATTGTTGTGAAATGACTAATTATGCAAATGAAGGTAAATATACATGCCCCAGAATAATGTTGAAGGATCCAATCTGAGTTGGTCATAAACCTTTGGTCCCAATGACCAACTCAGATTGAATCCTGACTAATTACAATTATAATATTAATTTTGAGAGCCAGTGTTACAATAGTTAAGACTTTTAGTTAGAATAATCACTCCAGGCTTGACCAGAAAGCTTGTAGGATGATCACATATACACAGCCCAGTCCAGCCATCATTGTTCTGTTTTAAATAATTCCATCAAGTGTTTCACCCTATTCCGTGGGGGAATTCTAGATTGACTTTGGATCTAGCAAATGAAGATCTGGAATTGCATCTGTATGGTGGATTATTTGGACTTGATTTGGAATGCTACTGCTACTGTTGAAAATGACAAACCTCTGATTATTTTTTAATAAAAAATAATGGGGTTAATGGGATACCAGGACTGTAGGCTAGAGTAGCAAGCTGAGAAAACATTTCAGCAAATGATGGCGGCAAATTGCTACTGTACTATAGCCAAAAATATATTTACTCTTTCTATGAACTCACCATGGAAGTTGAGCTCAATTTATATTTTAATGAATGTTATATAGAAATGCATTCAGTACACATTATATTTAGTTCATTTCAAGATGAGATTTAGATCCATTGTTTAGAAAGGTATTGTGCTAGAAGCATCTGCAATTGTAGTTAATAGACCATGTAACCCTAATAGGGACTGTCACAGAAGGAAGGTAAATAAAAGTACAGATTCCTTTGAACCAAGTTTCACTACTGGGAGAAGCAGACACATTCAGGTAATTTAGCCTTATCTTTTTCTGAGATTTCCCCCCCCCCCTTAATTCCCAGTCTAGCCCTTGAACCTGAGATTTCCTGGTGATCTCCAATCAACTGAGGCCCACTCTTAATTTTTTTTGAAGATCAGTGAATTGGCTAGGAGCTACCTTCTCATAAAGAGAGGTTGATTCTAACACTGGGTACAAATGGTGAACATGTAATTGCCAAAATATATAAATATTTATTGAAATCTGAAACAGAAGAAGACCAAGTAAAAGAATGAATGATATAGTTTGTTAAAATATTTGGTAATTATTTCATTTATTTATTAAATTATTACTATTAAATTTACTAAATTATTTATTAAATGTATATGCTGCCCATGTTGCTCTCAAGCAACTCTGGGTTGCTCTCATTAAAATGATAAACATTAATATTAAAATTGTAACATACAGATAGAACAATGAGAAAATATGGGGATAATATTACATTACATTATATTTATGTCACCAGAGAAAGTGTCTAGAATATATAAAGGCATTTCAAATTTACAGAGGAAATATGAACAATAAGGACATTTTATCATGCTTGGTAATGTAAAAAAGCTAGAAAATTCTGTATTAATACATTTGATTCACAAGATTAAGAACATAAGAAGAGCCATGCTGAATCAGGCCAAAGCCCATCAAGTCCAGCATTCTGTGTCACACAGTGGCCCACCAAATGTACATGGGGATCTTGAGCAGAAAGAGAAGGCAAAACCCTCCCTTTCCCTTGACCCCCAAACAAATGGTACTCAAGGGAATCCTGCCTGCCTCAACCAACATAGAGGCGGCACATGGACATCTGTTTTAATAACCACCAATACATTTTGCATCCATGAATCTATCTAGCCCTGCCTTGAAGCTGTCAAGGCTGACAGCTGTCACGACCCCTTCAGGAAGTGAATTCCATAAATCAACGACCCTCTGGGTGAAGAAATATTTCCCTTTATTTGTCCTCACTTTCTTAGCTATAAGCTTTAGGGAGTGCCCCCTTGTCCTGGTATTGTGTGATAGAGAAAAGAATTTTTCTCTATCCACATTTTCTATCCCATGCATGATTTTATACACTTCGATCAAGTCACCCCTTAAACGCCGTCTTTCAAGGCTGAAGAGACCAAGGCGTTGCAATCTGGTTTCATAAGGGAGGCGCTCCATTTCCTTGATCATTCTTGTTGCCCTTTTTTGCACCTTTTCCAGTTCCATTATATCCTTCTTGAGGTGCGGTGACCAGAACTGTACACAGTACTCCAAGTGTGGTCTCACCATCGATTTGTACAGAGGCAATACAACACTTGCTGACTTATTTTCGATTCCCTTCCTAATCATGCCAAGCATGGAATTTGCTTTTTTTACTGCTGCTGCGCATTGGGTTGACATCTTCATCGAGCTGTCCACCAAAACCCCAAGATCCCTTTCTTGGGTTGTCTCAGAAAGTTTGGTCCCCATCAGTTGGTAAGTATAATTGGGGTTCTTTGCCCCGATGTGCATAACTTTGCACTTGTTTAGGTTAATCTTAGATTCTAAGATTAATATATATTTGAGACTAGGTTTTCTTTTGGATTAACGGACAAGCAGTTGTATACATGATATCTGCAACATGATTATTGCATGCATAAAAGTAGAAAGATTCACTGCTGTCCACAACGGAGGAATGATTTGTGAAGTTGATTGAACTTGCTTAGAGAGTTGACTTCTTTGATCAGAGAAAAGACAATACAGTATCTACATTTATTGCTGACTGGAAATCCCTTATCATTTTTTTTATGCAAAACAGAAAAAGTGAACTTAAGAAGAGAATTATGACATAACCATAGAACAAGAGGAAACATTTCTAATTATACCTATAACTGCTGTAAGGAAGATTGGAAGCTACTTCTTTGAATTTTAAAAATCTTTAATAAAAATTATATATACAGTATATACGTATAAAGAGAAGAGAATATCACAGTCTTTCCACTGTATGCTGTAACTGACCCTTCTTTGGCTGTTTCATCTTAGAGATGTTCAAATAACGAAGCACAGCAATACTTTCATCTTAACAAGCAAAATTTCTCTAGACACCCTTTTCCATTCTTCAGTAAGATGCTAGACTATTCTGACACCTTTATGCTTTTTACAAAAATTACGATTGTATCATCTCTGAATTCTTCAGCATCGTATTACTTCGCAGTCACAGGCTTACAACCCCATTTCCTGTCCGGATGCTCTCCCTCCACCATGGCCTCTAAACACCTTATTTCCAGTGGGTTGAGTTTCCCTTCCTGACATCTGCTGTAACTATTCCCCTCCCATTCACAAAACTGGATGATGCCTGCTCATTTGCTCAATAATAGCTTATGCACAGGAAGGTGTCAAGTATCTTGTATCTGTGTGTGCATGCGCGTGCACACATCCGTGTGCTGGGGCGGGGGAGAGCATTTGAAAGGATTTAGCTGAGATCCAGAAACACTTCTTGTCCTTCTCCCTCATGAAATCCATAGGTGAATATGCATAATGAGACAGTAGGGGGGGCAGCATGTTAGAGTGCTAATTCCCCCCACAAAGAAATGGAGCAAGCCATTCCTGCCCTCTTTCACTTCAAAGCTATTTTTCCACACAAGGTAGCTATTTAGGACAGAATTTTCCTACTTTGTCTAAAACATGTGGCTGGATATTGATGTTATCCTGAACATTGACATAAACTAGGCAATTTTACACTTTATTTTGTGTAAGGCCACTTAGTTTATGTGCCACATTTTCCCACCGTGCTGGTTTTTGAAACTCTAAATTATTTTCTGTGAGAAGCCTTAATCATTTCCATGCCCTTTAAGAAAAAACCCTAAACTTTCAAGCAGGCAATGTTTCCCATTGTTCTTTGGTGGAGTTTTCCATCAGACCTCATGAAATGACACACTAATGCACTATAAAATTCTTTCTCTAGAGATGGAAAACAAGTGTAGCTATTTTCCTCAATTAAGGTGGGAAGAAAATGCAAAAAGAATTATGGAACAGATTAGAGGTCAAGTCTAATGAAAAAAAAATATTTTTTCAGGCAAGACTTAGACTTTCCCTAATCTGGCTAGGGTTTCCTCATACGAAATCAGCCAAAGCAGAAGCTTTGGGGCTTCGTATTTATCCCAACTAAAATATATCCTTTTCCTTTTTTGTCTTTTGAATGCAATAATTCCCTGATAATTTTCTCTTCATCCCCCTGCTGCAAAAGTGTCATTCTGTCCTTTGGTTGTTTTCATAAGCGTCTGTTTTTGCAGCTGGGTTCATGTGGACAAATGTACATTAAAGATCCAAAATGATCCTCCATTAGGAATCAATGGCAGGAACAAAAAGAGAGCACACAGAGAGAGGGATTGTCAAAATGGAAATCATCCCCATAAAAGCTTTTTTATACTGTTCATATTGCATCTGCCCATTGATCTTAGCTAGGATTCCAGAAGATACTGTATATCCATAGCCAAGTCCATACTATGTTTCTTCTTTGAATGTTAATTGAAAAAGCACTGTAGGAGGAGGAACCTGTCAAAAAAGCCAACACATTCCTAGGCTACATTAACAGAAAAGAAAGGCTATGGGTGACATGATAGCAATGTTCCAATATCTGAGGGGCTGCCACAAAGAGTGGGTCAAGCTATTCTCCAAAGTACCTGAAGACAGAACAAGAAACAATGAATGGAAACTAACCAAGGAGAGAAGCAACCCAGAATTAAGGAAAAAATTCCTGACAGTTAGAACTATTAATTAGTGAGACAACCTGCCTCCAGAAATTATGGGTGCTCCAAAACTGGAGGTTTTTAAGAAGAGATTGGACAGCCATTTGTCCAGCATGGAATAGGGTTTCCTGCTTGAGCAGAGGGTTGGACTAGAAGACATCCAACATTCCTTCCAACTTTGTTATTCTGTTATTCTGGACATACTTTGGTTGAAAGGAATTATATAGCTCTCTTGCATCGGTGCCTTTAGTGGTGTTTTTCCCCCCTCCTGTTCAATCATATCCAGTTCTTGAAGACTGCCTGGACAAGTCCCTGCAGTCTTCTTGGCAAGCTTTTTCAGAAGTAATTTGTCACTGCCTCCTTCCTAGGGCTGAGAGAGAGTGACTGGCCTAAGATCACCCAGCTGGTTTTGTGCCTAAGATAGGACTAGAACTCATAGCCTCCTGGTTTCTAGCTTGATGCTTTAACCACTACACCAAACTGGCTCTCATATATTTAGTAATCCTGTCTAAATAGCAATGGAAATATATGTAGTTTAAATAAAATAATAGTGATGATAATGAGTTCCATCACTCTTTAATTCATATTTGCATTGTTGTCTTGGCTTTCACTGAAAAAGAACGAAAGGATAACAAATTACAAAAAGGATTCTCCTTCTCTTCCAAACAACTAGAGAGAAGGAGGGAAAGGGGAAATAAAAAGCTTAATTATGCCCACATGTGAGGCACTTCATAGGGATTATTCAGCTTCCCCTAGGAGTTCAGACTGGACAGAAGCCAAGGTTAATATTTGAGCTGAGTCTAGTGTGGAAGCCTTAGTGTTAACAGCACTGAATCAGTAGGTCCTGCATAGTCCTAGCAAAATGTAAACAACATCCATTTGCTGCCAGAGGTGTAAAATCTTGGAGGGTCTTATAATTCAAAGACTCAAGATAGACAGCTTAAAAAAGAAAAGCTGCAAAAATGATGAATGCCCTACAACCTGGCCTGGAGACAATAAGCATATAGTATATCTGTGTTTGGCAGACATTTAATATTTTTTTCCAGCTTTCAGATCCTTCAGATAAGTTGATATGAACATCAGCGTGCTTCTGAAGTGTTATTTTAATAGCCAGGAGATCAGGAGATTTGAGGTAGAAGCTGTGAAGGAGACCTGAAGACTATCTGATCATGGAAACCAAAATAGAATTTTCTGATCAATAATAAACAAATGTGAGAATCCTGAATTCACTTTTGTGATTTAGTAAATATTGGTGTGAATGGAAGCTGGGTCTATGCTGTGCCTATCACCCTCCAGTCCTGTTTTTTTGTTTTAACATGCAAAACTTCTGCAGATGTTATAACCACAAGTCTGTAGTTCATGCACAGTAAAAATCCCTGATTCTTCTCATGAAATACTCTATTTGTCTGTCTTTTAGATCTGTCCTATGAACATAGGGATAGCATATGAAAAGTGGATAACTTATAGCATATAGTTAATCTTCTATCCATATATTTTCAACTTTTAAATCGCTATATAAATTAAAAGCATCCAGCCATAGTAAAAGTATAAAGGATGACTTGGGGCTGGGTTGAAGAGACCAGGGCTCCTGATAGAAAGGAGAATCAAAGTTATTATTTATTTATTAATTTATTAATTTAATTTCTATGCCGCCCTATTCCGGAGAACTCAGGGCGGCTCAGAACATGAGTTCCTTTCTAAGGAGAAGAAAATAAGGACTTGGACAAGCAAGAACTGTATAACTAGCATTTTTATTCTCAAATAATTGTCTCAAGTGGAATCAGTTAGTTTGGATAGTAACAGAAAAATAGATGAGGACCATGACGATATAATGGCTTAATGGATAGGTAAATGAGTATCAGGTCTGGGATAATGATGATGATGATGTGCCATCAAATTATTTCTGACTTCTAGTGACTACAAAGATAGAGTTTCTCCATAATGATCTTTTAGCTCTTCAAAGATTTACCCATTGCTACTGTAACTGAGTCCATCAGTCTTCTTGCTGATCATCTTCTCTCTCCTTCCACCTTTCCCAACTTTAGAGCCTTTTCCAGAGAGCTAGGTCTTTCCATAAAGTGTCCAAAGGAGGATAATTTGAGATTGGACATTTGTGTTTCGAGTGAAAACTCTGGGCTGATTTGTTTGATGATCCATTGGTTTGTTTTCTGGACTGTTCATGGTATTCTCAGGGTCTTCTCAGTGTCTATATTCCTCCTATTCTGTTTCTTCAAAATCTATCTTTTTTCCCCATAGAATTTCACAGAGAATACATGTGGTTTACATGATTCTGATCTTTATAGGTATAGACACACCATAGCATTTGAATGATGTTTCTAAGGCCTTCAGCACTAGTCTGTGGGGTACTTCTTGACTGCTTCTTCCTTTACTGTTGATGGTTGGTCCTAAAAGACAGAAGCTATTCACCACTTCAGTATCTTCATTGCCAGTTCTAAGGCTGGTTGTTGTGTTTTTTATATTTATTTTTAATCCCATTTTTTAACTTTGCTCCTTAACTTCTTATAAGTCCTGATGGCTCAGTGGTTAAAATGCAGTACTGCAGGCAAACTCTGCTCATAGTCTGGAGTTCAATCCTCAAGGTTGACTCAGCTTTCCAAGCCTCCAAGGTCAGTAAAATGAGGACCCAGATTATTGGGGGCAATGTACAAATAATGCTTACATTGTATACTACGCTATGGGGCAGTTTGCAAGCCTAAATACTATTGCTAAGTTTTATTATTAGAGGTTGCAGATCCTTTGCATTTTTGGCTATCATCAACAGTGCAGGTTATTGAAGTTTTTTCTCCAGTTTTAAAACCATGTTCATCTTCTTGGCTTCCCTTAATATATATTCAGTGTATAGGTTGAATATATATGGGGAGAGTAGGTAGCCTTGTCACACTCCTTTGCCAATCTGGAGCAATTCAGTTTCATCATGTTCTGTCCATACTGTGGCTTCTTGACCTATATATAAGTTTTTCATGAGATGTTCTGAGATTCCCAGTTTTCCAAACACATTCCACAGCCTGCCATGATTAACACAATCAAAGACCTTTTTATAATCAATGAAATGCTTACAGACTCCTTTCTTATTCTTTATGGATTTTTTTTATTCATGGAAATAATGTTTTGTGTTCTGAAAAAGAACCTGAAGGTGTTGGAGAAAGTGCATTTTACCTGAATAGAACAGAATGGTTCATATCTCCTCTGAGACTTGATTTTGATCGCAGTGACTGAAACAATAAATTGTCCTTTAACTTCAGTTCCAGATGCAATCAATTTCACTTCAATTTTGTGACAACACTACACTAAAACTTCTGTAGTTTTTCACAAATGGCTCTTAAAGCTATAAACTATAAATGAAATCAGATGGAAAAATTATGACCGGGCAGATGTTGTGGACTGCAGTGCACAGCGACTGTGGTAACTGTGCCCAAGGAGAACACGAGAGTGATAGCATATGGGGGTACACATGAACTGGAAAAATATTTATGCATTCATAGCTTAGCTTCTGCTTTTTGTCCAATAATTCATGGTGTCGCACACAGCCTTTTTTTCCTGCACAATAGTCATCTACAAACTGGTTGATTATTTCAAAGTTATCAGTGAGCTTCCATAGCCATTGGACCTCTAAGTTTTAACTACTACATCTCATTGGCTCTGATTGTACTTCAGAGGCATTTGCTAAAGGTTCTTGTCTCTTCAGAAGAGTGAACTAAAAATCTGTTTAGGTCCTTTGCCCAGGATTTGTTTAGCTTGTGGATCCAGATTCGACATGGAATAAGGGCATAAGATTCGACATGGAATAAGTGCACAAAGAGGGAAATAATGCAAAACAAAGGTGAGTTATAAGGCCAACATCTGAAGCCTATGGAGAAATGTAGATTGAAAAAACAACAACAAACAAAGATGAACAATTTGAATCCAATTTATTCAGCTTGCCAAATTAGATCAATGGTTTAAAATCAGGTCAAAAGCTTGAGTGCAACTGGTGAGTCAAGCTGGATCTTCACTGAGTCACAGACAAAGCAATTAATTTGGCATCTGAGTCAAGGTATCCAGTATTTTTTCTAGTAATATATTGTTAACTCCCTTGTACATTACTTAAAATAAATATTTAACAAACTTAATCATAACAATAATACTTTTCTTGAAATGCAGTTTGATTAATATGCATCAACAATAAGAGAAAAATTGCCAAGATTTGTGACAGGGAAAAAGTCTACAATAAATGGTGTAAGGCTGAGAAAAACAGCCATCTTTTTTAATACTTGCTGTTCAAGCAGCCAAGTTAAACAGACAATTAGAGCTTAATGTGCCTCCCACAGACACCAAATATGGTTTATAGATCCCAGCAGAGCCAACCCAAGATTTAGGTGTATAGTGTTTACTTTGGCTGGCTATATAACTAACTCTTTCCAATCCTTTGTTTCTTAACTCCTGTTATACAAATCACACCTACAGGAGCCTTCAAAATATGGTTCACCCCCCTTTTTCTCACTTCTATTATTTTAGTTTGGATAAAGAATCTCATATTGCTAAGTATAAAATACTGATTTTTCACCAATGTGCCACTTCCCATATTACTGGAATGTTGCCAAATGTTAAATAACAAGAACATAGTCTTACAGTTTTTGTAATAGCTCAGTGATTTTTCTCCTTTTATATGGTTTTAGCTTTTATGTGTTGCTTGCTTCAAAATTCTCTTCAAAATATTTATTACTGAATTGTTGTGAGCAGCTCTAAAAGAGCTCTTACAGCTTCAGCCTAATAATACAACCGCTAATAAAGAATAATGAAAGGATAAGTATCTGGAAGTCAGATTTTGTTATTGAAATGGCAGTGATTAATTTTAGCACTTGCTTTTATGAGCCAGACCTACATTTCACAGAACTGCCTATTAATTGTGGTGCTACTAACTTTTGACCCAATTTATATTTTCACAACTAAGTAGAATATATTTTTAATCTTTATAGGTAGTCATTGGCTTTACAATTGAATATGGGCACAATTTTGTTTTAAAAAGCCTCTCCTCCCAAATGTTGGCTATTTTATTCTTTTAGAAACCTGTACACATAGCTTACTTTGTCAGCTGAAACAGACTCCTAGTTGAGATTGTAGGTAGTATTCAGAAGCTATAGGTCGCACAGAATGCAGCTGAGTAGGCAAGTCTTGGTACCCTAGGGTGGCCCGTGTAACACTGCTGTTGTGCAAGCTGCACTGTTTGCCGGGTTGCTTCTAGGTCCAGTTCAAAGCATTGGTTATCACCTTAGAGCCCTTTATAGCATGGAACTAGGCTAACTGAAGACTCCTCTCACCCCAGTGGATTGGTCTGCCCCGTTTGCTCCATGCTGTGGATTCCATAAGTCAAGGAATTTCAGCTGGTGGGGTCCGGGAGAAGAGCTTTTTCTGATATGGCTCTTGTTATGTGCAACATTATGTGTCTCAAGGTGAGATCCATGCCCACCCTCTTGGCTTTCCAAAAGGGCTTGAAAACCTGGCTCTGCTAATTGGCTTGAGGCCCTGATAGGGGTGCTCCATGTTGGAAGTGGTTAGTGGATTAAGAAAAGATCCTATCTCTATCCCATTTGTCTACTGGGTCCTAGCTTACTCAATTTTTCTAATTTTAATATTAAATGTTTAAATGTTTTTATATTCTTGTTTTTATGATGTTGTAAACCACCTAGAGCTCCTTGGCAGTGAGATAAGTGGCATATAAATTTAATAAATAAAATAAAAACAGAATAAATACATGTAGAAAGCTTCATTGTTAGCGGTTAACTAAAGTGCGAAGAAAGAATACATTTACTTTTGTAATGAAATGTAATAATGATGATGATGATGATGATGGAAGGGACCTTGGAGGCCATCTAGTTCAACCCCCTGTTCAGGCAGGAAACCCTATACCATTTCAGACAAATAGCTGTCCAGTCTCTTCTTAAAAACTTCCAGTGTTGGAGCATTCACAGGAGGCAGGTTGTTCCACTGGTTAGTTGTTCTGACTGTCAGGATGTTACTCAGGATTGCCGTAGAAAAGTTGTAATCTTGTAGAACAATCTTTCTATTCCTTTGTTTCTCCTTCTATCTCTAATGCTGTTTTTACGAAATGGGGTTATTCTCATCTCTGAAGCACAATACAACTTTCTTTCGAGGGACCAGTTACATTTGTAACATGGTTAACATTTTCAGCATTTTCATATAATACGATCTGCCACCAAAATGTGGCAGAAAACTGCCACCTTTAAAGTTTAAATGTTATTGCTGTGTTTGCCTTCCAAAAGAACCAGGGCAGCCTGGAAAAGTTTAAGCAGTCCTGTCTTAATGTCTAAAAGAGATGTTGCAGTTGTAGCTGAATCTGTAGCATCAGTTCCAAGGTGATGGGGATTATATAAAATGTAATGTCATAATTAGAGATCTTTACAGAGGATGCTGTTGATTAAGAGAACTTTCCAACTTGGGATATTGCCAAGAACTGGCAAATGGTATTGACCTTCCTGGAATTAATTCCGGGGACTATACAAGTTGATAGTTGTTAATACAAAGTGAAGGGTAGGATCAACATGGATTTTCCCCCACAGCAGCAATATCTGCACCAAAGTCAAAGCCTTTTCCAATATTGCTTCCTACAGGATTAATTCTAAGCTTGGCAGAGTCCTTGGCAAAGAGTCTAATTCCCTCCAAAACCAGTGAGTCCTTGTACTGAGCTTAAAGAATTCAGGCTTTGCATATTCAGGCTTGTGGGTTTAAGTGTGACTCCGAACCTAGTATTCCATTTAGTTTTGTGCTTCTCTGCATCTTTTGTCAGGGCTTAGCTAAATGAAAACAGCTCAACAAATGCCATTAATAATCATTTAAAAAGAAAAGAAAGGAAAGGAAGGATATTTGATTTAAGAGGAAATTATTCTTTAAAAAAACCCTAATTTCCATTGGCTATTTTTTTTAAGGCAGAAGCAAGATTCTGGATGTACACAAAAATGAAACAAACTAGAAATAATTTGCATTAGCCATCCTGGCCCCCAACTTGGTGGCACCACACAGCTTCCTCCATTTAAAGCTGTGAGTGACGAACAGAAAGATACAATCTTCCAAATGTCCCCTTTCAGAAAACAAAATGAGTGAGTCATATTCCTTGTCAGTGGCAGAGTTAAGCAGAAGTTTAGACTGTGTTTCAAATGGTAGTGTTTTTAAGAAAGCCAAACTGTTAATCCTTACTAGAATCTTACCTTCACCTTTAAGATGTAAATTGAGATGGAAAGAAAAGTAACCTTCAACCTTTATTTTACAACTTACAGAAGAAGATACACACTTGTATTCTGCACACACTTTGATTTGTTGGTTGTCTTGTTCATTTCAAAAAGCGCCAGATGAACACGGAGAGGGAGTTATGGTGGCTTACTACAATCTCTTTGGGGACATCTTTTCACATGTTCCCACTGAACTCTATCCCACCAGAGGAGCAACTCTATCCCACCATGAAGAGCATTTGAAACTTAGGAAATGGTTATTTTCATCCTTTGGCTTAGAGAACAGATTTGTTCTTTTTTTCAAAAGTTTCTCCAAACCTCTTGCTTTCCAGTGGTAAAAGCAGCAGGGAGGATAAAAAAAAAAGTTATTATTGTTCCTTGGAGATTAGGAGACTGGAAAAGGCTGCATTGATGTGAGTGAACACATTATGCCTTTGTTGTTTTGACTAAGGAGAAAAAGGCTTATGAATTTTAATTTTTTTTAGAAAAAAATCTTGATTTGCAAGCATTTATAAAGACATTGTTCAACGTGTTTCTTTAACTGTAACAAATCATAAAGTATTTCTTGAGGGCATTCTTTTTCTCCTCTCTCCATGGGGCTTATTTTTTATTTATCTCACCAAGTGGAAAGCAGATTTTAAAAATTTAGGAAAAAAATACTACTAAAGTCTAATTGCAGCAGAAAGTGTTTAGTCAAAGACATCTTTGGGCAACTTCAATAATAAGCTTATAATCTTGCCTCAGAGATCCCATTCTGCTGAGGACTGTGTGACCACAGTATCCTGAGAAAGCATGCTGTATATGCAGCATGACTTACTGTACTAGATAAATCTCAAGCACCAGTTTAGACGGAGCATTCTTAATAAGGATCCATAGATACTTGCCAGTATTACATTAATGGATTGCCCAGGCACATGAAGTTGGAATTAGAGACTGCCATGCTGTTGTGAAGGGCCCATGGTTTATGGGACATGCTATACAGAATTACTATGTCCACTCATCCTCTCTCCAGCTAAAATGCTTCATCAGTGGTGTTGGTGCCCTTATGTGTTGGGAATAGATATAATGGAATATGCTCCTGGAGGAGCAGTAGGGGAGAGTGTTGGCAACCCAATACTTTCCCAGAGAGTAGCCACATCCTAGGATCTCTCAAGTTACATCAAGTAGCTCAGAAGGTTATAGCTTTACTTTGATGAAATTCTGCCTATTAAGTGAAAGCAAACAAAGGATTGAATTCAATTGGATTTCATTGTGTTGTCTCTAGGCGTGAGTCTGACAATAGTCTAGATCGAGATCCAGGAGTCTTGCTTTCAGACTAGGTAATATTGAGCTAGATGACAGCAAATATTTTATTATAGAGTAATATGTTTATTATTATATTAAGAAACAAATATGTTTATTGTAAAGTAGCTTCCTAAGAAGCTTAAACTAGTGATGTGTCATGTTGGAATGGGTATGGGATCATATTTTTGAGTTGTTGGCTCTTATTCAATAAATCTCTGTTCCTGTTTCCAATATACCACTAAGTAATGGCATGTTATTGTTCTAGCATCAGTGATCATATATAACAAGTGATCCATTGGAACGAGCCTTGCTTATTGGTGTCATCTCTGTACATAATGTCATGAGTTCCACATATGAAATGTGTTCCCTGTTATGTCTCAACCTAGGTGCATTCATTGCTCTGAGAATTCCATACCAACATTAGCTATGCCAACACATGAATAGAAAGACTAGAAACACTAGAAAGACAGGTTAGAAAAATATATTGCTGAACACTTAGATTGGCTCTCTGCCCTTACCCTTTTTTTTGATAGTGGATAGAAGTAAGCAAGTGAGAGACAGTGTCTAGTAGTTTTATCTGTGTACTATCTGACATCTGAACTAGCAGAATGCTATGATACACATTCTTGTGGTTCTTCCTTAAAGTCAAACAATGCTATTGTACAACTAGTACAACATTTAATCCAAGTTAAAACCAGAAACCGTTCACAAGTTCCATTCAAGCAGAATGATATATCATGTTTTTAGAAATGAATGTTCACCAGGGGGTGAAATTAATAGCAGGTGATATTCTCCTTCATTTCCCAACTTCTAGCAATGTCATCTGCAATAATTCTTCAACATCCAATGTCTGGGAAAAGTTTGACACTATGAAATGCCTGCTGACATGGTCTGCATTTCACTTTTTGACTCTCAGGCTTTCACCCAAAGGTGGAAGGTCACTGGGACTACATCTTGGTGGAAATATTATAACATCCAAAGACGTGGCAGGTTTGCAGTGTGTTTCATAATGTTTCTGATCCAAACATCAGGTAGATATAAGCAGGGAACTCACCTTTATCTTAAAACAAATAAACTTCCTAATTCCAAAAGGAGTGATCATGTTCAGAGAAAGAACTTTTGACCTTTTACTATAATAAGCCATTGACCCAAGCCTTTGAGGAAGTCATAACATCTTGATCCATAACTATAGGATATTCTTATAGCAAAGGACAGAATAATATACACCGTTTAGGAATTGTTTGCTTTCCCACTTTAGGTTGTAAAGTTTGGGAGTAACAGACCAGCTACTATTTCATATCTCATTCAGCCCTAGCAGTTCTTTGGAATTCTTTATATTGTGGTTATTACAAGATTTCTAACTCAGCAATAATTAATACCTAGCATTCATTCATTCATTCATTCATTCATTCATCTTTTATATTTTACTCTTAACCAATCTCCTCCATGTCTGAGGAGTAAACAGATACACAATATTAAAGTATACCACAGTTAACAAATAGAGAAACATACTATAGAACTCTCTTTATAAGGGAAAAACAACCAAGCAAAGCAATCTATTACATTTTTTCTTTTTAAATAGCATATCACAACATAGAGAGCCAGGAATATTAAGTATATATAGGAATATTTATGAATGAATATATATGAATGAATATATGATGAATATATATGAATGAATGAACAAGTCAGCTCTGGGAGTCTATTACCCCAAGGGGGGGCTTCTTCTTATTAGCCATCTGCTTCATTTCCTTCGGGGAAGGCCTGAGAAAGAATTTTATTAATTTTTTTATACTCTAGCTTTCATTCCCAAATGAAATGTTCAGAGTGGCTAGTAATAAAGGCAGATACCTTCATATTATTTAAAAAAAAAGAAAAGGAAAAAAAGCCCATTAAAACATATGCAGTTAGCAAAACGATGTGCTTGTTAAACAACTGAGGGCAATTGAAGCTTTTATTATAACTTTTTCTTAAAAGCAGCTCATGCCTAAGGTCAGCACATCCCAAGTAGTTCCTCTTATGCATCAGTGCTCTGCTTCCCTCTGCCCAAAAGAAATAACAGAATAACAGGATCTTGGAGGTCTTCTAGTCCAACCCCTATACCATTTCACACAAATGATTGTCCAGTCTCTCCAGTGTGGGAGCATGTACAACTTCTGGAGGCAAGTCACTCCACTGATTAATTGTTCTCACTGTTAGGAAATTTCTCCTTAGTTATAGATTGCTTCTGTCCTTGATTAGTTTCCATCCATTGCTTAATAATAATAATAATAATAATAATAATAATAATAATAATAATAATAATAATAATAATAATAATAATAATAATAATAATAATAATAATAATAATAATAATAAAGTTGGAAGGGACCTTGGAGGTCATCGAGTCCAACCCCCTGCTCTCCTGCCTTCAGGTGCTTTGGAGAATAGCTTGACTCCTTCTTCTCTGTGGCAACCCCTGAGATATTGGAACACTGCTATCATGTCACCTGTAGTCCTTCTCTTCATTAAACTAGACATACCCAATTCCAGCAACCATTCCTTATATGTTTTAGCTTCCAGTCCCCTAATCATCTTTGTTGCTCTTCTTTGTGTTCTTTCTAGAGTCTCAACATCTTTTTTACATTGTGGTGACCAAAACTTGATGCAGTATTCCAAATATGGTCTTAACAAAGTATTATAAAGTAGTATTAATACTTCATGTGATTCTGATTCTATCCCTCTGTTAATGCAGCCTAGGATTGCATTGGCTTTTTTGGCAGCTGCAGCACATTGCCGGCTCATATTTAAGTGATTGTCTACTAGGACTCCAAGATCCCTCTCACAGTTACTACTATTAAACCAGGTACCACCTATACCATACTTGTGCATTTGTTTTTTCTTGCCTAAATGCGGAACCTTACTTTTTTCACCATTGAATTTTATTTTGCTAGAAAGGGCTCAGTGTTCAAGTCTGTCAAGATCCTTCTGTATCTTAGGAAGGTATGTGGTATATACTAATTCCCCTTCTTTCAGATTGGGTAGGATTCTTTTTACTTGTTGGGGGACACATTTCAATTTTCATCCTAAATTGTAATGAATTCTTATGCATCTTCTCTATTAATCACAAGGCCTGTATCATCTCATGTTGGGTACCCTGATCCTGTTTTACAATGCTGATGAAAATCTTTGCCCTAATAGCAGAATAATGCTGCCAAGACCCAAACTGAACTTCTTAACTTTAAGCCTGAGTGAATGAGAACAAGGTACACTGAGAAGTTTTGCCCCACATCCCTAGGAAGGTGTCAGGGAACTGCAGTTTCTGAATGTTTGTTTAAAGAAATTTCTCTTAATCCGATTATGGGGCTAATTCAGTGGCAGTTCACATTACAGAAGGACTGGCTTAATGGGGCTAAGGAAGGAGCATTAACTTTGAATGTGGGGTAATTATCCTCCTGGGGAAGCAGGGCTGAATCCTAGGCTGGGCTCCCTTTGCAAGTTGAACCAATACCAGCTCAAAGTCTCTGATCAATGAGGCAAGGCACTTGAGGCTGATTTTCCCCATAGCCCATTTCACCATGCCTTATATTCATTAAGGTTTTTTGTATGATCTGTCAGTTCTTTTTCTGATAAGAAGAGCTTAGAAGGAGTTTCTTTCTTCTGTGGCTCATTCCATTGCAGTAAGGAGGGAAACAGGGATAAATGCAGTAAAATATTTGTTTCTGAGTTTCTTGTCTTTCTCTCTGACCCTGTCACTCTCTCTCTCTCTGCATACTTTTAAGTGGGAGGAATCATAATATTTAAATGTAAGTTGCAATCACATTATTACTTTAAATGAGAAAGAACTGGAAAATTATTATTTACATGTGTGTAATCACATTAACTGCATGGAGTTAATTATATTGCAATTAAATTTTAAATTAAACCAAACTTTTTGTGGGGGTATAATATACTTCCTGACTCTGCCTACTTTTGGGTCAAAACTGCTGATATCATTATTTAAAGGGCAAAGTCCTTGGTCTAAAATATTGGTCTAAGGTTTTACTAAGACTCAAGAATAAGGCAGCAATATCTATTCAGATTTTTGTCTTACATACCTTCATATCTTTATTACAATCACTAACCAGAACAGAATAATATCAACAACAAATGGATCAAATTAAAACAGTTCATGACTAGTTCATTGATGCAATCGCGGTACACTTATTTTTATAGGCAATCTTACAAAATGTGGCCATGTTTAGAGGGATAGAATCTAAAATCTCATGATGCAATAATCAATCAAGTCATCAGTTTACAGCTGCCAAATAAACAGCTGAGATTAAAGCAGCAGAAATAAAATTGACTCCACCACCACCACCATCGTGTCATCATCATCATCATCATTATCACCACCACTATGAGCCCTGGTGGCACAGTGGTTAGAATGCAGTACTGCAGGCTACTTCTGCTGACTGCCAGCTGCCAGCAGTTTGGCAGTTCGATTCTCATCGGCTCAAGGTTGACTCAGCCTTTCCTCCTTTTGAGGTCAGTAAAATGAGGACCCAGATTGTTGGGGGGGGGCAATATTCTGACTTTGTAAACCATTTAGAGAGGGCTGTAAAAACACTGTGAAGCAGTATATAAGTCTAAGTTCTATTGCTATCATCATCTGTTCTTGAGCTGCTGCCTTAGCCAGGTTGACATGTCAGTGTAGGGTACTAATGGTACCGTAGGAGTGGCTTGGAAACAAAGGAGGTGATGTCTTGCCATTTGGATTTCAATTGCTTTTTAGGCCCAGCCCCTTCTTTGCTCTAAGGGTATGCCAGTTCGCCATATAATAGCCCAGTAATTTTGGAAAAAAATATACTCAGTTGTATGTCTGTCATTCAGTGGCATTGATTGATGGCCGTGGTACCTTAGAAGTCCCACTGCTGCCAAACCTTTCTTCTTCTTGGGCAAGCATCTTTTCAAACTCCATAATAGAGCAATCTATTACCTGCAAAAGATCTGAGCCTCAGTCTCTGTCATTTCTAATACATTGGGGAGGGTTAACTAGAATTCCCCTGAGCAGCTGCTAATACTATGGGTTTGACTAACCTAGAGCCCTCCAGATGTTAGATTTACCCTGTGTTTATTTATTTATAAGATTTGTCTGCCATTTCATTCCAAGCATGCTTAAAGTAGCATACAGATACTAAAAATACAAATCATTTACAAATGAATGAAATAAAAACATTGTTCATAACAACAACACACAAAAACCAATTACAGCATCCCAAATTGAAATTTGGCACTATTGGCTCTAACTATTAACTAAATTTGATGGAGAATGCCAAATTAGATCCATCACTGTCATCGCTAACATTTCACTGCTTCAAAGGGTAGTGTAGCATGCATGGCTCTTTGGCTCTTGAGGACATGCTAATTCTTCTGTTTTAGGTGATTCAAGCAAACATTTTATTTCTGGTATTTTTATTTTTCATTTTCACGGTTGCTTATGGAAGAATGAAGAATGATCAGTGTTATTGTATAACATATCCTATGGGCAATACTGGAATTATGTAACTTCTGCCAGCAGCTGCAGGTCAATCATGGTCTTATTATCAGACAGTTATCCTTTCTTTGGTTACATTTTGCTTACAAAATAAGACACACATTCTTGCAAGGAAGATGATATGTTATGAAGAAACTATTAGGAGATTTAACTCATTTTAGAATTGGCTTGATTCATCATTATTTTAATTCTGAGTAATACATTTTACTCATATTAAATACAATGAGAAGGTTAAGAGCAGCCAAATTTTTTTCCCCCAAATGATCTGGGTCTCTTTGAAACTTTTCTCTTTAATCCCTGATTTATTGACATGATAAGATATGACTTCCCAGGGTCTGGCTATGCTGTGAAATGTCTGAAACATGAGTTGCCCCTGTAAGATAGAGATATTCTAGGATGTTGTTGACCTTGAGGATATTTTGTCACTATCGCCTTCGTATCTTGGCATGTCTTGGGGAATAGTACATTAGGCACAATATTTGCAACCCATTATAATTTCCATAAATTCCACAGAATTAAATGTTCCCAAAGGTTGGCTTTCTTTCTTGGAAAAACATTGAATTTTTAAAAAAACAACAACAAAGAAAATTAGTTTCTGAAATTGAGGTTCCTTTGAATCTTTAGAGTAAGTTTTAAATTACAGCAATAGTTCACAGCTGAAAGGATGTTGTAATATGTGGATTAGAAAATATGATCCTGGGAATGACATTTTTTTCTTTGTTAACCTATATAGAAGGTCACATATCCTGCAGCCATAATGCAAGATCTAAGATATGTGTTTCTTCCTATTCCATTTTGTATTTTCTTAAAATATTTATATATCATTTGTTATGTAGATCTCAGTAACTAACAATAGCAATATTGAAATGAAACAATTCTATAAAATGAAGAGAATCTATTTTAAAAGTCACCTTAGCATGAGTTAGACTAGAGGCTGGAAATAAAAAGAAAAAAAAAACCTCATGAAAAGATATGCTTAGAGTGTGCTGAAAATATGTTCATGTTAGGACTTAGTGTCCTGTACAGAACATGACTGTCCATCAGGAATGGGCTATCACAGGGAAGGTCCATCTCCACATTGCCCTCAAGTGATGATTTGCAAGGCTTAGAAAACACAATAGGACTTCTCCCGAAGAGCGTTTGGGGAGCTGATGTAAATGGCAATATTCCCTGGAAATTATTGAAGAAATGGTTAAATGAAGTACTTTCCTAAGTTAAATATTAGAGAATAACAGGTGCTACAGTTCCCTCCCCTTAGTTTCAATGAAGTTGTGTCTGAGCACAAAGAACCCAAGTTCTCCTATACAGTATATAGACTGATGGTTGCAGCACCAGTCAGAACTTTTGTGTGAATTGGTGATGATATACGCTTGCTATCCCAGTGTGCTAACTGAATTATCACACATTTGGCATTGTCCTTTCTCTTCCAGTGAGATTTGGTATATATTGGTATAGTAATTTATTTTTACATCCCCTCTCTAGAATACAGCCCAAGTGACAATATAAATAAGATTCTCCTTTGTCTGCAATCATTGCTAAGAATTTTATCTTAATGAATTCAGTAAGATTTTTTTCAAAGTGCAAATATTACTTTTAAGCAGAATTGCTCATTTGTGGCCAATAGCCTTCCCCCACTTTCTGCATCCCTGCTTATCTCTGGAGTAAGACATACTGCTCTAATTTCCACGGTGAGGGAAGAATTTAGATCAATACATGCTTTTTGTATTTTGCAGGGGAAGTAAGGGCAGTGTGCAGCCTTAGACGTGGTTCACCTGAGAGTTGAGGTACAAAAGGTTTTGCAGGACCAAAGTAAAGATGAACCCCTCTCTTGCATCCTTATGAAGTGCCCCACATGTACACATAATTAAGATTTTTATTTTACAGAATAACATAGTTGGAAGGAACTTTGGAGCCCAACCTCCTGCTCAACTCTAGGAAGGGGGCAAGGAGAAACCACTTCCAAAAATGTTGCCAGAAAGACTAACGGACCTTGTCCAGGCAGTCTCCAAGAAACACACAGAACTGGACAGAAGAACAAACAAACAAACAAACAAACAAACAAACAAACAAACAAACCAGTATTAGATAGTGACAGCAAGGGTGATGTTATTTTTCCAAGTCTATCTCTCTATGCTCAAAAGAAACAAATAACTCCAGAGAGCTCTGGTATTGTTGATTTGCTACAATGGATGCTTCCAATAACTTTAAAGTAACTTCATGCAATATACAGTATGTTGTGATTTTGGCAAAGGGGAGCACTGTGGGAATAGGTATCTCCAGAGCACCTTAGTTTGTAAAAGACCCTTCCTCTAAATTAGGCATGGGGCATCATGTGGAAGAGTTTTCTGTGTGTCTTTTCTGCAGCAACACAAAAGAAATCTGGAATTATGATCTTATTGTTGTGGTGTGATTTTTTTTTCTGCAGCCTAGTTGAAATTGCTAGAAGTGTACAGAATCTTTGGTTCTGAGGAAATGTATTTATGAGATCTGGAAAGATGTGTTACTAGTATGCCTTTATGATTATGTGATGTTTGGCTATTAGATCACATGTGCCTTTTTAGCCATTCCACTTATCTTACATTCTCAGTTCTGTGGTCTAGGTTTTTCATACATGGAAACAGTAACCCAGTGTCATTTGTTCCCTGCATCTGTGAGTCCACAGATTACAAATTAATCCTGTAATGCTTTTGTTTTAGCCAGGATTTCGTCTTCTGGTTTCCTGAAGCAACAGAGAAGAGGACAGAAGTGTATGACTACCCTAGTTCAAGGGTTACTCTAGGTGAGCTTTCTTTTACTCCATCCATTTTTGATTGTGCATTGAGTGCTTAGTAATTTTATTTATTTATTTATTATTTATTTATTTGACTTCTATGCCACCCTATTCCGGAGAACTCAGGGCGGCTCACAACATAATAGAAATCACAATAAAATACATGAATATAAAAACCCCTAAGTTAAAAAAGAAAAACCAATCATTCCACAAACATACACACAGACATACACTGGCTAGGGGCAAGATGTTAACTGCCCCAGGCCTGCCGGCAAAGCAGTTTACGAAAGGCGGAGAGGGTGGCGGCAACACGGATCTCTGGGGGAAGTTGGTTCCAGAGGGCCGGGGCCGCCACAGAGAAGGCTCTTCCCCTAGGCCCCGCCAGGCGACACTGTCTGGCTGACGGGACCTGGAGAAGGCCGACTCTGATTGTGCAGCTATGTATGGGGATGATTGAGAAACATATACACACAGCCAGACAAACTATGCATAAAATGTCTGCATATGAAAATACATGCAATATTTGAATGCACACTGGAAAGAGTGCATTTAGACTTGATAACAAAATGCCCCAATATGTGTATAGAATCACTTTAAATATGTGCAGAAATGGACCTATTTCTACCCTGCTACCTATGGGCTCTTCCACTACAGAGGAATATCAGAAGTATTCCATTTTAGCTAGCAGATACAATTTGAGAATACAATTACTGTTATTCCCTGTAATAGAAATATTGAAACAGCAGTGTTTTAGCAGCTAGAATGCCTTGGAAATATACCTTTTCCAGGATATTTTAATGCTGCTAGGATTATCCAACAGTTCTAAAAATTAGGTTTCCTGGGACTTCTTGATGCTAGGATTCTGTTAAACATGCTGAGGCAATACTTTTTCCATGCACAGAAACATAAGGTGACCAACCGTCCTCCTTTAGGGAGGACAGTCCTCCTTTTGTGAGTTCTGTCCTCCCTCGAAAAGTGTCCTCCTACATGTCCTCCTTTTCGATGTTTGAAGACTAATCTGCAGGGCTTTTTTTTCCTCATAGAACGCTCAGAGCGGCGTTCCGGCACCTTTTTTTGATGTTTTTTTTTTCAACTTTTGCATGAGCTGTGCTACTCCCCCTAGGAATTGCTACTGAGCACGCCAAAACACCCGGCCAGCAAACTTTGCACATGTAAGTTGTCTGCAGTGAAGGCGAATTGGCAGGAACTTTGCACCCCTTCCTGCTACCCAACTACACCATCTCCTAGTTAGTCCCGAAGACACCTGGAGGAGACTGGAGTGGCGACGCCATGGTAACTTTCTCTTGATCTTCAGCCCTGCTAGGGCAATAATGGCTGCAGGTGCAAAAGGCAGGGGCTGCTGCGGGTGGGGATGTGAGGGGCGGCAGTGGCTGTGCTGTGGGAGCTGTGGGGCCTGCTCTACATGGGGCTGCACAGGGTGGGCAGTGGTGCTGGCGGGGCAGCTGCAGATGGGGTGTGTCGATGGCGGGCTGCCTCCCGGGCCAGAGCCGGCACAGCTGGTGCTTTGGGAGCCGTGGGGCCCGCTCTACATGGCGGGGCAGCAGTGCTGGCGGGGCGACTGTGGGCGGGGGTGTGGCATGTAAGCATAATTACAATATAAAATGTTATTGTTACAAATGTTTTTTATTATGCATTTATCATATTATAGTGTATTCTGTATTATTGTTGCAATGAATAAAATGTTTCTTTTATTTACGATATTTTTTCTTCAATTTATTTGTGTCCTCCTTTTCATTGTAAAAAAGTTGGTCACCTTAAGAAACAGCCACTGAATACAAAGATGTCACAGAAAGCTATATTTTCCAAGATTTTAAGTCTGTGTGTAAAACTCAGAAGTCTCCAGAATTGAATTCTAGAATCTGTGTAATGGCATTGATTTGTATTGCAATTGAAAATTAGGAACTAAAGAAGTATAAACATCAGCTACATCATTAATCTTAACCAGAAAACAGTTACAGTTTGTTGTACTTTAGGTACATAATTCAAAATGCTTGAACTGCAGATAGGAAGGGACTAGAAGACTGGCAGTATGTCAGTTCAGGTACATTAATATTTTGGCTCAAAGTAAGGAAAAGATGCAAAATGAAGGCTTTCTGGGCTTAGGAACAAATGTTACAAACTTTTATTTTATAGACAGGCAACTGGAATGTACTTTTGCCAATTCAAATTTCTCTGCTTCCAGGGCTTTATATTAAGTGCATAAAACAAAGAGTAAGGGCCAGAAAGCCTACAGCAAAAAGAGTCTTTCAACCATAAATGTGATGCTGCATCCATATATTTTAAGCTTTTGATTTAGAATTTATTTTAAAAACAAAACAAAAGAAAACCTCTAAAGTAGGACCAGCTGCACAAATCCCATAAGCCAGACTTTGCTTTCAATTGTTATCAGCAAATGAACCACTCTAGGGTGGGTTCCAGCCATCTCTAAGATCCCTCACCTTTAGCGCAGAGTACAGCTGAATCAACAAAGGGAGACTCAGCTCAGAAACTGTTTTAAATTCCAAAAGGAGGAAGCCCGCAAGTTGATTCTCTGGCACTGATGCGTCATATTCTCTAAAGTGCATTTAAGTAATTCTATATTTTGAGCTTAATGGTTCTGAAGGCTTCCATTATTTAGATCAGGCTTCCCTTCTCACAACTTGGAGTTCTTCAGAGGTGTTGGATTTCAACTCCAAATACACTAAGCGAGGCTGGTGGGCGTTAGGAGAGATACTCTAATACAATTGGGCTACTTCCATCATTTCAAAATGGGCTCAGCCGGATCATTGGATTTAGTGAACTGCCTGGAATTTGGATGGGATGGATTTCTTTCTGCTCATTCCTGTTCTAAATATTCCTGGAGAAAAGACAAAGGGCTGTAAGATAGAAAGTGAGTAAGGTTGCCCCCATCATCTGAAAAGGGGAAACAAAAGGACCCAGATTAGGCCTGGACCACTCACTGAGAATAATCAGAATAGAGCTGGAAGGGATCTTGGAGGCCTTCTAGTCCAACCCCTTGCTCAAGCAAGAGTCCAGCCTCTTTTTAAAAACATCCAGTGATGTAGCATCCACAACTCCTAAAGGCAAGCTGTTTCGCCGGTTAATTGTTCTCAATGTTAGGAAGTTTCTCCTTAATTCCAGGTTGCTTCTCTCCTTGATTAATTTCCCTCCATTGTTTGTTGAATATGATAACGTGATAGTGTGATAATGATTCATTGGCATCAAAGAGCCAAGCTTGTTTCTCCTTTTGGGGCAGATTTGCTTCTGCCTGTCCCAGCTAGTCAGGCTTCTCATGGCAGCCTCAACTCCTGCAAAACATAAAGGAATGTAGAAATGATTTTGAAGATGAAATGAACGAACCATTGTTGTTGTTCAACCATTCGGTCATGTCTGACTCTCGGCAACTTTATAGGCAACTTTATAGGCAATATTACCCTCTCAAGTACAGCTTCTTTGGATGTTCATCTTTGTATTAATTTTGATGTTATCAAGCCAGTGTGTTCTTTTCTTGTCTTTTCTTCTTGTTCCACTAACCATTCGTGATTTTGGCTTCTAGAGATGTGTCTGGTTTTATATCATTCAACAACTCTGTTAGTTGCTCTGGCTATCCATGGTATATGCAATAATTTACACCAGAATTAACCATTAAGGAAGGAGAAATGGCAACTCAGTTCTGATAAAATGGAAAACATAAGAGAAAAACTCAACCCCCCCCTCCATTGATCTTGTTTGGTACAAGACAGGACAGAAAGAAACTCTGACAGGCTGTCAAATTTTTGTTATCATATCCTTCAACAATAAAGAGACACAGTTTGGTGTAGTGGTTAAGACAGTGAATTCTAGTCCTGCCTTAGACAAAAAGCAACTGGGTCAGACACTCTCTCTCAATTGTAGGAAGAAGACAGCAGTGGCAAACCATTTCTGAAATGTCACTTAAAAAAATGCAGGGACTTATCCAGGCAGTCATCAGGAGTCAACACTGACTCAAACCCACACCAATCCAATAGCATTCCCAGAATCTCTGTGGTACCTATTTCATGACTTGATCTATCTTGAAGGGTTTGACATCAGGTACAAGAAACAAAATGAAATAGCAGTGACAACTATCCTGGGCAAACTTTCCCCAGCCTGGAGAACAAGGAAAGGAAGAAGGAAGGGATCGGGAGGGTGAGCTGGTTTACTGTTGTGATAAATGTCCATTTCTCCTTTAAGAAATCTTTCTCTGCCTGGATGGGCTTCCCTTTTCTCCCCCTTACAGGCTGTCAGCTGATAGCTGTACTAGGGGGGTGGAGGAGAAAGCAGGGAAAAGTTTCGTTTCTTGAAAAAGACGTCATGCTTTCAAAGTGTATGTTTTAACTATCTGTGTAATGTAATTGGCTGTAAATCAGTAAGGTGACCATTTGTGGGAAGAAACCTTTGATGTGTAATAAAAGGAGATGCCTGGCTTCTGCCAGGGCCTTCCATCCCGAGAGAAACTCAGGTCTCTGTCATTAATCATGGTTGCCGGGACGCCACGGACACACTTTCGCAACAGTTTACCTAAAATCAGCAAGATTTGAATAAACTCCTGTCTTCAGAGTAGGCTGTACATCTACTGTATACCTATAAAAGAAACTGATCATTTTTAGAAGAAACTAAAATTTGGGGTGGGGTGAGGTGGAGGAATTTCAACCCTTGCTTCATTGCTTTCTTCTTCAGTATTAATGATTATTGTCCATATGGCTCTCAAAGTAGACATTGTTATTTATCTGCCCATCCCATTCCTCAAGAAATTTATGCATTTTTGTATTCATTTCTTTGTTTGGGAAATTGAACTTGGGAAACTTGTGAGATGATCAAATACCGGAGGATGGTTTGCAGTTGATTTATGAAATGCAAGTTTATTTCTTTATCATAATGCAAACTAAACAAAAATATTACTTCTTATTTGGAGCAAAGAATGAGTGCTTGAAGGCTCATCAAATGGGTAACATTTCAACTAATAATTTAAGATGGGCATATAAGGTACTTCATTTCAATCCAGGCTTGCTTTGATCCATAAAAATCTATCTGCCAGCGGAACAGCAATTTATTGTAAATCTCAGGCTTTTGCTCCGATGCAACTGTCACATTTAGTTAAAACAACATGCTTCTGTTTATTTTATTCAATGGTTTTAATACTTCCATAATCCCTTCCATTTTCCCTGACTAAGCCTTTTCCCTTCATTTAAGATTATCTACTTTACTCAAAGTCTCATTGATTTTGCTGGATTCTATTTTTAAATGTATTTAAGGTTGAAGGCAAAGCTATTTTGCAGAGTTAATGGAAAATGCATATGTTCATGCGCAAATTTTAGAGCATCATATCCCACCCTGCCAAATTCTCATAAATATTCTACCGGTAGTTCTATTTCTTCTAGTGGCAGAGATAAGATATGGTCCTTTATTCTTTTTGGGGACCAGTTTTGTCTGCATATTTGATTCAAAGCTGGGTTGAATATATCAGGGCAGGAGATGGGCCTATACACTGAACTTCCAGGAGAACCTTGCTTGTTATACAATACCAATTATTGTTATGGCTAACAATAGTTAACTAAGATCAGATGACTAAATAATAACTGCAAGATTCTCAATGAAGGGGAAGGCTGATATTGGGAGCAGGGTTATCCTACTTATAACTATAGTTACTGTATCTTGCCTGCAAAAATCTAAGTCATGGCAAAAAACTAAAACTTTCTTTATATTTTCATTACTATTTAGAGATTGCTTGGGAGAGACTTCTGGTTTGCGCTCGTAGTCATGGCCATGTGAGAGCAGACCTCCGCTCCCCGCAGCTAATTTCGTCCTGCCAGAGGGACCTCAGATGGGTCCGAAGTCACCCCGGAGAGGTGGCCACAAAGGAGGGGCAACAGCAATGTCAAAGGCAAAGCCAGAAGATTAGAGATGGGCTGAAGAGACTGGACTTGCCCTACCAGATGGAATATTATATGAGTAAGCACTTGTTTGAATATGGCTAAATAAACAAATAACTTTGGCCATAAAGGGATTTTAGAATAAGTGGGATAAGATATATAATATAGTATTTTTTGATAAGATACAAAATGTAAAAATATTAGGAAGTTGTAAGTGGAGGAAAAGTTTGAATTTTAAAGACAAATTAAGTGTGAAAAGATTTAGGATTAAGGAATGATTGAAATATTGAGGGGAAATTAGGATAATAAGAACTCTGAACAAAAAGGATATATAGTGATTTAACTAATTTTTACAAATAGAAGTGAAATATAAATTGACTAGAAAGATGTCATGGATAGATGTTATGATAGATAAGTAGTATAGTATCTTTATAATATATGAAATATGGAAATACTGGGATGATATATTTAAATAGAAAATTTGGATATTTAGATGTTAAATACTGGGAAAAATATGATTGACAAGAATTGTTTGAATATTATGGAGAAATTTTGCTTAAACAAGATTTATGAAAATAAGATATATGGTAAATCAATAAGATGACTCTTACGAAAATAACATAAGCTGATAAGAAAAAAAATGCTATATATGGACACCATTATTGTTGGTATAAATATAGAAGAAAATGTTTTTATTTAATCATTTAAATATGGAAAATATCAAATATTAGAAATTGTATTTGTTTAATGTTGTAGAAGGAGAATACTATTGGGTGAAGAGAAGATCAAGGAAATATATTATCAATTAATATACTAATTATAGAAATATAAAAATTAATTATTATTGATTTTTATTAATTATTATTAATTGTATATTCTTTTCTAAAAAGACAACATGCTGTACACCAGGCACTAAGGTTGTTATTGTAAAAAACCAATAAAACCTTTAAAAAAATAGAGATTGCTTGGATTTTTGCATTATAGGTATGGTAGTCATACTTATGAGGCAGTATAAATTCTCTGCTTTTCAAAATCTGGGGAGGCAGGTTCTTATTTTGGCCACCATCTTTACTAATTTCCCTCTAGCATACCCTCCTTTCAGTTGTCCCCAGATGGCTTCTTGCCCTAGAGGAATGAGGTTTCAGGGTTGAGAAATTATCCTTCTGAGAGCCTCACAGACTGGCTCCAAGGCCTTGCTTTAAACATACATCAAAGAAAGCAATCAGAGGGAGGAATCAAAAACCTTCATATATTTCTCCAGCATATTCTGGAATGGTCAATGTTTTGGGGCCAAGAACGGAATGAACAGTCACCAAAAGAGCTACCACTAATGACTGAATCTGGGATTTCAGTGTGTAAGTGGTAGCTCTAGAGAACATTAGGACAATAGTCTTAATAGGATATTAATGACTTCTCAGTTGATACATCATACAGTGGGTCTCAAAACCACATATTAGGTACAAGTACTTATCTGATCATTCTCAGGGTGAGGAGGTAGGAGAAAGTCTTGTTATTCAAGTAGTAAATCAGCTGATGATGGGAGGATACAGTCCTAAAGTATCATGCATTTAAGCTATGTATGAAGGTGATCACTACTTAATTTTTGGCTTAGTAAGGACCAGTATGGGATAAAGGTCATATAATGGGGAGAAAGTTTCAATAGGAATATTTAGATGGCAATGCTACTTTCTTGGGAAGTAGGAGGGCTACTTCAGCAATTTTTCCCCTAGAAAGTGGGGATTTTAAGATATGCTTCCAGTGCCGAATATTCTTTCAGATCTGAGATGTGATTTCTAGAAGAGATCCTATGGAATAGGGATTGAGGTTTTAGAGTTTTATCATTATGACCAGGTTTGACCTCATTCACAATGGACAAAGTAGCAAAACTTTATAAAGATAACAGGCATGATGTGTATCTTTAGTTTACTTTTAGATGAGCTCTACCATCCCGTTTTGGTTGTGCTGACTAATAATATAGTTATGTCAACCTCCATTGTTAGTGTGGCTTTGCTCTTGGGTATCCTTTGCTTTAAAAAAAAAATAGTTCCATGGATCATTATGTGTCCAGCCCTGGCTAAATGAAAGAGAGCTCTATAAATTTAGCTGAAGTGCCAGAAGATTCATCTTGTTGCTTTTTTTCTTTTAACTAAGCCAGGCCCACTGCTTCAAAATTTGCCAATTCCTATCAAAATGATAAGAAGTTTGAATTGTCCTGCAAAATATCTCCAGACGTTTTTCCTTAGAGGTGTTTTTTTTCTCTTGATGGTAGGAAACTGTTATTATCATCACAGGTAAATTGTTAAGATTATTTAATACAACAATACCACAACTAGGTATATAGCCTACTAAGCAGGAAGTTTTAATAATCATCCTACTTGATTTTGCATGCACATCTAAATGAGGGTCATTCAAAACTAGAAAATAGTTCCAAATATGGACATGTCAAGTAAATTGTTAATTATATCAGCAGCTCACTTGCTGTTCAATCCCATGAAAAGCACGTGATTAAAATTATTGGGAACAATAGTATGTTCAAAATTCCAGAGCCTTTGGACTCTCTGAAAATGATAGTGGACCTGTTCAACAACTATGAAACTCTGAATCTTAAAAAGAAGTTCTGGAATACAGTCATTCAACCATCAGCACCTCAAGACACCTAAGTCTCCCTTTCTCCCTGTTTTGCAGTATTCCACTTTAAGTTGACATAGCTGTGACTTAATCGGCTTAATCCATCTTCTCCAACAGAAGCAATTGTGGACTAAGCTCTAAATAGGTATTAACCCTACATTCTTTCTACATGTGCTTAGCCTTCCTTAATTGGTCTATTTGCAAGATAAAATGCAAAGCTTTATATAGTTTATTGCCAGTTGGTACGGTCAATATGCCTGGGCACTATCTCTTTATATTGCCTTGATCAATGGAGGAAAACTTCTCTTTCTTTTGAAGAGAAATTTTAGAAAGGTATTTTTATAAGCAGAATGTCATCCATATTCATTGCTGGCCTTGAGTTTTATTAGATAAAGAGTCTTCTATTTCATAAACGCCACAAGTATTCCTATTTATCTGATCTGAGATGGTTAGTTTTTACACAAAGAAACGCTAAGTTTTATTATATAATAATAATAATAATAATAATAATAATAATTAGGGCTGGCCTCCTACGGGTCCCGTCCATTAGACAGTGTCATCTGACAGGTCCTAGGACAAGGGCCTTCTCCGTTGCTGCCCCAGCCCTCTGGAACCAGCTCCCCTCGGAGGTTCGTACTGCCTCCTCCCTCCTAGCTTTCCGAAAGCTTTTGAAGACCTATTTGTGCCGGCAGGCTTGGGGGGTATGAACTGTGTTCTACCCCCGGGCCGAGGAATGTGCTTCCATCCTTGATTGTGTGTTTGAATGTTGTATGTATGGATCCTTGGTTTGTATGTTGTTATTAAAATTTTTTATGTGTACCCATATTGTTGTTGTGAGCCGCCCCGAGTCTCGGGAGAGGGGCAGCATACAAATTTGATAAATAAATTATTATTATTATTATTATTATTATTATTATTATTATTATTATTATTATTATTATTATTATTATTATTATTATTATTATCTGATGTCAAAAGTTAACCAGAAGCAAGTGTTTCATTTACAAGGCTTTTCACACCATTGGGGTTTATTAACAGTTTTATAAATTATTTTTAAGAAGGACCTGGTTGTCTCTGTGCTACACCAGTCAGCTCTATATTGAGCAATGTTTTAATTAGAACTTTCATTTTGTTCATATTTTCTTAAGTCACAAAACAGTATATTAGCTTTCCCAGAGTTAATCTCTTTCCCAGACTCTGGGTTTCTCAAATTAAGTGGTCTTTTAGGGAACCCACTTATCTGGCCAAGCACTGCTCAACATGAATTATTTATGTCTATTTATCTGTCTTTGGACTGCTTCTGTATACTGAATCTCTCTCTGATCTGTAATTCAAAAGTAAGTTTTGGTGCACTGGGGAATCTAATAATAATAAAATAATAAAATATGAACTAGACCCAAGCATTTATGTTCTCCTGAAATTTCAGAGATTTTAAAAAATAATCCAATAGCTTTACAGGAAAAATATCTTTCCATCCTCTTTTTCTTATAGATGTGCTTACAGGATGAATTGTTATATTGGAGAAGTTCACTTTTTCTATGTTTCAAATCCCTCCTTTGGCTGACTTTCAGATCTGTTTATGGGAATTTTAAAGTATTACATTTGCAGTTCCATTTAAATTCCTATTCATCATTATGGTTAGGTGGAACCAATTCCCTTCTTTAAAAAAGAAAAAGAAAAGAACAACTTTGGTTTTACTTCTTTACGATAATATTAAAAATCGCAAGAATGCATTTGAATTGGCACTCACTGCTTGCTAGAATTGGTTTGTGTTACATTTGTGGGTTTAGAAATAGTCCCTAATTGGCAAGAAAAGGCTTGGAACTTTTTCAAGGAGGTCTGAGGGATGTAATAAAGAAAAGGCAGGAGATGCAAAAAAATAAATAAATCTACCACATTAGAAACTATTGGTTTTGTTTGCTTGCTTATTTTTCTCCTGTTTTGCAATGACTAACTGGCTTTTTCACTTGTTATTCCTTCCTTGCTTGGAATTTCTTAAAAAGACTCAAACACTCTTTGGGTACCTTAAAACTAGGCAATTAATTTTTGCATAGGATTTCATAGATCTCAGTCCATTTCAAGTGAAATTCATTGCAAGTGAACCGTGATGCATTAACACTAATAGGATAATAAATTGTTTAGTCTTTAAGGTGCCACAAGGATTTAATTTTCTTATTTTTGCAGCAAAAGACCAACATGGATACTCTTCTGGAAACAGTTGGGAAGCCTGGTTTCAAATGAACCTATTAGAAAGATATTTAGAGGATTGAGTTGACATGTTTTAAATGAAGCTTGTAAGGAAAGTGTTTTTTTTTCTATAGGATCAAAACTCATCATATGGAATTTTGGGCCAATTGTATGGGGTCCAATGGTGTTAGAGGAGAATAGGAGAGAAGACAGTTAATCTTATGGATGTGTGGAGGATTTGTAAACTGGATATGGTAAAGGCACTCCCAGTGCACAAGAGATATGTGCAGTGATAAGGCTGCATAAGGATTGGATCTTCTTATGAATAGAGAACTGGTATTTGTCCTTCACTCACTGGACAGTAGTCAAATCTGTTAATAGACTTACTGCTTATCGACTCAATGGTTGTATGCTTCATTCTGAGCTTTTTGTACTGTAATTTCAGAAGCAGAAACAAAAGCAAAGGGGTTAAAATATAGAATGGTAACCATATCTGTGGTTCTGGACAGTTCTGGACCATGCTGTTTTATAAAGACCCAGAAAGACTGCACTATTTGGCTGTACTATCTTTATCCTGGGGTTAATACACTTCTTTAGTTTTGTTCTTGCAAAAATACATGTTGGCATAAACTACTGCTATGGCTTAATCTGGTTGATTTAATGCTAATCACAGCTTGTTTGCAAGCTAATCCTCTTTCTCAGCTCATCCATCCATAACAGGGATGTAGTGTTTTTCTGAAACAGTGCTAAAACTATATTAAAAAAATAGCCCAGCTGAAAAGTAGAAGGTTTGGTGTGATGATGAAGTGGGGAGAAACAATCATTACTAGAAACTTCATACTTACTTTTATGACTGCGTTCTTATGTTCTGCGATGTGTGCATTTATTCTCCTATCAGTTTGTCCAATGTATGTGGCTGGGCAGATTTGCATGGTATTTCATAGACTCCTTGGTTTTCTAGATGGATCATGTCTTTGGGGTTTCTTAAGATGTTGGCTATTTTTTGGTCGGTGCCGAAGGCTGTTTTGATATTGTGTTACAACGGTAAAGCTCAGGATGTTACAACACAGCCAACCACCCAGGATGTTGCAACACAGAACTCAGGATATCACTACACTAGATCTCAGGATGTTACCACACAGCCCTTTACCCAGGTCGTTACAACACAAAAGACTAATGGGCACACAGCCAGCACCTCAGCTACTCAGGATGTTATGAAACAGCCGAACAATCCGCAAACAATAACTCCAACACAGCCAACCAACCCACCTACAGCAACTAAGCCAGCACTCCACACCCCCCCACCAATATTTATAGAGAGACGGCAGCTCCGATCACATTTTGCTCGCACAAGCACGAAGCCGAAGACCCCAGCCTGAAGATGACAAGTGGGACCTCGTCGAAACGTCGCCAAGATACTCTCAATCTTACACGGGAAAAGACCCAAATACACCAAGACCTGCATACCTGTACCCATGAAAATCTATGAAAACACACACACACACACACATACAAACATGGCAATTGAAAAATCTATCACTTAGCCTTAATGTCTTTGAACCAAATTTCAAATTTGCTATTTGATTAAATATAGTTAATCTGCCTGTTTAGATCCAGTCCATATTAGTTGGGCAGTCATATTTCAGTTGTTTCTGCTCATTCTAGAATGATTCATTCAGCCAAAACTCATTAATGACTTTCCTTACCAGTTCCCAGACCTGACCACAGAATTGGCTTTCTTTATAGTAGCTGGGAATTTTTAAACAGGAGATAAGAGTTAGAAAATAACTTTCGTATGTGTTAATACCAAAGAGGAATGCAATCCATAATATATGTTATATTCTATTATGTACTATGTGTTGATTTCACTAGAAAAATTCTGACACTTCTTTCCAATTGAGGTGGTAGAAATGGGGAGGAAAATGAAGGTTCATGACACTCTATAGAAGTCAGCAAATATGTTTGGCCTAATTCTCAGATTTAGCAGCACAGGCATTTTCCAATGCTCATGACTAGAGATGAAATATGATTCCTTTAAAGATTTTCAGGAACTGAATTTGGGTATTTGTTGCCATAGCAGGTGATTTTTTTTTTCCTTTCCATTCAATCATACCCAATTCTTGGAGACTGCCTGGACAAATTCCTGCAGTTTACTTGGCAGTTTTCTTGGCAAGGTTTTTCAGAAGTATTTTGCCATTGGTGGAACAAAGTCTGGCTAAACATTCCTCATTTCCAAAGAGGGAAAAATCAGTGGTGGGTGTAACATAGTTTCCATTAGTGTTTACATCTTACAAGAAGGCTGAGGGATTGTGTCTAACTTTTACCTGTGTGTGTGTGTGTGTGTGTGTGTGTGTGTTTGTTTTCAAAAAAAGCTTGGTGCATCCAAAAATGTTACATAGTCCTGGCTTTTCCAAAGAGCTAAGGCTCTTTCTAGTCTTCTAATCTTTCTAGTCTTCAAAAATAACTTTATGCTCAGCTTAGTTCAAGTATTCACTCTGGGAAGCCTGGGGGGGAGGGGGGAGGGAGATAATAAGTAATAGATTATGTTTCTCAACTGTAGTTGGGGGTATAAAGGGAATAGATTTTTTCTTTTTTAGGGTGTTCGGGAAAACTCTAGACACCGCATTGGATGGTGAGGAAGGTGGAGTGAAGGTTAGGTATGTGTAGAGGGTTAGAGGGTGGAGATAGGGAATAGAGGTGAGTGGAGGGAAGATGTACAGAAAGGCGAAAGTATGTAGTTAGAAGGATAGAAGAGGGTAGGTTGTTGGAGGATGTGGTGGGGGGGGGTTCCGAGCAGCTATTTGTAGTGATTGTTAAATATGTTATTTGCTTGTTTTCAGTTGAGTTATTATGTTATTATGTTATAATTTTGTTAATAGTTTTTAAAATTTAATAAAAAAATATTTAAAAAAAAATAACTTTATGCTGCAGAAAGCACAGTCATTTAAAAGTAAATTTAAAAAAAAAACAGAAATGGGGGAGGAAATCATATATTTGAGAAAGATAAGGGTAAATTGGCCCCTCTGTCTGATTGGCCACTTTTGTTTTGAATTTTTAAGCAATCAGGTGCAGGAGCAGATTTTACACTCTAAATATATATTCTGGCTTCTTATGAGAAAATATTCTTGAGCTAAACTTGACTCCTGATGATTCTGTGAACCCATTTTCTTGACAACCATACAGAGGAGGGTTGCAAATGCCTTATTCAAGGATATTTTTTCAGCTCCCTAGTCTTGCCTACTGCTCTGGTATTCACTGATGATATTTTACTCATATACTAACCAAGTCCCATCTTTGTATAGCTTCAGAGAGGCGGTGCCTTCTCTAGTGCAATCACCTGCTGAGCGAAGAATTATACACAACAGATCTCCCTGGTCTATTCATCCTTAGCCACTGCAGACTCTATAGCTAGGATGCCACTTTACATCAAAGCATCTATGTTCATTTTTTAGGGAAGGGAAAGGGTTATGTTAGATGGGCAGGAGCCAGCCCTTCCTGCATTTTAGAGAAAATTACAGAGAGGGTTGTAGCTCCAAAGGCCCTGAAAGAAACAAATTATCTGGATCCTTTGGGGTTCAGGATGAGAAGTAGTATTGGAGGGAAAGTGAATGTACATTCATTCTAGCCCTTCTGGATCTTTGGTGGCATTCAATACCATCAGAGGTGATAACTGTGTGGACTGCTTGAGATGGTTGAAAATGGGGGCGGGCACTGTTTTGCGGTTGTTGTCCTCCTTCCTCTGTGGCTGGCTCCAGTTGATTTCAATAGTCATGGAGAAACATCTAGCTCTAGAGACCCCTTGTTATGTGGGGTGTCTCAGGAATCATCTTTCTATCCTTTTCAATAAATAAATAAATGATGGAAAGGTAATAGCTATACCGCAAAGGTGCTTATAATTGTTTTTCACTCATATGTCTAACTCTCTGATATACACAGAAGATTATTCTAGTTATAAGAGGGCTATGTGAATTATCTTTTCTTTCTTAAATTATAGTGTGAGAGTTCCTCAAAATGTGTACAGGACATGGTTCTTGGGGAAGAAACATTTTTGGATGGAGAAATTCACCTCTGGTCTATAAAGGCATACCTCAAATCTATAAAGACAATACATTGGGAAAAGGAATTTCAAAAGCTGCAATTTTTTTGGAAAAAGCCATTGAGATCACCTCTGTAGCTTTCAGAGGGAGAATTTCAGCACCATATATAAATGGCCTGATGGGCTATATGTATATGATAAAGAAGGAAAAATAATAATGCAAAAGTCTCAACATCCATTAAACCAAAGACACAGTTGATAAACGGTGGTCTATCTTGCTCCAAACAGAGGCTAGCTGGTGCAATTGCCAAACTCTGGTCCTAATTCTGTAGTTATGATTCAGCTTCCTCACTAATTGCAACATGTGAAATTAGAGGCTCTGCTTATTTCATTCTGAGAATGATATTAACAGAAATGGAGATTTTCTTTTCGGTTTGCCAGCACAGCTGATGATTGTGTAAACACTTTCTGGCATAGATTTCTCAGTTTACTGAGATCAGAGTTCATCAGGGTAGCCTACTTCCCTGTTTGACGCACTCCTTTGATTAACCCCATGGATCTGCTAATCATGAGGTCACTTGCTGGTCAGAGGTGTGTTTATGGCACGCTTCCCAATGTGCCGTATGTTATTACGGCAACTGTAAATGCCACATGTAGCAGACTTTGAGAATGTGTTTGGAAGTCTAGTGATATAATTAGGGAACATTATCCTCAAATGGAATATGCCAGCTGACATTCAAAAGATAATAATAAGGTTTTCCCCCCCCTCCATCCACCCCTTCTGTTTCACTTTAGTGTGATGGCCATCAGTGCAAAATTCAGAATTCCCTTTTGTTGTTTTATTAGTTTACGTTCTCTTTCAAGACAATTAAAGGCATATATTTTACACTATAATAAAACAGTAATGAAGCAGTGCTTGGATGGGCCCAAATGAAGTGCCGCAAAGAGGCAGCTTACATAGGGAGCAGTTTATGGAAGCACCACATGGCAGATGTTGCATTTGCTTTTGGTCCTTTGCCTCTTTTCTCAGTATATAAAAATAATCTTTAGCAAGCCAGTGTGAGTGCCACGACTCGAAACGTGGCATTAATAAAAGAAACACTGTGTTTATTTATATATATTTTTGCACAGTTCAGGCCTTCAGGAAGTAGTGTAGGAGTTGCAGAGTAGTTTAATCAAGTGAGCACTAAGTACTGTGCCTAGAATGTAGGAAAGCACATAAGGTTTCCTCACTTAGGTTTTTATCCTTTTATTGTACAACTTATTTTGGAAACTACTGTTTTTATGGTTGCAGTTATGCATACAACCATGTTATGACATTGCTAATTAACGAAAAATTTCTATAAATACTGTGCTAGTTATGGGAGTCATAGCATCTGGCAGCACCTGGATGAATCTTGGCTAATCTGGATAGGATTATGCTAGGAAATACCAGGACAGCAGAGTAGACTGGGAAGTTGACAAAAACAACATGGAAGATAGATGGCAATGACAAATCACTCCTGTGTTGTTGCCAAGAAAACCATATAGATGTTGGAGTATTGATCTTACTTCCTGACTATGAACACTACAATGTGGCTTTACTGTACTAAGAGAATGCTTCACTAAGAGAATGTTGGTAGTGATCTACCTTTTGCTATTATCTTCCACCTCTAACCCTCCTCTATTTGCGTGCATTGTGGGAGGACATTGCTTGACCTTTGGTCTCGCTGTGATCCTGATTTGAATGAGAACTTTCTCTCTTCCCTGAATGAGACTTCCATGTTGCAAATGAAAAGAAGCACTCATCTTTGTAAGGAAATTTCCCTCTGGATGCAAATAGCAGCTAGGAATCTCTTCAACTGGAACAGCAGCATAGGCATAGCAGAAAAAGATCCTCTTATTATGCCCAGATTAGATGGGGTTCTACTTGCTATTTAATTTGTCTTTTTAAAGTAATGAGTCTTTTTTTTTTTTACTTTGACCCTTTGCACATGAATTTCAGATTGCCAGAATTGCCAGTTTTGATGTATAATGTTAACCTCACAGGAAATACTTGCCAGGATGTGTTTTGAATTACACTATGTGTACCTTAAACTGTGTGGCATTCTAATTTACTGAAATTTCTTTTCAGCCTCCTACTCTGTCTATACTGTGGTATATCTGTACTGTATACACACACACACACACACACACACACACACACACACACACACACACATATATATATATATATATATATTCCGGGATTCGAACCTGGGCAGTCTGCATGCTAGGCAGAAGCTTGCAAAGAAATCCCTTATTTCTTTGTTAACAATTTTAAAAAACATATATATATTTGTGCTTGCAGATGGCTCTGGGTTGAGCTGAAACAAGCAAAGGAAAGAATGATTTCTTCCTCCCATATTTGGGTTTACAGGGTGCAATCTAAAAAAAAAAATAACCACTTGACACACACACACACACACACACACACACACACACACATATATATATATATATATATATATATATATATATATATATATATATATATATATAGAGAGAGAGAGAGAGAGAGAGAGAGAGAGAGAGAGAGAGAGAGAGAGAGAGAGAGAGAGAGAGAGAGAGAGAGAGAGAGTCTAGGTTGACTAGTGGTTGAAAATATTCTAGTAAATCAGGGGGCAAAAGAGCATCGGCTTTCTTGATCTGAGCCCCTGTAGCAGTTGTCCAATAGATGCTTGCTTTGTCTCAAACAATGGTGGGGGAGCAGTTACAGTGAGTGAGAATTCAAGTGTTGTGCAACAGGAATGCATAATATATATATATATAGAAAGGAGCTGAAATGTGAATACTTAGCTAATTTCAGGGAGACCCTTCAGGTAATAAATTCAGGGCATGAATCCTGTTTAGTTTGCGAACTAAATGGGAAAGGAAAGAGATCTTCATTCTATGCTCCCCCACAATATCCTGCTATTAACAAATTCATTCCAGGCAAAACTAAACAAAAAGCAAAAGCCACAACTGTACTTAAACAAAACTTCAGTTGAAGCCATACTGAGTTGCAAGTCTGCACACATGTCCTGAGTGAAATGTAAAGAATTGGTTCCACTATTAGTATAAGACAGAATGCCCCCATTTATTCAGTCAGCATACACTAAGTACTGTAGGACTTGGGTTTGTCTTGTTGGTCATTCTTTATTTAACAGAAGGTTTGATGCTTTGGTAAAGGCTGCCTCTTGCAGAAGGGAAGAGGAAATTGATGTCCTATTACTGAAGTCTTCTGCATCACTTCCTATATTTTGCAGAATCCTTCAAACCTATGTGGAAGTTATTTAGGGCTGAAGAATGCAGAGTACTTCAAACAAAAGAGGGAATTGAGAAGACTCATTTCTGTGAATAGTTTTTGGTGTAGAATGTTGCTTTCTAGCTAAACACCTTTCATTAAAGGCTGTTATTTTCTTCTGTGAAATTTGCAGCTATATGATCCTATCTTTCTGTCTCATTATTGTAAGAGCACTTACCGGTAGTATCAGTTTGCAATACTGACACTAGAGACACAACTACCCAACAGATGCATATTTCAGGGCAAACAATGGCAATTCCGTTTCATCTTCTTTGCTTGAACATCATCATCATCATCATAATCACCATGCAACTTTTTGGACTCTCCCTATCTGGTATAAGGGATCCTCCTGCCTGAGAATAAGGAATTTATGACTGTAGGAATAACCTCCCACCAGAAATTTAGATGATACCATCACTCCTGAGTTTGACAAAAGCTATTTAAAACCATTTAAGCCATTTAAGTCTGAAGATCTCTCAAAATGTAGACAATTCCATCCTAAAATTTAGCCTGCAACATAGAGATTTCTGTGGATAGGAGCAAAAAGAAGTAATTTTGCTTCTAGAATATAAACACATTAAAAAGAAGCAGCAAATTCCCAACTAATGTGTGGGTGTGAATAAATTTTTCTTTTCACCTCTAATGGAAGCATTAAAAATAGTTTAATAGGATAATCATTCCTACTTTTTCTCCCTTAAGTAATTGAGTTCAGTGAAGTCAAATGTCTTATGCTGGCTCTGACAGTGGCTACAAAGAAATGATAGAACTGAAATGAGAGTAATATTTCTTAACATAAAAGAAGACATGCAAAGATGCTCATGCAAGAGACTGAGGCTCATGCAAGATATGAGCTGAGGTGACCCAGTGGTTAGAATGCAGTATTGCAGGTTAATTCTGCTGACTGCTACCGGTAGGAGTTCAATCCTGACTGGCTCAGGTTGACTCAGCCTTTCGTCCTTCTGAGGTCAGTAAAATGTGGACCCAGATTGTTGAGGGGGCAATATCTGACTCTGTAGAGAGGGCTGCAAAGCAATATGAAGCACCATGTAACTTTAAATGCTATTGCTACATGTAAATGACTATTTCCTTAAAGGCCACACCTTTCCAGGTGAGTTGGGGTAATCTTCTAAGGTTATTTCCTCTTGCAAATCCAAAATTATGGGTGGGCAAGCAAGTTATTCAGAGTGATCTCATGGAGAGTGTTCAACAATCTAAGACACTCAATTTCAGGAACACTCAGTTACGCAGAAAATAGCTTGGGGTGATCATTGATCATATAGTCTACCTGTATATCTACACTTGTCTTCAGAAAGGGCCTGATTAACTCCAAATAATCAAACCAAGCAATATCTTCACCACTAACACAAAGGAGAAGTAGAAAAAGACAAAAATATCAACAAAATAGACAACAAATAGGATAAAAAAATATCCCACCAACTGTGGCTAAAATGTGATAGCAAAAATGTACATCCTTCATTCTTAATAAGTCCATCATCCTTTTAGCATTGTTTAGGAAACCAGGAGTTAAAATTAAAAGAAGACAAGGCACAAATTGTAAGTTGCTTGGTGTAGATCTACACAACAATTGCCATCCCATGGGCTTCCCACCCTGGCTGTTACCTTCTTATACTAAGAAGCTGGCTGGGGCAAAAACTATCTTTTTTTGTGTTCATTTCTACCTGTTGTGACAGCATAAAACAGTAACAACATTTATAGCATACACACCCCCTTAATCCATTTTTAATTACAGGCAAAATATTACCCAGGTGGATATTTGAGGAGAAAATAATATACTTCTTTGTTGCACACACAAATACAATAGAAACAAATTGTCTAAAGAAATTTCTGAAAAATACAGCAGTTTATACACATATTCAGCTGCAAAGGAGTCAGCACATATCACAAAATCTAAAATATGTCAATTATCTTCCCAACATGTGAATTTCATTAGCTGGTTAAATGTTACCTATTACTGCATCTAGCCAGCTGAGGGATTTCCAGTAGGAAATGTGATACAAGAAAAGCTTACAGATCTTACATTCTTGAAGGCCGTGTGGAATTCATGCTGATTTAGTATGATAACAGTAGGTTCAAACTCACCTCTTTGGCTCTGTATGATTAAATCTTTCGCAAAAAGACAGGACAGGCAGCTGCCATAAAATGCTGGGACTGGAATATGTTCTATAACTCCTAATGGCTTAACTCATATATATACTGAATAAAATGATAAGCCATGGAAATATTCAAAACAACAAACAGCTCTATTGCTTTGTGGATTTGGGTACTAAATATAGTTGCTCCTTAAATGTTATAAACTGCATTTAGTTGCAGGAGACAATGTTCTAACACTGATAGGAAAAAGGACTCTGAAGTTTCCAAAGTTATGTGAAGGCTACATCTACTTATTTATTAATAATACTTATACTTATTGCTGCTCTATTCCAGTCAAATTCCAATGGACACATGTGCATCTCTACAAGGAACCTCCCACCCCACCCCCTTCTATAGCTCTGTCAAGCTGGGTGATATTGCATTCTTCTGGATGCCAAAAATCTTAGTACTAATGGAAGGCATTCAGTATGTGACCAATGATTTTCATGGTGTGATACAGACTGTACTGAAATGGCAATGTTCCTTGTGGAGTGAACAGCCTCTGGGAAAATCTTCACTGGGTTTTTTTTTTTTTTTTTAGAAAAATTCTTTTATTAAAACAATCAACATTGAACATAAAAAACTATTATGCAGCAATCATCATGATACCTGGTATACAGTACTAAGTATTAGTCTTGGAAAACGTCTGAGTTAGTAAGCCTTTTTCCCCCCACTCCTCGCGTCTAGCCTCGTTTTATAGGGGTTGATCCCTAACTACAGTGTTGCCAAAACAATAAAATGTCTGCAAGCATTGTGGGTATCCAGGGAACAAAGGATTTTTTTTTTAAAAAAGCATGCTGTTGCAAAGAAAGCTGTGTCCTTTCGTATATCAGGTGTGGCAGTGTTATCACCTCTTCAAGGTAGGCTAGGTCAGGAAGCAGAGTTTATGAAACTTTATTTTAGTCTGCAGGGTATTATAATAGAAAGTTGAAAGTCTGTCAGAGTTTCTGTCTGCCCTCTCTTATTCCACACTGAATCAAGACAGAATTACTTTAAATTATTTTCTGATGTTCAGACTTATATACTTAAGATGCCAATAAAGGAGACTTTTTATAGCTCAGGGTTGAAATGAGCTAGGTTGTTTTCTGAGCTAGGTTGGTGCTCTCTGAGCTTGCTTGTTTTCCTGCAGATGTTTCATTACCCAAACTAGGCAACAACATCAGTGCAATGATGATGTTGCCTACTTGGGGCAATGAAATGTCTGCGAGAAAACAACCTAGCTCAGAGAGCACCAAGGACCCTTCATACTTAAGAAGGGTGGATATATAAAATTTTCTAAATAAACATATACATAAATGCTCCCTCTTTTCTAAACCATCCTTTATTCCTGGCTAAGCTGTCATTTACACTCTCTTTTATAATCTTTCAACAGTTCTGCTAACAGTTCTTGCATCCCTTTGTCAACTTTCTCTGCATTTCTCTACACTGGGCACACACACACACACACACACACACCACAAACACACACAAACACATAATCATGCACATTTGCTTGGGATGCTTGTTTGTCATTCAATGAAAACACTGCATTCATAAAACACTTCTAGAAACAAGTTCCACCTTTCATTGTATGTGCCACAACCTCACACACAAGCATATAAAGGATAGAGTTTGCACTGGGATATTATGATGGGTGTTTTGTCATTTCCCTATCCATCTGCCATGGATACCTGTACTGGGATTATGGTATTGGGAAAGGTTTAACAACCTCACATGCGAAGCTCCTGATCTTGCTAATATTCCCTTTAGTCATTCGTCTGGATTAATGGAATGTGTGTGTGTGTGTGTGTGTGTGTGTGTGTGTTTGTGTGTGTAGCTCATTTTACTGATCTCGGAAGGATGGAAGGTGAGTCAACTTCGAACTGCAGTCAGCAAAAGTAGCTTGCAGTACTGCATTCTAACCACTGTGCCACTCCCCTCTCCCTCCCCTCTCCCTCTTTTTTTTTTTTACAAAATCTATGCAGGGGATTGATGAAAATGATGATTCCAGCATTTTTTTTAGTGCATCTAACTATCTGCTATGCCATCAACTGGTTGTCTCCCTTCTGGGATTTGTAACAAGAGTTTCCCTAGGTCAAGACTGGGAAAATATTAATTAGTTTTTTTATATTGGTTTAACTCATTGCTTTCTTTCCCAGATTCTTCTCCTCTTCCTCCTCCTCCTCCTCCTCCTCCTCCTCCTCCATATTCTGATTGTTGCCTACCTATTGTGTAACTATTTTCTTCCCACCATGGGAATTATTTGACTTAGAGTAATTGAACTCAGCCATTCAGTAAATATATTTGCGTTCATTTTAGTGTACAAACAAAAGCCAGAGGGAACCATCTCAGAGAATTAGTTTTGTTTACCTATTCTTCTCTATAGTATAGAGTAGTGACATCTTTAATAGATGTCTCCAAGGATGCCAGAGGAAATTCAGCTCAGATATAGCATCTGTAGTCTTTTCATGATAGTCTCAAACACCTTGTCCTGAGATTTGCTACAAGCCATGGAAAAACTATCATTTCTCTACATCTCCTGGAAGAATAAAATTGTCCTGTCCTCACCACGTTCTACAACTGGTGGTGGTTGGAAACAATGCCAACTTGATTTTCTTTTTCCCACTTGGCCATTTTTCCTTCTTGCACTTTTTTTTCCTTCCAAAGTGAGTTTAGAAGAGGCTATGATGAACAAACATTCTTCTTAAACCAGGAAAGGTGACTGGGAAATACATAAATAAACCATTGAGTAATACTTAAGAAGAGGAAGAACTTAAGCTCACCATGGGTTGAGCTCTATTTCTGTCAGCTATTACTGGACTAGGACCAAAGTAGATTGTATTTAAGTAGATGCTAGATTTCCACACAAACTTTCTTGCTGCATGCTTGGAGTCCATGCTAAGAAATGAGGATTTGAAAAGGCAGAAATTTAAAGGATTACAGTCCCAGTGAAACAAAGATAAAAGAATGGAGAGCTAATTGTCTCTTAATGGAGTGTATGCTCCTGTCTCATCCTTTTGATTTGGTAAATGCAATGGGACCAGATGTGGGAGTCCTTAATTCCTTTTTTTGTAATGATGAATCCATATGTCTCCAGGCGGTCAAGCGATCTCATCAACATCTCAGCAGGACAACTTTGAAAGGGGAGGGGGGGGGAATGGAAGGACTGTTTCACAAGACTAAATTCAAATTGCCTGTAAAATGAAAACAAAGATTGCCTTGGACATGAGGGAAGGCAGGCAAATGTATTCCCACTGATTGGACTGTCCTTATCATTTGCAGGAAATGTTCCATGTGATATGGATGTGACTAGAGCTGGTAATCTACTCCCTTCTATTTTACTAAAAAGCTTTAAGTGACAGTCATGACTGACCAGAGCCATGATGTACAATATAAGATAATATTTATGGACTCATAAATATTGACTACAGAGTATGGAAGACTACAATTTAGTTCTAAATGGTAAAGACAATAAATTAATGATTTAAATGAAGAAAAAGAAAAATGGTTATGTGATGCGTCTGTGAAATTAAAAGAAAGAAAGATGAAGGAAGTAATAAATTGAATGAAGGTGTTATGCTCGTGTGGGATGGAGTTGAATGCATGCTGGCAAATTTGAACTATGAATGAAAGGGCTAAAATGTATATTAGAAATATGATGACTGTGGACACACATGAAAGTAGAAATTCATAGGCTAGTGACAGTTGCATGCTATGCTCCAGTGAATAGTGCTAATGAAAGAACCAGGGGGGGAATCTGGGGAAATATTGTACAACATTTTGAATAATATGATCAAGAGGAAACAATTATTATGTTATATGACATGAATGGATGGATGAAAATGAAATGAGAAAGTGCAGAAAAAGCATTGATTCATTTGGAGACCCAAGAATAAATAAAAATGGCATTATTTGACAAGAACCTGCTTAGGAAATATCTTTCTTCTGAATACCTGATTTAAACAACAGTCTAGTCACATGTAAATCTGACCAAAAGGGATGCAAATCTTAGTTGATTTCATTGTTTATGATGAGAATTCATAAAGTATAAAAGATTCTAAGTGGTCCTAGACAGACAATTACATGTCAGTGTCAAAAGTAAATCTTGGAGAAAAATGTACATGGAACAATAAAAAATAAATTAAAAACACACACACATGAAACTTAAAGTCCTGTGTGAAATATTAAACTCTCAACAGAAACAGGTTTGAAAGGTGGACATAAGGAAAATGATGTGGAAGCTGCTTGAACCAAAATAAATAAATAAAATGAATTATAACATAAATTGCTATCAATTTATGTGGAGTATATGAATGAAAGATTAATTGGTTATAAATAACCAAATAAAGAAGTTAAATAAATTGTAGATGAGGAAAAATGCATATAATAGAATTGTGAAAAAATTAGGATAAGATGAATATAGAATAGAATTAATATACAGAAAAAAAGATACTTCCAATGAATATGGTCTAAGATAGTAAGGAATGGTTAAGATTGAAAGAGGAAGAGCAATCCAGATGGGATTTTTTTAAAAAAAAATTGTATTAGGTGAAGATGGTGAAGGTGGAGCCTTCAACAGAGTGAACAGAATTAAAAACAGAGATGATAAATATTATTTAGGTTGAAACTGAATGAGGGGAGGCTTAAGGAAATATTATAGAATAGGCTCCCCAACCCTGGTCAATGGATCAGTACCGGGCCATGGCATGCCAGGAACTGGTCCACACAAACAAGCAAAGCCCCATCTGCAGGATGCAGGCAGTGAACAAAACCATGCACCCTCCAGTCCACAGAAAAACCTCTCTCCACAGAACTGGCCCCTGGTGCCCAAAAGGTTGGGGACCTCTGTTCTAGAATTTTATACAGGAATAGTAATGAAGTGACAGTACAACTGAAAAGAGTGCTTTGAACATTAGTGACAAAAGGCAGTAATAAATGCTATCTATCTATCTATCTATCTATCTATCTATCTATCTATCTATCTATCTATCTATCTATCTATCTATCTATCTATCTATCTATCTATCTATCTATCTATCTATCTATCTATCTACTGAGGCAGGTTGTTCTACTGATTAATTGTTCTAAACTGTCAGGAAATTTCTCCTTAATTCTAGATTGCTTCTATCCTTGATTAGTTTCCATCCATTGTTTCTTGTCCTGCCTTCAGGTGCTTTGGAGAATAGCCTTACTCCCTCTTTTTTGGCAACCCCTGAGATATTGGAAGACTGCTATCATGTCACCCATAGTTCATCTCTTCATTAAACTAGACATGCCCAATTACAGCAACCATTTTTTATGTTTTAGCCTCCAGTCCCCTAATCATCTTTGTTGCTCTTCTCTGTACTCTTCTAGAGTCTCAACATCTTTTTTACATCAGGGTGACCAAAACTGGATCCTGTATTTTGTTTGGGCATGTAGTTTGTATACATAAATGTATGAGGGGGTGAGAAAGAATGTGTGCAAATTTGGACTAATGCTTAAGAAACCAGACTGGGAATAAAAATATCTGAGTTCTAATCCTTTGGACCAATATTTTTTTTTCAGCCTAGGAAGAAAACAGTGGCAAACTATTGACAAGAAAACTTCATGGACATCAAGAATGGAATGGAATAGAATAGAATAGAATAGAATAGGTCAGGTCTCTGGTACATAAGCTCTCTGTGTACATAAGCTCTCAGTCAACATACAAACAATCAAGACTGACTCCCAAGAACATGTATTACAAACATATATATTAAACACATCTAAAAGTATTTATGATCAGCAAGACCTGCTCATAGGAAAGAGTGATGGGCAGTTTCTTTCCTAAAACAGAAAGATGGGACATCATAGCAGCAGGGGATTGGTCCAATAGGAGGTCATGGTTGTCTGCAATTTGGACTAAATACTTTGCAAGTTGTTATAAATGTTCTTAGCTTGGACAGGGTTTTCTTAAGATGGTTTAGAATTGAGTTTCCATGAACATAGGACAAAAGTAGCCTAAATAGGAACAGAAGATATCCTCTCAGTTTGTAGAAATGGACATAGTATTTGAAATCACCACCTCCATATATCTACACATATGTAAACTCATATTTCATTTCATTTGGAGGACATTTGAGGAGGAGCTAACCTATTAATTCAGGTGCAGTAGGAAAAAAATGAAATAAGATCAGACAACATGGGCCATAACACCACCTTGCAGAAACAGGAAGAGAAGTTCAAGTTCAAGCTCAAGACATGAAATAAATAGAATTGGGTTATATGCAGGTTCATCTCCGATGTAAAGTCAGTTTGGTATCAACTCTGGTTGCCTTCCAGAAGACTCTTAAAATCAAGCTATTCTGGGCAGTGTCTCTGGGTTGGCACCAGATACCCTTTGGAGTTTAGGTATGTTGATTTTATAATGTTTTTATTTTTACTGTAGTTTTTATTTATGTTCCTAGCTGAAGATCATATACCCGCAAGACAGCATCCACGATTTTCATAAAAAAACATGTGCTAATTAGACATTTTTTGCTTTCATTGCTAAGCGCAATGTTGGTGCCTCTCAGCTATTCCAAAGGTATAACTATACGACAAAATAAATAACTGTTGAAATCAGTGCTTTTTAAAATGTAAATAAAAGTAAATGCTGCACCAAAAGATACCTTGCTTTTAGCTGTAAGGCAGAAGCTTGCCCTAGATAGAGACACCCTTATCGTTATCTGCACTAACATGAAAACAGCTCTTCCCCCCCTCATTCGCACATCAGATTTCTAGTAATGTAGCTACTGGGGGGGGGGGTCAGTAGTGATTTTAGGGAAGGTAGTAAAATCAGACCTGTCTTGACAGAATTTATAAACAGTTGCTGAAAAATCCTGTTATTTAATGCATTCAGTAACTCTAATTGGTTCATTAGAAATGTAATCACTTTCATGTCACCAGCTGTTGAGACAGAGAAAAGAGCAGTGGCTAATGATTAGCTATTTTAGAAAGCTAATATTGAATTCTTAATATGCCCCTTGCAGTCTTGACTCTGAGCTGTTCATTCAGTCCATAAGCATGTGCGTTCTGGCCCTGTGATCTGTAAAGGCTTTCAGATAAAGTTGGGACACTTCGGCCAAAACTGTACCTGTACCATGGAAGTGATACATCTGTACACACATTGTGTGAATCTGCCTGCTGCTTCATCTGATTATTCGATTAATCACTTGCAGCTAGAGAGAATTTCTCACTGCATTTGATGAGCCTCTATCCCAGTTTAGGACTGACAAGAGACAATTAGTGTCTTTGCTCAGAAAGGAACAAAAGAGAAGAAAAGTACACAACATTAGCAACGTAAATTGCTATCTCGGGTTATTTTTCTCAACTGCGACGAGTTCTACATCTCAAGAGTTTTCATTTTCTGTTTATAATGAAGCTGCTTTCTCTCATTTGAGATGGATAGGGAGCAGAACTAGTCCATTTATCTTCCGGCCTTTGCTTCTTGACTAGAGATGTCACATGCAAGGGCTGTAGCTTCTACTGAATGACTCACAGGACATGGATAAGTTCAGTGATGACTCAAGACATTTCTTGTCTGGAGCAAAATCCCACAACTAGTTTATTCATAAGGGAGAATGAAGCAACTATCTCACTCTGGGGGTTTAAATGTGATCCAGTGGTATCAGGAGAACACAGATGAATGAGTGTGCTGTCTTCTGAGATCTTGGAAGATGCTGCCCTGTCCCCATGGATGAAGTAAGATTCAGTTACCCATCCAGTCAGCTTCTCTCTCTCTCTCTCTCTCTCTCTCTCTCTCTCTCTCTCTCTCTCTCTCTCTCTCTCTCTCTCTCTCTCTCTCTCTCTCTCTCTCTCTCTCTCTCTCTCTCTCTCTCTCTCTCTCTCTCTGTATGTGTGGTGAGAGAGGCTTCTTTGGTACAATAGGAGAGGTCCTATTTTTGCACAAGCAGAAAAATATCTGAGTCCCTGTTGTATTTACTGCTCAAATCATTTTAGAAAGTATCATTTGGTCATAAGAATTCCAATCACCGCAGACATTTATTTTTCCTCATTCAGGCATTGAACTGACACAGGCATTCAGCTGACACAGTTCATTTCATCCTCTTGCACAGTCAGGGCTGACCTTGAGTCAGGGAGATATTTCAAGAGTTTTACAACAAGATTAAGGACAGAAACCCGAGCAAATGAATTGATTGTACTGCGCCCTGCCCTTCTACAAGTGTTGATAAACACAGAGCTGGCAAAAGCTAGCTTGTCCAATGAAAATGTAAAAACCACCCAAGCTTAAGGCAGTGTACAGAGACCCCCTCTTCTGTTGTTTTCTGCTGTGATGTAATTGGGCTAGGAGCTCAAATTCAAAGTTCAAAATTATCCAAGAACCTTCTACATGTGTTGTGATATAATAACAGAGTTGGAAGGGACCTTGGAGGTCTTCTAGTCCAACTCCCTGCTCAAGTAGGAAACTCTACATCATTTCAGACAAATGGTTGTCCAATCTCTTTTTTTAAAAATTCCAGTATTGGAGTACCCACAATTTATGGAGTGTCCTGAACCAACTGATATTGCCAGAGCCAACTATCAAACAAAGAAGTACAAGTAATGTTGGATATATTTGGTTTTGTATTTAAAAGATCTTACAAATCAGTCCCATGTGTTCTTGATCTCCTACCGGACAGGAACCAAGATACCCCAACTGTTTGGAAAGGCTTCCCAGCCTGATTGAAAGGAGAAAATGATACGGTAGAAGGGCAAAAAGGCCTCTTTATTTCCATTGCTACTACTCATGAGGTTCAATAATGGTTGAAGAAGCAGAGTCATCCACAACAAACCTAAGTGCTGCCACTATGAGGAAACATGACACAAATCTCATTTTTAACACTGCACACAAGCATATAAAAGAGAAGCATTTGTGACATGGCATGGCAATGCACATTTTGTCACTGGTATGGATGCCTCTCTTGAGTACAATGTTCCTACCTGGAATTTATTTATTTTTTGCATGTAATACATTATAAGAAACATATGTGGGAGGCCTTTGCAACTGATCATCTGAATCCTTGCATTGTAGAAAACTAAAAGGATGTTGATAATGCAGAGTAGTGAAGGGAAATGATGCAAAAAAATATTAATATTGATGAACCTTCAGCATCAAACTATCAGCTGCAGGGAGAGGGGGAGATTTCAGCATATATTGTAACTTATCAGCTTGAAGTGTTGAAGCTACTCGAGGGATCCAGATTATCTGTGAAATATGTTAGTGCATAGCACCAGTGTATTACTTACATGTCTTCAAGCATCAAGGTAACAATTTAAAATGACATTGCAAAAGAAGAGAAAAGAATGAGCTGCTAAATGTGATACAGTTATTATCCTACCAACAACACTATAAAAACGGGAATGCTTTATCAATATATTTCCCAAATGTGATGTTATGGTTACATTCTTTGCCTTACGACACATGTCAGCAAGGTTGTTCCCTTTCACAAAGTGGCATTGAGGGGGATCATCATATGCTCGGTGTCTGAAGGAGCCAGTGTTATTATTGATGTTTCTGCCTTTTCTTAAAACCTCTTTGAATGAAAATGGCAGAAGTGATGAGAAGCAAAGCCCCAAGGTCATCATCTTGGCTGGAGGTTCATTAATTTTATAAGCATAGATGGGATGAAGTTGGCCTATTAATCCAAGTAAATTCAACATCAATAGTTACATTCTAATGGGAACATTTTGCTACAGCTGTACGTGATAATGTAGATGGAAGTCTTGAAAGTGTATCTCCTCAAATTGCCCTTTGGATTCCTGGAGCAGTGAAGACTGCCAGATTACAGGCTTTCTGTAAAAGGGCAGTCGTGTATTCATTGTGCACTTAGCAGCGTGGAGTCTGGCAAGATGAGCTATTTTCTATCTGTAACCCACAATTAACACAACAGTCCCCAGCAGACCTGTTTGCAAGCAAATCAATAGCCCTGGCTCTCAGAAAACAATTCTGTTTGGCCACACAAGGACACTAGCAGGAAGGTCAGGTATCAAAGATTAAAGGCTTCATTGAATGTAGTTCCAGCCCTTTGCCTTGTTCACGTGACTGACAAGCCTTTCTTATCTTGAAAGTTTATTTTATTTTATTTTTTAAAAAACATGTGATTTTAAAGTACTGTAGATAAGATTAAACCTGGGTCAAACTAAGCTGAAGATCAATTGTCATAAATCATTGCAAGCCTGTAACATTTCTAGAGAAGAACTCAAAAGACTCTAATGGTCCCCCTCAGCCGTGGGCTTCAACTTCAAGAATTTACAACAAAAATGGCCAAAGTTTTAGGAGTTGCAGTTTAGCTATTTTAGAGAATACCAAATTAGAGAAATCTGGACTAGAGCAAAAGGATCAAGGAAGAGGTTTTATGACTTGTAGAAAATACACTTGCATTCACTTAGAACCTTGTTAATATCTAAGAGCAGTGAATGCTTATTAGCCAGGATCCAATCAAAGATACACAGTTCCATGGGAGAGTTAAGATACAAGCAGCATATTGATTTTAATTGTCTTAAAAGCATCTGAAGGGATAATTGTGCTTTTCTTTCCCCTGTATAGAAGTAATTAATTAGTCCTCCATACCCTCTGCTTCTTGTATAAAAGCATTAGGGGTATGCTTTAAATTGGATTTCTACCTTAGATTTAGCGTCCTAAATGGTGGCCCCTTCCGATTCTATGGAGAACAATCTCTCTGTTCAAACACAATCTTCTTGTGTTCAATTCACCCAGTGAAGAATGATGAGATCTCTAAGGTAGCTTGGTGACATTTAGGAAGAACTGGCTTTTAGGGAAACCATGGCATGTTTTTGTGTAAGTTATCACTTCACATAAAGTGAAATCCTCATAACTGGACTGAACATGCAAAAGCATCACTGAACTAGGAATCGGTTCATCATGTTGAGGACAGGTTCTAGGGTGGAATGTAGTCTGAATGCCCAGGAGGGAGGGAATGCATCCCAGAGGCCAAGAAACAGTGAAGTTTAGATAGCTTGATTGAGAGAAAAAGAATTGAGGCAGATCTTGCCTAGGAGTTCTCAGAGTATGTGTTTAATACTATAGGTAGTCTGCTCTAGTTTGGCAAGATTTCTGTCTATAAGTAAAGAACAATAAAGGAAATAGCTTATCAGGGGTTCTCAACCTTGGCAACTTTAAGACTTGTGGACTTGCCAAGGTTGAGAACCCCTGGCTTAGATGAACCTCAGTATGTTTGAGAACTTGTAGAGAGGATCTGCCTTAACTCTCTTCTTCCCAACCAAATTATCTAAACCTTGCTGTCTCTTCCTCCTCTGGAATGCGTTTCCTCCCTCTTGGAAAATCCAGAATAATTCCATCACAGGTACTACTTCTTGCCAACTATATATAAAAATATAAAAGGAAATATAATATTAGGAAAGACCCATCAGTTGCAATAGTTATGCATTTGCATCCTTGCTAGCTTGTGCCCATCTTCAAGGCAAAGTTCTAGGAATTTTAAGTTGGACATATTTTTGGCCATTGAACAGATATATGAAGGGTTTGGTCCACTTTTTAGATCAGTAAGGAGTTGTGTTTCATTTGGATTCATTCCCTAAACTGTCAGAATACCCCTATCTACCTATGTGACACCTTCCATTTTTCAGTATTAATTTTGTTTGGTCTTATTTTATCTAATTGTTCATTACACTCATAGCAAATAGGTCCCGTATACCAACCTACCACATCTAATGTCAATGCACATTTTATAACTGCTTACACATTATTGTTTTATATGAAAAAAAGATGAGCAAAATGATAAAAAAAGCAAAATAATAGGCAAAAAAGACACTAGTTTGCTGACTAATTTAAGAATATTAATAATTCTTTGCATATGAACGTATGTAAGCTAAACTCATACTACGTATTATATACTTATCACACTGTTCCTTTGTGGGGTAATCAAGTTTATGCTTTGGTTATAGATACAATTAAAGCTGCTAGCCCATCTAGCTAGCTCATCTCATTCATTCTTCCTTCATGTATTTGTTGTACAATTCAGTCTTTATTGTCTCTCTCTGATGAAACAACCTTAGCATTTTTCTTTTAAACTCATTTATAGCCAGTCCACATTCACTCTGTTTGTTATTGTTCTTTACACTCACCTCTTAACTATATAATTTCCACTGAATTCAACTTACTCTTGGTTCTTCAACTCCTACTTCCAGAAAATAAAGCACATTCACTCCCTCATGTAAAAACATATTTGATTCTTTCAATAAAGATTCATTCCTTATCATAGCCATATTATGCACATACCTTTGTACCAGTATTTGCACATATTAAGATATATCTACTCATTTCCTCAAGTTTAGGAAGTATTCTTTACTATAAAAACTCAATAATTTGCTATTGAGTATTTTTGCCTTTTATGTATGACATTACCTAGATCAGTGATGGCGAACCTTTTAGAGACCGAGTGCCCAAACTGCAACCCCAAACCCACTTATTTATTGCTGGGTGCCAGGTGGGCATGGCCCACTGGGTGGCCATGGCTGTGGAGGTCATGGCAGATTGGGTGTGGCCAAAGTGGGTGTGATCACCTCAATGCTGCTCATGGGGAGGGATGCCTGTGGGGGCCGGGCAGGGTGGGGGAGATCCAGGGGGTCTCTGGCAAGTGGTGCGGTGGGTAGGAGGCTTGTCCTTCTGGGTGAGGCAAGGTGAGGCAGAGAGGGGGTGCCATTGTCACAGGCAAGGTGAGGCCAAGGTGGCTGCTGCCTGACACCATCTGCCCCTGCACACAGAGGCCAGGGAGCGCATGGGTGCTGGGATGCATCCGGCCATGTGGGACCTCAGCGAGTTAGTGGGTGGCTGGTTGAAGAGGGACGGATGCCATCTCCAGGGCATGGCACGCGTGCCCACAGAGAGGGCTCTGAGTGCCGCCTCTGGCACATGTGCCATAGGTTCACCACCACTGACCTAGCTCTTTGACACATTGATTTTAGATCCAAATACCTCATGGCATCATTTTTTTCTAATACACACTGAAAATTATTAAGGTTCTCAGCCAAGAAGAGATCAAGTTTCATAATCTGTCCCAAGCAGCTTGTACATTCTCTTTCCTTGTCCTCTTTCCATTCATTCTATTGTGAGAGTGATCTATGTTTTAAATTTTGTATGGGATGTATCTTCCTGTAATCATTCCAGAAATCATTTTGATTTCGTCCTCACTTTCTTCACTCCTTTCCTTTTTTTACTCGGGCCATTTTTATCCCAATGTCCAGTCTTAACGCTTTCAAAAAATGTCATCTCCCATAATCAGAACTTCTCATCAACCTTGTATGCTTCAATAATTTTCTCAGTCTTTCTTAATCATATAGAATAAAATCAATCATGTTTTTAAATTTACACTCATCCTTTTGCATGTGTATATATTAATAGCCATATATGATTAAGCTACGTATTTCTAACAAAGCAGATATTTATACCAATCAATATCGTGTTTCAGTCTGGCACAATAGTAAATCTAGACTCAACAGAGTCTCAGTCCTTTATTTTGGAATTAGTTTATGTGTCAGTAGACTCTTGGATATGACTTGGCTAGCATAGATATTATTGACATCATTTAAATGTGAGCCAGCAGTGTATGGCAATAGCCAAAAAAGCTAATACAATCCTTGGTTGTATAAACACAGGCATAGAATCAAAATCACATGAAGTATTAGTACCGCTTTATGAAGCTTTAGTAAGGCCACACCTGGAATACTGCATTCAGTTTTGGGTACCACATTACAAAAAAGATGTTGAGACTTTGGGAAAAAGTGCAAAAAAGAGTGTGAGTTGTACTCTGCCCCTGGGCCTTTGACTGTGATTGTGTGTGGTGTGAGTGTAATAAATTATCTAGTTTTTATATAGTATTGTGGGTAGTGATTTTAAATTGATTCTATATTATGTTTTTACTTGTATTGTTGTTGTGAGCCGCCCTGGGTCTTGGGAGAAGGGTGGCATATAAGTTTAAATAAATACATAAATAAAATAAATAAACTAAGATGATTAAAGGCCTGGAGAGTAAAACATATGAAGAACAGTTGCAGGAATTGGGTATGGCCAGTTTAGGGGGGAAAAAGGGACTAGGGTGGACATGATAGCATTATTCCAGTATTTGAGGGGCTGCCACAAAGAAAAGGAGGCCAACTTATTTTCCAAAGCACCAGAAGGCAAGACAAAAAACAATGGATGGAAACAGCTTGCCTTCAGAAGTTGTGGGTGCTTTATCATTGGAGGTTTTTAAGAAGAGACTGGACAGCCACCTATCTGAAATGGTATAGGGTCTCCTGCTTGAGTGGCGGGTGGTATTAGAAGACCTCCAAGGCCCCTTCCAGATCTATTCTGACATGAATGAAGTCAACATTTGCCTAGTGCATTATTCAGCCTCAGACATTAAGGACCTCTCATCACCTAACCTAAAACCTCCTCCCCCCCCCGCCTTCCCACACACATACACTTCACAAGTAAGGCATGGAGAGTGAAGTCCCTCAGTAGCAATAATTAGCAGCCAGCCCAGAAATGAAAACTGGTTGCTTGGGAAAGCATTCTACAATGCAGCAAAGATGAGAGGTACATAAGTAGAATCCCTAACATGCCCCTATAGCCCAGTTCACATACAGGCACTGACAGCTCACTATTTCTTTAGAAGGGCCCTTGATCACCATCAAGTTGAGCAAACCATGGAGAAACATGGTTTTATTATTGAGACAGTCAGCATTTCAATTGCATCTAGAAGCTAACTACAGAAGCTACCACAGCTCATAAAATAAAACTGCTCAGTGGGTGAGTTGAGATATTTCTACAAGTACACATTGTTGCATTCTGTAACTCCTGACTGGTCTTCAAGGGTAGTCCCATGTCAAGCATTTTACAGTAATGCAAACAAAAGATGACTAAGGCAGAAGTGACTATGCGAAGGTCCAGGAAAGGGCATAGTTAACACAACAGAAGTATCTGTAGAATTATCCTTCTGGCCACATCTACCCATTGGTCTTTGAGCAACAGCTGTGAATCCAGGAGGACTCCCAGGTTATGTATGAGTTCTGTTTGGTCTGATACAATCCCATCAGGAACTAAGGTTGGAAAAACATTATCTATGGGAGGTCCAGCCTAAGCCTGCTCTTCCCCATCAGATGCCATCAGCTATCAACCACTGGAAGAAGGCATTGAATGAATTAAATGTAAGTATTACCAATCTTTGAGGCTCACAGTTGCTTTCAACATCTAGAACACAATAAAACACCAGAGCAGCTTATAACAACATAGAAAACACAATAAAACATCAAGAGTTAATAACATCGTACAAAGCAATTTCATAAAGCAAAACAAACAAGCAAACAAAAGTATCAAAGACACCAGAGGGTGTAAAAATAAGATCCAGATAATACATAACAATTCCTTCAAACCCCTCTATTTACATTGCCATAGACAAACACTGTCCTTTCTTTTGCTCTAATGTTCAGGGGATGCACAGACTACCCTGGTGTACTTTCCTTTACACAGTCTGTGTACTTGCCCATGCACACAGGAGTCAAAATACTTCCATTTTCCTGTAGCTTTTGTCATTTGGGCTACTCTGCCACCTTCTTTTCACTCCTTGCTTCCTCCCATGCCTCTCCTCCATACCTGTAACATTGTTTGGACACTAATTTAGGACTCTTAAGAGAGAGCAATCCATGCCTCCAGAAATAGCCCGATTGATAGTTGAGAGGTCCAGGACCTCTCTTTGCCTGAGACATGTGAGCTGGGCATCTTGAGAGACATCTAAACTTGCTGCTCAAAGCAACCATTTATACTTGTCTAGACTACTCCACCACCTTCTGACACATGTTAAAGAATGCAGTTGATGGTTTGCTTTTCTTGCTGGGAGATGACATTGGTTCGGAGGGAAAATGAGGCCAAGAAATTTCACCAGTCACTTGTCCCACATTTGACTGTAAGTCTGGTACCCCCAAGTGTTGTTGGCCTGGTTATTGTGGTAGAATGATCCTAACTGAACAAGGCAGCACATTTTATGCTGGTTTACTTTTTGTTGTCTCAAGGATTTGTGGATTGCATTTTAATTCAGATAATTGGCTGTGCCCTTTATCAGGAAATTGCATTCCAATCATGCTATTTGTTACCTTTGTATTTTTAATTAATTCTGAAATTTTTTAGATGAAGTTGTTTTATGTATGAACACACATAAATACGTGGATTTGTTTTATTCAAGACATGCATTTTTTTTGTTTTGAAGCCCTGGAGATCAACACAATCATTTACAACACCATACAACAAGGAATTTTAAAAACAAAACACTAAGAAAATGATAACTACCTAGCAGCAAAGTCTAACATAGAGGAAAACAATCAAAAGTAAAGCAAAAAAAACAGAAACAACAAAAATCAGTGACATCATACAATGTATTGGTTTTATGGCTTGCAATGTATTTTCTTGCTGCCTGAAATTTTATAATTAAGAAATCATATGAAACTAGCCCAATTTTAAATGACTATATAATGTCCTGGCCAAGGCCAAACTGACATTTATAGGTGAGTTTCAAGTAATTTACTTTGGTTTGCAAACACTTACATGCGATTGCAGGTACAACATGGGTGTGTGCATGCTGTGTGCATACAAAGGAGCAAGAGATAGCTGTGAAAAAGCCAGCATATGAAAATGTATAAGTAGTACTTAAATGACAGTCGCAACTGAATCCTGAATTATGGCTATAAGTCATTGAACTGTAGGTTGAAGCATCACGTGATCCGATCTGATTTTTTGACATTTGTTGTAGTGATCATTAAGTCAATTCCACATTCATTAAGCAAATCGATTTTCTCTAATGGGATTTTTTCCCCCTAGAAACTGGAAGTAAATGCAAGAAACCAGCAAAACATGTCAGAACTTCTGGTCACATGGCTACCAGATGCTGCAGATGGTAAGAAAGCTGAGGAGGTTGGCAAGTGCCCAAAACTGCAGGGGTTTTTTTGGTGTGTGTGTGTATGTGTTTGTGCAGCCACATAAACAGCTTTGAGGGGAGGGGGGGGTCTGTAGTGACTTCAAACAGTCATTAAATGACCAGTCATAAATCAAGGATTACCTGCAGTCCAGAAACAATCCAGAGTTTCGGATGCCATGAAAAAAGGTTGTCAAACAGTCTATGGGCAGAGAACCAAGGTCAGCACAGAGCTGAAGATGGAGGTGATGGCCTGTGATAGATGTGATAGAGAACTCCCACTAGTTATGACTAAGATCATTGTTGCTTTTGTATCTTGAGGAGCACGTCAGCTTAGTCCTCTGGAGTTCATTGCAATGAACCCAGCCGGGACAACCACTTTTTGCTTCTGACTTCTGACTCATCCTGCACTTGTTCTGATGATGGTTGGTAGAGACAGACTCAGATGGTTGATTGTTCCCTGATTCCTGAAGCTGACATTCATCTGGAGCATGCTCCTCTACACCTGATTCCTCCAATTTAGTGGCATTCGTGAGATCTTGTTTTGTAAGCAGCAGACCTGAAGGTCTGTAAAATTGTGCTTGCAGAAATTTAGGAAAAAGCAAACAAATAGCACCTCTTTTTACCCAGGTGTCAATGGTATTTTAACTTACATGGTAAAGACAGGCTATTTAAATATAACATCTTAGCTAAAACCCTGGATCTTCAGTAGAAGGTTGAGATTGGAAAGAACAATCAAAGTAGCTTCTGTTTGTCCTAAGCAGATGGAACTCTGTTCATTCTGAGATTGTCACTCCTTAACCACATCTAGAACAAGGATTGTACAAAAAAAAAATTGGAGCCACCATCTCACAACACTCCAATATTATGAACTGCTTCCTTTACACAGCTGATGCAACACAATCCTTTGTGTATTTGCTGAAGAAGTTGCACCATGTTTGATATGGTTAAGGATTCAGAAGACTACAACCTAAAGTGAAGATTCTGCATTAGCTTACTTGTGATCTTGATCTTGAGCTGCTGGGAAGATTCCTACATGAAAGAGAAGAGAAGTCTTGACAATGAACACTGGGGAGCTGATCCAAGAATTTGCATCTGAGCATGGTAACTGGAGTACACGGCTGTTGTGGTGTGGTAGTTTAGATGCTGGTCTAGAAGTGGGGAGACCAAAGGTCTAGTCAACCATAGGAGTTCACTGGAGTTCACTCCCAGGCCAGCTTTCCTGGAAGTTGTTACTGTGGAAAAAAATAGAATAAAGCTGGAAGGGGCCTTGGAGTTCTTCTAGTCTAGCCCCCTGCTCAAGCAGGAGAACCTATACCATCTCAGACAAGTGACTTTCTAGCCTCTTCTTAAAAAATTCCAGTGATGGAGCACCCACGATTTTTGAAGGCAAGCTTTTCCACTGGTTAATTATTAAGTTTCTCCTTAATTCCAGGTTGCTTCTCTCTTTGATCAGTTTCCAACCATTGTTTTTTTGATCAAAATTGGTTGTAGTATTCCAGATTGGTCTTACTAGGGTTTTGTAAAGCAGGACTAATACTTCACATGATCTTGATTTTATGCCTCTGTTTATACAACCAATGATTGTATTAGCTTTTTTGGCTGCTGCTTCACACTGCTGGCTCATAGTCAAGTGATCATCCACTAGGACTCCAAGGTCCCTCTCATGTTAAGGTTCCGTCTAATGAAACACTTCAAAGAACTTCCAGGCATTGATTTCCCTAAAAGTCTTTTATTGATTCAAAATTTTGGCACAGGCATAACGAAGTCTATGCTAAGATCTACTTTCTCTTCCTCAAAAATACCAGACAGTTCTGCATATTGTCTTTTTTTTTTAAATCTTTTTTTATTAGTTTTTTAATTTTTAACAAAAAAGAAATACTCAAATCAAATCATAATATTAAAATAAACAATATACATAATCAGAACATGAATACATATTTCCAAAATCATCCATAAACATAACATAAGTACTTATTTCAATACATCTAATAATAATAACTCAACTGAAAATAATCATAAACCATATTTACCAAACAATTAACGTTACTGCTCGGTACCCCCACCACCACATCCCCCTAACCCTAACCTTCCCCCCTCACTTACCAACTAACTACCTACTCTCCTCCCTTCTTCTCTATCTCCCTCCTTCTACTCCACCCAACTATCCCTTCTCTTCCCCCTTCTTATCAACTTTCTACTTACATCAACCTTCACTCCTCCTTCCTCTTTCCATCAGATGTGGTGCCCAGAGGCCACCCGAACAACCCCTTAATAACAATAATTACACATTCTTACATCAACCCTAATTACAGTTGAGAAAACATAGTATATAAAATTATAAACCCTCCCTAACCCCCCCTGACTTCCCAGAGTGAGTACAGGGTAGAACAAAAGAAAACCCACTACTTCAAACAAAATTATTATGTAATCCTAACAAGAATTTTAAACTATATACTAAATACAATCTCTACCTAACATTTATTCAGCCTTGTCAATTCTAATACGTATCTAATCCCTCAATCGTTCCATCTAATGTGAAACCTTAAATCATTTCAATCCACTAAACAAAACAAACAAATCATCTTGTTAAGAATATTAATTTTCATTTGCATATCTAAACCATCAATCTAAGAATCAGTCCATCACTTCAGTTCATTGAGAGGTTATGTAAAATCACCCAAACAATAAAGTTTAGTATATATCTTCCAATAATCAGTCTCTTTTAACATTCTAAACAGTCATTTCAAAACATTAAACATCAAATAGATAAATCATCTTTTTGAGAAAAATAAACAAATAATATCAATAAACCCCTCAATTAAAAAAATATATTCTTAATCAATTTAGTATATCTTCCATTAAACATCCTCTCTTACATCTTACTCATAAACTTGGTCCTAAATTCAGCCCGTAGTCTTAGATTGGCCTTAATTCCTTACACTTAATTTTAAATTTCACTTCTTCAATCGACTTCTGGGCTTTCTCATATGTCAAATAAACCTAAATAACAAACACAATCTATTTAGTCCATTTCTAACTTAGAGTCCTTTAACCTTATCAAATCACATAATGCTTATCTATCCCATCAATCAATCAATCTAATGTCAAACCTAGATCATTTCAAAGTAAGTACCGGTACTTTCTTCTTCAATTTAATTATATCTTCCATTAATCATCTTCTTTTACGTCTTACTCATAATCTTAATATTATATCTTCCGTTAAACATCTTCTCTTACATCTTACTCATAATCATAGTCCTTGAGTCAGTCCATAGTTTTGAATTACCCATAATTCCTTATGTACAATTTTAAGTTTCACTTCTTCAAACGTACTCTGGGTTTTTTCTTTTGCCAGGTAAATCTCCATAACAAGGCCTCCCTTCCATGTAATAAGTCTCTCTTTTTTACTTGCAATATCATTTGAGTCCATATAAACCATCTTAACCTTTGAATTAGTCCTCTGCTTATCTTAACCATAAACTTTCGTTGAGGTAACATTTCAGATCTCTGTCTTTGCTTTTCCTGGTCCTCAGCACCATAGATAAATTGCTTCTTAAACTGGGTCAATTTCTCTTTTTTCTCAATTAAATCTTCTTCTTGCTGCTTGTCTGAGAGGAATAGCCATCCCCTCCTGTCTTGAAACAAGTCTTCTTCCTCCACTCCGTAAATGAACTGTTTATCAAGCAAGATCCATTCCCCATTATTCTCTTTATTCTCAATACTGTCTTCTTCTTGTTTGGATTGTTGTATAAAATGTTCAGCAGACGGTTGCAAATCAATTTCATTTGGAAAAAAGGATCTAATTAATTTTAATATTTCTGCATTAGTCTCTTTCAATATTGCAATCGTTTCTTCTTTAAATTCATCAATGCAATCCAAAATAGGTTTGACATTAAAACGTAAATTCCACTCCATTTTAAATTTTAAAACAGTCGCTCTGGCTTTAATCCAATTTTTACAGCCGTCTCTCTAGCTTCGCTTACGAGAACAAAGAGGGGAAAAAATGGAGAATTCACTTTCACTTTCAAACACTTTCCTTTAGCAGTGAAAGTAGTGAAAGCTATATGCCATTTTGAATGCATTATGTTGAATGTAACAGTTAGAAATATATAGCCAGAAAAACAATAAAAAATACTTGCAATCCAATAAGAACTCCTGTATTCACTCAGTCTGCACACAGTCTCTCTTGTGTTCTATTTTTAAAAGCAGAAGCGCTCGCGGCGTCTTTTCCTGTCTGATGACAGAAGCGTCTCTGGGCAGGAGCGTCTTCAGGAGCTACGGGGAGCTCTCACTCTTTATCCCTGAAAGCTTGAGGGATTTAAGAGGAGCTCAACCCTTATTGCTCCCAATGCTCTACACCTCTTCTTCGCCCGAAGAGGGGATTTTTCACCGCAAAAAACAGCTGTTGTTCGCTGTTTTTTGCAGCTTTACATACCCAGAGAACGGAGCCTCACAGAGGAGACTCTAGCGACGCCGGCGGAGCCACCGGAAGTCTGTTCTGCATATTGTCAAAGCAAGAATATACAGTATTTGCAGCATTGACATCCAGCCCCCCTTACAAGAAGGACAGATCCTGTAAAGTAAACAAAAGCATATGTTAAGGGTTATCTTTTGGTTTGTTGGGGTGTTTCACATGAAACCTTTTGACCAATCTGTCAGCTTTCACTTCACTCGATTTCACCCAGGTGGCTTCAGACAATGGGTATCCTTTCCATTGTATTAGGTACTGCAATTTCCCTTTAAAAATTCTAGAGTCAAGAATATATTTTACTTCATAGTGGGTTTGTCCCGCGACTACGAGGGGCCCAGGTGCCTTCTTCGGAGGAAGTCTTAAAGAGGAACCCCGATAAGGCTTCAACAAGCTACAATGGAAAACTGAGTGGATTTTCCCTAAAAGTCTAGGGAGTTTTAGTTCTACTATGACTGGGTTGATGATCCTTACTATGGGGAAAGGCCTTAAGAATTTTGGTCCCAATTTCTTGCTGGGCAATTTGAGGCATAGATATTTAGTTGACAGATAGACCTTTTCCCCAACTTGGAATGTTCTTTGGGGAGCCCTCTTTTTATCAGCCTGCTTTTTATAGGTTTTAAAAGTCTTTTTAAAAGCAGTTTTGTGTTTCTTCAAACTTCTTCCCACCCCCTCACCCACTGATCAAGTGTCTGGGAAGCGGAGGGCAACTGAGGATATTCAGGTATTGGGCTGAACTTTTTTCCTGTGGCCACTCTGAAAGGCATGTAGCCGGTGCTGCTGTGCATAGCATTATTGTATGCCACCTCCGCAAAAGGGAGGAGATCAGTCCAGTTCATCTGTTGGTAAGAAATGTAGCATCTAAGATATTGCTCCACCATTTTGTTAGCGGCTTCTGCGGCCCCGTTGGTGGTCGGATGAAAAGCAGATGATAAACCTTGAGATGATCCAATCAATGTAAGGAAACTTCTCCAAAATTTCGCTGTGAACTGCACCCCCTGTCCAAAATTATTCGCTTAGGGGCACCATGCAGCCGATAGATATGTTTCAGGAACAATTTGGTCAGTCGTTGGGCAGATGGGAGTCCTTTGCACCTTGCTCCCTTCTAGATAGTTTCACCAGTTTAATAGCACCCATCTAATTACGAAGGCCTCTTTCTTCCAGATTGCCCATCTCTGCTCGCTCTCAGTACATTTCTTAGAGGTGTAGGCGCAAGGTTGCAGGATCCCATTTTTGTTCTTTTGCAGTAACACAGCTCCAACTGCCACATCGCTGGTGTTGGCTTGAATCACAAAGAGTTCCCCTGGGCAGGGGTGCTTTAGGACTGGTTCAGCAGCAAATAGTCTCTTTAAATTCTCAAAAGCTGTTTGACATCCCATTGTCCATGCTAGTGATTGGCCCGGTCACGGCTTCCCTCCTCCTTTGCCTGTTTTGAATAGTTCTGTAAGGGGTAGGGCAATCTCAGCAAAAGAGGGGATGAATTGACGATAAAAATTGGCAAAACCCAGAAAGCTCTGGAGCTGTTTGCGAGTCTTTGGGGGCTGCCATTCGATTATAATTTTCACCTTGGCTGGATCCATTTCAATACCCTCATTGGAAATTCTGTAGCTGGAGACTGCAAGTAGTCCAGAATGCAGCCGCGCGAGCTGTCTTGGGTCTCCCAAGACACACTCATATCACTCCAGCCCTCCGTGAGCTGCACTGGCTACCAATTGGTCTCCGAACACAATTCAAAGTGTTGGTTATATTGTCATCTGGCGGGGCCTAGGGTTAGGGCCTTCTCTGTTGTGCCCCAGCCCTCTGGAACCAGCTTCCCTCGGAGGTTCATACTGCTTCCTCTGTCCTAGCTTTCTGAAAACTGTTGAAAACTCATTTATGCAGACAGGTTTGGGGCGTGTGAGCTGCACTCTGCCCCTGGGCCTTTGATTGTGACTGTGTGTGGTATGAGTGAAATAAATTACTTAGTTTTTATATTGTAAATTTGTAATTTTAATTGTTTTATGTTTTTTGTACTTGTATTTTTGTAGTGAGCTGCCCTGAGTCTTGGGAGAAGGGCGGCATATAAGTTCAATAAAATGAAATGAAATGAAATGAATGGTTATGACCTATAAATGCCCTTTATGGCAATGGGCCAGGATACTTGCGGGACCGTCTTCTGCCTCATGAATCCCAGCGACCGGTTAGGGCACATAGGGTTGGCCTTCTACGGGTCCCGTCTGTTAGACAATGCCATCTGGCAGGGCCTAGGGCTAGGGCCTTCTCCGTTGCTGCCCCAGCCCTCTGGAACCAGCTTCCCTCAGAGGTTCGTACTGCTTCCTCCCTCCTAGCTTTCCGGAAATTGTTGAAGACACATTTATGCAGACAGGTTTGGGGCGTGTGAGTTGGACTCTGCCCCTGGCCTTTGACTGTGATTGTGTGTGGTGTGAGTGTAATAAATTATCTAATTTTTATTGTAAGTAGTAATTTTTAATTGATTCTATATTTATGTTTTACTTGTATTTTTATTGTGAGCCACCCTGGGTCTTAGAAGAAGGGCGGCATACAAGTTTAAACAAACAAACAAATAAATAAATAAATAAATAATCGGGTTTGGTGAAATTCACATTTCAACAATTTTGCATGTAGCTTGGCATTCAATAGTTTCCTTAACACTTCTCTCACCAGCATTATGTGATCAGTCATATTCGTGCTGTATATCAGGATATCATCAAGATACACCAAAACCTTTTTGTACAAGTGATCATGTAGGACCTCATTAATCAACTGCATAAATACAGCTGGGGCCCCCTGTAGTCCAAATGGCATGACTTTGAACTGATAGCTCCCCATAGGACAGTTAAAGGTAGTTTTCCACTTGTCTCCCTCTTTTATTCTCACCCAGTAATATTCCTCTCTCAGGCCTAATTTAGTGAAGACACTCCCCTTTGCCAGATGGGTTAATAAATCCTTTAGGAGAGGGAGGGGGTATTTATTTTCCATACTCACAGCGTTGAGACCCTTATAGTCTACGCAGAGACTAAGAGACCCTCTTTTTTCTCTTTGAACAACACAGGGGCTCCCACTGTAGATTTGGCCAATTCGATAAACCCCCTCACTAGTTTTTTGTTCACGTATCGCTGCATCTCCTCCATTTCGAGGGGGGACATGGCATACATTCTCAGTCATGGGAGTTTGGCTCTGGGCACCAGTTCAATGGAGCAGTCATTGGGTCTGTGAGGGGGTAGGGCATCACATTCTTTTTCACTAAATGCCTCTGCCAGGTCCCAGTATTCCTTGGGGATGACTGGTTCACCTGGAGGCAGTGAGGCGGCCATGTGGGTGGCCTAAGATGCCCAGCAACAACTGTTGAATCAATGGGGGGGATCAGCCCTATAGGTAGTCTCACAGTTCTCATTCCTTTCTCCCACCAGATAAATGGCTTCCATTTGTCTAACCAGGCTAGCCCTAGGATCACCGCCTCAGTCATTTTTGGAGCCACCAGGAAGCGAATAAGCTCCCAGTGTGCACCTATTTCTAGGCATAAGGGCTTGGTTAATTGTGTGACAAGAGTCCCTCCCATCAGGGAGCCATCGGCTTGCTCAAACCTCACCAGTTTGGAAAGCTGTTTTCCCGTATGCCCATTTTCATGGCAAACACCAGACTAATAATGCAGTGGGTGCATCCTGAATCAATTAGTACGTTCAAGTCCATTTGTGCCCCAGACCTAGGGGTTATAAATTTGGCGGCCAGTGAAAAAGGTGGGATTTGTCAATTCACCATCAGGTCGTTCTCTCCTTCATCATTGCTGTCAAAGAAGGGTAGAGCAGGGGCGGGTCCACCCGGAGTCCCGGCGTTCTCCTGTGTAGGGTGTGTGATCTGGGTGACAGGTTCCTGCATGAGTCAGTTGGGTTTTTCTCTTGTTAGCTGCTGAGCAGGTTTCTTTCACATTGCTGGTTCTGGTCTGTTCTGCAGCTGGGGGTAGGGGACTGGACAGGTGGCCGCTCGATGTCATCCTTGTCCACACTGGAAACACTTGAAGGAAGAGTGTGTAGGTGGCCTGGGTCTCTCAGCCATTGCAGTAGTTGAAGGCTTTTGTGGGGGTGATTGCTGTCTGGGTAGCTCTGGTTGCTGCTCGGGTTCATGTGGGGGAGGCTTCTTATAGTGAGAGAGCTTAACATCTAGCTTCACGGCTGTCTGGTACCGCTCCTGTAGCCGATCAGGTACTTCTCGATAGATACAGACCTGACAGAGGTGATCGTTTAATCCCTCGGCAAAGTATTGAATCAGGGATTGTTCAGACCACCCCTCTGTTCGGCCTGCTATCTTGCGGAACTCTCGCACATACTCCAGGGCAGGCCTCCCGGCTTGTTTTATTTTGTGAATTTGTCCTGCTGCTTTGAGGCCAATGGATGGGTTCTCAAATCGTTCTCTCAGATTTAAGAGAAAGAGGTGGGGATCTTCCAATTCAGGGGCTTGCTCGCTATATAGATTGTTCAGCCATTCAGATGCTTTTCCCTCTAGGTTGGACACAATGACATCAACCATAGCCCCTGGTTCCGGGTAGAGATAGGCCCAGTGATTCAAGTGAGAACGCACTTGGTTGAGGAAAAAACCATCTTCTCTGGGTCCCCATCAAAGGTTGCACTGAAAGGTGGTGCAATTACAGGCTGTTGCTGCTGGCCCCACTGTGGCCACTGGTGCAATGGTTATTAGGTTCCCCACTGCTCTTGTGGCCCCCCAGTTGCTGTTGCCCCCATCCTGGCTGCAGATTTATGCCCAGGGGTGCACGTTTGGGGGCTGTGGCCAATCTCCTTGCTGTGGCTGTTCTCCCACCAGCTGCTGATCTCCTGGCTTCTGTACCACCCCAAGGCATTGCAAGGCCTCTATTATCTGTGGCAAGTTCAGAGGGCATGGATCAGCCACCTGCTGGGGAACCCAATCTCCCCATTGCTGCAGAGGACTCAGACTGGGATTCCCCCTCTCTTCAGGGCTGGAGTCCCTGGCAGGAACATTTCCAATGGAAGGGCTGTAGGCTTCTCTCTGTAGGAATTGATTTCTGGTTTTCATCTCTGAGTTTCGAAATCTTTCCAGTGACTCACCCACAACTTTGTTATCTCTCCATTCTGCTTTTGAAGTCTTTGCTCTCAGCTGGGAAATCTGCCAGATTCCTCTCTCCCCCGGCTTGCCAGCTGTCACTCCCCCCCGGGGAAACTGTTGCAGCCAGGGGGCTGATCTCAGGCAATCTTTCTTTCTCCATAATGAGATCTTCCCCGAATCTTTACCAGCTCCTCTCAAGCCTAGAGGCAGTGGATGGAGTTCGGGACCCCAGGTCATTTGAAAAGGATTGGGATCTTAGCATGTTGTTAAGGTTCCAGCTAAGGAAACACTTCAAAGAACTTCCAGGCATTGATTTCCCTAAAAGTCTTTTATTGATTCAAAATTTTGGCACAGGCATAACGAAGTCTATGCTAAGATCTACGTTCTCTTCCTCTGAGCGAGCAGTTAAATTATCAGCATGTTCCCTCCCTAAATTAGTTGTCATATATCACATTATCCAATTAGTGTGAAGGTCAAAGGTTTCCTTCCTCTTTCTTTCCCGGGCTTTACCCCCACCCTCTTCTGCTCTGTATTAACCCCAAAAATACCAGACAGTTCTGCATATTGTCAAAGCAAGAATATATAGTATTTGCAGCTTTGACATACTGTTTTTGAGCCAGGTCTCACCTAATCTGTACTTGTACCTTTGATTTTTCCTGCCTAAATGTAAAACTTTGCTTTTCTCCACATTGAAACTCATTTTGTTCAAGTTTATCAAGATCTTTTTGGATCCTGAGTTTGTCTTCTGGAGTATTGGCTACTCCTGCCAGTTTAGTGTCATTTGCAAATTTGATGAGTTCACCTTCTAGTCCCTCATCTAAGTCATTTATGAAGATACTGAAGAGCAGAGCCTAAGACAGAACCTTGTGGTACCCCACTGCTTACTTCTGTCCGTGTGGACGTAGTGCCATTGAGGACTACTTGTTGAGTACGGTTTGCTAGCCAGCTACAGATCCATCTGGTGGGGAGGTTGTCTATTCCACCTTTTTCTAGCTTACCAAAGAGTAGGTTATGGTCTACTTTATCAAATGCCTTAATAAGTATACTACATCCACAGCATTTCACTGGTCTACTAGTTTAGTCATTTTATCAAAGAATGAAATAAGATTGGTTTGGCATGATCTGTTTTTAACAAACTCATGCTAGCTACAAATTATAACTTTGTTTGCTTCTAGTTGTTTGCAGATCTGTTTTTTTGATTATCTTTTCTAGGGTCTTCCCAGGTATTGATGTTAAGATGATTGGTCTATAGTTTTCTGGGTCCATTTTTCCCCCTGTCTTGAAGATGGGAACCACATCAGCCCTTTTCCAATCCTCAGGTACTTCCCCAGTGATCCAGGATTTTTGAAAGATATGGTGCAAAGGTTCTGAGATAACATCTACCAACTCCTTCAGAACTCTGGGATGTAATCTGTCTGGTTCCGGTGATTTATATTCATCAAGGTTGCATAGGTGTTCTCTTACCATTTTCTTGCTTATTTAATTTTGGTTTCTAGTTTGTCTTTTGTAATGGATTTTTGCTATGTTGGGCTGTAATTTCTTTTTGTGTGAAGACTGATGCAAAGAATGAGTTAAGCAGCTCTGCTTTCTCCCTGTTGCCTGTCATTTCATTGCCATCTTCTCTCTTTAGTGGACCTATAGTTTCCTTGACTTTTTTCTTGTTATTAATATGTTGAAAGAAACTTTTTTTTTATTATCCTTGATTTCTGTTGCAAGTCTTTGTTCGTTCTTAGCCTTTGCTACCCTGACTTCATCTTTGCATGTTCTGGCTGTCTGCTGATAATCGGCCTTAGTTATGTTCCCCTCTTTTCATTTGTTGTATTTGTCCTTTTTGTCTTTCAGTTTGTCAGAGAGATCTTTGTGCAGCCATGCTGGTTTCTTCTTGAATTTCTTGTTTTCTTTTTAGTGGTATTGTGCTGGACTAAGCTTTTATATAGCATTTTTCAGAGTTTCCCATGCTTCTTGGGTCGTTTTCCCCTTTAGGATTTTCATCCATGGATCTTTCCTAGGTTTTCTATGAGTTTGTTAAATCAGCTTTTTTGAAATTTAAGACACTGGTTGGATTGTTTACTATTGTTAGTGTTTGCATTATATAAAATTCCAGTATGATGTGGTCACTTTCACCTAGATTCCATCAACTTCAACTCCCTGAACAGGAGGGACTGTTATTTATACCATCCTAAGTCCTCAAAGGCAAGATATATATCAAATATAAGTAAAAGTATGATGTCACTACTATTGATTAAAAGTTTTCTATGGTCATATCTCTAAGAGAAATGGATTAACTGTATAAGATTACAAAGATTCTTTCTGTTATGAAAATGATTTCTTCCCCAAATATTTTCAGGCACTACTTAATTTTTAAAAACGTCCATTTCTGTGGAATCTTTGTTAGCCTTTTGCTCTAATCCTTCAAAGAAAGAAAAGTTAAGAGTGGTCCAGTGAGACACAATGAATGCCAGAATGTGGCTTATTAAACTAGGATTAAGTTCCATTTTTGGAACTTAAGTGTAACTGCTTTTATAAGAATCATCTTTTGCACTTCCCAATACTTCTCTTTCCATTCATCATTTACCTCTCTAATTCATAAAGCTACCCATCTCACAAAAAAGTGACTCTAGGCAGGATCCTGTTGTTTCCCCCCTCACCCTTCTTTGCTTTCTTCTCCCACTCAAGCTCCTTACAGTTGAAGATGAGATTGTAAAATGCTTGATGAACAATGCAGGTAAATTAATATCCCTTTTGGGATGCCACAATATATAAAAAGCCGCTTTCAAAGGCTTTAGCTTTTCAAAGGCTGAATGCTTAGCAGCAGACAGCCATTTTGGAAATCTTTGTTCAAGATGGAGAGTTCAGCTGTATATTTTCCAAGTTCACTTTAATCCTGAGCTTTGAGTGTCGGCAGTTAGTTTGGATGAATTACTCTCTAATTTCTGCCTTTTCTGCTTCTTGGACAAGCCTTTAAATTACAGTTTAAGAGCCTGTGCTGGAGGTTTCATCCTGCGTAATTTATGAAGACTCTCTGCTTTATCTGAAGGCACAAATGAACGGCATAGCCAGAGTTCAAGCTATGCGACATTCCCCCCCACCCCCCACACACACACCAGCTAAATCCATTGGGTACAGATAGAGTTTGCTCATCTTCCCAGAACAACAATGAGGTGAATAAAAGCAATCCAGAGGTCTGGGAAGATAAAATATGGAAGCTTTCAACTATAACTCTGTGAGATAAGATCTCAGCAAGGGGAGTTAAAGGTATATATGGTGGGTTTCTTATCTGTAGCTGTGCCCCAGTTTAATGTTCACAATATTTTTAAAACTAATGTAAGGATATCTTTGTTTATTACTGTGTTTGTTAATTACCGGAGTATATCAGAAATTGTGACTTGATGGCTTTAGTATCAAGTACCCTTCAGGTTTTATCATGTTGTCACTGTGCTCATTATAAACATTATAAACATACTAGTTATAGTGTGTAGAATTTAGAAACTAGTTCATTTGATAAATTCACAGCAAATCTAAATGTGTTAGATTTTCCCAACATTTTGCACATTCTGTAATTCCCAAATCTCCTGGATAATGTTTAAATATCAAAATTTATTTTTACTTCCTTCTTTCCTTGCATCTTTCTAAATATATTTTTGCTATGTCCTGAAGTTCTGAATGTCTCTGAGGCTTCATCAGCTACATTTATTCTAGAGCAGACATGTCAAACATGCGATGTCACGTGATGTCGCGAGACGTATCGGGACAGTTTTTCTATTGCCGGCAATGGGGTGGGTGTGGCTTCCGGATGATGCATCCGGCCAGCAGGCCGGCAGTTTGACACCCCTGTTCTAGAGTATATTAATATACAACATTCAGCAGTTGAAAAAATCCCCATATAACTAAGTTGGTTAGAGTGGCATAACACTGTTCACTTGATTATGCCTTAATCTATTTTGAGAGTTTACACAATGCATTGAAAGTAAACTATTTAAAAATATATTTAAAAACTACTTTTTAGATTTATGTAATTTTATTTTTGTATTTTTATGTTTTTAAATTTTATGTACTCCACTCTCCTTATGCTGGTCTTTGGCCATAATAAATGTTGATTGTTTGAACTAAATGTGTTGTGTTCACAAATCTGACCAAGTTACAAGACACCATCCAAAATGAAAAGTAAAATGTTGTGCAGCTGCAACTGATTGTTTAATTATAACAGAACCAGTTATATTTTTTATGTAAACTTAGTCAAAGAATCAATTACAGATTTTTGAAAGTATTGACTTATAAATGGATATTTATTTAAAGCCTTAAAAGTCTTATATTTCCACAGTTTGGTATTACTGTAAATGCCTTATTGTCACATGGATATACCCTTTCATACCATGCTGTGATTGAAAGGAAGATAGACATTCAACAAATCAGAAAAATCAACCTTTATGTCAGCAAAATCCATAAATCAAATCAGGAAGAAGGATACATAAAACTAATTAGGAGATCATTACAGCCTATGCACTGGGCATATTTTTTCCTGTTGTTTTGTGCTGCAAATTCATTAAAAACTCCACGTCTCTTGAAATGCCCTGACATAAAAGGTTATGATGAATACGGCTATAAAGACCGAAAATCATTCAGAGCCTGCTGTCTGAAAAATTGGACAGTGACACATTATCAACTTGTTAGAATGTACTTATCTCTATTTATTGTATTCAATTAGCACATAATGGATGCTGATTGAAAACAGTCACTTTCAGCTGAGTAGACATTCATTTGACAGAAGAGTTTAATTAGAACAGGGTTTTGAAAAATAGGCACCTAGATAGGTGAACACTGATGAGGCAATATTTCATGTTCTTCTAACTTTATGGCAAAATCATAAGCTAGACTGCCCTTTGCTGACAAAACCTTAGATCAGAGGTCCCCAACCTTTGGGACAGCAGGGACCAGTTCCATGGAGAGAGGTTTTTCCATGGACCAGAGGGGGCATGGTTTTGTTTGTTGCCTGCATCCTGTGGATGGGGTTTCACTTGTTTGCGCGGCCCGGTTTCTGGCATGCCACAGACCGGTGCCAGTCCATGGACTAGGGGATGGGGACCCCTGCCTTAGATTGCTAACCATGAGGAAAGTTCTTCTTGTATGTAAGTGTTCTCCATGCCTGATATTCATTCATAAGTGGTTTAAAGCTTCTTTTTTCAAACACAACCATCCGGATGGTTTAGGGCAGGAGTCTTCAAACTTAGCCCCTTTATGACTTGTGGACTTCAACTCCCAGAATTCCTCAGCCAGGCACACTGACTGAGGAATTTTGGGAGTTGAAGTCTACAAGTCACAAAAGGGCCAAGTTTGAAGATCCCTGGTTTAGGACAAAGATGAAAAACTGTGTTGATGATGTATAAGATTTAATGCATGCACAACAGGGTTAGCAAGCAAAATAGCAGTATGACTATTGCAAATTGCTAACTGTTTAGGTTGTAGAATAACTAAAAAGGCAAGGATTGATGGATGATCACATGCGTTCTATAACATTGGAATGCAAATTGCAAATCTTAGCACAGTCTCTCTTCACTCAGATACCGGTAATCACCAGCTCTGAAACAAATGTCCTCAGGATTTGAACAATGCCCTGTGCATTTTGATGGGACAGAATCAATATGCATAGGATTGTGCTTTAAAACAATGAAATTATATCATGCTCTGTCCACTTTTCTCTCTGAAATTGGCACCCTGGTTTTTCCCTCTTTCTTTTTCATACATATAAAAATGGTAGATCTGCACACACAAGATGTTTGTGTATTGTTTGTGTGTGTGTGTGTTTGACCATATACCAGTTCATATGATCATAAACTAGTTTGATCTAATGTTTAAAATACCAGGCTAAGAACCAGGAATCTGTGAATTTTATTCCCATCTTAGGCATGAAAGCTGGTGGGTGATTTTGGGCCAGTCACTGTCTCTCAACCCAATCCATAGGAGGAAGAGGAAGTATCAAGTATGTTTGTCACCTTGAGTTATTTATAAAAACAATAAAGGTGGGATTAAAAACATCTAAAAGAAACGGGTATGTTTGTATATGCAACTTTAGGGGAGAGCAAAGCCATTAAGCTTGATTCAATTCAATTTGCATAATTTTCATTAAACATGTACCGAAGCTTACAGATTCATTCATGCAAACATTCTTCCTACAATAATCTTTAAAAGCATTGTTATGCTATTCTTAGATGAAGGTATTTATGCCATTGCTAAAGAAAGTGAGAATCCACAATGTTTTTATTATCTGAATATCAATTAGTGGTTTAGGACACCAGTCTGGAGCCCTACACCCTGGGTACACAGTTATAAAATGCTTGCATATTAAAAATTGTATTGATTCAGTTATATTTATAATCACCTATTATAAAGGTGTAGTGGAACTGGAGTTTTGGGGAAATGGAGTTTTGAATAAGAAATTGCAGAGATCCTGTCCCATGTGTTATCAAGGAATGAGAATTACAATCTGTAGTCTCCCCACATTTCACTTTTCTTCTCATGAATTCTAAAGAGGTCAGAGGACACAAAATAACCTTCACATCTTTTTCTCTGTTAGGCCTAGATGTTGTGGTAATCCAGTCACATCAGCTCTGCCCAATAGAGCTAATGGCAATGGAATTTACAGTTCAGTGATATCCAAAGGATTATAGGTTGCCTTGTCTCTTTGCAAAAAAAAAAAAAAAAAAAAAAAAGCCAAAGGTAGATCATGAATGGATAGCTTGTTGTCATCAAATGTTCCTTAATTTAAAATGATATATAACTTGGATGGCAAATTAGACTGTGATCATGTGGAGTTTTGTAGCCTAGATATGGCCATTCTACTAGACTACAGCTTCCTGCATCTTTCCCAATTGGCCAATTGGAAGTAGAAGTTCAGCAACATCTGGACAGCTTCAGATTAGGAACCTCTGTCCTAAATATATATTGAAGGTCTGAAATGGGGTGAGGGAGTATACTGATACATACATACAAATAGTTATAATATAAAAACTGATCTTCCCATCACTTTCAAAAACAAATATATCAGAAAATTGGATCAAGAAAACTTAAACTTTTGCTTCAATTTTTTTGTTGGGCCAGTATATATCTAATGTTATTTTCTTGGGTGTGCATCTTACAGAAAGGATGATATTGCTACTTCTTGCAACATTTCATGAACGTTTCCCTATTTTCTTCTAACTTCAAACTCTCACACTGTAAATCACATTTTAACACACATCAGTGTACTACATCTGGAAATGATGTTAATTGAGGTTTTGGGACTATATCTCCTACTAACATTTATCTGAATTCTCTGGCTTCTCAAGAAATTTATGGTGTATTTCACTGTCGTTGACAAGAACATCTGAAACTTGATTTTAAAGAAACAAAACAATAAAAACAATCTTTTTTCATCTTGATGGTTGATTGACAACTTCAAGAAAGAAAGCTATGATATTTGTTTTAGTTATCTCCCTTTCTCAGGGAAAAACAGAAAGCAAAGATACTTTATAAACATCTACATATTGTCTATTCCTCTTACAGTAGCCTAACTTTCCATTATCGTTTGATTTTTAAATCTTTTCTTGCAAGACATAAAACATAGTAAGTCTATTAGTACATATTAAATATGTACACTAGTATGTAGAACAGCGGTTCTCAACCTATGGGCCGCGACCCCATTTGGGGTTGAACGACCATTTCGCGGGGGTCGCCGAACACCGTGGTCCGCCATTTTGTTTTTTGTTTTTCTCCCGTTGCGCGCGCACCACGCATGCGTGGTTTGGGCTGTCACGCGCGCCGCACATGCGTGGATTGGCCCATCGTGTGCGCATGCGTGGACCATGCACGTCGGGGTCGCACCACGCATGGGCGACACAAGTGGGGTCTCAACCTGAAAAAGGTTGAGAACCACTGATGTAGAACATACTAGTGCTTAGGAGCCAATAATCATTGTGTAATAGTAACCCACTGTGGTACAATGAATTCTGTGCACAAACGCAAAGGTCTCTAGTCAAGGTAAGGCATGAATTCACTAGACAATCTTATAATAATAAAGCAGTTATTTTGAAGGCAAAAGGAAAAGATGGCAGAGGAGGAGATGATTAGATAGTGTCATTGATGCAATGAATATGAATTTGGGCAAACTCTGAGAGTCAGTGGAAGACAGGAGGGCCGGAATCAGACACAACTTAGTGAACTGAAGAACAATCATAGAATCCTAGACACAGAAGGTATCATGTGCCACTCATTTCCTGCTCAATTTAAAATATCCTCAATAGATAGCTGTCTATCTTTTGTTTTAACACATTGTAATAGTGTAGTTTTTCTTGTTCTCATACTCTGCAGAATAACAGATAAATTTTTTTAGAAGACATCACAGATTAACAGTAATTTATATGTTAATACATGGAAACTATTAAATTATTATAAAATTATCTTTGTAAACTATCCCCTCCCTAAAATCTAACCAAACTAATAAAAGCAGAAGGGAGAAAAACAGAAAACCAGACAAAATGAAAAAAAAGAACAAAAAAACAGAGATAAAACCCAAACAAGAAAGTAAAAAGAAAAAAAAGTCAGGGGGAAAAAAAAGAACAATTGATTCAAATTTCCACTGCCTTTCTATCATTTTGAGCTCTCAATTTTATATTAATACAACTCATAGCCATTCTGTTTTTATATGGAACTTGAATCTTGATCATACGAAATCTTAGGAAGAAACATAACAAGTGATTCTGGCATTCTGAAATGGTTACCTCTTTTTTAAATGTAAGGAGGCTAAGTGAGAGCATTAGGAATACTCATTAAGGGGCAAAGCCAAGTGAAGCAGGACAATTTCAGCCAGATTCTCAGTAGTCAATATGGACAAGGCTGAACCTGCTCTATTTTTAAATTGTTTCTCCAGAGGATCATTATGGTTTGAATTATATTCCAAAATATTAAAGAAACAGGGAGTTAAAAATGTTGGAAGGGATATAGCCAAAATACCCACCACATCATTTTTATTTATTTTTTTTTGCAATGTTTTCCTAAGCATTTTAGTCTCCCTGCTGAAAAGCAAAAACTTTCTGCAATTTGTCTTTTCCTATGCCAGGCTATGAGAGAATGGATATCCATTTTTTCTCCATTATTTTCACTGGATCCCGGCATCAGAATTGGACCTCCTTTAAAGTGTGTGATTGATAATGTCTGCTTCTGGAATTTCAGATTTAACCCATGAACTGGATTGCATCCCTGAAAGCAGTGAATAACTTTTCACAGAATGATAGAATTGGAAGAGGCTATTTGGGCCACTAACTTTCTCACCTCTTCTCAGAGGCAAAATATCAGATTAAACATCCTGGACCAATGGCTGCCTGACCTCCACTTGAACAGATGTATTGAACAAGAGCCACCGGTTCTTGGTATTTAGTGTCACTGATAAACTGCTCTTATTTTCTAACATTTGTCCAGAATACTAAGGAAATTCTCATGATATTCATAAAAATAGGGTCCAAATGACCCTGACAGACTTTTGGGATAGCAGCATTCTTGCAAATTACCAATGTATCCCATTATATTGCTAAATCACAGCCACCAAAAGAAAGCTTGCTACGGTGATACAAATATCTGAATGCTTCTTTCAGCAAAGTTATTGAAACAACATTCACATCTGCAAGGATTTCATGTGCATGTCAAACATCCTTCAATAATTTTATTAATCTACTTTTGTGTGAGTCAATATAAGTATGGGGAAAAAAGAGGAGGGGAAACAAATTCCCGTTGCAGCCATCCAAACATGCACAGTAGTCTAAAAAAAAGCGTAGAATCAGAATTGAAGTATACCAGATTGTATGGGTCCCATATGGAAACAATAGCAGAAAACTGAAATCCCCTCAGATTGTGCCATTTTCAAATGAAGAAAATTTCAGTTGAAAACCTTACAAATTAAAATAGGAATAGGTCTGGTGAACTTTTTGGCAAATGCAACAAAGTTCTTGTGGCATCTTAAAGCTGTATGTGGCATTATTTTTTATGAACTAAGTCCACTTGATCAAACACATGAAGTGTTATGCTGAGTTGTAGATATTTATATGCATTAAGCATTTCTGCCTTGGCTGTTTATAATACCATCCAACTATCACTGTGCTGATAAATCACGGATGAAAGCAGGATCTATAGTGCCACACTATTGGCTCAGTAACATTATAAATAACTAGTGTCCAAATGTTCATGGCTTCAGCTGGGATTGCAATCAGTGAAATGAGAGAAGGAAATGTGGACAGTCATATGGATTATGGTAGCCTAATGCAAATTTCTTGGCCTTAAACTGGCTAACACATTTTTGGGAATGAAAAAAAAAATTAATCTGAGGATAAAATTATAAAAGGATTTATAGGAAAGAGCAGGACTCTGATTTCCTTATGAATATTCTTGTCCCCCAAAGGCCATTCTAAATATTTTCATACTTGCATCATATAACACTATCTAGTCACTTTTGTGGTGGTATGCCTGTTCTTACTAATAATATAATATCATTGTGATGATTTAATGCTTCTTTGAATTGCTAATGCAGAAAGGTTCTTTAAAGGCTATGACCAAGTATACAAGGACATTGCTGAAGATATCTTCCATTGTTTTTTGAACAGTACCATTCTGATGTCAGATTTCTGTCTTTTTAACCTTTTAAGGTGTGCTGGTTGGTTTGAACTGTATTGAGTTATTCAGGTAAAAAGATGAATGAACCCAATGTATAATCCCATTGTTGTTTTCCTCCATCAGCTTAAGCCAAGGTTAGCAATCCACAAGTTTCATGAATTTTCTGAATCAATATTTTATACATCCTGCAGAAGTCCTCAGGATCTCTGCAGCATGATGGCCAATGGTTAGAATGCAGTATTACAGGCTAACTTTGCCCACTGCCAGGAGTTTGATCCTCACCGGTTCAAGATTGATTCATCCTTCCATCCTTCTGAGATCGGTAAAATGAGGAGCCAGATTGTTGGAGGCAATATGCTGACTCTGTAACTCTGTAAACTGGCTAGAGAGTGCTATAAAGCACTATGAAGTGGTATATGAGTCTAAATGCTATTGCTATTTATTGTATCACCAAATATAAATGGCTAGTATCTGAACATCAGTGGTATATTGCCCTATCAATGTTTGAGGAAAACAATTAAAATGCATTTTACATCTTTGGATAAGCTAAGCATGCTTTCCAGCCTGCAACAAAGAAATCCAGAGCTCTCTGACAAAATAAGAAAACTGTTTCCATCTTCTTCTGTGACATCATTATGTCATCATCTTTTCCCCAGTCTGCCTGATTCCTGCTGGGACAATAATGCCAGAAAAATTTGACATCTGCTTTGGCATTCTTTTGAACATGTGTTGCTCAGCTAAAGTAACTGGCAATCTTGAGTGGGCATTCCTAAAGTCTCCAGTGTATTTAGGTAGCTGAAAGCCACGTCCTTTCAAATTTCTCTCTTTGGATTTTAAATGAAACTAAGTAGGCCCAGTAAATGTGGGGTAGCAACTGAGTTCACATCTGGAAGTGGGGAGAAAATTTAAGACTCCTGGTGTTACTTGGCTCCCTGCTGAAAATGACTGAGCTTGAAGGAGTATTTGCTGCAATCTTTGCAATCTGATCTGTAAGACAAGTTTGGCCCATTAGATAGAATATGACCTTGAGATAGGGATAACTTCTGACCTCTCTTTGACCCAGGCAGTGCCTCTTGAGCAAACAGGAGCTCTTTGTTTTAAGTTAGTAAGACCCTGAGAAGGTTTATGGAGCAACAGGGGGCACATGTGTCACCAGAAGGATAATGCTTTTATTTCATCTGTGGATAAGTATTGATTAAATGGAAGTGTGGAGGGGCGGGCAGAATCAGGACAAATATTGACCTATTAATGTGCCACCCAACCATCAAAGTCTTTTAAAAGGTCATTTTAAACAGGAGATACTGATTCAACTAATCTTTTGATGTGGCACTTATAAATACTGATCAGAGAACGTCCAAATTATTCATTTATTGATGGAAGCAAAGAAACAACAACAGCTGCTAACATTCCAGCTGAATAATATTCATGATACAATCAGATATATGATGTAGATATCCATAACAATTCTGGAGCGGTTAAATTATACCAGATTTCCTTTACAGGCATACATACAGTTCTGTAAGCATTTGTGTGCAATAATTATGTCATCATCGTGTGCTGAATTTAGGACTTTATCTAGTTGATTTGATTCTGATTTAGTTGTTCACCAGGGATTTCCTGAGGAGGAGGAATCATTTAGGGTAGTCCAGAAGTAATTGAGGAATTTTGCCAGCAGTTTTACAGAACTGGAGACCTTGAAGTCCAATATACCAGAGATGTTTGAATTTGAGGCTTCCAAACTTGGTCTTACTTAACAAGAGCCCTGAGCCTCAAACTTCCAAATGCAGACAACTTTTCCCAACTGTTGCATGAAGGCAACCTCTCATTTGCACGTACTCTACAATTTCCTGGATCCTGTGTTCCAATGACAATGTTGTAATTAATATGAAGTCTGTAGAGATGAAAGAATGCTAAGCTCCAGACCCAGAGACCTTGTTTGTTTGTTGTTCGTTTGTTTCCTGGCAAACATATCCAACACACCTTCCTCCTCTTATTTTCCCCACAACAACATCCCTTTGAAGTGGGCTGGGCTGAGAGACAGTTACTGGTCTAAAATCATCCAGCTGGCTTTCATGGCTAAGATGGGACTAGAACTCCCAGTCTCCTGGTTTCTAGCTTATGCCTTAACCACTAGACCAGGGGTAGGCAACCTTGGCTCTTTTATGACTCGTGGACTTCAACTCCCAGAATTCCTGAGCCAGTCCACGAGTCATAAAAGAGCCAAGGTTGCCTATCCCTGCACTAGACCAAACTATCCCTTTCAGACTTTCTAGCTTTCAAGAAAGGGTAAAATTAAGTGGTGGGATTCAAATATGTGAACAATTGGTTCTCTGTGTGGATGCAGCTTCTGGAAGTCCATTCTGGGCCTGGGCAACCAAAAATTAGCTACTGGTTCTGCCAAACTGGTGTGAACTGGCTGAATTCCATCACTGGTAAAATTGTAGAGGAAATTCAGCATGGTGAAGTATGAAACTCTTCAATCCATCAGCAAGTTCCTACCTTTGAGGACCTTGAGCAATAGAATTCTATGCCTAGCTTGCTGCTGTTCCAGTCATTTCTTAAAGAAAGAAGAGAGTTGGTTTCCAAGATAAAAAAAAAATGCTTTGACTGTCAGATGGACATAATGTTATTCCATTAACTTTATTTAACAACCAAAAAGTAAAATGCTTAATTAAAACATCAGATGCTTAAAATGTTTCAGCTCTCAGCACACATTCAGCTTGCATCTTGCAGACTTAAATCATGGAAGAAATATTTTAGAACATATTTATTTATTTAAAACATTTATATAGATGCCCATCTTAAAACCAGCTTTGGGCGACTCCCAATGAAAAGTTGAAATAACATAAAAGCCATATTCAACCTATAAAAACTAAACACATTAAAAATAAAAACTTGGTCCCAAGTCAAATTTCTGATGTGCAGTCACTTCACCTTATCCTCATATATATCATTGTTATATCTTTCACACTTCTCAGGAAGCTATGGTAGTCAGCATCAGGATAATGAATGTTTAACTGGCTTTTCAAAAACAGTTTGTTTCAAGCCATCCAAATGGATTTTCAGAGTTTCTGCATGCATAAAGGAAGTTGTTGCTAGTGTTTTTGGTTTCCTGATATGTGTAGAGAATAAGGCAGATCATCAGCTAAAAGCTGTAATGTTGGAAATTCTAAGTCTTATCAGCTGCTTGGTGCTAATCCGGATTTTCACAACCCAAGTGTGCTAGCCCCAACAAGAAAAATTGTAGCTTTACAGAGATTGGATCAGAATCATGTACAGTAAAATAACATGCATTGTGCATTAATCTCTAATTATTTTAGGTTACCTATTTGCATTCAGTTTTGTAAAATAAAGGCTCATTGATTGATAGAATCAAAGGACCTTTTATTAACTAGAATATCAATTGGATGCAATCTCCTAATATTAAAATGTTACAATGATGTTTGCATGATAAAGCAACTGATACATAAGCAGGTGGGTTCTTTCAGAGTTTAGAGCAGGGGTCTTCAAACTTGGCCCTTTTGTGACTTGTGGACTTCAACTCCCAGAATTCCTCAGCCAGGCACTGAACATGAGATATCTGAGAAAATATCAACATGGATTGAAATGATGTTTTGCATTATGAATTGATAAGCTTTTTGTCTAACATTTCACTGAGATTGAACTTCAGTTATAAAGTAACATTTGGTGGAATCTCACAGAAAGTTTTTCCACCCAAATTTCAATACTACAATTAAAATATTCTTGCACATTAATAATTGAACAGGCTGAATCCATTTTGTTTTGGTTTTCCTTTCTGAACATATAGGAGGCAAGGACCTCTGCTGGCAGGGAGAAATGACAAAAGCATACTGTTATGGCATACACATCATGATGTCAACATAATCTTAACATAATTACTATTTGCACTAGTGGCTGCTGCTGCTGCAACAAAAAAATGATTCTGTATATTCATCAAAAACTAACCATTCATTGGCTCCAAAACTTGGCAAAACCATCTTGAATGTACTTATTGAATCTTTTCCCCCCTAATTTTAGCCAATTTGATGTGGTGGTTAAATTAGAAGCCAGGTGATTATGAGGTCTAGTCCTATCTTAAGTACAAAGTCAAATTGGCAATAATAATAATAATAATAATAATAATAATAATAATAATAATAATAATAATAATGATGTTGGAAAGGACCTTGGAGGTCATCTAGTCTAACCCCCTATACCATTTTGGACAAATGGCTGTCCATTCTCTTCTTTAAAAATTCCAGTGTTGGAGCATTCACTGCTTCTGGAGGCAGGTTGTTCCACTGGTTAATTGTTTTTTTTTTTTTTTTTAAATTCTTTTATTAAAACCATTAACATTGAACATAAAAACATATTATGCAGTAATCATCATGACTCCTGGTATACAATACTAAGTATTAGTCCTTGAAAACGTCTGGGTTAGTAAGCCTTTTTCCCCCCACTCCCCGTGTCTAGCCTCAACTATACTCCTGTTACATTTTATTTTGATTGGTGTTTCCCCTATCCGTTTCAATATTAATGTGGTCGACATTAAACATAAGATCCTATTGCTAAGCAATCATCCTAGAACATAGCATACAACATTAGGTATTAATCTTTGTAAACATCTGTTTTAGTAAACGTTCTTCCCTCCTCCCTTACATCTTCAAGTATACTCCGAATACATTTTGTTTGATTGGTATTTCTCCTATATATGGTCTATCTACTGTATCTAGTCTATCGCACACTGTGTGTTTGCGCCTCTGAGTTGACTTCATCCCATTACTAGTGCAATCCTCCACGGTCCCCAACCCGAGATCCTGAGGTAAAAGTTTCATATCCTGAGGTAGAGATTCAGTCTACTTTAACAATATTAAGGCAAACAACGTTAGTCATAAGGTTATGTTAAGAGGCATTAGTTATAGAACATATACATATACATTCAACGTTGGGTGTTAGTTTTTGTAAACATCTGATTTGTTAGCCCTTCATCCCTCCTCCCATCGATCCTTAGCTGAACGCCAGCTGCATTCTGTTTGATTGGTGTCTCTCTTGGATATAGTCTATCCACTGTTTCCAGTCAGTCACAAATTGTTCATTGGAGCGGTTTTTCAAGTATGCTGATATTTTTGCCATTTCCGCCAAATTTGTTACTTTCACAGTCCATTCTTCAATAGGCGGTATTTCCGGATTCTTCCAGTACTGTCCCACCAACAATCTTGCTGCTGTAATTAAGTTCAAAAATAAATTTGTCTCTGAGGTAGTGATATCCTTTGTGATCCCTAACAGAAAGGCCTGAGGTAGAAATTCTATACGCTTTTTGAAAATAGTTTGGAGTGTCCACCATATCTTCCTCCAGAATGCTTTGATTTTTCTGCATGTCCACCATATATGAAAGTAAGTAGCCTCTCCGTCCCCGCACCTCCAGCATTTGGGCTGGGAGCCCGGGTAGATGAGTGATATTTTTTTCGGGTCTAGGTGCCATCTATAGAACATCTTGTAGAAGTTTTCCCTTAAGTGTTGCGATTTCGTGAATTCTACATTCCTCACCCAGATTTTCTCCCACGTGTCCATGGTGATAGGGTGTCTGAAGTCTTGTGCCCACTTTATCATACAGTTCTTGACTAGCTCGGTTTCAGAGTCCATTTCTATCAGAATGCTGTACACTCGTTTGATGTGCTTAATCCCCTGTTCTCTAATCTGTTTAATTAGATTCTCGTCTGTCTGGGAGAAGCCCTTCTTCTTGTCTTTACGCCACCTTGATTGTAGTTGTATATATGATAGCCAGTTACTTCCTATTCCTCTGTTTGCTAGCGTTGCTTGAGATTTCAAGAGGAACCCGTTTTCTTCTCCCAGTACAAGTTCACTGTAGGGCACCACTTCTTGCCCTTGGGATGTGTTCATATCCCCTGATGCGTGTCCAGGGATCGTCCAGATGGGAATCTTGTCGTGTAGGAGGTGCTTATATTTCTTCCAGACCCATAGCAATGGGATTCGTAATGGGTTCTCCTTGAAGTTCCTATCTGCCTTTTTGTCGTATACTAGGTATGCGTGCCAGCCGAATCGTAGACCATGCCCCTCAACATTCAGAATTCTATCATTTGTCATGTTGATCCAGTCACTAACCGCCACCAACGTTGCTGCATAGTAATATAGCTTTAGATTAGGCATTTTGAGTCCCCCTCTCTCCCTTGCGTCTTGGATGATTTTTAGTTTCACCCTCGGTCTCTTGTCGTCCCAAATAAATCTGTTGATGCCTTTCTGCCAATTGTCTAAGTCCGCTTCCTTCTTGAGTATGGGTAGCATTTGGAAGAGAAATAAAAATCTGGGTAATACATTCATCTTTACTGTCGCTATCCTGCCGAGCAGGGACAGACGTAGTGATTTCCACCTTTCCAGGTCTGTTTGTATCTTTTTCCACAGGACCTCGTAATTATTCTTGTATAATTTCGCATTTGTTGATTCTATCTCTACTCCTAAGTATTTGACTTTCTTGACTATTTCACACCCCGTTATTCTTTCCAGGTTCCGTTTTGCTTTGTTGTCGAGGTTTTTGACTAGCATCTTTGTTTTTGATATATTTACTTTGAAGCCTGACACCCTACCATAGTCCTCCATTATCTCCATCAATTTCCTTGCTGATTGTGCTGGTTGCGACATTGTCACCAGCAGGTCATCCGCAAAGGCACATAGTTTGTATTCTTGCTGTTTAATCTGTATGCCCTGTACCTCCTCTGCCGCTCTTATTCTGTTCAGTAAAATTTCCAGTGTTAGGACAAAAAGCAGGGGGGACAGCGGGCAGCCCTGTCTCGTGCCTCTCTCTATATTAAATGAGTCCGTTAAGTCTCCATTGACAATGATCTGTCCTGTTTGTTTCTGGTAAATTGCCGTTATGGAGTTGAGAAACTGTACTCCCATTTTCATCTTCCGGACCAAGTTCGTCAGGAACGGCCAGTGCAGTCTGTCGAAAGCTTTTTCTGCATCCACAAACATAAGAGCGGCGGGTATCTGGTTGTGCTTTTGCAGGTATTCTATTATGTTCAGCAGCTGTCTGACGTTGGTTTTCATCTGGCGTCCTTGTATAAATCCCCTTTGGTCCGGGTGTATTGTTTTTTGTAGTACAGTCATTAGTCTATTGGCCAAAATTTTTGTGAAGATTTTGTAGTCTGTGTTTAGTAGTGAGATGGGCCTGTAGTTTGCGGGCTGTGTGTTGTCTTTCCCCTCCTTTGGGATTAATGAGATGTAGGCTGTTCTCCAGGATGGTGGGACCTGACCTCCTTCTTGAATGTTGGCAAATAGTTTTCTGAGGGGTTCTAGCATCTCCTCTTGGAGGTGTTTGTAGTAGGTCGCTGTTATCCCATCCGTCCCGGGCGATTTTCCTGCTTTCAGCTGTGTGATCGCTGAGTGTATTTCCTCCTTTGTGTGATTAAGGCATTCAGGGCTTCTCTTTGTGTGTCGGTAATCGCCTGTATCTTTTCGTTTTGTAGGAACTCATCTATCTCTTTGTCTTGTATCTTATCCTCGGTATATAGTTTCGAGTAGAACTCCGTGAAGGCTTTCTTGATGGTTTTTTGTCGGAATTCTTCCTTGCCTTTGTATTCTATCTTTTCAATTATGCGGGACTTCTGTTTCTTTCTTATAGTGTAGGCTAGCCAGCGGCCCGGTTTGTTGGCCTTGCAGAATGTCTTATGTTTTGCATATTGTATATTCCTTGCAACTTGGTCAGCCATCAACATGTCGAATTGCTTTCTTAAGATCTTGAGTCCTTCTTTGGTGGCTTTGTCCTCTGGTCTTTTTATTAGTAGCCGCTCCATTTTGCTAATCTCATTTTCTAACTCTTTTCTTTTTTGTTCTTGTTGGCGACGGTGCCAGCTATTCATGGATATGAGGATCCCTCGCATGTACACCTTGCTGCCTTCCCAGATCTGTTCTATCGGTGTTCCGTTGTTCATATGTGTGTCGAAGTATTCCTTCATAGCTTTTTTGCATTCCGCCACATTGTTTTCATGTCTAAACAAGTTTTCATTGATTCTCCAGGACCTCCTCTGTTGCGGGCCATGTCTTAATTCCATCCTCACAGGGTTGTGGTCTGTCAGTGTCTTGGGTAGGATTTTCACCGCGTTTAGACACGTTAGCAAGTCACTAGAGGTTAGTATAAAGTCAATTCTGGAGAATGATTGGTGTCTGCCGGAGAAGAAGGTGAATTCTAGTTCTTTGCCGTGCCTTTTCCGCCATACGTCTGTCAGTTCGAGGTCTTCCTTCATGTCGAAGAAGGATTTAGGCAACTTGGAGTGTTTTTGCGGGTTCGGTGCAGTTCTTTTTTTGTCTAGAGCAGTCTCTATGACCCCGTTCCAGTCGCCCATGATGATGTGAGATCTGTAGTTAAGTTGTGTTATTTTCTTGTGTAGCTTTTTGTAGAATTTGCCTTGTTGCTGATGTGGTGCATATATGCCCAGTACTAGAATCTTCTTGTCTTCTTGTGTTATTTCAATTGCCAGGTATCTACCTTGGGGGTCGGACTCTATTAGCTTAGCCATTACATGTTTCTTTACGTATATAACAATCCCATTCTTTTTTCTTGGCGCTGCTGCCACAAAGTGCGCGCCTAGTTTGTAGTTGATCAGATATTTCTGGTCTGCTGCTCTGATGTGTGTTTCTTGTAGGCAGATTATATCGCTTTTACTTTGGTTTAGGTAGTGGAGAATTTTTCTTCTTTTCTGGGGGGAGTTCAGTCCGTTCACATTCCAAGTCAAATAATTAGTAGCCATCATATGTTGCAGGATATTTTTGCGAGACCATTTCTGTTGTTTCCCCTGTTGTCTCCTTTGGTCTCGTTCCCACGATATCCGGATTGGTGCTCATTTTGGTTTGTGAGGTCTTGCCTTGCTGGTCTGTACGTTTGGTAGTGAAGCCTGGTAGCCTGCCCTCTGTAGACTGTCCTGTCTCCTTGTTTTTGTTGCTCTCTGCTCTCTGCGCCTTCGCCCCTAGAGGTGGTCCATTCATTTCCTCTGCCTCTGCCCCGATCTGTGCTTCTGCGTGGCTTGCTCGTTGGCCTCTATCCCTCCCGCTTTCCAGTGGTCTATCTGTTTCTTCTCTCGCGGTGGGTTGGGGGCCTCCCGACTTCAGTTCCTTTTCGAGGAAGTCTTTGGCTTTCTGGACCGAGGTCAAGTAATGTCTCTTGTTTTTATAATAAAGTGACAGTCCTGTTGGGGTTTCCCACCGGTATTGCAGTGCCCGCGATCTCAGTTCTGTGGTCAGGAATTTGTAGTTCCTTCTGTCTCTCAGCATCGCCTGGGGGATCTCTTTCAGAACCTTCACCTCCTGCTCCTCTATGTAGAATGCCTTGTTATAGGAAGTGGCAGAGATGTGGTTCCGGAACTTCTGTGTTGTGAATTGGATAACCACATCCCTTGGTTGGTGTTTGTTCACTTCCCTCCAGGCGCCCACTCTGTTGATTTTTTCGACATGCCACTCAATCTCATTGGCGCTCGTGCCCAGGAATGTTGCCAGGGCCTCTACAAAGGTCTTGCGCAGTCTTCCCTGGGGTTCGTATGTTGTCTCGTTCCACCCTCTGATCCTGATGGCAAATGCCATTTGCCAGAATTGTATCATGGTGGACTGGTCTTGAACCTCTCTTTTCACCTCTGCAGTCTGTCCCTCTACGCGGTTTTCCACTTCCTTCCTCATCTTTTCCGTATTCTCCCTTGTTTCTTGGAGGTTTTTGTAATGTGTTTGCAGTGCCTCCTTCATCCGATCCAAATCAGTGGCCATCGCTTTGCGCTGTTCTTCCCACTTTTTCTCCAGGTCTCCACCTTGATCCGCCAGCATCCTCTTCATGTCTTTGTATCTTTCCTCCGTCTTCCGTTCTGTTTCTAGGCGTCCTTTCTCCGTCTTCGCCCCCATTTCTGCCAATTTTCTATCCATGCCATCCATCCGTACCACCATCGTCGCTATCGTCTCCTTTAGTGTCTCAATCGTCTCTTTTAGTTCTTGGATCATGCGTGCTGTTGCGGAGTCGTGGGTTGGCGTGTGGGTCTGAGGGCATGCAGTTGGGTGGGGGTGTGTGTGGTTGGGTGGGGTGTTCCCTAGCAGATTGGGGGGCTGGGCCGGGGAGGATGCAGCTCTCTTCAGGTCTCGCAGTTTGATTTGTTTTGTCCGTCTGGCAGCCATTTTGAGCTTCTCCTCCTGTTGGCCTGTCCACCCTTAAAGCCACCCCTTGATGCAAAGAATTGTGGGGGAGTTGTTCCTGTGCAAGATTGTCAAGTTGCTAGGATGGGTTGGGTCAAATTTTTTCTGTTACAAGTTAGCAAGTGTTCATGTCTCTCAGTCAGTATTGTAACAGCAAAGTGATAGATCACTAGGGGGTGTAGCTTGTTTGCATTTAAGCTTTTCCGTACTGGCAGGGATGGTACAAAGATGGGAGGATCTGTGGCTTGGGGGTTTTGAAGATGGCCTTTTTCTCAAGATGCAGTACAACACTAGGTTGTGGTCTGGTGATGATTCAGAAATCTGATCCTTCCAAAAGGGGAGGGGGTGCCTTCAGGGTCTAGGCGGTGCAGGGGTAGGAGCCTGTATTCTGGCAGTTCTATGTTCAGGGAGCCAGTTCAGTACCTTTGCCTTGGGTTCCTCTTCACTCCCCTCTACCAGCCTATTTCTTTTCTTTGCTCTTTTCTGGCTCCTTCTTGCCCCTCTTTCTCTGCCTTCTCGCCCAGGTTGCTTCCTCCTGTCTTCTGTCAGCCTGTGTTTACTGCTCCCCTCTACTTTTCCCCTTATTGCTCACCAGGTTGCTTTCCAGCTTTCTTCTTCCCTGCCGCCCGTTGTGGGGGGGGGAGGGGAGCGGTGTCTCTGCAAGGTTTTTTTTTTTCCCCTCTCTTCTTTCCCCCTTTTCTTTGTAGCCTCCTCTCACCCGGGCTGTCCTCTCCTGCTCTGCCCACCCGGCTCCTTGCCGCCTCCAGTACCTTATTTGGGGGCCTGGGTGGGGTCTTCTGGGGATCCTGTGAAGGCCTCCTCCTCCCGCTGCTAGTCTCACACTTCCAGTTCTGCGTTTTTTGGGGGGGGTCGCCGGGGGTTCCGCTATCTTCCGCGGGTCGCCCTCCTTACCTCTGATGCTTCGGGCGGCTGAAAAGTTGGCGAAAATCCGATCCGTCTCTGTTCTCCGCGCCTGGCTTCCTCCGGTGGTCTCTCGGCGCTCTTCTCCTTGCTCGTTCCGTCCGATGTTCTTCGGGCCGGCAGGCCCTCCCGGAGGCCCTCTCTGTTTCTGCCGGCTTCCTCGGCCTCTTCCGCGTCTTTCTTGGCCCTTTCGGCGGCGATCTTCCCCTTGCTGGGTTGAGCCGAGGGTCCTCTCTGATCTTCTCCTCTCCTCCTCCTCCCCCTTCTGTCCGGCTGCCCCGGCCCTCTCCTCTTCCGTTTTCTGCGTCCGGCTCTCACCTCCGCTCTCCTGTTCTTCCTCACCCCGAGGCTCGTCTGGGGGGGGGTCGTCTTCGGTCGGCGGGCTCTCCCGGCGGCTTCTCTCCGTCTCCACGCCGTTCGTTGCTGCCGTCGTTCGCTCCCGCCGGCTTTCTCTGATTTCGGAGCCTCTCGGCCTCTTCAGGCCCGCCGGCCGGCCAACCGGCTGCCGCCGGCTTCCTCGGCTCCGTTTGTTGCCTGTGGGGGACCCTCGGCGGCGATTTTCGCTTCTCCGGAATGTGCCGAGGGTCCTCTTCGGGTGCGCCTACCTTTCCGGCGCTCCCCTCTCCCGGTTTCCCGAAATTTACGTGAAAAAGTAAGCCCCAGTTCGGAGCTTTCTTAGAAGGGCTCCGGTCTTCGTGACCGGAACCGGAAGTCTCCCCACTGGTTAATTGTTTTAACTGTCAGGAAGTTTCTCCTTAGTTCTAGATTGCTTCTCTCCTTGAATAATTTCCATCCTTTGCTTCTTGTCCTGCCTTCATGCACTTTGGAGAATAGCTTGACTCCCTCTTCTTTGTGGCAGCCCCTGAAATATTGGACCACTGCTATCATGTCCCCCCTCGTCCTTCTCTTCATTAAACTATCCTTCTTTTCATTAAACTATTGTTCTCAACACTTATTTTAGCTCCCGAATTGTTCTTTCAGATCTTCAGCTCAACTTTGTCTCTTTTTTTGGACAGATTGATGTTCTTCAAAAGAAAGCATTCCACTATTATCCTTATTTTTCTTATTTTCCAGTCTTGGCTGCCTATGTATGCATTTAGTTCACCCAGTATCAAAGTTTATGGGTCTTGTTAATCCTACAGTCAATACATAAATATGCAAGCAAATACACAAAACTGAAAAATACAGTGCTGGATTTTGATTGGGGAAAGCTGCATTGATTTTAATATCAGATATGAAGATTCACAATTATGCATTCTAAACTGTCCTCATAGCTACTTCAAATATAAATATTTTGAGCTATAATACAATGCCAACCTTCTGCATTTTGTTTAAACCTAGTTGGTGCTGTTTTAGGTTTCTGATATTTTATTTATGGCTTACAAAACACTATCAAGAGATATTTTTAGATTTAAACCTATTTCCATCTTTATGGGCATCTTCTTTGAACAACTGTTCATGTAGTATGATTATGTTATAGAATTATTGCAAATGAAGAACAGTGCCCACCTTAAAAATAACAGTGCCCTATGTGATTATATACTTCCCTTTAAGACTCTATGCTGTTTTATTGTGCACTTAAGCCTATTCTTATTGGCGCAATCTCAGATGAAAGAATGAAAGTGGTTTCAGCATTAATGTAGAAGCTAGGCAACTGAGTTCTAGTCCTTCCTGAGCCATGAACTCAGCTGGGTGACCTTATGCCAGTCATGCCCATTATCCTACAAAGAAAGCAATGACAAACCACTTCTGAAATCTTGACAAGAAAATTGCATTGATCTCTTTCTCTCTCTTTTTTTTATGGGTGGCTATTAAAAATAAGAGCTATGCATGCTTTACAAATTATTCAGACTTTGCACCAAGACTGCAGCTTTCTAATAATTATCCAAGCAGTCAACTTCTTCATGCTTCTATGTGAGTTTGAAAAAAAAAATTCCTATGGAATGATCTCATTAAAGTTAATGCAAACCCTTAAAGTGGCACTTTTTTTTGAGTTCCAAGTACTTTTTCTAAATCGTTTTCAAAATGTGCACAATCCTACTGAGAATGTTTCTGTTGAGACATTTTCTGAAAAAAAAAATGGCTTTGAAAAAAGAAGAAATTTAAGAATTGTGGTATCAAAGAAAATCCATGAGACCAAAATACAACCTACATTTAATATCAGGAGTATGTATTATATTTCATTTAATCTGAATTCATTCTCTTCACTTTGATTATTTAATAATAAGAATTCCTCCCGACCCATATACAGACATTGAAAAAGATATTTTTATCATTTTTTAAATTTATTAATTTGCCATTTTTCATTATTAAAGGAGCTCTAGTGATGCAATGGGTTGAATGCAGTATTGCAGGCAAACTTTGCCCACAGCCTGGAGTTTGATCTTGACTGGCTCAAGGTTGACTCAGACCTCCATCCCTCCAAGATCAGTAAAATTCAGATTGTTGGGGCGATGTGCAAATAATGCTCTACTTTGTAAATTGCCCAGAGAGTGCTGTAAAATGCTGTGGGGTGGTATATAAATCTAAATGCCATTGCTATAATAGAATAATGACTTTTGGAAAAGCTTTGGAGTGCCATGAGCAGTATTCTGAAGTTACATTATGATTTAAGGCAAATCTTCCTGAAGTAGATTTCAAACCTGTCTTCCCACAGTGTTACTGATAACTTCCTGTTTTGAACTGTATTTCTCAGAAGACAAAACAAAAGAGTCCTGGAACTAAAGAGATGCTGAGAATATCTTGAACCAAGAAGTTGATTGTGACCCATGATGGCACAAAGCATATAATAAAACAGGAATGGCTAAAACTATGCCCAGTGACTTGACAATAAAAAAGTTTATCCAAAACAGTACTAGTACAACAACTACCGTAGCAGTAACAGTGTTTAAAGTAACATTTAATGTAATAAGAGTAACCTTTAATGGCAAGGGCCGGGTAGTCAACATTTTTTGTGGGTGGGTGGGGAAATAAGGACACGATCCATGGGATAACCATATAAAGCAGATTTTGCCACATTGGGGAGATGAGGATTTTCTGAATTTTCTTGGATTTGGAGTTGGGAGTTTTCTTTCGTTTTCCCTTTCTTTTATAAATTCTATTTTATTTTAGGCCACAGATTAAATGAATGGAAGCCATGGTGCCATTTTTGATCTATGAAAGGATTCACTGAGGGTTCAGATTGTTTCTCTCTTATCTAGGCTAATCACAAAAAAAAGGAAAGTCATGTGGCCAGAAGAGTAACCCAACCCATATACCTCTAGGTCTATGTTTTTTGTTGACACATTTGCAAAATTTGCCAGAAAAGATACTTTGTACTTCTGAAAAAAAAAACTACCTGCTTACAGAGTTCCTGCCCTGTTCCTCCTGAGCATCTTCCCTCTGAAGGCAAGTAATTCAGCAATTATATCTCTGCATTCTGTAGGAGGGGAGAAAGCCTCACCCCACACAGACATATACAAAGAACTTCAGTGGCATATAATCAAAGCTGATTAAGATAAAGAAAGGCAACAGCAGTGATTCTTTCAGTGGCACATAATGCCTCCTTTGGGGTAGATCCATGGATTTTAGGAGATTTCAGTTAATTGTTATTCATTTCCCATGGATCCTTAAAACATTCTTGCAATAAATGTGTTTTTCTTAGTACATGTCCTGCCTTATGTTCTGTTGAAAGAGCTCTCTCTGCACACTTGCCAAAGTTCTTTACATAAACTCATGGCAAGGATGCTTTTTTCCCATCTTAGTAAAGCAAATGAATGGAAAAGTTTGCAAAAAAAAAAAAAAGAAAAAAAAGGAGGGGGGCCGAAGGAAAAACTATGCAGTTCCAGACTGTATCAAAGGGAAATAAGCTATCACCTAGCGTATAAATCTTCTTTTAGCATAAATGCCACTTTTAAAGATAACTTTGGGGTAAAGAAAGAAGGAAAAAATACTTGTTAGATTTGACAATTAAAATTAATAGCTTTTTAAGTTATGCCTACTAGAGCAGATAAAATTACAATCACAAACTTCCTGGTTTGCTAAATTTACAAATTTTATAAGAAGTTGTGGCCTTCCCATCTCTTGTGTAACAAGGGAACAGTCTAAAAAAAAGAGCTGCCCCCCAAATTAAGGATATTGAAGCACAAAATGACATAGCTATCCTTAGTAAGGTGGATAACTTGAAATGGCTGAGCAAATACAAACACACTTTTCAAGCAGACAGCTATTTGAAGTTACAACTGCCAAAACATCTTAGGGAAATATTCATGTGAGTGAGATTTGAACAGCTTGACACAACGGTCAGATATGGGAGATTCCACTCTATACCCTATAATGGATGTCTCTGCAGGGTCTGGCTTACATGCTATTTGACTGCTATCTGTATAAGAGGGTGAGAGATAGGTACCTTGGCCTATACACTAAATGAATGAACCATTGGGATCCCCATATCAAAATAACTTACCTTATGTGCGGCCAGAACTTGAAAATTACATTTAACATAGCACAGTACCTGAGCAAAATGGTTCGGCTGAGATCGGCATATGTGAGACTGATTGGGGTAGATTGTAGGCGTGATAATGAAAAATAATTTTATCATATTTTACCTATCTACATATTAACTTGCTGTGTCTGATTCTAATTTCATTTTTAAAATGTATTTTACCCCAATTTCATTTAAAATTGTATTTTAACCTATTCCGTTTTAAATTGTTTTTACTGCATTTTAGTATAACATGTGTTTGGAACTCTGCACCTTGAAATGGCCCATGGGCTAATCAATAAAGTAATGAATGAATGAATGAATTACTTAATCATTATTCATTTCCCAGGGATCCTTAAAACATTCTTACAATAAATTTGTTTTTCTTAGTATATGTCCTGCCTTATGTTCTGTTGAAAGAGTTCTCTCTGCACACTTGCCAAAGTTCTTTACATAAACTCGTGGCAGGGATGCTTTTTTCCCATTTTAGTAAAGCAAATGATTATGTTCCACCAATGGAAAAGTTTTCAAAACTGGGGGGGGGCTGAAGGAAAAACTATGCAGTTCCAGACTGTATCAAAGGGAAATAAGCTATCACCTAGTGAATAAACCTTCTTTTAGCATAAATGCCACTTTTAAAGATAACTTTGGGGTAAAGAAAGAAGGAAAAAAATACTTGTTAGATTTGACAGTTAAAATTAATAGCATTTTAAAAGGTGTTTGATTTTTTTCCTTTGCTGTGAAGACTTACCTTTGCGGCAAAAATATCTGTACTGAAATTAAATTGCACTTGCTTTTACATAGCACTTAGGAAACAACAAGAGCCTATATTTGTCACTGATAATGTGCTGGATCGCAAGTTATGTCTTTTCCAATCCAAGAAGGCTATAGGCTATCTTAAGTAGAACAACACTTTTTTTTTTACGAAAATACATGCATTATTTATTATATTTATATCTGAGCTCTCTCCCAGTCACTCCAGAATACTTGCATATTGATGACTCACATTGATGTGCGTGGTGGGAGAGAACACATACCGGTACAGTATGTACACAAAAGTATTTTATCCTGACCACTACTTTCTGGGACAGAATAGGACTGAGAAAAACTAAGGATGCCCAGTAGGCTTAAACCTATTACACCAGAGGTCTCCAACCTTTTGAGCACCAGGGACCGGTTCCGTGGAGAGAAGTTTATCTGTGGACTGGAGGGGGCGTGGTTTTGTGTGCTGCCTGCATCTTGCAGGTGGGACTTTGCTTGTTTGTGCGGACTGGTTGCTGGCATGCCACGGACCAGTAATGGTCCATAGACCAGGGGTGACCAAGGCATAACATTGCAATAAGCAGGATTCAGTAAAGCAGTTGCTTATCTGTTGCCCTTATCTGTTGCTCACAAATTTTGATATTCTTAGCCTTTCTGTGCAGGGGCTGCCACCATCCACTCCTAGTATAAAGATGACCACATGATCTTGTCCATTACCTTGGTAGGACTTACCTTGCCCATTCTTCTTGGTAGGACTAGCCAACAATCTTCACTTTTGAACAAGTAAGAGAAGCAACATGTTATATCTAATTTCTAGAGATTTTCTCTGGAATTTACACACACACACACACACACATGCGCGCACACACACACGCACACACACACACACACACACACACACACAATCGCTCACAGATTTAACAGAACAACAGAGTAACAGAGTTGGAGGAGATCTTGGAGGTCTTCTAGTCCAATCACCTGCTTAGGCAGGAAATCCTATACCATTTCAAACAAATAGTTGTCCAGTCTCTTCTTAAAAACTGCCAGTGTTGGAGTACCTACAACTTCTGGAGGAAGTCGTTCCACTGATTAATTGTTCTAACAGTCAGGAAAGTTCCCCTTAGTTCTATGTTGCTTCTCTCCTTGATTAATTTCCACCCAATGGTTCTTGTTCTGACTTCTGGTGCTTTGGAAAATAGGTTGACCCCTCCCCCTCTTCCTTGTGGCAGTCCCTTAGATATTGGAACCCTGCTATCATTTTAACCCTAGTCCTTTCCCCCCCATTAAACTAGTCATACCCAATTCCTGAATATTTCTTCATATGATTTAGCCTCCAGTCCCCTAACTATCTTTGTTATTCTTCTCTGTACTCTTTCTAGAGTCCCAACATCTTATTTATATTATGGCGATCAAAACTGGACACTGATTAAGCTCAAAAGTGAATCTAATAGTTTGCTTAACTCCGAGGTATGAAAAGGCATTTTTAGGAGGTAAGGATTGTTTTGTGTGAGCTACCCAAAGTTAAGAGGACTTCGATTTTCAATCTTCCATTTGTTTTTTTGTTGTTGTTGTTGTTGATCCTTCTGATGTGGGATTGACAAGAGACTGAAGATGGAAATGAGACTGGGAAGAAATGCTTCTGACTTCACACAGCAGCAGCATATCTTTTAAGTAAAGGACCCACATCTTTTTCAGTTTTCTGCACAAGCCTAGGTAAATGTACTGTTCATAAAGAACCAATTTTTTTTCAAACTAACACAAAAGTGGTTGCTATTTAATGAACAACAAAGAGATTCTGCTCTTGCACACAATCCAAAGTATGTCTTCTGAATAATTTTCAAATGGTCCGCAGCCCTTTTCTGGATTCTCCAATTTTTTTGCTAATGGGTCCTTAGACTCTTTCCACATTTATATTTTTCTGAGTGTCTTGACTTTTTCTGTTTGAATGTTAAGAGCCTGAAATAGGCATTTTGTGTATTCCTTTTGTAAATTGTCCCTCAAATACAAAATCTTTACATATACCCATCATAAGAATAATTTCAGCTTTTGTCTACTTATAGGATCTGAGCTTTGTGCATAAAAGAAAAACGCATTCAAGTAGTTCAGAAAATCCAGCATTATTTTTCCTCTAAAAATAGAGTAGTGGAAGACTGAGATTGAAAGAGACATAGAAACAGTCCTGTTTAAATTTCTGATCCTTACTGTAATGGAAAGGTTTTCTTTAGTATATGATTTTAGTATATTTTAATAACAATGTTAAATTTTATTATATTTTAGTAATGCATCAGTAAATATTTTCTGTCCTTTTGTCTTGGCTCTCTCAGCATCATAAACATTAAATATAATTGTGACTCATTTTCCCACACAAATATGCCTATCCTGCATTCAATGACATTTTCAATTAACAGACACAAAATGTAATACGTGGGCTTCAAAATTTAGAGATACAGTTGTTCCTCAGTTATTGTACAAACAAATTAGATCCAGGCAGTTCTTATGTCAGGACAAAATGATCCCCATTAACAAATTTAATGGAGAAACAAGTATCTAGTAGTATAACTCCTCTATAAAAATGTGAGGGAAAACTGTTTTTAAAAAATGGGGCAAAATGGGATAGTCACTCTTTATCAGTTAATTCAGACAATACTTTAAAGACTTTCATACGATTACAAGATGAATGTAATATCCCAGTGGTTCTCAACCTGTGGTCCACAGACCCCTGGTGGGAGGTGGGGTGCAATATCATCACAGGGGGTCTTCGAAGACTTGAAGAAATGTTATGATTTAAATCTTGAGTGACCACAAAAGGTATTTAAAATGGGAAGTGGTCTATGGTGAAGAAAAGTTGAGACAACTGTAATATCCTAAAACAGCTGAATGGGGATACATACAGTTATAATAATATCTGTTATGTTCTTTGTTTGGTCTGGATGCCTACTAATATCTCCATATATTTAGATGAAAGCAGTAAAGAGCATGAAATTTTCCTTGACTTGGCCAGTTTTATTGGGACTGTTATGTGCTTAATAATATCAATTAGCAGCATATATTATTTAATAATTGAAATAATTTCTATCCCACCATTCTGCCAAAAAGAATTCCAAGTCACCATCGATGAGAGCTATATTGAACACATAACTCAGCATTCATTTTCTCAGAATCTACATTTGCTTATTCTCTGGCAAACACCATCTACCTAGCTATACCATTTTTATAGTGTTAAATTATTTAATTGCCTTCGTGACTCTTCGAACCATTTCAATAAGGGAGAGCACAAGTGGCTAATTTCTAAAAAGAAATTTTAATTTTGTTTTATTGATTTTACAAGCCTCCACTTATAAAATTAAAATATATTTGACTGATGAATGTCATAAATGAAAAATAAAAAAGGGATATTTAGTGCAACTTGCATCAGAAAATTTCTAAGATTTCTACACAAACCTGAGATTAAAGGGCATCTTGGCCTGGCCCGGTTATCATTTCTTATTTTCTTTTTTTCTTTTTTTACTTTTAATGTTATATATCTGATCTGGACTGAAACATTGGAATAACCTCTACTTAGAGCAGTGGTTCTCAACCTTTTTCAGGTTGAGACCCCACTTGCCCCGCCCATGCGCGGCACGACCCTGCGCGTGCACGACAAAAAAAAGGCGGACCGCGACGGGCCGATCCGCGCATGCGCGGTGCACGGCGGCCCGAACCGCGCATGCGCGGCGCGATAAAAAAAACCAAAACAAAATGGCGAACCGTGACGGCCTGATCCGCGCATGCGCGGCGTGCGCGATGAAAAAAACAAAGAAAACCAAAAAACAAAAAACAAAATGGCGGACCATGGTGTCCGGCGACCCCTGTGAAACGGTCGTTCGACCCCAAATGGGGTCGCGACCCATAGGTTGAGAACTGCTGACTTAGAGGCACAAAGCAGGATTATTATTCTATGCTCCCATCTACTGGTCTTCTGGGGTTCTGCAGTCCAGATTTGATAGCTTTATCCTACCGGTAGAAAGATCATCTTCATGTTCATGGAACTGATCTTGCAAAGAGTCACATAAGATGATGAAGGACTCAACCAAATTTATTATTCTATTCAGTGAAACTTCATGTCCCCCCCCCAAATCTTCTCTATGAGTATTTCTGTAAGCACATAAAATGCATGGACAATTTCAACCAAGATGAAACTTCAACTTTGAATCAAGTCAATGTAGCATTTCCTCTTGAGCACAGGTGCCATATTTAGCAGACTTTGCTGAGATACATTATAATAATAAAGACTGAAGGGCAGAGTCTCTTGAAACATTTGGCAAGGTCAATAGCAAAAAAGAGGTTGTTAAGCTTATGTTGGCTGCTGTTATAAAATGGAATCAAGGCATGAAAATGTGATAAAGAGTGCAGGGAGCTATAGACATGGCATTATTAATAGGAAAAGTATGGTTACAGCCACAAAAAAACACAAAAACACCTCACTTTTATCATCCATAAGGGATAACAGATGCTGTTTTGCCTCCCCTTGAAATTTGAACATGATTAATGCTATTGCAAAGGATATGGCAGAGTGTTCATAAAGAAGGAAGAAAAACATGGAGCTCCAAATATGAAAGAAATAACTGGATATGGCTTCTATCCTGACAGATTGCAACTTTTTCTGCAAAAAGTAATAATAGGAAAGTAATGTCAGTCCCTGGAGAATTCTGGCCCTTTGCAACACCCACAGCATTTTGCTCTGCTATTTCTCTGTAATCATGGCCAGCCACAAAACAGGGCATCTGGCAACAGGCGACAAATACATTCCAGACAAAACCAAAGTCCTCATTTGATCCTGTTCCAAAACTGGTATGTGAAGATATTTGGATTAAATAAAATGAAATCCAGCTGGATTATGAATGACAACACATTCTATTTTAGGCACCCAAAAGCCAGTCTAAATATTATAACTTTTTACTACTTTAGCTGCAATGGGTGTACTCCCTAGTTTCAAATTTTTTGCCATGTACTCTTGCCAAGTTACATGCAGTGTTTCCATGGAAACATTGCATATTGTGTATATTAGCCAATACCTGCATGTGATTCAATAGGTATAGGTGATAAGATGTTTTCAAAAATTTAGTGAAAATAAGAAAGTTCTATCATATGGGGATGATTTTCAGCATCTTCCTCACTAGAGTTATAACATATAAATTGACCCTGATTTAACCAACTGTATTTTGGACCTATTTCAAAATCTTTTAATCACTGTTATTATTATTATTATTATTATTATTATTATTATTATTATTATTATTATTATTATTATTATTATTATTATTATTATTATTAATTTCTATGCCGCCCTATTCCGGAGAACTCAGGGCGGCTCACAGCATAATAGAAATTACATACATATAAAAAACCCTTAAGTTAAAAAAAACAAAAAACAAAAAAACAAAAAACCAATAATTCCACGAACATACACTGGCTAGGGGCAAGATGTTAGCTGCCCCAGGCCTGCCGGCAAAAGTGTGTTTTAAGCAATTTACGAAAGGCGGAGAGGGTGGGGGCGACACGGATCTCCGGGGGAAGTTGGTTCCAGAGGGCCGGGGCCGCAACAGAGAAGGCTCTTCCCCTAGGCCCCGCCAGGCGACACTGTCTGGCTGACGGGACCTGGAGAAGGCCCACTCTGTGGGCCCTAACCGGCCGCTGGGATTCATGAGGCAGCAGACGGTCCCGTAAATAACGTTAGCGTCAAATCAACTCAAGTAACTTAAAAAAATAATATGTAAAACCTAAAATGGAAAATCATTTAAATTGTCATATTTTCTGGATTTTTTCTGCTTGGCAAGGCCTTCTCATGACAGAAACAAAGTATATTTAAATCAATATGATAAATGCAATAATGACAATAATATTGAAAATGAGAAGACAATTCCAAATGTAAAGTGGAGAATCTCACTAATGCAGGTAATAAGGAAACATAAATACTTGTAAGTCAATCACCTTTTTTTTAACCCTGCAATTTTGTGGATGATCACTTATTTAATGCTATGATATGGCTATTTAAGTACTAATGGAAGAACGGCTACAATTCTGTTTGATATAAGAGGCAGTATATACATTTGTTTTTTCCATATAGATGGGAAGATGGGAATAGCTGATATAATAATCTTTTTTTCTATTAAGAGAAAAGAAATGCATGCACAAAATTGATTGGTCTTTATATATTGCATATTTAAACCTGAGGCGTATCAAATTAACACTATAGCTTTCTAGTCTGAGAGTGCAAATGAACAAGAAAGGTATTTATTTAAAGTATGGATAGATGTCCCTTCCTACAAGCTGCTGACACCCAGGCCAAAGATAACTCTAACACTATCCATACTGAATTATAGTTATCAGGTGCAAGGCCTGTGGGTGCAATAAAAAGTTGAATTTATATAAAAGCCAAATGTATGTGAGTTTATCTATGCTGATTGGGCACCACAAAAATGAGAGCCTCTCATGTAGTGCTTCCAAGTGGTCGGTAGTGAGCACTATAATGCAAAACTGTAACCAGTCTGAGGGGGAGGCTGTGAGGGTTCAAGTTTGCAGTCCTGGCAGCTTTGGCATTTTAGTTTGAGAGTATAAATGAACAAGAAAAAAAAGGTGTCCTTTATGGCATGTTGTCTTTATTCTGTCAACTTATATTTTGCTGTGAATATTGTTCTGAGTACACTTAGAAGTAAAATAGAGGAATTTTAATGTGAAGCACATAGTATAATTTTTAAGTGGAGCCAAACAATATATGCAACAGATATATGTTACTTAATTCAATGTGACAAATATGTTTTCAGAATCCATCTGGTATAAAGGACCTAACATATGAACAGAAGACACATGCATGCTATATTCCAAAATGGCTGAATTAGTTTTGTGAATGGCCACCAGTGCTAGATTTATTTTTTCCTCTATGTATCTTCTTCTCAAAAGTTATGAAAAGAGATTGAAAGTAATAACTCTTTGATGTAACCAGTGACAAAGAAATATATATGTGCTGCAAAACGGGAGATAGGTAATTAGATAGCTTGGATAACTGACCATTCTTACTGAGCAGTTGACTGATATCCATTTCTAGCCAGGCAAAGTATGGCATTGTCATTACAGTTTTGAAAACTCCTTATGGAAATATGAGGGACTAAAAAGTATCTAGAGCCTATCCAAGTGTACTGTCTCATTCAGACCAATTTCATGCCAGAATGATGAATGGAAATTACAGATCCAGATCCATAGAATAGAAGCACAACTGGGAGACATAGTGAATCTGCCCACAGAAATGGAAAGACAGAAGCAAGTCTAGAACTTAACCACCACGGATTTCATCCAGGAAGATTCAGTTGCAATCCTTCCCTGCCACATTCTCAGAACTACCAATGGAGATTCTGCTGCTGGAGAAGACCCATTGATCAATTTCCCTTTCCAATTTCTCGGGGCTACCTGAGGAGATGTCTTTGCAGGAAGCCTGCAAAATCTTGTCCCTCCTTGTGTTGTTACTGAAAGAACAATAACTGCTGTGGACAACAAGAGAAAAGAGTACAAGCAATTAGGAGTGTTACAATCAAGTTTTAAATTTCTCTACCATCAGTTACTTGTCTCTACATTATCTAAATCATATTGGCTGGAAAATTCAGTGAATTAAACATCCACACAGCTTAATGTTCGTAAGATTGAGAAATAGAGGGCCACAATATGGTTGTATCAGACAGACCCATGCGTGCTTTTTGTCTTCTAAGATGTAGAATTTTGAAGCAAGACAGCCTACATGCTGTCAGATTCAGGGGGAAAAAAGGGGGGGGGGAGAAGGGAAAATATTTTCTGTATATCTAATTTTATTTTATTTTAGGTCTGTGATAAAATTTTCACATCAAGTCCTTCTGAACTGTGCTGGGGCCCAAAGAAGTAAGAGCACCTTTATGTTTTTACAAAGGTCTCCTTAGAGTAGAATTATCAGATAATCAATACTTAAAAGAACAGCATGTGCTTCAGGAGACTTCAGCTTCAAGGAATGGAACAATTCAACTATTAAGTGCCTAGTACTAAAAGTTTTGTTTGTGACAATTATCAACTGAAATGGGAAAGGAGAAAAAATATTTTTGAATGCTGGTGAGGAAAAAAGGGGGACTAAAGTAATTTACCACATAAATACTTTATTTGTCACCTACTTGATGAATCACTTGTCCTTTATTATCTGGCTTCTCTGTAGATAATTGGCATCTCACTTCAGGCATGTTTTAGATATATAAAATCTCTTTTTATCATGTTTTAAGTTCTTAATTCAAAAGTGTTTGATACTCTCTCTTCACTTCTTTCTGTAAGAGAGTGTGTATATGGTGTGTGCAGGCATATATTAATAAATTTCTTGAATGACGTACAATAACAAGGTTTAAAACAAAAAACAAAATATTACAAATAATAAAGCAATAAAACCCATAATCCATAATCCGATACCAACACTGAGAATAAAACAAATATAAATTCATTTAATCATGTAGAGGAATTAAAAGCATGTGTCAAATGAAGGAAATTATGCCACTTTTCTGAAATAAATAATAATAATAATAATATAATTATAAATAATTTTATAAATACAAATGTATAATAAATAAATAATTGAAATAAGAACCAGTTTGGTCTAGAGGTTAAGGCACCAGACTAGAAACTGGGAGACTGTGAGTTCTAGTCCCTCCTTAGGTGTGAAAATTGGCTGGGTAACTTTGAGCCAGTATGCCAGGTCCCCAAATCCTTATTGTTTTCCCTGCATATGTGCTCTTGTTTTGGGCCTGCCATTCTGCTGGGAGGGGGGAGGGAGTTTGCTTTCATTTGGGAGAACTTTCACTTTCTGCTTTTCCTCTCCCGCCCCTGCCCACTTGAGAAAAGACTAGTACTAGTACTTATCAGGGAGACAGCTATGGAGAAACAAAACTGGAGAAGACCTTGAGATGCACACCAACTGTGCCAGTTACCGAAATATCATATCACCTATGGATTGGCTGGATTTCAAATGAACACTATGACTTTGGTGGGAGGAGGAAGATTGCTAGTTTAACTATACCATTTAAGCGGGCTTTCCCCCAAATCTCGCCTTGACTTCCCTATTGTCACTAACCCGTAATAAAAGTTCCTTTTGAGACAATGCCTGTTTCAATAGTTCTGCTTTCTTGGATGGTTAGCTGAGGTGGGTTCTTACACAGTCATTTTCATCCCATTACATCTTTTGGTGTTGTTGCTATAGGGAAAATAGGAGGAAGTAGGAGTATTATGTATGAGGGGTTCTTGGTACTATCTGAGCTTGTTGTTTTCCTGCAAACGTTTCATTACCCTAACTAGGTAACATCATCAGTGCTAGTAAGGAGTGATGTTTGCTGTCAGTTTATATTCTGGTGTCTTGTCTGTCTGGGTGGAGCGGTCTTAGGGATTCTTTGGTTGGGCTGTTTATTAATGGCTCTGTGGCAATTTCTTGATTGGGGTATTGCTTTACTTGATTGTTGGTCTGAAGTTCACCTTGAAGTTAATCTATTCTATTGATGGCTGATTTGTCAGAGTGCCAGGCTTCTAGAAATTTCCTGGCATTTTTGGATTTGGCCTGGTCTAGGATTGTCACATTTCAACCCTGAGCTACAAATATTCTTCTTCATTAGTATTATGTATATTTGACACCCTAAGTTACTTATAAAATATTAAAGGCAGGGGAAAAAATCTACATAAAATAAGTATTCTTAAAGAAATGGAGACCTCAAACTATTTAGAACTTTGCATGTCAAAACCAACTCTTCGAAATGGACCCCCCCAAAAAAGAAGACTAAATAAAAATGGAAAGTTATGACAAGGAACAGGAGCAAGAAGAGCCATTTTATGTTCACAATGTCTGCTTCTAGTTGACTCTTGCTACCATTTTCAAGTACCAGTGACACCTCTGGACCATCTTCAAATGCAGCCTTGGATACAAAACATGTAAAACTTTCCAGATTCCCCCTGCCAACAGAAAGCCAAAAAAAATGGGTGGGGTGGGGAATGGGGGACCCCCTCAACAGACATGCTTTAGGGCACTCAGAAGCCAAAAATGTGGATAGCTTGATGACAGACCAAAATTATGGGGTGAGGAGCGGAACATTTTGAACAGATGTCTAAATGTTCACAGAGATCTCTGTAGAAAGCAAATCATACACACTACGGGTTATGTCATTGTACATCATATATGTCACATATTTTCAAAGACAATCAAAGTATTTCATCCTTGTATTCCAGAATCAGCACATAAAGCGATTCCTCTATGTTGCATGAGTGTTTCTTAGTTTGGGAAATGTTAGGCAATCTGCCCCCCCCCAATGTTCTTACTGTACTAATTTATCATATTTGAATCATACCAAGTTAGCTTTCAGGAAACACATTTAAAAATCCTATGTTCAAAATTACAAACCAAAATTTGCCATTTATTTTACTAAAGCACATGAAGACACAGATTTAAGTTTTGAGGAAAAGTAAGAGAAATAGTTATCGTCTTTCTTATAGAAAGGCAATTCCCTACTCCTGGGGGGAAAAACAGTATCTGTTAAATAAAAATATTCTTGAACTTTTGCTATTTCAGAGTGGTTCCCTTTTTGAAGCATTTGCCTACAGCTCCCATGAAGCCCATTTGGGAATCTGAAGGGGCAAGTCAGATCTTATTGGAAGACTAATTCTTATGGTTTGTGTTTCCATCCTGAACGTGTGAAGCCCAGCGAGGCCATGTTTCACCCGCTGCTTTTAATTATCTGTTCATTTGTGACAGATCTGGCTGCTTTCAGCCTGATGTCTGGCAGCAGTTGACTGAACAGCAGAGAAGTTCAGAAGCCTTTCTGAGCACTGACAAATTTCAGCAAGCTGTCACACAAAATGCAAACATCAAAGAATTGCTGTGTGCACTTTTCTAGGGCAGCTTTCTAGGTTTTTACTGAGCTACAAAATCCACCAAGGAGGATCTAAAAGCAAAGCTGTGATAAACTATGCAGAAAGCCAAAGCAAGCAAAGAAAATGATGATGCAAAAAAAAAAAAAAAAGGTGGTGGTGATGGTAGAGGGAGAGAATGTGCCACCAAGGATAAATTGGTTGCTTGGCAGAAGGAAAGACATTTTTTTGAATAATAGTGAAAGTCATAAAAATGGCTTACTTATTGCAAGGAGATGGGAGACAACCTAATAATGCTGAAAAAAAAAGGAGCTTCAAAGCATACATTGTAATCACTGTAATACTGATGTTTCAAACAGAGTCCTTTGTGAAATAGTACCATGTATAATTTTAGGGCAGTTTTAAAGAATGGCATTAATAAGGACAAAGAATAAGAAGTATATCATTAAGGCGAGATTGCAATGACTTTCAGGCAAGGATGGCTGAATGAAGATGGCTCTGCAAAAAGCAGAACTGAAATCTGAGGCTAAGAACAGGGAGCCTGTATGAGTGAATTGGCTCCTCTGACTTTCTCTGGACAAAGAGATGATGTGAAGTCACCCAAATTGGGCTCCGCATGGTTGCTTCTCAATAGGAAACTACAAAAAAGTGATCTCCAGAGGCTGGGAGAACGAGGAGCTGAGGGAATTTGTCATACTTGCTCCATCAGCAAATGGAGCCTTCCATGTTACACTAAGTTAACACTTCCCTTGCTAATCACTATTGGAAATGACAAGGCTGGAAAAACTGGATGACCGCCTTAAATCCTTAGTATTAGAAAACGAAGATGTATTTTTTTTTATCACTGCTAAGAATTTAAAATATACAGCAAAAAGTAAACCACGGTTTTGGCTATGGAAAGTTTTAAATGGGTTAAGGGCTCGGAAAACATTGAATCCAATTCAAATATTGGGTTTTTGACTACTAAGACATTTAAATTAATTTTAGAGAATAAATGCATTTTCTTTTTTATTTTTTAAAAGTTTTTTATTTATAATACAGTTAAAACAAAAATGGACATAATGTAACATTCCAGTATAAATATTTCTAACAATTTGTTCCTCTTCATACATATAATTCTTAATCTCTATATATACATATTTTTCTATACAATACAGTATCTAATTTATTTCTCTATATACTAACATACAATTATATATATTTCTATCTTAACACTAGCTTAAAACCCGAACAGTCCTCCTTGATTCACACCACTAGTAAAATTTGTCCTAGATTTCAGAATAATCTGACTCTGCCTTGTCCTTCATTTCCATTGTGAGCCTATCCATATCAGCACACGATAAAATTTTATATAAAATCTCTTCTTCTGTTGGAATTTATTCCTCCAGTTTTGTGCATACGCCAATCTAGCAGCCGTGAAAATGTGTAACATCAGGTAAAATATCCCTTTATCGTATTTCTGCATAGTTATGCCTAATAAGAGGAGTTCTGGTTTTAACTCTAACTCTATCATTAATATTTCTTCCAGCAATTTTTTTATCTTATTCCAAAAGTCACGGGCTTTTGAGCACTCCCACCACATATGGTAATATGTCCCTATTGCCAATTTACATTTCCAGCGCATGGAAGAGGAATTTGGACCCATTTTAGCTAATCTTGTGGGTGGGAGGTGCCATCTATAGAACATTTTGTAGAGATTTTCTTTGTAGGAGGTGGCCAAAGTAAGCTTCCTATTTCTTACCTACCGTATAATTCTTACCAGATGTGCAGATCAAAGTTGAGATCAAAATCCCTGCTCCACCTTAACATGGTTTCTTTTACCTGTTCCTCATACATTGCCTGATCTAACAAAATAATCATTTTATCCTCAGTACCTAATATTATTTTGTCCAGCCCTTTCGGCTCTATTTTTATGCCTAACTCTTTTTTATCTTTCCAATATCTCGCCTGTAACTGAAGGTATGCCCGCCATTTTAATTCTATCTCTTCGTCTTGAAGAATTTCCCTGGGTTTCAATTCCCCTTTCTCATCTAGTACATTTTTATATGTTATAATCTTCCCTAATTGTATAAACTTTGGGTGTATATGCATTTCTAGAGTTGAGATCCAGCCGGGGTCTTGAATATAATTTGGTTGCCAAGTTTTAACCCATACATTAATTAGAGCTCATCTGATGTAATGCCTTCGAAAATATTTATGTGTTTTATAAGACAAGCGCGATAATGGCATTCAGAAACAGTTTTGAGAATCTGCATCAAAACTTTGATTGAATCACATTGTGTTGCATCTTCTTGGGAGCAATCTGTTGGACTATCTGAAGTGGTTTCAAAAAATGTTATGCAACAAATTCTTTCTGAGAGCAGCATGAAGAAGAATTTGAGCAAGAATTTGTCATTGGACATAAAACAGTGTTGGTTGATGCTTTAAAGATTAAGAAAATGACCATGTCAGACTCAGCAAATAATTGGAATAATTTCAAAAGAAGATGCTTAAAATTTTGAAGAAATTTAAAACCAAGATCAACTATCATTCAAATGGATTATAAAGCAAGATTATTTACATAAAAAGATCACAAAGTTGGTTTATTTGATCAGGGTTACAGTGGATATATTGTTAATTTGGATGGTTTTTTTTGGATCTGTTGACATCGGGATTGAAAAAATGTTATGCATTGGATTTGTTTACAATTAACATGGTGTTGAAGGTTTTTTTTCCTTTACAGTTACTTTATATAACCTAATATGAAAGCTTTTAAATTGGTTTTGTATTTAACTGTCCTTTCACTTAAAGTAATGAATTTTTGTGAGCTTGTTCTCTTTAAAACAGAAAGCATCCCTCTTTGTCATGTTAAAATTTCAGTCTTTTGTTCACACCAGGATCCTGGGACCTCTTTATGCCTCCTAAATGTGGATTTGCTTACAGTTAAGAGTTGAGATGTGGAATAGTGAGTTTTATATCTGTTAATTAATGTTACTATTTTAGGTCTCTGTTTGGACTTTATGCTGACACCTGGATTGGAAAAGATGTTACTTATTGGATTTACCTATAGTTAAGAGATGAGTTATGGGATGAAGATTTTTCATTTGTTAATTAAGAGGAGGTGCAGAGATGTAGTGAGATCATTTATACTTGTGATGAGGGTGGGAAGTTGTTTTGCTGGTCCCCCCCTTCTCTATTTTTCTTTCTTTTTTATTTTCTAAGAAGAACTTTTCAGTGAATGCAAATGTTTACAAAGTGCAGGTGTAGGTACCACTTAGGCCTGTCTTGTTCTTTCTTATTTTTTTTAAAGATATAAATAGAATGATACTTGGGCCTGATTTTTCTAATAAGCTTATTTGAAGCTTTATCTCTGGGAAACTACATGAAAAGTACTTGATCTAAAGCAAGGAATTAAAAATTATGGAGAGCATTTTGTTCTGGTGCTCAAAATAGTCCTTGAATTGTAAAGAGAGAAATGTAGAGGACTCCATTAAACAACAGGCTTAAAGTTATACAGACAGACAGTCTATCATTCAAATAAAGCAATCAGTTAACCATTTCTTTATAACAGACCCTTTGAATTGCTTAATACATAACAACACCTATAATTATGTCAGAGTCCAGATTTTTTTAAACTTTACCCTCTATCCATCTCAGTCTTCTTATCTTTTGTCTGCCTGTTTGGTTTGATATACTTCTCCTCTCTTAGCTTATGGAACTATCCTACCTGGCCTGCAAAAATCTCAATGTCCATTGCCTGTAGAGGGCAGTAGACAGAATTTTCCATTTCTCTTGGCTGCCATCTATTAGCCATTCACATATTTGCATCCCAGCTATGATAGCTGCATTTCCTGACAGATTGTCAGGAGACGATAACAGTACGTACATGGAGGCATACGTTAGCCAGCCTCCTAGGAGTCTGTCTGATGGGAAAGCAGAACAGTCTGGCCAGAAAGAAAGTGGGCAAGGCAAAATAAACAGCTGAGCTGGGAGGTAAGCATTCAAGCCTTGATGTGTTCTTTCGGCAGCTGCCTGTGCAAATTTGTTTATTATCAGGGCAGCTGCTGCCACCCTGACCTGCTGTTAAAAAATTGTTTGTATGAGTGAGAGAAAAAGAAGGGGGAGAAACAGAAGAAAGATGTGCAAGATATCAGTGTGAGAGAGACAAAAAGAGAAATGTAGCCTTGGTTCAGATACCTTCTACTATCATGTTTATTATTTCTGGGGCCTTTTTTGGTAAGTTAGAGGCACATTTAGATGCAAAATCCAACCCTCCTGATCACAGTTTTTTTTTCATTCTATCATCCTGTCTTAGGATATTTTTACGCTCATCCTAACCATGTGCCTCCATGCACAATATTTTGTCCTCATATTTAATGAGTACGTTCCACCTGTTATTTTGGAATTGATTTGAGTTTCGATTACCTGGACTGATTAGACTTACGTGGCCAGCCATTCAGAGAAGCATTCCCCTTCCAGAGTTTTATTTTCTAGGCTGATGAGGAGAACAATATCATTGTTCCACTTTATGGTGGAACAAAGGGGCAAGAACATTACGAGCCAGACTGTTTCTAGTTCAGGTTTCAACTAAGCCAGTGTTTCTCAACCTTGACAATTTTAAGGCATGTGGACTTCAACTCCCAGAATTCCACAGCCAGCATTGCTGGCTGTGGAATTCTGGGAGTTGAAGTCCACATGCCTTAAAATTGTCAAGGTTGAGAAACACTGATACTAAGCAGTAAACAAAGTGTCAACTGCACTGCGGGGGTTGTACTTTACAGGTTTGTTTTACAAGAGATGTTGTATAGGAAGGATGCAATCCAGACAAATTTAAAGGTGTGGAAGTCATTCATTTTAATAGGAGAGGATTAGGGATCAGTTTGACTTTCATGTACTGGAATAGGCATTCAAGATCCCAAACTGTGGCTGGAAAGCAGCCCAAGTGTTTTGAGCAATGGCACTAAAGAAGCATTTGTTTCACCTTTCATTTCTGGGCAGGTTTCTCAGACTTCCTGGGGAAATTGTGTCTATGAGCCTTGATTAGCTACTTTGCCTGTCCGAGATTCTTGCCCTTTATATGACTTAGCTTCACTCACTTCACCTAGTCTTCTTTAACTCTTTTGCTTTGCCTTTATTTTCTATTATCTTCTCAGTAGTCAAATAATTTTTCAAAAATAGTACTTTGGCTCTTTTTGGGTCATAAAAAGTAACACATAATATTTTGATCATTGAAGAACTGGATTCTAATCCATGTTTTGTTGGATATATATGATTCCCTCGATAGGAGAAAATATTTGTAGCTCAGGGTTAACCTGCAGGTCCTTGGTGCTCTCTGAGCTTGGTGGTTTTCTTATTACCAAACTAGACAATATCCTCAGTGCTAGTAGGGAGTGGGGTTTGCTCTTACTTTATATATAGTGTCTTGCCCTGTCAGTATTGGTGGGAAATGGTTTTTGTAATTCTTAGAGTGGGTGGTTGTTTACTGATAGCTTGTTTGTCTGAGTTGGTAGTTCCTTGACTATGGTATTATAAGGACATTGTAAACCCCACTCTCTACTAGCACTGATGATGTTACCTAGTTTGTTAATGAAATGTCTGCAAGAAAACAACCAAGTTCAGAGAGTACCAAGGATCCCTCATATATGATCCCCATCCACCAAACTGTTTCTTTCATGGTATAGAGCATAGGAGGAATTACCAGGTATCCTATTTACCACCGCTCAGGACCTCTCAGATATATTTGCCAACAGTTTATAGCTTATGCCTATATATTCTTTTTGGGGGGGCTGCCATTCTGTTGGGAGGGGGGTTGGTTGATTGGGGAAATGCATTTGACTTGCACTGCTTTGCCCTCCCTCTGTGTGAAAGGAATGTGGCTTGAAAACATCTGTCTTATCTCCAGATGATGGATCCTGGGACCGTTGGGAAACAAAACCAAGAGAGACCTTGGAAAGGGCGCTAAATCACTAGGTTCTCAAAACAAACTAGTACCTATGGATTGTCTGGATTTCAAACAGATGGTTGGACGCTGGGGGGAGGAGACCTGAATTGGTTTTTTGATGTAACCTTTCATACCTGAAATCTCCAGACCTTGATTTGTCTTCCTGCTATCACTAATGCTCAATAAAAGTTCCTTTTGAAACAATGTTTGTTTAAGAATTCTGCTTCCTTGGGAGATCTAGTTGAGGCAGGTCCTTACACCACCTCTATTATGCAGTTATGAATATAAAGGGGTTGGAACTTGTTCCCTTTTGGACAGTCCATGCTAATTACCCAACACACACACATGCACACAGACACAAACACACACACACACTTAAACATATTGTTTTATAGATAATGTAAAGTGTTACCTGTAAGTTTATATCTTTCTGTCTCCCTGCTTGTCTGTCTTTTGCCCTCTTATTTGCCAGTCAACTGTTTATGACATTTGCTATATTTAATAAAGAAACATCAAACTATATTGTTTTCCTAGCTGAACTGAATAGTGTGTTTTTGCTCTTGTCTGGATTTAGGGACTAATCCAGATCAGTTTGCTTTGATCTGGATTTAGGGACAAAATGGGAATATGCTGGATGCAAACTAAAGTGAAATTATTCACAGTAATTTTTCAACATTCAAGTTTGTGCAACAATAACACGAAAGGTCTTTGACATGCCATTGAATTCCTTCTTTTCTTGCTGGAACAGATGAATGAAATTACTGCTCTGAAATTTGAATACATTATGTAAATTAATCCATTTGAAGCAAATAAATTCTGTTTGGGGGCCCAAAAGAAATGGCTGTTATCCTACCATGCATTAAGATCAAGGCCAAATAGCAGCTTTTCCCTGCTCGGTTTGCAAGCTGTAACTTGAAGTCCTGATAGAGCCTTCAGAATGAGCTTTTGTAAACCCATCAGCTCATTTCCTTTCTCCCAAGGGGTGAATTTGTTGTATAGCCTGTCTTGGAGTTGTAATCTAATCCTGTGAAGCATTGCAGATTATATGCACCCTTGAAAAGTAGCAGGGCAATGATGTAAAACATCTTCATTGGTGGAACAGAAGCAGCCAATCACAGGGAGAACCAGAAACCCGAAATATAAATAAAGCTTGGGTTTCAGGTCAGAACACAATCTGCCCTGGATAAAATCCAAACCATTTCATTCAGCTATTTTAACTGCCTTCCGTCATCACCATTATTCATTCATTTACAGTGCAGGTTCGGCTCCCTCTAAACAGAAAGAAACCAAAAATAATAACCAGCCTTCGTATTCATTTCAGTGGGGGAAAGATATTAATCACAAACTTGACACTGTATTTGTTTTAAATTAAAGCTGCTGCTTTAAAGCAGATGCTTCTCCTGAGTGCCTATCGAATGTTTATTCTGCCTTACAAGGATAAGGGGGAAGGCTGGCAATAGCAGCAGCAGCAGCAGCCCCTTCCCTGCTTCTCTTCAGCAGGCTTCATGATAGCACACCCACCTTTCATTTGTGGCTTTGATCAGGCTTTTGTGCTGAGGAAAAGTAAAATTGGGTTGGAACAAGTGGAGCAAGCATAGGGGGCTAAAAGAAAAGCAGTGAACTTTTTTAATGCACCTTTCTTGCATTGTCATTGAAGAGATGGTGGTTGGTTTCTATCTGTATCAGTCGGAAGTGGCTTTTTTTTTTTTTAAGCGTTTCCTTTTGGTTTGCACTCCTGCTTTTGGGATTTTTTTCCCCCCTACCCCTTCCTCTTTCCTTTTAATTTTTTTTTGGCTTTTTTGTATTTTATATATATATTTAAATTTAATAAAGTTTGTTTGGGGGGGGGAATTGAACACAAACCAAACTAAAGGGGCAAAGGACAGGGTTATATTCAGCTTGCCACACATTGTTAGGGTAATCTAGCCTCATTGGATGAAAACTGGTAACAGAAACATTGGAAAGCCTGAACACCCATGGAAGCTGGCAAATAAAAACATTGGCACACTTAGAGTTCAAAACTGAGTACAGCTAGTCCTCAACTTATGAACACAATTGAGCCCAAAATTTCCGTTGTTAAGTGAGACATTTGTTAAGTGAATTCTATTCTGTTCTGTTCTGTTCTGTTCTGTTCCGTTCCGTTCCGTTCCGTTCCATTCCGTTCCGTTCCAATCCAATCCAATCCAATCCATTCCATTCTGATTGCCAGTTGACAAGAATAAAGCTGGAGTCATATCCTAGTGAAGTTAAAAATAGGCTGCTTAAACATTTTATAAAAATATGGTTTGCTGGATCCATGAAGTTTGACCTAAATTAATGATCAAAGAGTTCTAGCCACCAGCTTATAGTACATTGCCCATCTGGTATTTCTATTTATTAAGCACACATGTAAATATATGAATGTTTCTTCTAAGAAATATGTATGTGAATCTGGGAGCAGACTTTTAAAATCCAACTCTTGAAGGTAGATTAATTTACAGTAATCTTTACCAAGATAGTTGAACTCCAAAATAATTGGCTTTATAAAAAGAATTTCAGAGGGTCTGTTTTAAATCAAGATGTTCAAGCAGATCTGTTGATCTGCTGGTTGCCATTCAATAGCATTGACTAATAAATCTGAAGTGTACTATCATGACATACTGAAGATTGGATATTCAGTGAATAAGGGACCATAGAAACACTCATCCAGAAATGTGACGTTTTTAAGGTCAACATTTCTGGGTTTTCAAAAATAAAACATGTGTGTGGGGATTTGTGACATAGATGCTATAAAATCAGAATGGAAGTTCAGTGACCAATGGCCTCCTCTTTTCACAATGAAACCCTTGGGATTGTGGAGAACCAAGTAAACGTGTCGAGGTTTCCTAAAAAAACAGTAGAAATGTGACCATCTAAGAAACTTTATAAACACTTATAAATCTGAATTTTGTAGAGTGGAACGTAGACAGATAAACTAGTTAAAGTCCAAAAATGTTGGAATAGGATTATTCTTAATACAATTAAAATAGCATTATCCTTGATGAAAAATAAGATGAAGCAGAGTTAATCATCTTTACAAAACATCCTTACAGTTATCTTTGTTAATAAGGAACTCAGGATATTTGTAGCTCAGGATACAAATTTACCAGAAGATGTAAATAAGAAGACACCAATTATATGTTGTTTCATTACACTCAGCTACAATGTCCCCTTAAAAAAATGTGTCATTCATTTCTACCCCTTCCCTCTAAATCCTCCAGACAGATTTACATTAATAAATAAAGTTGATTTTAGGAAATCTGATTCATTTCAATTAAAATCCTTAGCACTTATCACAAATTTGATACCCTAAATCAGGCATGTGCAACCCATGGCCCATGGGTAACATACAGCCCTTGTTAGCTGCAACGCAGCTCCACAAATATAATAAAAAATATGAAAAAGAAAGGAAATGTCTTATTTATATTAACTATATTATATATTTTATATGTGGCTCAAGAAATTCCTCTTCACTCAGTGCATTCCAGGCAAGTCAAAAGGTCTAAGTCATGGCTGTCCAAATTTTTGTCTTGCCTGGGCTATGTTGATTGAAGAGGAATTTTGTTACCTTATAAAATATATAATGTAGTTAATATATATAAATAAAAAAACAAGAAACAATAAGACACCACCTATTTCCAATTTACAATGAAGCCCTTTCAGTAGTTCCAAGAAGATTCCACAATCAATTGCACCCTGATTCAGATGACCCTGAGGGCACAGATAAAACCCCAAGTGGCCTCAACAGCTCTCAGGGAGTGCTAATGACCAGATGACTGCAAAGAAATACAATCCTTTTATCCTCCCCAACATCCAGTCTCAACTGTCAGTACCTATCCTTCCATTCCCCCCACTCCCACAATCAGAACTGATGAAGCTTCTTGGATGAGAAGAGAAACATATTCTTCTTCTTCCTCAAGGAAAAAGCAGTCCAGTTGTCTTTTGAAGAAAAAAGCATCTTTGAGACAACTATGACGTGTATGACTGAGAATCTCCACAGAAACAAAAGATAGATTTCCAACATTTTGAAGGATGAAGAACCTGAAAAAACCTTATCCTTTCTGAGAACTCATTTTCTCACTGCCAGTTTTTAAATTTAAAATCTAATTTGTTGAAAGTTCAAAAATAAGTACATCTAAACCCCTCAAATCTGAGTAAGGAACACAGATACCAAATTAATATGGAAATCTGCAGCAATTATTAGACAAGTGGTTGATCCAGTGAAACAGGATGATAAAATAATTGGCAGGATAGTATGGGTAAATAAGTCAGCCAAGATCATATTTATATTTACACTTCGGAACAGACAACAGAAAAGAGGAATAAGTTATCATTATTCTGCTTTTATAAATGGAATTATGGGAAATCTAACATTAACTATGCCATGCCCTGATTTTAATAATAGCTATTTAATAATACTTTTATTATTTTATTTTATTTTATTTTATTATTTATATAATAGATTTGTAAGGCTTCCCAATTCAAAAGGACTCTGGGCATCAGATAATATTAAAAATCATTAATACAATTCTAAAAGTCCATATTACTTCAGCAACCTTTTTTGTTGCCTAAGTTAAACCCTTCTGCAACTGGTGAAACCATTTGTCCCTATTTAAAATACAAATTGCATGGGAACTGTACTGTAAGTCCTACAGGAAGCCCAATATAGTTTTTTAAAACAAAGAAAAGTCTTACGTTCCATCCCCCACTCTCCAGAAAAGAAACTAGTTCCATCTAATTGCCTCACCCATGTGGTCTTCTGACTTGGAAAAAAAATGCTATGAATGCTCTTTGGTTATCAAAAGATTGTCCACTTCTGTTGTATATTAACTAGTTTTCAAAGGCAAAGTAGCTTTCAGATAAAAAGTCTTCTGACAACTTCAGATAAAAGTCATCAAGTATCATACTAATCATTGCTAATCTGCAATTGATATGCAAAGACCACATGACCAAATATGCTAGGTCACACATTTGTTAATTTAGAATTAGATTTCTATGAGCCTTAGCAAAGTTAGTGCAGTAAGCATGTATGCTGGGTGGCGTTGTATTTACAGAGAAGAGAAATAGGAGTCCAGACATGCCACCCATGGTAATAGTTCCTTCTCCTTGAACTACGGATTTATTCATTATTATTATGATTCCCTCCACAGACCCAGTTTTGCCTTTAGGATGATAATCATTTCTTATCACTACTCTGTGGAATTCAGAGAACTCTGCCCTCCTGAAATTTATGAAACTTAGATTTGTAACTAGCTTGTTTCCTTAGTTTCAATTTATGAAATCTAAATCCAGCTCTGATGCTGTATTTAATTTATATAGAATTTTGTTGTGTTACCAGTGATTTGCATAAGAGTTTCTATTTTTAGGAGGTGGTGAATAGCCAGATCTGCAAATAAAGCAAATGACTGCTAGGCAACATCCACAACCAAAAAAAAAAAATACGATGTTAGAAAGCATGATGTACCTTAAAATAAAAAGAAAGTTTCAGTATATAACCTGGTAACCAATATAAATATTTAATTAATGGAAAATTTGATTTGTGAAACTATAAGTCCAAGTAAAACTACAACAAAGGATTAGGTGCTAGGCTTCTATTTTTAGTAAATGAATGTTTCCATGAACAGTTGCCAAAAAAGACGTGTTTCATTCCCACTTCTATATTTCCTGCAGAATTTGACAGTCTAGGGGCATAAAATGGTTAGTCGGGGGAAGTGAAAAAGTAAGTGAGAAGGTGTTATGTGAAGTGAACAAAGGGATGAAGTGCTCTATGCAGATACCTGGATATTTGGCCCAAGTGATGGCCTGTTCAGAAATTCAGAGTGATGTTTAACAAGTTTCAAGCCCAGCTGGGTTTGAAAGTCACACCCAGTTGTTAATAAACTGTTACATTTTGTGGAAAATAGTTTTAAAGCCTAACAGGTTCTTAGGCTTTAAGACAGGTTCTTAATATGGGTTAGACCCCCCCCTCTCCCCCTAATATAATAAAAGTAAAATTTTCCTTAGATCAACTTAGATTTCAAATGAAATCTGATGCCAACAATATAGAAATTTGGTCACCATTCCAGGATATTTGCATTGTAGAACTACACTTAACATTTATTTATCATTATTGTTCAGTCTGGCAATGAAGGGAGGGAGGAAGGGAGGAAGGGAGGGAGGGAGAGAGGAAGGAAGGAAATCAAAAGAGGACAAGGTGGATGGATTTCTCATTGCTAAAATAAACATCCCTTGCTTATCTTAGTTTTGAAGTACTTGAAGGATAAGTATGGTGTCTAAGTATTTTGATCTTATCATTTCTTCATTGGTTTGCAGAAGCTTTCTCCAATGTTGGTACCTTTCAGAAGTGTGGATTTCAATTCCCAGAATTCTCCCATTTACAAAGTCATTGCTGAGAATTCTGGGAGGGTTGAGGAAAACTGACCTGTCATTTGCACTGCTTCCCACATGTCAATAAAAATGCAGAGAAAAATGTCATGCAAGAATTCTCTGTGTGCCTCTTCTACTTCAGGAAGTTTTGTCAATCTGGAAGACTTCATAATGATGGACAAATCAATTGAGGTGGTGAGATAATTCCACCAATAACATCAAAGGAAATATTAAGTATCATCAGAATGAGACATAAGATCAGAAGTGGAAAATCCCTTTTTGTAGCATTTATTATTATGCACTCTTTGAAAGCTTTGATAGAAATATACAATGCCTATTTTTGTTTTTGTTTTTAAGCACACATTTTCCATTCAATGCAGCCTAAACATAATACATGTATAGGTGGTTTACACAAAGATAGATAAACAGAGTGTTCATTCTACTATATGACTTAGGCTTGCTGCTTACTTTGTCAGGGATGAGATCCAAAATCCTAGAGAAAAGCAGAACATTTATCTTAGGCTGAAACCATACTGATTGTATTACATTCCTTTGAAAGTTTCCAGTTGCTGTCATCCATGATAACTGAATCACAAAACTAGCTCAGCCCTCAGCTAATGTAAACATAGTTAGATTGTTTCTTGTTCATTCACAGCCAGGAGAGAACACTATAAAATTAGTCCCATTAATTTAAGAGAACATCCAAAACTTTCATCTGGAATCAGTGTTTAATTAATTCATTTTAGTTTCCTTAAATCTGTGTCACAAAAACTGATGAACTACAAAAAGACACTTCCAAGACAAGGAGTTGAAAAATTCAGCAATCTTTACTTGGCTGTTTGTTGGTGATTTATGTCATGTTTTCAACTGGTATTAACAAAGCTTTTCAAAAAGAAAAGGTTTGTGTGCAATAAAATGCCATGCTACTTGAAGTACCTGCAAATCCCTGCTTTGGGAAACTTTGGAACTTGTGTGTCCTAATCTCCTCTCCATTTTAAAGATAAAAAGCTAAGCTACAAAATAGCACATCTAAGATTCCACTGAGATCAGGTCTTGGTTTGCACATTTCTGCTCTTCTACAACTGAGTGAGAGGTACAACAGCTGCAACAGTTGAGCATCTATTTGTCATGTTTCTTGATGCATCTGCTGCTCCACTTACAGAATTTCCTTCACCACCACCACCAGCCTCCCCATCTTCAAGACATGGTGAGATTATTTTTGGCTCTTGAGATATTTGCTGGAAAGCCAAAGGACTTAGAGAACAATGCCGAACGTTTATTTAATCTGTCGCAAGGATAAATTTGGTCCACAAATTGCTCAGCTACTATGTTTGGTGGTGAAAATAATGCCTTGGCGAGGAAAAGATCTCATCTGCTTGGTTGATTAAAAGAACTTTTCAAAGCCCAGAATGATGTTTCTGTTCTTTCCACATGGATCTGATACCAGCAGAATTAATTCCAGCTGCTAGTCATTGTTAACCTGCATATCTCAAGGCGGGAGATAAGTATGTAAAATAATTATTTCATGTTCTGTTGTACATGTGAACATGCTCTGTTATGCTAGTCTAGACATACCCCACTCATTTAATTGTAAATAAGAAGCCTTTTACTAGATCTCCATGATTAAAATACGGCAGTGCCTAAAAATAAACAGCATAGTGATAATGATTTCAATATTGTGCCAAATACACAATATGGAGAAAAAGAGGCATTGGTGATTCATAGCCACCTACTCCACTTTCATCCATAGTTCAACCATCATTGCGTATTTCCCATTTCTTCTAACTTTGGGTTTTCTCCTTTCATCTGCATTGAAGACCAAAAAGTATCTCTTGTCTTCATTACTCCTTGTCCATTTTGGGATTTATCTTACTAAGAGAGAAAAAAAACCAGATAGTTTGGCACAGGCCATAAATTTTGACAGTAAAATACATTTCCCTAAATATATGTACAGTATTACTCTACAACACTGCTTCCGGTATGGGCGGTCTATTAAACTCTCCGTGCAAGGCAGCCATAGCCTTTCCTAATAATGATATGCAAGGGGAAAAGTCTGCCAAAAGTCATTCTTTTTGTTTGAGCCAATTTTCTCCTACTACCAGGCACCACCAAGAAAATACATTCACATCTGTCAGAAAGAAAGAAAGAAAGAAAGAAAGAAAGAAAGAAAGAAAGAAAGAAAGAAAGAAAGAAAGAAAGAAAGAAAGAAAAGGCCATGAACAATAGGGTCTGCAGACCAATCAAGCAGTTTGAGGCAGCCTACAACAAACTATCTGCTTGTCACAACATTTGTCCACATTTTTTTTCCTGGAGGGCAAAAAAAATATTTGTAGGCTTTCTGGAGGCTGGTACAATGTTATTTTTATTAATGCCATGCTGGGGCAGTATAAGAAAGCGTTCTTCCCTCCATAACATTTTGCTTTGTCTTGAAAGAGCTTTTTGTGGTGTGAAAATTATTATTGCCTTGGTAGACTTGACACTTGCATTAGTAGGAGTTCTCTCCTCTCTCCAAACATAGCCAATTATAAGCATAGTTAGATTGCAAAATCAGATGAACTCATAGAGAAATAGAAAAAGCAAAGCAATTCAATTTTGTTGCAGATCATCTGCATTCTTGTTACGACTTCTTATGACATTACGGCATTTTTGTAGTGTTGAGTGTGTTCTTGTTGGTTCTCCTCTGTTTAGCAAATCACCTCTTACTATTGACTATGGATGGGTAGCTCCTTTTACAAATCATCAGCTATCAGATGCAAACAAAGCCCAAGCATCTTGCAATACTCAGGAACCAAACTCCCCTAATTCATATCTCCATCCTACTGAAAACTGCAGTTTTGGAAAGGCTGTTTTTTTTAAAGAGTAGAGTATGGGAGCCACCAGAAGCAAGTCCCAATGTGGATGTTGCAAAAATGACAACTTGCATGTAATGGCATTAATGACTTGTTTAATCACTTTCCCCATTCCAGTGGATCTCTGTGGAAATCCTGATTTTTTTCATCAAAGGTGTGAGAAATTGAAGCTGAGAAAGCTTTTGTGGTTAATAAAAATAGGCTGCTGCTGAAGGAAATGCAAAACTGTAAGTGACATGTTCATAGCAAAAATTATGAAGACTGTCAACATGCCTAATAATCTAGCTGAGAATGAATAGTGATTAAAGGTGAGGATTTTTGGTTTTAAAACAGAGTAATGGAAGAAGTTGTATCTCCTCTTTAAGACTCTAAATGTTTGGGTAAGTAGTAATGTAATGAATTAATAATATTATTACTAAATATGAAATGTATGAAAAACATACAAAGGACAAAGTAAGACTGATTTCACATCATTTAATTTTAAACTGATAAATAGCTTTTTCAGATATGAAAGACAAACAATTCCAGCTATATGTTAACAGAGTATTAAAAGAAGAGTTATCACATGCACACACATCAATTCAATGCTGCAGGCAAAATCCTATTTTTGTAACTCTTTGGAAAACAACCCTGCAAGTGATAAAATGTTTGGAATAATGGTGAGTGTAGAGATTTATGAAATTTTTATGTCTAAGTCAGTTTTTTCTGTTTTATCCTATGGAAAAGCACCATAATTACAACCAATATATGGGGCAGAAAATTCAGATATAATTGTAACATTAGTAACATTTTAAGATGAAAGATAAAACTAACAAGAAGCTTATATTTAAAATGAAGATGGAAGAAAAAGGAAAGATATAAGAAAAGAACAAAGCCAAAAGCAGTGAAAGTATGAAAAAATGGCTTCTAGTTTTCTTTTACGGCAGTTATACATATAAATTAACTTTATTCTATGGTTATATCATTGCTTACTTTTTTAAAAAAAGAATCTACTTATCCTACTCCAATTCTTATAGACTCTGTTCAAATTATATTCAGATGAAAAATTCAATATAAAAAGAAAACATACATAATGCAAAAGAATATAAATAAGGTACCTAAGAAAAAATAAGGCCAACACATTCAGACATGGTGATTGGTGACTGTTCCAGACATGTATTGGAAAGGATCACAGAAAATGATAAAATCTTCCTAGATTATTTTTTTGTAGATGTCAAAATATACCCCAAAATCTTCTCTAAGTCTTTGGTCCCTCCTCCTGAACCAATGCTTAAGGTAAAAGGGATAGGCCTCTGTTCATAACCACAATTGCACCAAAGAGATGAAATGATCACTATCACACAATGCTCTGTTTTTTTCTCGTGATATAGCATCACACACAAGCATTAAGGGATGGAGTCTGAATTATCATAAAGCCTACATTGTTGCTTGCATCCTAAAGGATGACTACGAATGAAGTGGTTGGTTAACCCAATCTTCTTCCCTTCATAAAGATAACACTCAAACTACAAAGTAGGGCTTATTGAAATGAAACACCTCCAAGCTACTTAGCCCAACTCACTTATTCAGATCAAAAACTGATGTACCTTTGGCCACTAGGCCCAAAGCAGAACATCGCATCAGATTTTTCTGTTTAAAGAAAGTACATTGTACCCCTGCTTTGCAGCCACACAGTCAAACAATTTTAATAGAAGAAGGATGAATTATATTCGAATGTATTACTTCTAGAGCAGACATGTCAAACACAAGGCCCATGGGCTGGATCTAGCCCGTGGAGGGCCCAGATTTGGCCTGCAGGGTTGCCCCAGAGATGGCAAGGGAACAGTCCTGCTGCTGCAGCCCTGGCCCACCCCAATCTGGCTGGGCGTCCCACCGGCACATGCACAGGAGACAGCTCGGTGGCTGGAGATGCACAGCAGCAACTGCAGCTCATTTGCCTCACCCCACCCTGCCCCTCCTGGACTCGCCTTGTCAGGCCTGGCTATATCCCATTTTGCTGCGCATCTCCTCTTCTTGTCCACCTCTGTTTTGCTGGGCCACAACTCACCATGCCTGGCCCCATTTGCTGGGCCTCACCTCTCCTCATTCAGGCCATGGAGTTCTGTCAGCCTCATGCCCCAGGGCTCGGGGTGCAGCCATCCTTGATGGGGTGGGTCACACATTACTGACTGACAGTTCCAGGCTGTGGGTCTGCATGCGGTGTGAATGCATTCCCCTCTCTGGCCCTACCATAGGACCAAGAGGGCGACCAGGAGCTGGCCCCTGCCAACGCTCAGCTTGTGCCACAGCGCACTCCCATCTCCTTGCCTTTCATCCCATAGGCTGGCCGGGCAGCATGGAGGGAGGAAGGAAGGAAATGGGAATGATAAAGAGGGAGTCAGGGAAGGGGGGAGGGAGGGAAATGAAAAGGAAGGGAGGAAAGAAGGAGATGAGAATGAGAAGGAAGGAGGCCAGGAAGGAAGGAGGGTAGGGATGGAGGAAGGAAGGAAGGAAGGAAGGAAGGAAGGAAGGAAGGAAGGAAGGAAGGAAGGAAGGAAGGAAGGAAGAAAGGAAGGAAGGAAGGAAGGAAGGAAGGAAGGAAAGAGATTGGAATGAGAGGAAGGCAGGGTCTGAGAGATGTCCTGCCTTATCACTTGGCCACCAGCAGCCTTGCTGCTCTTTTGCCATCCCTTTGCCCCCTCCTCCTGGCCTATCCTGGGGTCTCCCATCCTATTGATAAGGATGCTTTGGTTACAAAGCCAGGTCTCCTTGCATGGAGACAGAGTGGGTCTCCTTCTGACCCACACATTTTGCCCTCCTGCACCCACCATGAGTAACTTGGCCAAGGAGAGCAAGCACAGCAGCAGCAGCCTTGAGGAGGAGGTAAGTGCAGCTGGGGGCCCTCTTAGGGAAGTGGAGCTGTGGGGTCCCAGCACAACAGGAACTTGAAGGCTAGGCTGGGCTCTGGGCAGCCCATGCCACTGTGCAGGACCCTCCACAGCCTGAGAGGGACAGTGAGGCTCCTCCAGTGGACCATGCCATGGTACTCACACCAGTCCCACCTCCTTCCACCAGATACCCCCAGATCTGCCCCAGTCCTTCACAGGCACCCGTGACGCAAGCGATGTCAAGCTGGCCACACCCAACCAGTAGGCCATGTCCACCCCATCCACGCCCAGCCAGTGGGCCATACCCACCCATGCCATACCCACACAGCCCCCTGAGGGCAACCACAATGCTATGCAGCCCTCAATGAAATTGAGTTTGATACCCCTGTTCTAGGCTATTCCCCTATTTACATTGTTTGGTCTATCTAAACCAATTGAAAGAGAACTTTCCCACTTCTACTCAGGTTAAAAAGCAAGCCAGAAAGATGATGTAAAATGAATAAAATAACCTTAGGCAAAAACAAATTAACCAGAGGAAGAAAAAAATCCCAGTTCCCAGCTTGACTAGCCTTGCTGCAGCACCTCCAGATAGCTCCAACTGATGTAGAACAGCAAAATTTTAAACATGCTCATTGGGCAATGTCTTCATGCACAGGATGGAGACAAATTCAAACTACATTATTAGATATGGGTTTTTGATGGCTGAGATCATTTTACATCCTGTTTTAGTTAATGGTCAGTGCTGGACCCAAAACAAGTATTCTGGCTATTTCCCAATGTGCAAAATCTATCTACACATACAAATATCTCATTGGATTGAGGAATATGAGAATTATACGCTGGCTGCAGAAACATGTTGTAAAGATGGTTGGGATATAAGCCAATAAAACAACAAATTAAAAATGGGTTAGGGAATAGTTTTATAATTTTATTATTTATTTCAATCTGACCACTATTATATTTTTAAGTTTCTTTCATTGGTAACACTCACAAATGTATTAATCTCCAATGGATTCCAAAGAAATACAATTTCTAACCTAACCCAAAAGGAAACACCCTCCAAGAACTGAGACTTAGAACAGTACAACGACATCGCCCTCCTCCCCTACATCAAAGGCACCATAGATAAAATCAGCAAAATTCTCCACAAACACAATATCAAGACAGCCTTCGGCACTGACCAAAAAATAGCCAACATCTTAAGAAACCCCAAAGACATGATCCAGCTAGAAAACCAAGGAGTCTATGAAATACCATGCAAAATCTGCCCAGCCACACACATTGGACAAACTAATAGGAGAATAAATGCACGCATTGCAGAACACAAGAACGCAGTCAGAAAAGAAGAAAAAACTTCCTCCCTCTTCCAGTACCTTAAAGCTACTGGACATGAAATTAATTTTGAAGGAACCAAACTAATCTCCAAAACTGAAAACCACAACAAGAGAATAACTATGGAAGCTATTGAAATAGAAAAACACCCCCACAACATGAATAAACATGACTATACCTCCCACCTACCAGACATCTGGAAACTAGCCCTAATCAACAAACAAGTCCCAACCACAAAAACTGACACCGGACCCAGAACAACACAGGATGCCACAATCATTCACCCTCACCAGACCCAAACCCAAGCCCAAAGCCATCCCTCAGACGAAATGCAACCACCATTCAGAAGCCAAACCACGACGACATCACCAGCTGCTGCACCTCCCTCCGATCCCCACACAAAGCAAATGGACACACACCATGAACTCAGAACTAGACCGCTAACTCGGTATATACCAAAGCCCGGTATGTTACATCACAGCCTTCTGCTCTGGACATCACATCACAGAACTCAGGAGATTACAATGCTAAAACTCAGGATGTTACAACACAGCCAACCACCCAGGATGTTGCAACACAGAACTCAGGATATCACTACACCAGATCTCAGGATGTCACCACACGGCCCATTACCCAGGTCGTTACAACACAAAAGACTAATGGGCACACAGCCAGCACCTCAACTACTCAGAATGTTACAAAATAGCTGAACAATCCGCAAACAATGGCTCCAACACAGCCAACCAATCCACCCACAGTAACAAAGCCAGCACTGCATCCACTCCCACCAGTATTTATAGAGAGATGGCAGCTCCGATCACACTTTGCTCACACAGGCACGAAGCCGAAGACCCCAGCCTGAAGATGACGAGTGGAACCGCGTCGAAACGTTGCCAAGATACTCTCAATCTTACACAGGAAAAGACCTGAATACACAATAGAGCCACTGAACTCTGGGATAGAAAAAACTTTTAATAAATACAACTTAGCTTTCGTCAATCCTCTGTTGACATTGTCAGAGTTGGTAATCAATGTCAACAGAGGATTGATGAAAGCTAAGTTGTATTTATTAAAAGTTTTTTTCTATGCTAGTTCAGTGGCTCTATTGTATTTTAATGAATATACCTGGGATTCAAGTTGTAATTAGTGTGAAATAGCTATCCCAGTCCTCCTTTAACTCTTTATTAGCAATCCAAAAATTTTAGCACACAAATGATCTCGCAGTAGCGACTGCTGCCTGTGGATAGCCTTAGATTGGGCTGATACAGGCAAAAGATTTCTTCCTCCTATATTTGGGCCGACAGGGTGCATCAAAAAAACACTCAAGACATATATATATATGTGTGTGTGTGTGTGTGTGTGTATAACAGAATACAATATATTAATCAGCTTCAACTAAAAGAAACCTTTCTGTGAAAGGGAAAAGTGCTTAAATACAGTAGAATGTCAAAATCCATGGCATAAGAAAAGCAGGTGTTTTGCAAAAGAGCACTCTTCTTTCCTGAGTGATATGGCATGAAACCCCATCTTTATTCAAGATGAATCAGTGAACTAGTGAATCAGATACAGTCATCTTTAGAAACTCAAATGAGGCTATAAAGTAGTCTCAGATACAAGCATCATTGCTATTCACTGACCCCAGAAATCATATCTTTCTATGATTTTATTTACATAAAGTCAGGCTGATATTATTTTTCAGATTCCTAGAAAACCACAAATAGGAAAGAGGGAGAATGCGTTATAATCTCTATTTTTAAGCCTTAATTAATACTTCCTGAATTAAGAAACAAATTGGACTGTAGTTATCTGTTAGACTGCATATGCCTATTAGTTTATTATTGTCATGGAAAATTTAAGAATGTACTCCTATCCCTCACTTCTCCAGTTATATTTTAACTGTCTAAAAGAAGCTTTTTGAATTAATTTATGGATGATGGTACATGCATCTGCAGGTAATGTTTAGTTTGGTCAAGAAAGTTATATATAAAGAGAAGCAATTTTGATTTGTAACCTAAAAATTGGACAAAGAAGTGCTAGAGTATTTTTTTTTTACACTACATTTCATCTGTTTCTGAAGTCTTTCTGGAAGGAAAACAAAAGGGACTAGAAGAAATCTTATCTACTATACCATTTCTTATCCAATAGATCTCCTTTTGAAACATTAGTATACAATAAATATAGCTCCTTCCTTGCTCTGTCAGATTGTCAAAGAAAACAGCAGAATGAGTGAGTGCACTATAGACGCCTGTTTGTAACTGACTTGCTATAGACAGGGTTTTTTTCTAGCTATCAGGCTTAAATAATGCATAAATATATCTTATTAAATGTGCATGGAATATTTATAGGGAAAAATGCCACGGAAGTTGAAAGATTGCCTTCATTTCCAATTCCCTTTAGGTTAATCAATTAATTGAGCGAGACTTAACTCTGTTTAGAGCCAAATGTTGTTTTTCTGTTCTACTTGAAAGATTTCTTCAATAGGCACTATTGAAATGTATCTGCATGCAAAGTAACAATAAGATCAAGATCAAGGGGACCCATTGAACAATTTACCTTAATTCCTGCTAACTTTTGCCATTGCTTACAGGTGAGTGCCAGGAACATGCCACTATTAGCTATAGCAAAAAAAAAAAACCTCAAAAGATGTATAATGAATTAATTCATTACATAATGAATATATTCATTTATTTTTGCAACAGATACTTCTCAAAGAGCAGACTAAAATAGAAATTAGAATATAACTTGGGAACTGACCCACCCAACAAAGTTTAAACAATTTAAATTATTCCAAATAAACATGAATTCAGAACTTGATTTAGAAAATAGTGATTGGTTTTTGTTTTGTGTGTATTTCTCTCTCTCTCTCTCTCTCTCTCTCTCTCTCTCTCTCTCTCTCTCTCTCTCTCTCTCTCTCTCTCTCTCTCTCTCTCTCTCTCTCTCTCTCTCTCTCTCTCTCTCTCTCTCTCTCTCTCTCTCTCTGTGTGTGTGTGTGTGTGTGTCTGTGTGTTTGTGTGTATTTGAGAGAGAGAACTCATTTGAAGTAGGATGTTAGTAGCATCCCCAACAATATTTTCTGTCTCCAGTTGAAATTCCTTTGCCAAGTTCTGCCTCGGCTATGTAATTTGGGAATTTAGTATAAGAAAATAGGAGGTGTTATACTACACCCCAATGGAAGAAAATATTTACAGTGGTATGTAATGTGTCTTTATGTGTGTGTGTGTGTGTGTGTAATCACTGTTGCTGGAAGCACATCTGATTGTAACCTGAGATCTCTCTTTATCACTTTCCTTCAAATAGCTAACCACTGCTAATATGTCATCCTCATTCTCTTTCTTGCTAAACATTCTTTATCCACTTTTCTTTTCCTTTCTTCCTCCAACCATTTCCTTTTCTTTTTCTCTCTTTTTTCTCTCCCAGCCTAATCTTTTGTTTTTGTTTTATTAGTTTTCATAAACTTTCTCCCTTGCTCACTTATTCATTATAATATTCCATCAGTTTCTATTTTTACAGTGTAAATAATAATGGTAAATATTATTTATTTTGCCTTCCACTAAGAGCCCTAGTGGCGCAGTGGTTGGAATTAGTGGTGGGATTCAGCCAGTTTGCACCACTTCGGAAGAACCGGTAGCTAATGTTTTGTTGCCCAGGCCCAGAATGGACTTCCAGAAGCTGCATCCACACAGAGAACTGATTGTTCACATATTTGAATCCCACCACTTGTTAGAATGCAGTATTGCAGGCTAATTCTGCCCATGCCAGGAGTTCAATCCTGGAAGGCTCAAGGTTGACTCAGCCTTCCATCCTTCCGAGGTCAGTAAAAAGAGGACCCAGATTGTTGGGGCCAATATGCTGATTCCATAAACTGTTAGAGAGTGCTGTAATGCACTATGAAATGGTATATAAGTCTAATTGCTAAATGGTATATAAGTGCTATTGCTACTTACAGTAGATCTATATGTGTATCTGTTAGTATACACCATTTGGGCGGGGAGCTATTTATCACCCATAATGTGTGAGGCCAATATTTTTTAGGAGAGAGAAGACAGAGCTGGAGGCACCAGTTTCATGCACCTATTGAATGACAATTGAAAATCAGGTTGTATGAATTGTTCAGAAGACTACAATGTTTTAGGGAAAGCAAAGAGGAATAAGAGGAAAAGGCTAGTTGCTGCAGGGCTAGTGGTCACTATCTATTCCCAACAAAGTAAAAGTGGTTCCAAAGGAAGGACAGAGAAGCCACATGGCTCATCTATCTATGGCAAAATGGAGAAGGTTGTAATGATGATCTTTTGCCAATATGTTAATGGTGATGCTCATGCCAGTACCAAGCCCTCTATGTCCAGAAGCAGGATCCAGGCAGTGTATATTTGAAACCATTTTGAACTGGCAGTAGATCTCCACTGCCATCTCTATACATTGGAAGAAACATCTGAGCTTGTGGAAAGCAAGCAGGGCATCACAGTACCTGCTGATGCAGCCAAAGTAGTGGCATTAGGTTGTTTTGTTTGTGACAAAGGCCAAGAAATTTGACAGCCAAGACAAAAGTATTTCAGCAGAATGGAAAGTTTGTGCAACTTCTACTTTCCCAGTTTCCTTCAGCAAAGCAAACTTGATACGCTCCCACGGATGACCAGTGGTAGAGCAAGGACAGGTCCACCATGTGGCAGTTTTCAGTGCCAACACACATATCATAGTACTGAGCAACAGCAGCAGCAACAGCGACCAATCTTAGCCTGGGGTGATAATGATGATATAAGGAGTGAGTTTCTCTGGAGCAAATATGCTGGGAAATCATAATTAAATGACATATGTGAACCAAGTTGTACAACAAAATCTTTTAATGAGTTACTTTGGAAGAACAGAGATATTGCTTCTCCCATGATAAACTGTGGTAACAAGCAGTCTGCCAATGGAGCACACAAGTTTAAAGTTTTCATTGTAGACTTTTCTAAATCAAAAGACCATTTTTCTTATAAAAGAGATATCAATTTTTGCTAAAAAAAGGTTCAACAGTGGCAACACTATGGGCACATGCACCCTCAATATGCTAACCTCTTCACAGCTGACCTAGGACAATGCTTTCTTAAACCTCATCCTCCAAATCCCTTCTGTTACTTGAGATTCATTGATGACATTTTAATCACCTGGAACCACAGAATAAGACAGAAAGGAATCAAATTCCAAATTTTCATCAAATAACACAGAAATGAATCTCTCATCAAATTCCAAATGATGTCAACAATTTCTACCCTACCATCATCCTTAGCTTAGACCTATCTACAGAACAGGTACACTTCACTTTAAAACAACATGATGGATGCATAAATGCCACATTATACAGGAAATTTACAGATTTACAGCAGTGCATGCAACATGCTTCCAGTGTCCTGTCAGAATACATCACTAAATCAATCACCCATAACCAGATTCTATGCTACAACCACATTTCTTCTGACCCACTTGAGAGTGATGCTCAACTAATGGAATTAAATCAGGCATTCATGAACTGAATTATCCATCCAATGAGATCAATAGACAAGTCAATAGAACTATTAAATGACAAACCACAGAAACAGAACAATAGAAAACCATTTACCTACAGTTCACAGCTCAATCCACTCAAACAAATTATTAATAAGCTATTAGACAATGACACTGCATTTTCTTAGGCACTAGGTGATAGGACCATACTTGCATACAGACAGTCTGGAGCAGATTCCACAAATAACTTGAAACAGGACATGATGCCTACATACAAGTAAGTCATTGCAACAAACCTAGGTGTCTACTTTGACCACATATATACACCAATAGCCTCAATGAGTTCAAATACAAGATTAGAGGTGCCTTCACATGCTTTTCCTCTAACATGGCATATGTCATTGTCTGCCAGCAATGCCTCTCTATATTCTACGGAGGACAATTTTTAGAATTAATGGGCACTAAATTAACATCAGGATCCAAAATAAGAACAAAATAATATCAGAACATTTCAACGTCCCAGGATACTCCCCCAAAGTGAGTATTGTGGAAAAGTGGGACTTGAAGGGCACCATCAAATTGCTGAAATCACATACATCAAAAGGTTTCAGGCAATGTCAGAAGATCTCAACAGGCACAATGGGTTTTAACACATTACAATTGTTAATTGATAAATATTGCATTTTTTGGGACATATAATCTGAATTTTCATAAGCAACCTATTTTTTCCTCCCTTTCCCTCCCTTTTACCTCCTACCTTACTTTAAATCCTATATCAAACTAGCTGTTCTAAGCATCTGATGTAGTTCAGGAAAGCTTAATTAACTGAGAAAGGTGCTACCAGACTCCTCCTGATCTTTTTGCCACCATTGATTAATACAGCTCTCCTCTTACAATGCATATGTAGTATACTGTAATTGTTAAGATATGATAGAATAGAATAGAGCTGGAAGGGACCTTGGAGGTCTTCTAGTCCAGCCCCCTGCTCAAGCAGGAGAACCTATACCATCTCAAACAAGGGACTGTCTAGCCTCTTCTTAAAAATCTCCAGTGATAGAGCGCCCACAATTTCTGGAGGCAATATTTCTGGATAGCCTATCCATTGCATTTCACTGATCTAGTTTTATTTATTCTAGGTTTCCAGAACTTCAGTTTTGCAAGTCCAGATGCTATAATACTACACTTTTCATATGTTTTTCACTGTTATCAGATCCATATTCCGACCATAGTGATATGAATTTATATATATGCTGGATAAAGCAATGTGATAAAACTAACAAGTTCCAGAAAAGTTTAAGGAATATATCATACCATGTTCCTTTAATCATCCTGCTAAATCATGGTCAGTAACGTACTATTCTTCTTCAGGCTTTCGCCGATACAAATCAAAACACTAAATAGAAGTTTTTCTCAGATTAGTCCTTCATTTATTGAGGATCTCAAAGTGGGAAAGCGTAACCAGGACTGGACTTTAGAACTGGTGTAAAGAGCTTGAGGGTTCAATGCAATGTTATATTTGAAATAAATGAGCATGTGTGGGAGAGACTAAATACAGGGCTGGATTAAGATGAATTTCTGCAAAGTGAGATAATAAAAACTATGTCTATATAGTTAATCTATATATTCAGAATTTGAATTTTAAATGAATCTGAAAGAAACAAGGTGGATACAAAAGTCAACAAAAAGTAAAATCTTGCTTAAGAGAATGACCCTTTCAATCTATCTGTTGCTTACACAAAAGTATGTCACCCTATACTGACTTTTATAGTAGTTGTGACTAGGTGATTACAGCCCTACCCCCTTTTAAATATGTGCAATGAGCATTGCATGCCTGTAAAAAGGAGTAGGACTCTGTTGATGCTGACTATTCTGAAACCAGTACCATTCATGCAGATGCCCTGAACTGATTGATCTTGCTTGCATGTTCTGTTGATTTAAATTGAACTTGACCATAAAACTCAACAACCTCCTCTTATTTGCATCAGCAGTTAAAGCATAAATTTGGATTGCTGTTGTATTATATTAAAGGCTTGCCCATGAAGTTGAATAGATATAGTTCAGTCATTGACTGCTTTGTGGCTAGGTCTTTGCTATATGCTTCCTGACTATAAGGACAATGTTGTCCTTCCTTCCTTCCTTCCTTCCTTCCTTCCTTCCTTCCTTCCTTCCTTCCTTCCTTCCTTCCTTCCTTCCTTCCTTCCTTCCTTCCTTCCTTCCTCCTTTATTATTCAGGTGCCCTGAGTAATAAAACAGTATGATGTTGTGACTGCAAGTGTCTAATTCCAATCCATTTCAGTCTGATGATGCCTAAGACGTTAATATATAGTTGATTCGGGTCATCTTTCACTGTGCTGAGTTTTCTCATGTTCATGTATCTTACATTCCATGTTCCCACTGTAATTCTGTCTTTGCAACTTCAAATGGCAACATCAGCAATTAGACATCTGGAAGGCTTTAATCTAGGCACATCAGAAATATTATCATACTTAGAAAGAGTCTCAGCTCTTCATCAGTAGCATGTTAACTGCTATCCAACATAAAGTGATCATCATATAGTAATATGTCATCAATTTTTTTTTCTCTATTGAGGCAATTTCCTTGGTAAAATATAGGAGTGGTTTAGCATTGCTTCATTTTGTGCAATATAAAATGACACCTTTGCCATAGATCATCTGCTTCCAGCATCTTGCAATATTGCCGCCTTTCCAATATAAGGGTCTTAGATGGACAGTGGGATGTATTGAGAAATTCTGCTGGCTATTCTTTGCTGAACTATCCCTTAAGTAACCCTCCACCATAATGAGACAGCAGAGTTGGCTTTATAGGGGAGGGGAGAGAAAGTTAGTATTATTATTAGGTAGTCCTTCAGGTTCTGCTGTTATACAGTTCATCTGTGAACATGGCTCTGCCATCCCAGTCTGGAATCATACCGTAGCATTTAGCACAATGGGAGCATTGGAAGTCTGGGGGGGGGGTTGCTATTCTGTGACACTGCTCACAATTTTCCACCAGTTTTTGGCAGTGCCTGTCTTCAAAGCTGGTGTGGGGTTCATAGGACAGGGCTCAGCAGTGGGTTCTGTCAGCAGCTGCAGCTTCCAGTTCCATTGACTTGATGTCACAGTGGCATAGGGCTTTCTTCACAGCATCTTTGTAGTGCTGCAAATATTTGAAGCTGTTTACATTTGTCAGCCGAGTATCATCAACAGTGATTTCTGGTGAAGGCGGATAGTCAAGCCAAACAGCATACCGGTAGCAGTTTAAGATCAACTGTAGACCACTGTCTTTGTGTGCCAGACACACACAATCATCATCAAGAGGGCTTTTTGAAGGATTATGGAGCAAAATAGCAAAGCTCAAACTCCCTCCTTCAAATCTTGGACAGCATGTGACAACATGCATATGAAGAACAGATTGAACTGGACATGGCTAGTACACTACCCTGTTTCACCCCATTAAAATGGCAAATGCAACTGATCTATCACCATAATAAAAAAAATTGTCCTGTCATTCCATTGTGGAGCTGCGGAATCAACTTCACATGAATTTTCTCAGGAAGCCATAACATCTCAGAGCAGTGGTTCTCAACCTTCCTAATGCTGGGACCCTTTAATACAGTTCCTCATGTTGTGGTGACCCCCAACCCCCCATCCAACTGGCCGGCGAGGGGGGGCAGGAAGGTCGCTCCGCCAGCTCCGCCCAGCCTGGTAGGAGAAGCACTATTCCTCTCCCTCTTTGTCTCTTTCTTTCCTCTCTCTTTCTCTTTCTCTCTTTCCTCTCTTTCTTTCCTCTCTTTCTCTTTCTCTTTCTCTTTCTCTTTCTCTTTCTCTTTCTCTTTCTCTTTCTCTTTCCTCTCTCTCTTCTCTCTCTTTCCCCTTTCTCTTTCTCTCTCTCTTTCCTCCCTCTTTCTCTTTCTCTCTTTCCTCTCTCTTTTCTCTCTTTCTCTTTCTCTTTCCTCTCTCTCTCTTCTCTTTCTCTTTCCTCTCCCTCTTTCCTCTCTCTTTCCCTCTTTCCTCTTTTTCTTTCATCTCCCCCCTCTCTCTTTCTCTCTCTCTTTCCTCTCTTTTTCTCTCTTTCCTCTCTCTTTTCTCTTTGTCTTTCCTCTCTCTCTTTCTCTGTTTCCTCCCTTTATCTTTCTCTCTCTATCCCCTCTCTTTCTCTTTCTCTCTCTCTTTCCTCTCTCTCTTTTCCTCTGTTTCTCTCTCTTTCCTCTCTTTCTCTCTCTCTCTTACAGCAGCATCGTCGGGGATCCCAGCTGCCCCGGGCCTGGCCTCTGCCGTGTCCTCAGCTGAATGGGTGGGGAGGGGGAGCAAGACAGGAGGCAGTGGCAGCGGTGGCAGCGGTGGCCACTGCTGCATTGTTGGGGGTCCCCGCTGCCCCTGGCCCGGCCGTCGCCCCCACGCTGTCCGGCCTCGTCCTCTGTCCATCGATGGAGCCACAATGGGGGCTGGTGCCGTGTGAGCCACCAGCCCCTCCACCAGCCCAGCTGCTCCCCCCAGGCACCCCTCTTCCTCCTGGCGCCCACCCGAGCCACCTTGGGGGCAGCAGGAGGAAGGAGAGAAGGGCGAAAAAACCACTGCCACCACCCCAGCTGGGACTCATCGCTGCCCGGCCTCGCCCTCTGCCCATCTGAAGGAGCCACAGTGGGGGCTGGTGCTGCACAGCCCCTGCCAGCCCCTCTGCCAGCTCGGCTTCTCCCCCCAGGCACCCGTGTTGCCCTGGCGCCTGCGCAAGCCGCCTGGGGGGGCATCAGGAGGAAGGAGAGGAGAAGGGCGAGAAAACCACTGCCGCCATCCCAGCCAGGAATCCGCGCTGCCTGGCCTCACCCTCCACCTATCTGATGGAGCTGCGGTGGGGGCTGGTGCTGTGCAGCCCACCAGCCCCTCTACCAGCCCAGCTGCTCCCCCCAGGCACCCCTTTTGCCCCAGCACCCACCTGAGCCACCTTGGGGGCAGTAGGAGGAAGAAGGGGAGGAGGAAGAGGATGGCAAGGAAGCTGCTGCCAGCACTGGGCCCCAGGAGGCAGCTCTCATCTCCTACCTTTGCTCAATCTCCTTCTTCCTTCCTGGCAGCCTGGATTCCAGCATGCCTTCCCGGCCAGCAGGGCCAATGGTTGGGCTGGCTGGGGATCGCAAGGGCTGGTCTCCCTTGGGCTGCAGCTTGCGGGATGGCTGGCACACTCAGTAGAGCTTCCAGCGGGCTGCTCCTAGCAGGGATCCCGGGGCTTCCCCGGACAACTTCAAGGCCATGAGGCCCTGGCCGTGCTTCTCCCAGTGGGTGGCGCACCCTGGCGCAGGGCCAATCAGGAGCCCTGCAGGAGGTAAGTCCACCTGAGAGAGAGAGAGAGAGAGAAGGGAAGTGAAAGTGCCTCTCTGTCTCTCTCTCTGCAAATGGTGGAGGAGGCCATGCGGAGACGGATGCGGAGCAGTGTCTCGGTACCTAAGACCATTGGAAATATGTGTTTTCCGATGGTCTTAGGCAACCCCTGTGAAAGGGTCATTCTACCCCCAAAAGGGTCGTGACCCACAGGTTTAGAACCGCTGTCTCAGAGTGATCCAGAGAAACTCACTGTTTAGTGTGTCAAATGCCTTTGTCAGGTTAATGAAAACAGAGTAAAAAGAGGTTTGTTCTGCTCAATGTATTTTTCCTGGTCTCAGCTCACACTAAATATCATGATATATTAATAACTAGCAAAAATAGTTTATTTATCTTTTATAAAATCAGTATACTACAGTATATAGCATATATAGCTGGCGCAGCCTATGCTTACAGTATGCACTGTACAGTATATAGTATGCACATCCGGTGTACAGCGGAGACCGCAAGCGTAGTTGGCACTGGCCACGCCTACTGGATACGCTGCACAGCATATAGTGGAGACCACAAGCATAGTTGGCATCAACTATGCCTACTGGATATGCTTTACAGCATACTGCGGAGACCACAAGTGTAGAGTATACCGTATACTGTATCCAGTATGTATAGACTGCACCGGCAATGCTTACAGTATCCACTGTACACTATGCAGCATATCCAGTATGCATAACTGGCACCGGCTATGCCGCACAGCATATCCAGTATGCATAGCCGGCACCAGCTATGCCTCCCTGGACACAATGTACAGTACATACTATACGTAGGTGGCTCCAGCTACGCTTACAGTATACTGTATACAGTATACAGTATACTGTATACTTTATGAGTAGCTGGCACCGGCTATGCATATTGTATACTGTATACTGAATATGTACATTGTATACTGTACACTGTATACTGTACAGTGTACACTGTATACTGTAAGCATATTCGGCATCGGCTACGCATTCTGTATACTCTATAATGTATATATTATCCAGTATACATAGCTGGCGCTGTCTCCTCTTATAGCATATACTATACAGCGTATGCAGGGAGGCATAGCTGGCACCTGTACAGCTGTGCAGAGATGGCGAGGCATAGTCGGTGCCGGTTACGCCTCCCTGGATATGCTGTACAGCTGCTATGCCTCCCCAGATGTATGGTATACTTTATGCTTTAAGAGGAGGCGGCACTAGCTATGCCTCCCTGGATACGCTGTACAGCTGCACAGAGGAGATGGCCTTCTAGATACAGTATATGGTATACTCTATGCTGTAAGCGTAGCCAGCACCAGCTACGCATACTGGATACTGTATATGGTATACTCTATGTGGTAAGTGGTACTGGATACTGTATACATGTACAGTGTACAATATACAGTATACGTAGGTTGGGCCGGCTATGTTTACAGTATACAGTGTACATTGTACAGTATACGATATACAGGATACAGTATATAATATACATAGATGGTGCCATCTATGTTTACAGTATACACTGTACAGTATACAGTATGCGCATCCGGCGTACAGCGGAGCCTGCAAGCGTAGCCAGCACCGGTCACACCTACTGGATACTCTGTATATCATACAGCGGAGACTGCAAGTGTAGTTCGCACCGGCCATGCCTACTGGATATGTATTACAGCATACAGTGAAAACTGCAAGCATAGCCAGCGCCGGACATGCCTACTGGATATGCTGCACAGTGTACAGCAGATACCGTAAGTGTAGCCCACACCAGCTATGCATCTTATAACACTAATAAATTATTTCTCAAAAGTCCATTAAGGGTTACCAGATATAGCAACATATCCCATTTTAATCTTGATCAAATAAACCAACTTTATATTCCTTTCTTTTACTTTTAACAATCTTTTTTTTATTAAATATTTTTATTGGTTTTTTTTACAATTTTAACAGAAAAAAGAGACTAGTCATATCAAATCATAGTATTAAAATAAACAATCATCCATAAACAGAGCATAAATACATTTTCCAATCATCTAATGATAATAACTCAACTGAAAATAAACATCTCAAACAAATAACCTTCATCGTTCTCTATCTCCATCCTATTATTCCCCCTTCTTATCAACTTCCACTTAAATCAATCTTCACTCCACCAAAGGCCTCCCAGACAACCCTTTAGTAACAATAATTAATTATTCTTCCACCAACCCCAAATACAGTTGAGAAAACATCATATCTAAAATTATAATCCCTCCCTAACCCACGACTTCCCAGAATGCTTACAGGGTATAACAAAAGAAAACCCCACTACATCAAACATAATTATTGTATAATCTTAACAAGAATTTTAAACTATGTAATATATACATTCTCTAAATCAAAGCAGTCCATTAAAAAAAAACTCATCTTATTAAAATTAAACAGATGATATTAATGACGATAACAATATCAATAAATCCCTCAGTTCAAAAAAAGAAAAATAATAATAATAATAATAGCAATATCAATTACATTCTAATCAATTTAATTTCTCATAATATATCTTAATATATCTTCATTTAAACATCCTCACCAAAACCTTAGCTATAATATTTATCTTTAATTCAACCCATAATCTTAAATTAAGCTTAATTCCTTATTAAACAATTAACTCATCTTGTTAAGAATAATATTTATCATTCTATAAATTTCATTTAATCAATCGGCTTCTGGGCTCTCTCATCTAACAAATAAACCTCCATAATACAAACAAACTATTTATAGCATTTCTAACTTACATTCCTTCAATTTTATCCAGTCTATCTATCTCATCATTAAGTCAATCTAATGTCAAACCCAGATCATCAGAACAAATACATCCTTCGTCTATTTAATTGTGTCAACCATTAAACATCTTCTCTTGCATCTTACTCCTAATCTTGGTCCTCAATTCAGTCCATAATTTTAAATTGCCAATAATTCCTTACATACAAGTTTAAATTTCATTACTTCAAACGAACTCTAGGTTTTTTTCCTAACCAAACAAGCTGCCATAACAGGGCCACCCTTTCAAATAATAAGTCTCTCTTCGTTATTTCTTCAGCCCCGTAAATAAATTGCTTCTGAAACTGAATCTCCCTTTCTTGAATCAATTCCTCTTGCTCTCCATAAATAAACTGCTCATCAAGCAAAATCCATTTCACTTTGTAGCCTAATTGCTTCTTGAGGTGAAACAATGTCTCTCTTCTGTGAATTAAATCCTCTTCTTGGTGCTTAGCTGGATAGAGTTCCTTTTCTTGAAACAAAACCTCTTCCTCTCCATAAATAAACTTTTCATCAAGCAAAATCCAGTCATAGTCTTTATTCTCAGAAGTATCCTCTTCATTTCCCTGTTGATCTCCTAATTTCTCTTGTATTGTGTAATACTCAACAGAGGATTGTAATTCATTTGAAGGAGAGATTCCAGTTGAATGTTCTAACTCTTCTCCATATTCAAATTGTAATATAAATTGTTCAGCAGTAAGTTGTTCACCTTCATTTAAAGGAAGGAATTTAGTACATATAGTAAATATTTCTGTAAAAGCCTCCTTCAAAAGTGCATTAATCTCTTTAAACTCTTGCGTAAAAATAAAAATCCCCTGTGTATCAGGTCTTTCTTCATAAAATTCATCAGTACAATCCAACATAGGTTCAGCATTTAACTGTAAATTCCGCTCCATTTTAAATTTCAGACAGTCAGAGCCATCTCTCTAACTGCACTTAAAGAAGCAGGAAGTAAGAAGTAACAAATCCACTTTCACTATCCAGCACTTTCCCTAGCAATGAAAGCAGTGAAAGTTAAGCGCCATTTTGAAGCATTATGTTGATTGTGAACGTTAGAAATGTATAGCCAAAAAGAAACAATAAAAATACTTGCAATCCATTTAAAACTCCTGTATTCATTCAGCCTGCTTACAATCTCTCCAGTGTTGAACTTAAAAGAAGCAGAGGTGGTCGCGGCGTCTTTCTCTGTCAGAGGACAGAGGCGTCTCTGGAAAGGAGCGTTCTCCGGAGCTATAGGGAGCTCACTCTTAATCCCTGAAAACTTATTTTCCAGGGATCTAAGAAGGCTCAACCTTACTCCCGATGCTCTACACCTCTCCTTTGCCCGGAGAGGGGATTTTTCACCGCGAAAAAACAGCTGATGAGCGCTGTTTTTCGCGGCTTTACAAATCCAGAGAGCGGAGTCTCACAAAGGAGACCCAGCAGCGCCGGCGGAGCCACCGGAAGTCCTACTTTTAACAATCTTGACATTTAGTCTTTTCAAATAATGTCCTAGATTTTTTTTCTTTATCTCTTCTCATAATATCCTTCAAGACTTTAACAAGTCTCTTTTGTAAATACAATATACAAAAATTATCCACATTGCTCTTGTAGTTTATTATTTGTATATTCCTTTTAATTATAAAGATACCAGCTGGTTTCTTTTGTATGTCCAGCTTCTTTTCCATATCATTCTGTCATTTTTAAATCCACGTTCAGATCCGTCTCAATCTTTTCAGGTAAAACTTGTTCCTCTTTCATAATGTATTTTAAACATAGTCTATCTGTAGAAGCTCTTAAAATTAATTTCTGGGCCTATTGTTTAAAAATAACCTTCCACATGTTCAATGTTAAAATATTTTGCTTGTTTTGCATTAGTAATTCATATTTAAAAGCTCTATTTCTTTAATTGTAATGTTTAGTTTATTTTGATTCATTCTAATATCCAATCTACAAAGTCTCATCCTATTATTTTTTTTAAAGATAATTCCAAAGAAAAGCTGGGAATGTTGGGAAAACCTGGAAACCATCAGGTTAAAGTCAGCTGGTTCTATTCTGAAAATAAATAGTGATAGATGCTCTAAAATATTGTCATCTTCTTTTACAGGAAAAAGACATGTTCCACCAAATTAAAATCCATTCTAACATGGATTCACTATTTTCCATCTCAGAATATTTTTGAGCTCAAAAATTATAATCCCCCATCTTTGGGGAAAAAACCACAGAAAAAATTATTCAGAATATATACACTATGCATAAAATGCATAAATTAGAAAAAATAATTGAGGGGGAAAGTATTTTTTTTAAAAAAAATGGCAAAATACAATGATGTGAATATTTGAAGGACTGGACACATAATTTGTGTTCTGTTTCGTGCGTTGGTAGGCATTGAACGAGGCAGAGTAACAAACAGGTACTTCTTTATTCTTGCTTAAACAGAACTCTCCACAAAATGGCTCCTTCCCTTTTTATACATTCACCCTGGGGGGTTGTCAGCCAATGAATGCAACGTATCTTCCCGCTCAAACACATGCTCAGTAACTCGGAGACAGCCTGTCTGGCCTAGGCAAGCCATGTGGTCTGCCCGGGTCTCAGTGCAGCTTCCTGCACCTGATCCGTCAATCAAAGCCCAGGACATAACAATTTGAATAATTTGTAGGCAGACTTGTACACAGCTCTTCAAGTTCCTAAGCAGCTATTTTCATGTTAACAACAAATGATTTTTCTAACTGTGGAGAACAAGGACTGATCAAGAACTTTTCACATAAAAGAGATGCATGTTTTATTGCATTCTGGTCTACCAAAGTGATAAAATCCAATCACTGGTGAAGAAAATATTTTATATACAGGGTAATCCTATGTTCTGTCCCTGACATCTGATTTGAGGTAGGATCTCTGCTGCATCATTATCCTGCTGCTCAGACAGAACTGATTTTTCTCAGACTGCTTTAAGAGACATCAGATGAACTGGAGAATATTTAGCCCTGAAACATTCAGGCCACCCCATCACCTCCCCTGTCACATACAAATTTTTCTCTCTTCCCAAGTCATTAATGATAAGAGACATCATTGGGAGGGGGAGAGTGCAACCTCAATACTATTTGGTAGATAAACTTGTATAAAAGACACAGCACAGTATCAGGAAGAAGAGTGGGCAATACGCCAAACTAATTATACTGTTGAAAATGTGAAAAATAAATTCGTGGGAAAGAGACATTGTTCAGAAGATCCAATGATCAACGTACTCTTGAGGTTGAGTTAGGGCTTCCCACTACCTCATTTAATTAACTCAATCTGACTTTTATAGGGGTTTATGTTATGTTTTTCCTTGTTCAGTAAACAAACAGCAGAAAATTAACAAGGCAGCTGCCAGCAAATGGTAAATTTAATTGAAAAATAATGAATTGCCATAGGATGCCAACAGGGGTTTTGTCAAGATTAAGTTATTTATCCTGGAAAGCTTCTATTTGCATTTTTCCCCCAGTACTTGAGATATAAAAAGTAAGGGGAGAGAAGAGAGAAATAAACTGCTAGATAGCCTTGGACTGGAAACTAAGGAGACAGCCTTCCAAACTGTGTTACCACGCAATATTTTTCATTTCTATGGATATTACCAAATTACAGATATTACAGAATTAGAAAGGGATTTCTAGATCAACCCCCTGTAGGAGATCCTATACCATTATGGAAATGAATATGTACACTATAACAAACATATGTTTTATCCTTCTCTTTGTGCCATAAAGCAATACAAAAGGATTAACTGGGTTGCTCTCTCATGCCATTTTTCAAGGAAAAAGACAGCCAAACAGAAACATTTAAGGAGTACTTTTTACATTGCATTAGAAGGGCAATAAATGGGCAAAACAACAATTAATCCCTGGGATGTCACCAGCCTCTCCTGGAAAAACTTGCACATGCAGATAGTTCTCAGTTGTGATCGCCACAGAGCCTATCGTTGAGTTGAACTAAAATGGAAAAATTGGAAAATGGAATTAAGATTAGCTTTCACACTCTCTAAGCAATCCAACAAAGTTCCAGTTCAAAACCAAACCTCCACATGTTTAGAAATATTTTTTTAAAAAAATCATATTTGTTGGCAAAAATATTTTTAAATATTTAAAAATATTGACATTTCTTTTAAATGTGATGCAGAGATGAAAGGATGGCAGAACTATCTAATCCCAAGGAGAGATGAAAAGGATTATATTCATAGGTCAACCCATGCATAAGCCAGCTAGTCAGAAATGGATGGCTCTTGCCCATTTTTCTAAGACTAGCTCCCAGGTTTCAAAATTCTCTTTATGCTGGCATCAGGATCTCAGCAATGTATCCCAAAGGCAGCAAGAACTGAACCTTATATTTTAGCTAAATTCAGATACTTTTTCATATATTGGATTCCCAAACTCAATATTTCTCACATGTTTTCTTTTCTATATATAAAAAAAGAAATAGGAAAGAATTAATAACACAAGTAACACATTGTAGTACCATTTATTGCAATTTTTACATAAATCCTTAAACTTGATCATACAAAGAAATATTCATTTAGTCATACACAGAAAATGAATTCTAAGTCCAGAGTAAGCTTACTGTTCCTTATGTAACACATGTTTTTTTTCTTTATGCAATCCTTAATTATTCATAATCATTACAAATTTTCACTGCATAATTTTAAAGCACACTGACATTCTCAATTCCTTTTCTCCTTCCTTGTTTTGTTCGCAGCAAAAACTTTTCAATATTATATAAAAGGTAATAAAAATTTCTGCATTTTGCAGAATTAGCAAAAAAAAAAAGAAAAAAGAAAAAAAAAGCTGGATACTTCCAGAATAGTCTGGGCATAAGACGTGCATCTGTTTTTCATTCCAGTTCATTTCTGCTTTATTTTTAGAATTTATAAAATGACACATATTTCCCTTACTGTTGGAAATGAGGTGTCTGCTCTTTTATTCAGTGGCTTGTTAATATAAGCCATACTTTAAATTGGATCCATGTTCTTGAACTTGTTTTCTTCTATTTTCTCATTGTGTTTGTTTTAAACAAACAAAAAAAACAAACAAATTGAAACTCTGTCTGTTTCCCCCTTTCCAGTTCTAAATATGTCAGTGAGAACTTAAATAACTCTATTCCAGTATGATGGAGCCGAATTTCAATAAATTCGGAAGGATAACTTGATAGTGTTTTTGTTCCACTACTACTTTAACAGACTGAAAACAAAGTAACTGTCCAGCATAGCAGTGAAAAAGGGCAGTTTCTCTGAAGTGGTGATGTGAGTGCCTGCCCATTCAGTGACAAACAAATGAATGATTTTAGGGGAGCAAGAAACCCCTAAATAGTTAAGACAACCACAGTCATAGCTTAGCATAGTGGTAAGCCCTAAAACATGATTTGCATGCAGCAATAGCTAGGTTCACATACTATGCTAAGCATAAGCCTCAAACAGCATAGCACACGGGTGTCAAACTCGATTGTGACATCTCGTGACATATCATGACCTTAATTGCCTTTGTGGAGCCGGGATGGGCATGGCCTTCACGTGATGTATCCAGCCCACAGACCACCAGTTTGATACCATTGGCATAGCAGGATGCTTGACTTCAACCATGCCATTTACTTTAAGGGACCATGTGTCTACCTGCATCATTTGCCTATTCTGTTATCTAGGTACACTTTATTTAAATCTGTTAGATTCATAATATTTGAAAATAATAGTGCTCATGATTGTGAAAGAAAAAAGAAACCTAGTTCTCCCCCTTGTATTATTTCACTACAACAATAAAAAAATTGCTCAGCATGTATGTGCATATAAAAAGCAGGAGCTATAAAAATCTTAAGCAACTGAGTAATTGGCAAAGAAACCCAACAGTAGAAGTTTTGAATAGATGAGAATATAAATAGTTCAGGGTTGAACTGTGGTATCCTAGGTGCTCTCTGAACTTGGTTGTTTGTTTGCAGAAGTTTCTTTACCCAACTAGGTAACAGCATCAGTGTGAAGGAGTGTGAGGTTTGTTCCTTGTTTATATACAGTAGCTTTCTCTCTCACCAGACAGATAGTAGCAGTGGACCAGAACTACTGGGCAATGATTGAGCAAAAAGGGCCAGGGAGAATTCATGGGTTGGGCTGGGTAAGATTTGATTGTGCCCCTCAGAATAGAGAGCTGAAATTTAGAAAACCCATTCTTCTTTTTATAATTGTTATTGAAAAATTTTAATACAATAGTAAAAGCAAATATAAACTAAACTTAAAGAAAAATAGAAAAATAAAAAGTGCAAAGAAAGAAAAGGAAATTTTTTTAAAAAAGAAAAACAATAGGTAAAGAAGCAAATTTAATAATTTCACCACTATAAAGTGTAGCCAATCCATTATCTATAAACAAATTGATAAGCATGAACTTTTCAGCCCTCATGTTAGCAGGGTTCCAAGAGCTTTATGGAAACATGACTTATTTTAACCTTGGTCAAATAAACCAACTTTATATTTCTTTCTTTTACTAATGAAATGTTTCCATCTAGAGATTAGGGATGGATGATTTCATCAGATCTGATGAAGACTGGGTAAAAAAATGAGACTACTAACCAGATCTAGAAGATATCCAGACTTTGAGTGATGGAAATATTTTGCCCCAGCTTTTTAGAAACTTTAAAATAAAAGTTATAATTCATTTGGGTTCAGATATGACCCTCTGAAAATGAAAAATGGAGTTGGTATGGTATTGTGTTTTGAAATATTCAAAAAATTTCAAAATCTTAACTCCATTGCTTCCCAAGTATGAAGTAAGTAGAGTTTAAATGCATCCTAAAATAAAGACTATATATTAAAAGAGATATAGAAATACACAAATAATAATTATATTATTATTATTATTCATAAATAATAATAATTTTCCCATTCAATTAAAGATCAAACTTAATCAAAAATCTCCATCCCACTTCATAATTTTTAATTTATTTCTTATAAAAAAAACTATACACCATTTCAACTAACATTTCTAGTGGCTTATACTGTAATACTATGCACACACAAAGATGGTAATTTTAAAAAAAGAGACAAAAAATCATCATCTCATCAAGTAACATTATGGGTTCCAGGATAACTACCAGTTCTTAAACCCAGGCTATTGTGATGCTTTAGCTACTTTTCTGAATATGAACAGGGAGAAAATTATCTTGACTTTAGGTAGCAAAATTGTTCCAGACGGAGAAAGTCATGGTAGAGAAGGTTCACCTGCAGGACTCCTGTCAGCCCTTCAAGGTGGTCCAGACAAAAAGTACCAACCATAACTTTGCCTTATTTAAGATTCCAGAAACAGACTCTTGGAAGTCAAAAGTGTCTCTCCCTGCCCTACTTTTACTCCCCAAAAGATTAGGAAGGAACCCTTCTAAGATGCTTTCTCCATTCTCACCTTCCCTTTCAGCTCAGATTTTGTTTATCAAATTGTTGTCTAGGCTACAGCTGTTCCTCCCTTATCTCAAGGTTATCCCTACATACCACCATGGAGATTTTGGCTCTCCCTTTTTTGCTAAAGCAAAAAAGCATTATGTTGAGGCATAATGTCCAACTTATGGCTGTGAAAGTTGTACCATAAGAAAGGCTGAGCACCAAAGAATTAAAGCCTTTGAACTATGGTGCTGGAGAAGACTCCTGCGAGTCTCCTGGACTGCAAGGCAATCAAACTGGTCAGGACTAGAGGAGATCAACCCCAACTGCTCTTTAGAAGGCCAGATCCTGAAGTTGAAACTCAAATACTTTGGCCACCTAATGAGAAGGAAGGACTCACTGGAGAAGAGCCTAATGCTGGGAAAGATTGAGGGCAATAGAAGAAGGGGACGACAGAGAATGAGGTGGCTGGATGGAGTCTCTGAAGCAGTAGGCGTGAGCTTAAATGGACTCCAGAAGATGGTAGAGGACAGGAAGACTTGGAGGAACGTTGTCCATGGGGCCGCGATGGGTCGGACACGACTTCACAACTAACAACAAGAACAATGTCCAACTTCTGAAAGAAAGATTTGGAGCTAGTATGCACATCACCATATGGCTCTCTTGTTGTCCTGTTTACAACTATGATTGCATCCCCTCTTTCTGATATTTCTTTTACCCCAAATCTCTACCAAAGTCCCCTTTAACAGTTTCCTTCCTGACTTCCGGGAAGGAAAAAGAAAAATGTAGCCTTAGGATAGTTGATAATAAAACCTTCAGTGTGTTCTGCAGTGGGAATAAAACCATATTAAAGCAATGCTTAGGAAGTAGAACAGAGATAGGAGATAAAAAAATATGAAAAAGGATAGTCATCTGGACAGCTTAGAATTTAGAACCATACAATTGGGCAATGCATTGGCCATACTTTGGCCATAACTGAAGGTTATTACTTTTTTAGTGAATGGATACCATGCTTCAGTTCCATCTTTAAGAACATATGCTAAGGATGAACCATGCCCATTAGCACCAAATGTACACTAGCATAATGAACATTGCCCAAGAATGTATTGCATACTAACCATTCGTAATCTGATTGCCAGGAAATGAAATTCTCAGTGGGATTGTTCAATATTCAATGTTGAACTGATCTAATTCATTTTGTTAATTAAAATGTAGATTATCTACAGATCTGCCAAGGAGAGTAATATGTCCATGGTGTCCATTAGTAACTAAACATGACATTTTAGCTCTTGGCTCTGTATATTAGAGCCGTGGCAGCATGCCTATGTCTTAAGTGCATCTGCAACATGGAGAAAAAAGATCAGATGCTCACTCAATTTCTTAAACTCTGTTATAAAATTATTTCTTTCTGGATTTGCAGACTTGGTTATGTAGTAAGCAGCAGTACATGGCAACCTCTAGTGGTGCTTAAAGGCATGAGATGGCTTGGGTTTAGGAGGCAGGACAAATGTTTATTTCTTTTTTAAAAAAATGTTTTTTATTAATTTTCTAAAATTACATCTGCATATTTTAAAAGCAACGTGACAGCTGAGTACAATAATTCCATTACATTTAGATATCAATACAAATCTCAAAGTATTATGGCAACCAATTTCCTTTCCCCCTTAATATATACTGCCTCATATTCAAACCAACACAATTCTTATTCTATCAATCAAACAGAAAATAACTTTCTAACATTCATCAATAATCTTCAGTTTATACATATCTTAATTAATTTAACATTCCATCTTTTAGACAGGCAATGACCTAATAAATTTTTGTTAATTTTAGTTTGCCATTAATATTTTAAATTTAACGTTTAATCTTTTTCATTTCCAAATTTTAAGTGACTCCAATTTCTATCACGGTTCCCCCACAGTCTAAAGTTCCAGATACACCTCTGACCTATACATGATTCTCACTGTCTGCATCAACCAATTAATAATACAAAGTAATATTCTTATTTTTCTAGTAATTGTCCAGTATGTTAGAGCAGTGGTGGCGAACCTATGGCACGCATGCCAGAGGTGGCACTTGGAGCCCTCTCTGTGGGCACATGTGCCGTTGCCCCAGTCTTGCCTCCTCCCATGACCCCCTCCTCACTAGCAGCCTCCCTGGAGGAGAGTCACCCCCGAGCATGGCCCACATGGAGCAGTGCAGCCAAGGACATGGCAGCCAGGCAGCGTAGACAAGACTACCTTCACCCTATCGTGCACAGTTGATGCTGCGGGGTGCGGGCAGAGGGCATGGCCACAATGGTGCTGCTGGGCTGCCTGGGCAATCTGCGGTGGGCCCTGGAGGTGGTGAGTGGCGTGCAGGCAGGTGGGGTGGGGGTGGGGCAGGGGGTGGAGTGGGGCCAGTTTTTGGGCACTCGGTCTCTAAAAGGTTTGCCATCACTGTCTTAGAGTCTCAAATTTAATAGTCAAGATTTATTTTATTTCCATACTTAGTATTTCCTCTTTTTTCCTCTTTATGTCTCCTATCTCATATTTGAGACTAATATTTTTTTAACCTATTAGCATTTATACCACAAACCAATATACAAATTTAATTATTAGTATTTTACTTCTAAGTTTTACTTAACCAAATTTTTTTTGTCTCGACTCATAACAATATCTTAAATTCAAATCTTAATTATGTTTAAACATTCAGTCTTTTAACCAATTAGTGATTGGTTAAAGCTTTTCCCTGTTTTAGTTTTCCCTTAATGTTTAAATTCAATGCTTAATATTTATTTTTCCAGATTTTTGATTAATCACAATTCCTTTATCACAATTCCTCACACAATCTATTTTTAAGATACACATCTTATATATAGATTCTTACCATCTACCTTAACGAATTAATAAAACAATAATATCCTTATTTTAACATTATACTTCTTAATTTTACATAACCAAAGTTTTCTTTATCTCAAGTTGCTACAATATCTTCTATTCAGAATACATGTTTTATCTATTTGGGTATATTCTATTTTAAATCTCATGTGTCTTTTTCAGTCTTATTCTAGCTTTCTTTCTTTGCCAAATCATCTTTTGTGTCTTTGCTTTTAAATCATCAAGCAGATCTCCCTGTGTTGTTGTAGCTATTGTTTGATGTTGAAAAGACTATCCAATTGCCTTTTTAAAAGAGGACTAGCTGGTCTAACAGGTTATCTCCTTGTGTTTCCATCTCAACGTGGTTGTCCTAAAGTGTTTATCTTCTCTTTCATCTGTTTTGATCTTCAGCTTCCTTCTGATTTATAAGGAAAGTCCTTTCCTTTTTCTCTATTATCAATTTCTTTTCTGTATCTTCCATTATCTGTATTTGTTGAGTGATTGAATCTTCTATCATAACATTTAATTATTTCACTTTCTTTATAGAATTCTGTATAGATGATTCTTGAGTTGAAGTCATAATTTGAGTTTGCTTATCCAGGCTGCTGTCTTGTTTTTTCCTGCCATTTCTTATTTCATCACCAGTTGTAAGAAGAGTTTGGACAATTGCTTTTAACATACAAAGAGTTTGTTTTTGTTCTTCCTCTGTAGGAAAAGTCCATTCCTGTTCTTCCATTGTAGTAATTAATCACCGCTGTTTTTGGAGGGAGGGCTAAAATCTCCCTTCCCTCACTACAGAGGGAAAGTACTTTAGCAGCTTAGGCAGGTAAGTAAGTAATTAGGATGTAAGAGAGGTAGATCTCACCCAGACTCTTCCACACTGCTTTAGAGTTGCCAGATGGTAGGTGTGACTTCGGCTGTCTGCAGTCTTGTGACGGACCATATCTCTATGGTCGGTCTTTCATCCATGGTTTGGAGGGATTTGCCGGCTCTAGCGGGAGAGTTGCCACTCTGCCACAATCCAGCAAGGGCCCCATCTTGCTGATCACCTCTATGGGGTGACTTTTGACCCTTTTCAAGGTCCCCCAGCAGTGTGAAACTGGACAGGGAAGACGAGAGTCGTCTTCTGAGCATTCATGGTGGGCGCATGGGAAACCGGAAGCCCCTCAAATGTTTACTTCTTTGATTAGGAAAATCAAAATCAGTGTTTTGTTTTTGTTGTTGTTCTGAAACCCTGAGAAAATATTTCTGTCTCACCTACCATTAAAACTTGAGTAATATTTATTTCCACTTGATAACACACCATTTTATGTATGGGAATATTATTCTTTCTTTGTACAAATTTTGCAATACTTTTCTATTCAAGGTACGGCTCTGACATGCAGATTCTTTGTGAATTACTAAAATTCATAGAAGAAATTGAATTATTATAAAAAAGGGATTTTGAATAGCAAAGATTTGAATTTATTTCTGTTTTTTGTTGTCAATAGTCTTTAACAGAATTAATGCAGAAGTTTACCCTGGAATTGTTTGAAATTCAAGATTTATAATCCAATGAAGTAGCTCAGGCATTATTATTAATCATATTTATTACATTTGACAGTTGGATAGACTAGTGATGTTCATCTCACATGAAAGTCTGTGAGATTACACCACAATTTGTATTTTACCAACTCACCACATCCATAGATCTTCATACAATGTATATTTCTATAAGTCAGCGGATTTAACGGGACCGTCTTCTGCCATATATTTCCCTTCAACCGGTGAGAGCACACAAGGTCGGCCTCCTCCGGGTTCCGTCAGTGAAACAATGTCATCTGGTGGGTCCTAGGGGGAGGGCCTTCTCTGTTGTGGCACCCACCCTCTGGAACCAACTGCCCCCTGAAGTCCGTGCTTCTCCCACTCTCCCGGCCTTCCGAAAGGATCTTAAGTCCTATCTTTGCCGGCAGGCCTGGGGATGATTGTAACTGCTGTGTGAATGATGAATGAGTGTTGGTTTTTATTTTTAAATGTTCTTTTATTGTTTGTATATGTTGTAAGCCACTCCGAGTCTTCGGAGAGGAGCGGCATATAAATGTAAATAATTAAATTAAATTAAATTAACGATCCACTTTAAAAAGTGAATTGTGCTCAGAGTTATGAGTCTTCACTAACTATGTGTATGTACATTTCAGTTTTTTTGAATTCTGCAAGTGACATGCATTTTATGGTACTGTCAAGCTTTGATAAATGTGTTGTTAATAATCACTATTTACTAGAGTCTATTACCTATGTAAGAGATAGATGTGAATTATTCTGAGGTCCAACCACTATAAATATGCTTTTAATAATCAGTTGGTACTTCAATAATATAGAATGATTTCCTTTTTGAATATGATTTCAGACACAGTTCACATACTCAGATGTGCGGCAAATTCCATCTGCTTTCAGACTTTGTGGGAAAGGGAAAAAGAGTTACTGGCAACCTTAATGAAATACAATCTGTAGACTGCAATGTTTCACATTAAGCTTTGATTTTATATTTGTTCCCCATGTGTGACATCCTAATGTACTTAACGTTGCTTTTATATTCCCAGTTCAAGCCTGGAAAAGAAGGAGGAGGAGGAGAAGAAAGAAGCTTAATATTTCTGATCTATCCCTGATAGTCTTCTCATTGACCCTCATCACAGACTGCCTGAGGGCCTACTTTAGGGGTTATCATGGTTTTAAAAAATAAAAAAACCCCTAGATTGCTTTTCCTAGGAGTTGGGAAAAGCAGAAACCTCTAGGCTTGGCCTTTGCATATTTGCTCTGTGTTCTGTGACCCTTACTTTCTCAAAAACTATTAAGTGTACCCTGCGCCAAAAGCTTTAGGCTTAAAATATCAGTTTCACTATAAGTAGGTAATAACCAAAGCTATTCTGATTGTAATGGCAAACTATCATTCTTGGAGACTTAACTACAGAATTTGAAGTGGGAGCTTCAGCCTCGATCTCTTTGCTGTGGTTTGTGTATTAATGGAATGGCAGGGGATCACACAAAACTTTAGAGCCTTAAAAATGTAATAGCAGGGGAGATTTAGGGCTCATAGCTAATTAGAACCTCCATTTTCATGTTATTTAGCAACTGGGGATGTTTAGGAAGATTTTTACTAGCAGTTTTGGGGTTCTTTGGCCTGAGATTTACTACTTTGTAAAATGTGAGCTATTTGTTAGGCTACTCGACAACCAGAATTATAGGGGAAGATTCCAGATTAACCATTATAATTTACTTGCCATAAAGAAGCACATGAAAATATGTATTAGAGATTCTGGGTAAGAAAGAAAGCTCAGGGTGGTTTATATATGATAGGTTTTTTTATGTCCTATAGATGCAGTCCTATAGAAATTAGGAGCTTGTGTTTCTGTATCCATGTCTGAGTGGAGAAAAGGGAAGAACCAAAGCTCAGTTATTTGAGTATTCTGGGTGTCACAATGTATTAGGGAACTACAAGGAGTAACTCTTGCAGAGTTCAAGTGGTTTTAACTAATCTGCACTCACTGACAATTACTTTCCTTCTTCATGACAAGTTTGTTTAGGGAACTGTGGTGATTACCTGACCAGGTTCAAGCTATTTGCTTGAAAGCTTTCCATCCTAGTTTTAATAACTGACATATTGCAGATGTAGGACTTGGTGCCTTTTCCATCCAAGACAAACAAAGGTCAGAATATTGTGATGAATAGCAACATCTGGAGGTCACGTCCTTTCTCTTGAACTTCCTATGTGGTACCCTTGATGACTCTTTCAGAAATATCAAACCAAAATGTCCTATAAGAATAGCAATGTTTCTTTCCCCTTATACCTAGAGACACTAAATATTGAAAATATGGAAACTATATCTCACAGCCCATATCCCATATCCTGTAAAACTTGAGAAAGCTGAGAGCAGTTATAGTTCTTCCTTAGAACTATGCAAGCACATAACTTTATTTTCAGGTCCAGGGATATAATAAGACTGTTTTAAACAGCTGACTTGCTACCTAAATTAGTGACGAATCTATTTTTAACTTAAAATGAAACAAATGCTTGACCAATTTAAACCATAATAATAGTACAAACTTTGCCCTCTAATGATTAATTAGAGTGAAAGTTTTGCCTTCCCTCAATAGCTGGTCTACAGGTTATGGCTGTACACCAATAAATATTTCAAATAAGAATTAAGTCATATAAAATACATTTATATGAAAGGTCCTTCATTCTTTGAATTGAGAGAAAGAGAGATATTTTAATACAGTTTTACCATCTTAGTGTAGACCTTGACATTTATGGGCATTTTCCAAGAGACAGTTGCTTATTACAGTAAATAATAAAATGACAAAAGTTCTTTTCTTGTAAAATAACCAGTTCTTTTCTTATGAAAAGAATAATTCAAAGTTAAAAATCACAACTATAGCTCTTCCTTTGGTTTAACATATTCATATGATAAACTCACTTCCTTTTACTTCCCCCCCCCCCAATGATGAGGGCCAATTTAGAGGCCTTTAAGCAATTTTTTTTAAAAAAATGTTTCTACAGCTGAAGCAAATATTTAGAGCAACATTTGAATGTGCTCCAAATGTACTGGCGTTCATTTGAATTTCAAATTATCTTAACATTTACAAACTCCTCATTCAAAGTTCACCAAGGAGTCTTGCTCTAAATGGATGTGAAAATTTATTCTATTATTCAGCATTTACAAATATGATCTAACCTTGTGACTAGATGATAATTCCTATATCTTTGAGCCATTGACACCAAAAATATGTTCTTTGATTTACATGGATGCTGCTGCACTGAATTAAAACAGGATGAGATTTATAGCATTCTTTTTACCTAGAAGTCTTAGGAACATGAAATAGATAAGCAAAAGAGACATTTTGAATAGAGCTTAGATGTGTGTCATATGTAGGAGAACATGAGTGGGATAATATATTTGTTATGTAGAGAAATCTGTTACACATGAAAGGAACTTGAAGGACCATACTTTATGTGGTTCATCCAATATTCTTCATAACTTTGTCCAAAATTCTTCATAATTGTTGTCCAGCTACTTTGAAAGCTTGTAAACAGGCTTATTGCAGGAAGAAACTCTCTTAATATTTGATATTCAAAAACATTCAACTGAACATTAAGTTTTTATTTAATTCTCACTGCCTGTGCCTGTCAATTTCCTGTCCATTGATCAATTTGTACCATCCCACTTTACAACCATCTAAATGGACCACCTTTTGCTACAGAATCTTCAGTCTATCTATTCTAAGATCCTTACAGTCACAATAGCATTTGATTGAAATCAAAGTTTGGTAAGCACCGCAAACATCTTGCAGCTATCACTAATAATAGAGCAAGTTTGCTTTGTCCAACATAACTAGCGGCCAATATAAGCAGCTGTCCCACTTAATGGCATCTAAAGAGAATGTTAAGTTGTTCTGTCCAGCATGAACAGCTGTTTGTAATAAACTTATCACATAAGCATGATGTGATATATCCATAGTTGTTGATAACTAAACCTTACTTATAGCCCTTCTAATGCAGATTGTTCAACTGGTCTGTTTATAGCAGACCACAGGATGGACCACAAGATAGATTGTAGCAACATCTTTAGCATGCTATTTTACTCCTCCAAGGATGAACTGAACATCATTCAGTTACTGGGATTATAGAATAAATGGTAGTGATGAAGATGATGATGATAATAATAATAATAATAATAATAATAATAATAATGTTAATCTTGAATGCAAATTTGTGTGTCCACTGGTATGCAGGCTTGAGCAAAATCCATGTGATTTTGGTTCTTTCAGAAGTAACACACTGTATATCTGATGAAATGCCTAACTGAACATAATTCTAACTTTCCACTTGATAAAAGAAAATATAATTAGATATGTCTCATGATCTGCAAGAGCATAATGAAGTCATATGCATAGACCATGTTCACACAATAGTAATATAATTTATAATAATGATTTAACATCATTTTCACAGAAAACTCCTTTGAGTGCACTGTATTCATTAACAACCCACAACTATTCTAAGATCAGGAAGTTGTGGTCCTATTTTAAAATACAGCCAAAGGGGCCCTAAATGTGCTATTTTAGATTGATTGCCTCTTCACTTCTTATATTTCTCTGTTTATGACAGATCAACTAAATTGTATTATTTCTTTAATTTATTCTTCAAAGGCTGACACACTCTGTAGAAAGATATACATTTCCTTTCTTGAATAATCTTGCTTTTGGCAATTCATATTAAGACTTGGAAAACATCTCAAAAGTAGTTTGATGATACTTGATTATTGGAACTAAAAACAAGGAGCAACAAAGATTGTCTAATCCAGAGGTCCCCTCGAAATAGCTATCTCAGAAATCCCTTATTTCTTTGTTAACAATTTTAAACAACATATATATATTTATGCTTGCAGATGGCTCTGGGTTGAGCTGAAACAAGCAAAGGAAAGAATGATTTCTTCCTCCCATATTTGGGTTTACAGGGTGCAATCTAAAAAATAACCACTTCACACACACACACACACACACACACACACACACACACACACACACACACACACACACACACACACATATATATATATATATATATATATATATATATATATATATATATATATATATATATATATATATATATATATATATATATATATATATATATATATATTGTTTAAAATTGTTGACAAAGAAAATAAGGGAATTTCTGATATAGCTATTTCGAGTTTCTTAACTCTCTTCAGTCAGACTCACCCTTCTGGGATTCGAACCCAGGTTCGAATCCCAGAAGGGTGAGTCTGACTGAAGAGAGTTAAGAAACTCGAAATAGCTATATCAGAAATTCCCTTATTTTCTTTGTCAACAATTTTAAACAACATATATATATTTGTGCTTGCTGGATGGCTCTGGGTTGAGCTGAAACAAGCAAAAGGAAAGAATGATTCCTTCCTCCCATATTTGGGTTTACATATATATATATATATATATATATATATATATATATATATATATATATATATATATATATATATATATATATATATATATATATATATATATATATATATATATATATATATATATATATATATATATATATATATATATATATGAGTTACAGCTACAAAGCCATCAAATCAACTTTCTACTTGAAAGACCTATCAGGGCAAGTAAAGACTATGTTTTGGTGAAATATGAATTCCTATGCAGACACAATTTACAAAATTCACAAATGTCACTTCCTAAGAATTATTGTTTTCTGACTGAAATGGGAAAATCTAAAGGCCTATTGTTTACTTGTAATCCTTAGCAACAAATTTATATTGACGCCTTGGACTGTAATTGTACATGAGAATGTCTTTGAGAGACACAAGGAAGGCCGAAGACTAGACAAGCACATTGCAATAGGTATCTCAGCCCATAGAGAAAAAGTGACATAAGGATGACAAAAGTTTTCTATAAAGTAAATTTTAGGAGAGGAGAAATGCCTTCAGACTTGCAAGATTCTCTTACTCTACAGACAAAGTAGTTTTGTGCTTCTTGTCTAATCTAATTATCTGAAAGAGCTGACATGGACTGAACCAACGAAGTACAAGTAAATATTCTCCTTGTATTCCTTTGCCATTGTTTATTTATTATTCTATTATTTTGTTTCTGTTTATGCTCTTTTCATTTTTCTTTGTTTTTATTATTGTAAGAAGCTTAGAGTAGCCCATAGTGAAATAAGTGGAAATAAATTTAACAAATAAATGGATTATGCTTGCACACACTCATATCCAATGTATTAGATGCAATTCAGTTGATAGAAATTAGAAGAGCTTTTTTAAAAAAAAATCTACATTATGACACTGAGGAAACGTTTTACATATGTGGTAGTCATGTAAAAAATAAATCCATAACTTTTGGAAAGAAATACAGAGCATTAATTTTTTTTAAAAAAAAATCCTTAAAAACAAAATTTGAACCAGAGGTCTTTTTAAGCAAACCACGAATCGTTCCAGAATAAAAAAATAATAAATATCACATTCTATTAAGATATACAGTAATTCTGCAAGTTCATGTAAGAAATCTTACAATGCCCTCAGAATATAGTAACTTGAAGGAAGAGGGAATGAAGGATAAATCTTCTTAGTTAAAATTACAGATCATGTAGTGCATTGCTGACATTTGAAAAATTCTGTTTTGCTCAGATTTGGCAATAGAGTCCTCGGGTTTCAATAGCCTTGAGGACTGGCAGCCATGTTGGCTGGCTTTACTTGTTTGGATAAAATGCCCAACATGCCAAAAAGGAAACTTAAAGTCTCTTCACTCTCCACATGTAGAACATCAACTCCCTGCTTGTCTTCAGGAGTCAGCAGGTTTGGCTTCTTTCAGAAAGATATTTTAAAGGTTTTTGAAACAGTTTCTGCTTTTCCATCACTATAAAATGATAGAATCTCATTAAGGATAAACTATAGTTTAAGCTAAAGCTAATTTAATAGATCTGGGCACTTGGGATGCACGCTTGTGTGGTTTTTGTAAGATCACTGACAAGCATCCAGTTTATTTTTAAATGACTCATATTTAGAAATATCTTGGAGCATGCTTAGGCCTTTCAAGATGGAGATTTTAATAACCACTGACATCTCCAACTTTAGCTCTAAGTCTAAATTATTCAAAACATTTTATTAACATTTTTGGTCACTTTGTACAATAGCTCACCTATATGAGCATTTTTATTAGTTTATTATATTTTTGCATTTTCTGGGACAATATTTCATTCTTCATTTATGCTTCATTCTAAATAATATAGTATAACTCAATGTGATTGCCTGTGAACATTATAATATCATCCTAAATATTGTTGGATCTGGCAGCACCCATGTGTCTAACCCAGGGGTCTGCAACCTTAAACACTCAAAGAGCCACTTGGACCCATTTCCCAGAGAAAAGAAAACACTGGGAGTCGCAAAACATGCGCACGTGTGCACGCGAGGGGGGGAGAGCTTGATTGAAGAGTTTAATTAAAAACAAATAGAGGCTGCTGTACATGAGTTCTCTCTTTCTTTCTTTCTCTCTCTCTCTCATCTCCCCCTCTCTCTTTCTCTTTTCTCTTCCTCCCTCCCTCTCTTTGCCTCTCTCTTTCCTCTCCCCCTCTCTTTCTCTTTCTCTCTCTCTTCCTCTCTCCCTCTCTCTTCCTCTCTCTTCCTCTCTCTCTCTCTCTCTCTCTCTCCCTCTCTCTCTTGATTTTCAGATCATCTGGCAAGCTGGCTTCAAGCTGTTCTCCAACAAGCTGACACAGATTCTTATTGGGCTGGCTCTCTCCTGCCCTTCCTGCTTCCTGCAGAGATGCAGCAAAGGGAGGAGCCCTGCCCAATAAGCTTGTCAGTTCATCGGAGAATAGGGTGAGGTTGCCACTCTCTTTTTATACAGAGAGAGAGAGAGAGAGAGAGAGAGAGAGAGAGAGAGAAGCAGAAGTGCCTCTCTCTGCCTCTGTTTCTGTCTCTCTCTCTGCAAATAGCAGAGGAGGATGGGAGCCACAGAAGAAGGCTCAAAGAGCCACATGCGGCTCCAGAGCTGCGAGTTGCCGACCCATGGTCTAATCCAAGAACTTTCCCTTTCCCTTTCAATTACTGTTATTTATTTCTTTTAAATAAAATTATATCTAACTGGCTGAAGTGAGTGATTAGATCAGCTTGGTTATTTAGCATTTGAAATCGACATTAGGATAAGCCTAGCATGAGATAAAAGTGCAAAATGAATGGAGTATTGTTGTAAAGGTGGGTTTTTCTATTTTTTCCCCTAATCCTGATTTCTTTTTCTCTTACACTAAGTTTATTCTAGTGCATATGCAACTGTTGTACAAGGACCTAAAATGAAAGTTTTCTGCATTTTTGTCCTTTAAGTCTGACAATATAATTCAATAAATGTAGTACAGCTAGTCCTTAACTTACAACCATTCATTTAATTACCATTCAAAGTTACAATGGCATTGAAAAATAGGGCTTATGATTAGTTCTCACACTAGTGTGCAGTGTGCAGCAGCAACTAAAAAAGCCAATACAACCCTGGGTTGTATAAACAGAGGCATAGAATCAAGATCACACGAAATATTATTATCGCTTTATAAAATCCTAGTAAGACCACACCTGGAATACTGCAGCCAATTTTGATCACCATATCACAAAAAAGATGTTGAGAGTTTGGAAAAAATTCAGAGAAGAGCAATTAAGATGATCAAAGGCCTGGAGACTAAAACATACGAAGAACGGCTGCCGAACTTGGGTTTGGCCAGTCTAAAGAAAGAAGAAATAGGGGAGACATGATAGCAATGTTCCAGTATCTGAGGGACTACCACAAGGAAGAGGGGGTCACTTTTTTCACTAAAGCACCAGAGGGAAGGACGAGAAACAATGGTTGGAAACTGATCAAAGAGAGAAACAACTGGAATTATGGAGAAACTTCCTGAAAATGAGGACAGTCAACCAGTGGAACAGCTTACCCCCAGAAATCGTGGGTGCTCCATCACTGCAGATTTTTAAGAAGAGACTAGACATCCACCTGTCTGAGGTGGTATAGATTCTCCTGCTTGAGCAGGGGCTGGACTAGAATACCTCCAAAGTCCCTTCCAGCTCTATTCTATTCTGTTCTGTTCTGTTCTGTTCTGTTCTGTTCTGTTTTGTTCCGTTCCGTTCCGTTCCGTTCCGTTCCGTTCCGTTCCATTCCATTCCATTCCATTCCATTCCATTCCATTCCATTCCATTCCATTCCATTCTATTCTATTCTATTCTATTCTATTCTATTCTATTCTATTCTATTCTATTCTATTCTATTCTAATGACCATTGCAGCATCCCCACAGTCATATGAACACACTTATTGTTATTATTATTATTAATCAAATTTCTATAGCGCCCCTCTCCCGAAGGACTCGGGGCGGTGTACAGCCTAAAATTTAAAAAACATATAAATATACAAAATTTAAAATAATTAAAAATGAATTAAATAATTTGGCCGAAATCCCCATTTAAAACCCAAGACATACAAAGCTTAAAATCTTAAAAATACTCAGTCCCCCTAAAACATTTTGACCCTATTGGAACCGAAGCTTCTATGCCAGGCCGGCCTGTCGAAAAAGGAATGTTTTTAGTTCCCGACGGAAGGTGCGTAAATCTGTTATTGTACGGAGTTCGGGGGGGAGCTCGTTCCATAACGTGGGAGCTCCCACAGAGAAGGCTCTCCCCCTGGGGGTCACCAGCCGGCACTGTCTGGCCGACGGCTCCCTGAGGAGGCCCTCTCTGTGGGAGCGTACCGGACAGCGGGAGGTATTTGCTGGCAGTAGATGGTCCTGTAAGTATCTGGGTCCAATGCCATGGAGCGCTTTAAAAGTGGTCACTAACACCTTGAACCGCACCCGAAAGACCACTGGCAACCAGTGCAACTCACGCAGGAGCGGTGTTACGTGGGAGCGCCACGACGCTCCCATTACTACCCGTGCGGCCGCATTCTGGGCAAGTTGGAGCTTCCGGGTGCACCTCAAGGGGAGCCCCATGTAGAGAGCATTACAGTAGTCCAGCCTGGAGGTCACGAGGGCATGAGTGACTGTGCGTAGCGAGTCCCGGTCTAGGAAAGGACGCAACTGGCGCACCAGGCGAACTTGGTAGAACATCCTCCCGGCCACGGCCGTCAGATGGTCCTCTAAGGACAGCCGTGAGTCCAGGAGGATTCCCAAATTGCGAACCCTTCCTGTGGGAGCCACTGTTTCGCCCCCAATACACAGCGATGGAATCAGCTGGCTGTACCGGGACGACGGTAACCACAGCCACTCAGTCTTGGAGGGGTTGAGCTTGAGTCTGTTTCTCCCCATCCATACCCGCACGGCCTCCAGGCACTGGGTCAGCACGGCAAGGGCATCGTTGGGGTGGTTCGGCGTGGAAATGTACAGCTGGGTATCATCAGCGTACTGGTGGTACTCCACGCCAAAACCACGGATGATCAATCAGCGGCTTTACATAAATGTTGAACAGTAGAGGCGAGAGGACCAACCCCTGAGGTACCCCACATACGAGGGGTCTCGGGGTCGACCTCTGGCTCCCTGTCAACACAGACTGCATCCGGCCAGAGAGGAAGGAGGAGAACCACTGCAAAACAGTGCCTCCTATGCCCAGCCCCTCCAACCGTTGCAGCATGATACCATGATCGATGGTATCAAAAGCCGCCGAGAGGTCCAATAGCACCAGAACAGAGGAGCAGCCCCTGTCTTGGGCCCGCCAGAGATCATCCACCAACGCGACTAATGCTGTTTCCGTGCTGTAGCCAGGCCTGAAGCCCGACTGGAACGGATCAAGATATGACGATTCCTCCAGGTGCTGCGGGAACTGTCGGGCAACCACACTCTCAACAACCTTCGCAAGAAAGCGAAGGTTGGAGACGGGACGGTAGTTTGATAAAACAGCTGGATCCAGGGCAGGCTTCTTGAGGAGGGGTCTCACCACTGCCTCTTTCAAGGCAGCGGGAAAGACACCCTCACTCAAGGAAGCGTTGATAATTGCTCGGAACCAGCCTCGTACCACCTCCCGGGAGGCCAGCGCCAACCAGGAGGGGCATGGGTCCAGTAAACATGTGGTCGCCCTAAGTCCCCCCAGCAACCTGTCCACGTCCTCGGGGGTCACGGGGTCAAACTCAACCCAGGTAATGGTCTCAAGACCAGCCTCCGCCTCTCCCATTGGACATACCCAGTTGAAGTCGAAGCCTTCCCGTATCTGAGCGATTTTATCATACAGATATTTTCTGAAATCCTCAGCTAAGGGGTCTCCCCTCACCTCCTGATGAAGGAGGGAGCGGGTCACCCTAAACAGGGAGGCTGGGCGGTTATCTGATGACGCAATAAAAGCAGTGAGGTAGGAACACTTCTCTGCTCTTATCGCCATTAGGTAGGACCTAATATGGTCTCTTACCAATGTTCAGTCAGATGCTTGACAACTAGTATGTATTGACAATGGTTGTAGCATCTCAAGGACCTAAGAATGTCATTTGCAATCTTCCTAAGGAGCTTCTGACAAGCAAAATCAATGAGGGAAACCAGATTCAGTGACTCTTTTAACAATCAATGGCAAAAAAGGTTGTAAAATACATGACTCACTTAACAACTGCCTTGCTTAGCAATGGAAATTTTGGGCTCAGTTGTGGTCATAAGTCAAGGATTACATGTAGTGAGGTCAGCAAAAAGCAGGTTCAAAGGATACATAGGGCCCAGAAGTGCAGAATTCCCTTTCATGTTTTACAGGATAATTGTGTTGGGATGAGCTGGTTTTGCTCAACTAATGACAGATACAGGATATAAATTTATATGCCACCCCTTTCACTGAAAAGACAACTCTTAATTATTTAAATAGGTTTATATAAAATGGTGAATCGTTATGGTGGCTGGAGGATATCTATAAGGGAGTTCATTTCTTATATGTGATGTATAAAGATTGTTCAGACTCCAGACAATTATACACATTTAATAAAATGGGGTAAGTAGAGGTAGGGAAATCAAGTCAGTTATTGCTATTTAACAGGTACTTTTCACTCATATGCCCTTTCTTTAGTTGCACTTTAATAACAACAACAACAACTTTATTGTTACTTTGAATGTACACCAATTGGCATACATCAAAATGAAATTTCGTTGCATACAGCTCTCAAAGGGTCACCACCTCCAATATACACTCCTTGTTCGTGGCCAGCTCAAGTTTCAGATCATTCATTTTAGTCTCTAGGGAGCGAACGATGGCAAACAGGACAGATGGACACGGACCTCCAGGTGGATTAACCCTCAAATTAGCTTGTATTCCTGCACAACAACCTCGCCTCCTTTCCTTTTTCTGATCCTGACTCTTCCACCTTTTCCTTTAAGAGGCCTTGCTTGTTTTCGTCCTTGGAGCATGCTGCCACTTCCACCAACTCATCCAAAAGCTTCTCTCTCTTCCTCTGGGCCTGGCGACAGTCTCATCCAGTTCCTTCACTCCATAAGCCCTGGGACCTCTCCTCCTCTGATTTGCAATAGAATCCATTGCTAGGCCAGCAGTCAGATCTTGCTGCTGGCAGAACAAATTCAAACAGCGCCAACGACTTTTAATAGTCTCACCAACAGTTCTGAAACAGCTAGAAACTCCCCATGCCAGCAAAGATTGTTGGTCGTATGTTCCCTTAGTTCTGCCACATTGTTCAAACACATTTAAACCTTCCCAATCATTTGGCCTATATCCCTTAATATCCCTCCCAAAACTATTCATCTTCGCGAGCCAATGCAGCCGCAGCCGATCCAGGTGCCGCCATCTTAGAACTCCAAGATTATATCAAGATTCACAGGATGATAGAATAGCTTTTATTGCATCCTCAGTTCAGGGTTCATATGCTGATCTTATGTTATATGATCGTATGCTGAAAAAGAAAAACAAGAAAAAAGAAAAACAAGAAATCCAAGAAGAAACCAACATGGTTGCACAAAGATCTCTCTGATAAACTAAAAGACAAAAAGGATAAGTACAAAAAAATGGAAAGAGGGACACAGAACTAAGGCAGAATATCAGCAGATAGTCAGAATCTGCAAAGATGAAGTCAGGAAAGCAAAGGCTCAGAATGAACAAAGACTTGCAACAAAAGTGAAAGATAATAAAAAAAGTTCATTTCAACATATAAGTAACAAGAAAAAAGTCAAGGAAAGTCAGTAAAAAGAGAAGATGGAAAGAAAGTAACAGGCAGTAGAGAGAAAGCAGAGCTGCTTAACTCATTCTTTGCATCAGTCTTCACGTAAAATGAAACTATAGGCCAACCTATCAAAAACATAACTGTAAAAGACAGACTAGAAATAAAAATTAAAATAAGCAAAAAAAATGGTAAGAGAACACCTGTCTGACTTTGATGAATATAAATCACCGACCTGATGGATTACATTCTAGAGTTCCTGCAACATTATCCTGGGATATGTATATTTGCCTGCATTCATGAGTGGTCCCTTCCTTGTGGCTTTGCTGATGAAACATTCCTTCTCCATCAAGGCCAACCTGTGTACTCTCTACACACTGTTTCCTGCTTAAGGCATAACAGCCTCATGACATGTAAACACTATTGTACTTTTAGAGAAGCATATTCATATCACCAGAGCAACCATGGTTGGTCCTTGGTAGAACCGTAGGGAAAATATCTCTACCTTAGGTTGGAATATAAGCAATGTATACCCTTGGCTATTCCTCAAACAATCAGCATTTTGAAAACATTTCAGCCAAACAGGATTTTGGATACTATACTGATGTAAACGTTATTCGGCATAAGAGGAGAAAAATTATACTAAATATCCCTAGTGAGGATAGGCTCATATAACTGCATTCTGCACAGCAATATCATTATTAGTGTGTTTATTTGTTTCATAGGAATCAGCTATTTTCATCTGATTGCCATGGAAATGCAATTTCCCCATATCTAAAATCTTATCCACGGAAACATGTCTGGATCCCCATTTCAGTTAATACCTGCACAATTATTACATATGAATATAACAACAAGGAAGATCTGCATAAGATTACTTAATGCTCTTTAACTATACATATGTCTACAGAGATTCTCAGTCATCCAGGTTATAGTTACCCCAAAGGTGCTTTTTCCCCCGAGACAACTGAACTTTCCTTTGAAGATGTTTTGCTTCTCAACCAAGAAGCTTCTTCAGCTCTGACTGGATGGTGGGTAATGAAAAGATTTATATTCCTTGCAGACAGCTGTTCATTTGCATTCTTTTAGCGAGTTGTTAATGCTACCTGGAGGCTTATCTGTGTCTTCAGGGTCACCTGAGTAGTGCAAATGGGTGTGGAGCCTCCTTGGAACTGTTACAAGAACTGTGTTGTAGACTGGAGATAGTCTGTTGAGAGAGGGCTGTTCAGTTTTGACATAGATGGCCTCTTTGACCCCTCTTTCAAACATTTTATCAGGCAACACCACACTGGAAGTCAGCATGCCCCAACGCTTGTTATGGATGGCTTGTCTGAGTTTTTGTAATGTTTCACAGTAGACTTCTGAATTGATGGTCAAACCATACTCCATGAACTTCACTAGCAGTACTCCTTTGGGATTTTCTATGGCACCACTTCTGGTGTGGTGTTGGTTCACAATAATGCTCTCCTGCACACCGCTAGACACACCCAAGAACTTTTGAAGCAGTTCTGTTGTGTTGTTTTGGATCCAGTTGTTTTGGATCAATAGCCCAGATTTGGCACCGAGCAACTACTAAGGAATTTCAAACCTTGTAAGACATTATGACAAGTGACTCAATTTGAATGGCAATTATGAAAAAAAATAATGTAATGTTGTACTTTTCTAATGTATATAATAAAAGTTATTACCTGTGAGTTTCTGGTCATTGATAACCAAATGGAGGTTTATTTCTGAATTGCTCTCGTTCATATACATATACTTGTGTGTGTGACAGAGAGAATATTTATTTTCAAATAAGAAATAGAGAGAAAGAAACATGACCAGCAGCAAAGACATCCAGGGAAGACAAATAATGAAATGTGAATTGCAATGTTGCAATGCAAACTCAACCCTGTGAAATCAGTGTTTAGGAAAACAGCCATTTGTTTCTCTGCCCAGGTTGTGCTTTCTGTGAATACTGCTGAACATGTGAACAGGGCCAATGCTGTCTGTGGAGGTATTTTTTGCTGATTCAGCCACTTCCATTTTCAAAATCTGCTCTGACAGTCCCTCCTCAGAAAGGCCTAATTATTGTAGAGTGAAAAAAAAAAGAAGGAAAATTTATTACACTCGAGAACTTCAATTTGTAGAGCACAAGATTCTTGCTCTCAGTTCCAAATAAAATTGACATTTTTATATATGCTGGCACCCCTTTTGTGCCAATCACTTTGCATACTGTATTTTTTCATACATTTTTTTTCTTAATATAATTACAGTGGTATCTTGGTACTCAACTGCTTTGGAACTCATTGAATTTGGTACTCAACGCATTTTGACATGATTTTTTTCCCCTGATATTCATCATTTGTTTGGTACTCAACACACAAGCTAGAACCTGTCGGTGTCAGTTGCCTTGTGACTCACTGCATTATTCCTTATAGGAAAAATTTGTTTGGTACTCATCCTTTTTGATACTCATTGCACCTCCCAAAACCAATTAACAATGAATACTGAGGTATCACTGTACTTTTCTTTCTTTTTAAATAATAACTGAGTTTTGAATGTCTGGAAAATGAGATATTCATGGATAACTGCATTTCTATTTCTGTAGAAGCTTGGACACTACATATTAGAGAAATTCACAATCAAATTTGAACAAAGCACATTACTCTATCATCTCTAATTCTAGTACAGGGATGCCATAAATAATTATGCAAAGTAACTAAACTACTCTGAGCACTATGACTAAGGTCTTTTGCCTTCACTCCATTATAGCATAGTGGAATGAGTAATAGAATAGTGAAAAAAACTTTAAAAAATAGATTTAATTATTCATATTCATTCATTTACTTATTCAGTCACTTACTCTATTTTTATAGATCACACTTTACTCATAAATACTCCTAAGCTGATTTATCATAAACACAAGGCAGAGTTCCATCTGCAGGGTACAACCTTCTCAATGGTGGCACTCATCTTATGGAGAAGCTTGTCTTTATATGTAAGAATTCCCTCTTCCATGATAAGTTACCATTAAACTGTAAAAATGTGGCTCTGGGAGACAGCATTGGGGGATGCTAGGGATTGATGTCTACCCATCTTTGTCAAGACCATTGCAATGCATATTGATGAATATGATTAAATTATTCTTATTTTGTACATGCATGAATGCACAATAGCACTTTGAGCTATTAGGAATAGAATCACACAAAGATATTAGTAAAAATAAAATAAATAATTCATAATTACACAATTCAAATGAAGAAGAAAAAGAAAAATCTCTAACAACCCTCCAACAGATTTAAATCTTAAGTAAGGTAGAAGAGGAAAATGAAGGAATAAGGAAGAGTGCTTTAGGAGAGGACATATAGTCTGTTATATATATTTAGGGACTATGAAGGTCAAAGAGTCCAGCTTCTGTTGGGACAGTTCCACAATTGCTTTAACTTGAAGTGCTTCTCATCTTCTTTTTTAAAATGGCCTTTCCAAAGAGGGCTTGGGAACATAAGCAATTTGCCCAAAAGACAAATGGCAGTAATAGGATTTGAAAAGGAGAGAAAGAGGCAACTTCTATGACTGATATTTGCTAGCAAGAAAATCTTGATTAATTTCCTTGGGATTTATCCTAGATTTCTTGGGATTTCTCCAATTTGAGATTACCCTACCAGTACAAACATACTTCACTATCATGTTAATGAATATGGACTCATATTGCTACATTTGGGTGAATAAATTTGGGAATATAGCAGAATGGGATTTTTGGCATTCTAAATCATACTTTTCCCCCCCTTCTCCTTCAAATGGTACTTTCAGGCATAACGTTGTTAACCTTTCCCAACTTAATATCTTCTAGACATTGGACTTCAACCCCCATAATGCCCCAACCTAAATCTTCCATATAAAGAAAAGCTTTTTCTAGCTCTACCAATGAGAGAGGTTCCCTCTTGATGTTTTCTTTGGGGATTTATTTAAAATGTGAAAAATGGTGAGTGTTGGGAAGATGGTTATATGACAAAAGGCAGGTTATTAAAACATAGATGAAAACACACACACACAAGGAGGGAGGGCGGGAGGGAGGGAGAGAGAGAGACAGAGAGAGAGGGAGAGAGGGAGAGGGAGAGGGAGAGGGAGAGAGAGAGAGAGAGAGAGAGAGAGAGAGAGAGAGAGAGAGAGAGAGAGAGAGAGAGAGAGAGAAGGAGAGCTCTTGTCTACCTCTAAAGACCTTTCTACATTCCACTCATGGGATCATCATCCACATGCAAGTCTCCTTTGAAATGAATTGTGTGCCATCCAGTTGAATAAAATATATAGGGGGAAAAAGGTGATTTTCTCTGCCTGACGATCATTTATGGTTTTTTAAGCTACGGTAATCACAGTACAGTGGGTAGAGTGCCTATTCAGTGGATTTCCTTTCAACAATACCTTTAGGTTTATTGTCTGTTCAGGAAACCCAGGTTTCAGTCTCACCTGGATCTGTGCCTTCTTCATTTAGCTGGCATTACATTTATCTAGAGGCAAAGCAGAACACACGATATATAAAAAATATGAAAGCCAAATATTGTATCTGGAAAAAGCCAGTGTTGAAATATGCTGCACTGGCATATTTATGGATAGGCCACATAATTCTGTGGGCTCTTTTCCTAATCTCTAAATTGCTTTCCAAGCCTTCACAATCAGTCACCAAAACCAACCCTGGAACAAGCTAACAAATTGTGTTTGTACCAACCTGGTGGGGGGAAGAGGAGGGGGGAAGCTTCTTGCCAGCTGCTACAAATGAATTCCAGACTTTCTTTGGAGAAGGCAGGCAGGCATTTAAGGAATAAAGTGCCTTAAATTGTTCTGGTAGGCATTCTCTGAATGGTTTTTATAGGGAAGCAAAAATGCATTTGAGGAGGAGGTGATTTCAGTCTCCAAAAATGGTTGAAGCATTATGTAATGAAGAAAACTGGCATTCTTAATTTGAATTTAATTCCCAGATATATACCTAATTAAATTAATTAACTAGGGAAGTGTATCTCAACCTTGGCAATTGTGTGGTCCAACCTTGTGTGGACCTCAACTCCTCAAATTTTGGGAATTGAAGTCTACCCATCTTAAAGTTGCCAGAACTTTAAGAAACTTGAACTAAAATAATGTGAGGAATATTTTCTCAATTCCTGGAAGCAACCTGTCTTCAGAGGCAGCCCTATGTAAAGGGCATTGCAGTAATCCATCTGGCAGAAGCCCAAGGCATGAGGACTATGAATAATACTTCCACCAAGGTTGGACTCAATTGGTTCAGAAGACAAACATAAGTATTATAAATAAGCACTTTTTTTTCCAAATTATTCAAACAAACTCCTGTATGATGTATCCTGCAGTAAGACATATCTGGCTGGGCTGCAAGTTCCAGAGGATGTGGCAGCAAAAGGTCAGAGTTCATTCTTTATCTTCACTGCCATCTAGAAGTCATTCAGATATTCTCAGCTTAGACATCATCATAGTTGTAGTTGTAGATAGGAAGACTTTCCAAAGCAGCCATATAAGTCTAGAGAAAGCTGCAACTGCTGGAAAGATTCTATATTAGAGTCTTTATATGTGCTCTCACACATTGAGAATAATTTCTTCCAAAGCCTGTGCTCAACCTTTTCTTTGTATGCCTGTGTACACCTGCTACACATGAGCTGAGCAAAAAATAAAAACAGTAACAGACTACATAAAGATAACAAATTTTCTGTTTGTGCATATTATGATAACTTCTGGGTGAAACTATTTCATTGTAACCCTAATCCTTTTTTGCTCTCCCAAGGATAGAGAGGTGACCCCTGTGTGATCCCCCAAATCAAAAAGGCAACCACAATGTTGTTACTGAAGCTCCAACTGTACTCAGACATAAAAAATGAATATTACATAATTGCAGTTACTGTCTTGACTTTTTAGATTGTGGATATGAATGTAGACAGGAGTAAAATTGGGGGGAAATGGAGGTTTCTGGGAATTCATGTCACAGCCCCAAATATGGAACCATAGCACTTGAGAAGAAAAGCGTGGCATCAATAGTAAGACAACAGAAGCATTTACTACAGATTTAGAACTCTTAGCTCTGAAGAATTTATAGGTGGTTAAAAAAATTACTACCGGTATGTGGTAAAACTATGCTGGAGTGATTGCTGCAAGGTAAAGGCCAGTTTGAAATATGTGAACATATCTAAAGGTGGTTTTATTTAATTTTAGCAAATCATTGCTAGACTGGCTTTGTGTTTTGGCTTTGAAAAAAGCACTTAGTCTTGCATTTAAGCTTTAATATTTATTTTTTTCCTATCTTGTTTTACCGGGCAAATTTCCTGTGAGCAATACAAAGCATCCTGGGCTTGAAAACTGGGAAGAAAAAAGGAGCTTTTGGAGGGAATTGATTGCTAAGCAGCTCATGTGAGGTTTATGAACCTTAAATATTTTGGAAAATCTCATTCATTTATTAAGTGAAACTATTTTGACCCTGATTTTACTTAGCCACCCCATGCTGCTTTTAAAAAACCAATGGACTTCATAACTACTACAGGTCCTACTTATGTAACTTGACCAGATGAAACCATGTGGCCGCAAGTGAGATCTCTTCCTTCTGAGGCTGGATATTTTTATATTAGAAGTACCTAAGAGATATTAGCAGACTAGATTCAGGCATCCAGTCAGGGGACTGGACTTCAGAGCTGAAGAAGCTTCTTGGATGAGAAGTGAAATGTCTTCAAAGAAAAACAAGAAAGGTCAGTTGCCTCTAGAAAAAGTACCTTTGGGATGACTGGACTTCAGTTTCTTCTAGCTGCACGATTTTGGCATAATTCAATGTCAAAATTCTGTGATTGGAGGTAGCAGAATGTATCGCATTGATACATGGGACTATCTTCAAAGATCATAGCTCTTGAGAAAATGTGAACATGCATGGTTGAGATTTGCTGGCTTCATCAGTACCTTGGCATATTGTGTAAACTTTCCCTTTTGTACATAAGTGTCCTGGATTATACACCAGACTCATTTTAGAATTGAATTACAGACAAATGTACATGACTGGAGGCACCTTTCAATGGAATGTGGATGGGATCACACTCTAGAAGGGAAAAAATGACCAAGGAAGGGACAAAATTAGTGCCAAACATTTAAGTTATCTGGCTTTTCCTTTTGGATTGCTATTATTTTCCAGATACTTTTAATATACTATTTTCAGACCAACATTTATATAATGTGGTAAATTATTTGTAGTAACCTACTCACCAGTTTGTTTTTCAGTGCTTTTTAAAATACCATTGCATCATTAAACATTTATGGAGATTCTCATTCATCCAGGGCATGGTTATCCCAATGGTGCTTTTTCAAAAGGCAACTGGACTTCCTTGGTTTTCCTTTGAAGATGTTTTGTTGCCTTTTGAAAAAGCATATTTGGGACGTTGCATCATTAATTATCAAGAATTCTGGAATCCAGAAAGAAATAATGGATATTGGATCACTTGCTTTATGATCCTGGCCATCATGAATATAGATATGAAATCTGATGGTACACTGAGCTAGTGCATAGCATGTATTAAAGTCTAATAGGGCAACAAAGAATCATAACTGAAAACAATGATGATATCCTCAATATTTCCAAATGGCCAAGATTACCAATAAATGGAGACACAGTGGGTATTTTTACTGCTTTTACTACCCCTTCTTCTCTAGGGTCATGATACCTCAATCATGAAAGTATATAAAACCTTGGAATTACCACCATTCAGGAGCACCCTATATAACAAAAAAACAACATCCTCTTGTAGCTATTGTCATTCAGAGAGATCAAACCAATGTCATTAAAAATATCTAGGATAATAATAGGTATCTTGAACCCCTTTTGACATGTAACTTGGATGGCGTATCCTAAAATCCTTTTGGGTTATTAAGCATATCATCTCTGTGAATCGCTCCATAAATGTTTCACATGCAAAGGTTTAATGAATATAATAATAACCTTTACCAACATTTCATTCTGAAGCTCCATTTACCTGAAATGGACTTTATCCAATAAATATTTCACAATACATTTCTCCTTTCCATCACCTTAACACCTTGCAAGGCAAATAGGAAGGTTTAATTTCCAGGCAAAATGTGTATCTTTCTTGAACTGGCTTTTATATTGTGTCCCATTTTGTGACTACATGGTTTTCTGATTATTATGTCCTGGAGTATCTCTTCAGAAGCAGTGATAGGAAATGTCATTAAGAAATAATGTTCTTCTGCTTTGATAATCATGTTAGAGAATACTGGAAACTTGACAGGTTATGTATCATGTGGCCTAGTGCTAATGGCTTTAATAACGTATCTAGTAGTACTTTGTCAGGATTTCTCATTAATTTAAATTTGCCAATATCAAAACAAAAGGGGATGTGTGTGCATGTATTTGTGTGCATACACAGACTAATGGGGGTGGGTGGAGGGGAGGAGGAATTGGCAGCAACCAAGATACAGGGGGCATCAACTTGCAATGGGTTTCATAAATGGATCATCTCTTCTATATTTTCCCCTGTGATGCTATAAAACTAGATATGCCAGAAAGAGAAATGTGAAAAACAATGACATATTCTGGATAGGCTCCATTATTTATTCTAATCTCTTGGTAGTTAACAGTGCAATTTTATATATGTCTGCTGAGAAGTAATTCCATTGGCTGAATTCATTCTGTTAAAATATGCTTAATTTAAATGGCTTGACGGTATAATAGGCTGAACAAGCTAAATGATTCACCTATAATGCTGAAACACAAACTATGGTTTATATATCACAATAGCTAGCACATACATCAATTAAGGTATCTTGAAGCTAGCATGATTTGTGAATAGAGTCAGTACAACAGGATTTGCCTGAAAGTATGAACAGGATTAGAGTATAAGGTTGTGCAGAACTTCAGCTTTTAAGCTCTCTGGTTCCTTAAATATGACATTCCATATCTTACCTATGCTTAACGGTGCTTAGCATAAGATTCATAGAAAAATGACAGAAATATTTATTTACACACACACACACACACACACACACACACACACACACACCTTTCTCACCCCTATGGATGGTATGTCTTTTCTCCAGTATCCAGTCTCCTAACAGAAGTCTAGTAGTTTGAGGGTTCTGTGCAGTATTTAGCTAATGCTGCACTCTTCTGGAAGAAAACTTCCTTAGATCTGTTGGAGCCATTCTCCCAGCTTAGTAATCACAGCCCAAGTGGTCCTACCACCACTGGGCCCACTTTTAGTTTCTACATCTTCTCTAGTTTCCTCCTCCAGGCCTTGGTACTTTTCCAGCTTCTCACAAGCCTTCTTCCTGATGTTGCTGTCACTTGACATCACTACATCTTGTCAGGGGAAAGCAAACCAACTACATAAGAACAATGTAGGACCTCAACCATGCCCTCACCCATGATTAAATGCAGTATGTCTTGAGACTGATGGATGGATGCACAGTTGAGAGATAACAAAGTGTAACCACAAGCATTTTAGCCTGAATTGGACAAGTTAGTGTTCCCTGTCCATTCACGTCTTTATAACCTTTGCTTAGCTTTTTTTTTTTTTGGCAAAGTAGTCTTTTTTATTATTTGCTCAAGTGCTTTCATATTTTGAAAGTGGTAACATTCTCATTCACAGGGATTAAGTTAAAATATTAAGAAAATTCTACAGCGGAAAGGAGAGCTTAAAATCGCCCCCCACATCAAAAATAAAACATTCACTTCTCAGCTAGGCAAGGCCAAAAGCTGAAGCAATAGAGCAAGATCCACATTTCAACTGGGTGGTAAGTTTTGTTTTATGTCCCACGCAGACTACTGCTGTCCCACTTTCATGGTCTTGGTTCTCAATTTAAACAAGTCAAATAATCCTTTTCCCAAGAAGTATACAGTGCCCTTTCTCTTTGTTCTATAATGGGACATTCCCAGCCTAAGAGGGGGAGGTTCCTAAACAGGGTACCCTGGCATATTCATAAAGGACCTAGATTCTGTCAATACTTGCAGCAATGGCATGTGTTTACCTTGCAAAGACCAAGGTGTCAGTTTACCTTTGCTGGAACTTTTGACAAAAACAAATTTAATTTTTGTGAAGTTGTCTTGGATGCTGTTGATGTCTCTCAAACTGGGCAATTGGTCTGCTTTTGTGGTTTGGTATGAAGAAATGGAAAAGCGGTGCAATCCTTCAAATGTACCAAGAAAAAACTGGAAAGATCACTGATTGACCTTAAGGCCTCCTGGCCCAGTCATCACACTTAATGCAGCAGTGGGATTCAGCCAGTTCGCACCACTTTGGCAGAACCGGCAGCTAATTTTTTATTTCCCAGGCCCAGAATGGACTTCCGGAAGCAGCATCCACATAAAGAACTGGTTGTTCACATATTTGAATCCCACCACTGACTTAATAACTGCTTGTCCATTTGGTCCTTATTGCAATAAGTTGTTGAAATGTAAGTACTGAATTTGTGTGTCAAATTTAAATAAACCTAATAATATTTCATATTTATTGGACTCCATTGCATAGTATGTTGTTGGAACTGCAATGAAATTAATGCTTTATTTAAACAAGTGTTTCTACAGAGTCCAACAATTGTTCCATTTTGGAAAGAACTCAGTTTTGAGATTCTATATTTTCAGAAGTCTACATTCTTTTGAAGTCTATTCCTATCCCATCACAACTTGAAATCTGAACAAAGAAAGTCTGTTTTGGAATCCTACTTAACAGCTAAAAGCATTGTTCAGCATTGGGAATATAAATTTAGGACTTCTAATAGACTGTAGGGCTAATGTTACCAGCAATGTATGAATCAATATCTTATCAAAATAGATCAGCTATGTTATCCTATGGTGGTACTTAGATGTTGCTGTCTTCCGTGCTTCCTTCTCATGGTTCCCATATAACTGCAGGATACCAAGGCTCTTGCAACTGGGTCTGTATGTCTGCTATATGTAGCAGACTGCTACGGTAGTTTCACCCCATCAATTTTAATTACTTTCCTTGCCTTGAACACTATCTGACCAGACTTCTCTAGTCCAAATGACATCCCAATGTCCCCACTGTAAATTTGTGTTAAGTAGATCAGAGAATCAATGTCTCTTTCACTCTTAGCATGATGTCATACATGCAGAGGAGGAGGCTGATGGTAGTTCCACTCTTGAATTTATATGTGTGTGTGTGTGTCCATGTGTGTGCACATCTATATATTATTGTATTGTGTTGTGTTGTGTTGTATTATACTGTACTGTATTGTAGCATAGTACATTATATATTATAATAATATTCATATCATATTATTTTGTGTGGAAAGTATATTCTCTTTCCCTTATTTCTGTCTTTCTTCCAGAAAATTATATGTCACGATTGCTTCTTTTTTCTTGTACAATTCTAAGAGACAAAATTAGAAAAGGGAAAAATACTGTTTTGAAAACAATTCAGCAGAGATCGTTGCAATATTGTCTGTTAAGAAAATTGGCAAAAGAGGCACTTTTATGGTTCACTGCCCTTTTGGGTAAATGTAGGATTAGAAAAGAAATGGGCTATAATTGTTCACAAAACACACACACACACACACACACACACACACAGTGTTTTTAGCACAAACTTCTTTTAATCTAGATGGAGAAAAATTGGTTCCATGCCGAGCTCAATTCTTTAATAAGCTGGCCCATCAGCATCAAACAGTCAAAATAGTATAACTTGAAGCAGTCATGAAGCAATTATAATCCCTAGGATTTGTGTCTAGGAATAGCTTTGAGCCCACTGTCAGTCTTCTGGAACAAATGTTCCATATGTTCCTGGTCCTCAGGTTTCCTTCAATCTCCTCTGTCTTTTTCTGTATAAGTAGAGCCATACAGCCCAAGCAGTCCCACTAGGCTACCGATTTGAAACCACCATCTGTCAGTCTCATTACTACACTAGCACTAAGAGAGAATTACATCACAGCAAGATGGCTATCTTTTTACATGAAAACCAAGAACTTAAGCAGAAATATAATGGGAGCTTTGTTCAGCAGATATTAGGGTAAACAAAGCACATCCATAGTTGGTGGAGGAGCAATTGTGGCTGCATACGGCATGGGTGAGTTTCCAAAGGAATGGATCAGAAAAATGGAGATACTGAGAAAAGTCAATGTTGCAGATTCTCTGATGCGTCTGGGACTAAATCAAGCATTCAAAATGAGAAATAGTTCATGTTATGTCATTGGGAATTACTTTATGTTTGCCATCGATTCATAATTTCTGGTCCTGTTTAGAATTCTGCTTTCTAGTCAGGCATCAGGCTAACTTCTGAAAGGAGCTTAGATGATAGCTTTTACAGAAAGATGTGGAGAAGAGGCTAGGTTTTAATTACATTAATTTTGAGTTCCTTTTGCTATAATTATTTACATTTTATTTATGCCTCTAATCCCATTATGATTTTCCCGATGAGAAGTGCTGAGATGCAGTCCTCAAGATTATGTGCATCCATCTTAGCCTATCTCTTAGGGGATATACAGTATGCAGGGAGGATGCATGTAGAGAGTAAGGAAGATGACCTTGATGGGAATACACAGGGACTGTTGCCTAGGCAAAAAGGGTTGAAAGATTTCTAAAGGCCAAAATGTTTTTAAAGACAAATTAACATTCAGAGAAGGGTTAGGCAGCTATTTCCCTAATCCACTGAACTATAAGAAGAAGGAAGTGGTATAGCACAATCAGATTTGCAAGATCCTGTTATTATAGCCAATCTCAAAAGAGGTAGTTTTAGCCTTCCTGTGGAGTTGATTTCCTGGTCTGGCTATCTAATGGAGTTGTCTCTATATGAATTTGATCGCAAGCAGCTAAGGAAAGGTTATTATTTTTTCTTTGCCACACAGCATGATCCCAACAGAAATCAAGCCACTCTCAATCACTGAGTTTGATTGAGATGACAGGCTAGTGACTAGCTCCTCTTGTTGTGAGAAAGCAGGACAAACTAAAGCTTCACTTCTGGACTTGGGAAGACCATCACATACCTGGCTTCTGCAGATTGTCTGTTTGTCTGTCTGCCTGCTTGCCTGCCTGCCTGCCATCTTCTTCAGAAGAGATTAAAAAAGTTGCTCAGAATCAAGATTTACCAAATTATCATTGATGGCATTTATTTTATGTGATGTTGTTTCCTTATAATTTTTTTGAGGTGTAGTTTTGTACTTCCAAGCAATAAAGGTGGTAACACCATTCAGTTGGAATGACATCCTGCAACTAAGAGACATGTAGGGAAATTTTATTTGGCTTATGTTTCCTTGATAAGAGAGGAGTTAACCCCATCCTGTTGGATCCATCATCAAATAACTAGAATGATACTTCAGGGTAAGTGTAACTACTGGTCACAAATAAGCTTAATGAACAAGCATTTGATGTGCCTGGAAACTCCATTTCTACACAGTTATACCCTCAGATCCTCAGTGTTAACTATAATAAAAGAGGATGGGGAAGGACTCTTCCATCCATCCTTCCATCCTTCCATCTATCCATCAATCCTCTACCAACAGAAGAGAATATTTGTAGCTCAGGATTGAACTGTGGGGTCCTTGGTGCATTGATGATGTTACCTAGTTTGGTAATGAAATGTCTGCAAGAAAACTCAAAGATCCCACATCTGTCCTCTAACTTTGTGAGACAAACTCACCAGGTTTCAGTTCTCTAGGAATAAACAGGTATAGTAAGAACATGAAAGACAACCAGAATCAGTAAACCAAAAATGCAAAAGAGCATTTGATTAGGTTTTATGTTTGTGAGATGGCTCTCTTCTGCCAATGTTCAGAGGCAGAAAATGACCCATTAGAGGGATTATTATTACATAGTCAGTGAGAAAAAAGCTATGCATTGGCTAAAAAAGAAACTGGCAGAAGAAAGGGCTTTGTTTTCAAGAAATGGAATAATTTCAAATTTTCACTCAAAAATGATTTTAAACCTGCTAAGACACTGGCCTTCAACATTTTTTTTTGCCCCAAATGAAAATCCAAAATGATGTTCTCTTTCAATATTTACAATGTAACATGTACATCCTCAGCACTATCATTGAGCTATAACTATTTCTGAACTCTGAAAAGGTAAGACTAGCTATAGCTTTATGACAGGACCCGATATCTCAGTTTTGATGCTTTTGAATCCTGGACTAATCTCTGCAGTTTGGCATGATTTTCAGAAATGGTTTGCCCTTTCTTCTTACTAGGGCTAAGAGAGAGATTTGTGTGTCTAAGGCAGAACTAGAACTCCTGGTTTTTAGGTCTATGCCTTAGTGACTACACAAAACTGGTGCTCATATATATCATATTATGTATAAAAATAAATGGATATGACTCCACAGTCACAGATCAACATATCTAATTCATTGGGATAAATGATTTTATTTTATAAATTATAAATGATTTTATTTTATAAAAGAGAAATTTCCTGATGTTGGGAACAATTAATCAGTTGAACAGCTTGCCTTTAGAAGTTGTGGGTGCTCTAACACAAGACGTTTTTAAGAAGAGATTAAAGAGCCATTTGTCCTGAATGGTATAGGGTCCCCTGCTTGATCAGGGTTGGACTACAAGACCTCCAGGGTCCCTTCCAACTCTGTTATTTTATCCCACATATGATTTTACTAAATAAAAACATTGTTAAGAATTTGGAAAGTCTATGTTAATTTTGTATATGTTAATTTCAAAAAATAACTAAAAGAAATTCATCTGCACCAGCCAAATACAATATAAATACAACTATTTGCAGTCTTGATAGTATGCTACTATCCAGGTTGTTAAAGATAAGGACATTCTTTGTATCTCAATAATGAGAAAATTACAAATTTTTTTCTTATCCCCCAAATAAAAACAACCCATATGTTCATCTATCCCCAAGTATCTTTTACTTTAAGCCACTCTTATCAGAGACAGGATATTAGTCGCTAAGATAACAATTTACATTGCAAAGACATGCCATGCCAACAGGCTGGATATATTTACTGCATTAATTCACTACATATATAGCATCATCAGTATATATGGTATTTCAAAGCAGATGGTGGAGTATTTATGAAAAAAAATGCCAAACAAAGATGAATCACTTGTATTTCTAGGCAGCCAATAAAGACATGGGAAGCAGGGTGGTGTAATGGTTAAGGCATCAGGCTTGAAACAGAGAGACTATAAGTTCTGGTCCAGCCTTGGGCACAAAGCTAGCTGGGTGACCTTTGGCCAGTCTTTCTCTCTCTCTCTCCCTCCCTCCCTCTCTCTCCCTCCCTCTCTCTCTCTCCCTCCCTCCCTCCCTCCCTCCCTCCCTCTCTCTCTCTCTCTCTCTCTCTCTCTCTCTCTCTCTCTCTCTCTCTCTCAGCCTTAAGAATGAGGCAATTCCAAATCATTTCTGAAATCTTGCCCAGAAAACCACAGGGCCTAATCAAGCTGTCATCAATAGTCAAGGCTGATTTGAAGGCACCAAATAAATAAATAATGGAGAATTTGCCAATGGGAAAATTTGCTAATAGGAAAAAATGGGTAAATGGATATCAGAAATTATTTGCTATTGCTTTCTGCCTAGGGCTGAGAAAGAGTGACTGGCCCAAAGTCATCCATTGGGCTTTGTGCCCAAGACTGGATTAAAGAAATATTCCAAAATCATTAGCATATCTCTCTCCCTCTCCCTCTCCTCCCTATCTCTATCCTTATCCCTCTCTCTCTGATGGCAAGAAGAACAATATTCCCTATTCAGTGTTTTTCAAGAGGTTTATCTAGAACAAGCTCTGACATGTTGTAAAATAATTCATTGAAATGAACTCCCTTAATGGTAGGAGGAAGGAGTCCAGAGTGTAATAGTAAATAAACATTTTACACATATTTGGTACAGTTTTCAAAGGTCAAGGCAATATATATATATCACACACCCACACCCACACACACACACACCACAGTGTAAACAAACCTCCAATAGAGGCAAACATAGTAACAAATCTACAACATTTTGTGAAAAGAGCTGCCCAAGATATTTCTGTACCTGAAGCAAAAGCAAAATGTCTCCCATTCTGCACACTGATCATGGTTAAACTGCTGACAGCTGGACTTGAGAGGCACCACAGCAAGCTGTGAACTTAGTTTATGAATCGTCTTTCAACACAGCCAGCCTACATAACATCATTCACCATTTAGAGTGGCTGCTTCAATCTAGCTAATGGTAGGGCCTGTCCATAAACCCTGCACAGGGAACTAGTCAACCAAAACAAAGATGGTTATTTTATGATCACAGGTAGCATTAAAGCTCCCAACTGTACCAGTTACTTTTCACCTCAGTGCTCAACTGATCTGACAAGTAGGCTTTGGATGTTCTAGATCCAAACATTGTCTAGTCTCCCAAGTGGATTCGGAAGTTGGCATACGACATATATGATAGCAAATAAAGGAACAAAAAAGGTCTGAATTTCTTCAGGAGAAATATAAAAGTTCCAATAAGTTTTAAAGGGCAGAATCCCCTCACAACAGTGGTAGGAGGACTACTACAGAGATAGACACAAAAAGGCATTTTCTCAAGATGTTTTGTTTTAAGATTCAATTGTACCACAGGAAGCAGACAAAAAGCCAATAAAAGGAATTGCACAATGAAAGGCAAACATTCCCCTGGCTAACTCATACCTATCACTGCAAGAACCCCATAGACTTTATCTAAAAAGCTCTAAAATAGAGATGTCCAACCTTGACAACTTTATGATCTGTGGACTTCAACCAAGAATGCAGGCTGGGGAATTCAAGTCCACAACTGTTAAAGTTGTCAAGTGTGGAGATCCATGTCCAAAAACAAATTCTCTGTCATCAGTTTGAATGATATAGAAAGAAAGAAAATGCAGGAGAATTTTCTGTTACCTGGTACACCACCAATTTTTCCCCCACTGCAGGTCATGGGGGAAATAATAAACAAATAAATTTTGCTAGGGTAAATAATATTTCAACATCACTCTAATCTCAGTCCCAGTTTAAGATTTCTAGTCTTAGAAATTCAGAAAAGATATAAGAATGTCTCAAGAAACTAGACACCTCTTTGGTCGTTCTTGTTGCAAAAGAACTAAGAATGCATGTATGTCAAAGTAGAAAAATCTAATGAAGAGAACAGTAGTGATAAGTTGTTTTGAAGGTGTGTAACTTAAAAAGCAACATAATCTCACTCTTTTCATTCAGAATGAATATGCTGTTTTAAGTAGGAATAAGAATAATAAACAATACAAAACTGTGTTTTTGTAACTCTCACTTACCTACCACTGAAAGAATACAAATGGTTTGGCTAATTTTTTGCAGCTAGACACAAAAGATCTTTTACATTTTTTTAAAAGCACCCCTTGAAGGTAACAATTTATAAAAATAATGATACAGGGCTCATGGTTATGAGCAAAAAGTAAATGTTATTAAGGTGACCAACTTTTTTACAATGAAAAGGAGGACACAAATAAATTGAAGAAAAAAATATCGTAAATAAAAGAAACATTTTATTCATTGCAACAATAATACAGACAACTTGCAGGTGCAAAGTTTGCCAGCCAGGTGTTTTGGCGTGCTCAGCAGCAATTCCTATTGGCTTTCGAAAGCCAATAGTGGGAGTAGCACAGCTCATGCAAAGGTTGAAAAAAAAAACCCATCAAAAAAAGGTGCCGGAACGCCGTTCTGAGTGCTCTATGAGGGGGAAAAAAGCCCTGCAGGTTAGTCTTCAAATATCGAAAAGGAGGACATGAAGGAGGACACTTTTTGAGGGAGGACAGAACTTACAAAAGGAGGACTGTCCTCCCTAAAGGAGGATGGTTGGTCACCTTAAGTTATAGACACAAAAGATAACCCATGTGTGAGACAATTTTACAAGTTGCAGAAGTGCCACCTCAGTCTTAGACTTTTTACACTAAAATAAGTTTTTAACACATGGCGTAAAGGATGTTCTAGAATAACAGGCCCCGTTTCTCCTCTGTGACCTCAATCACACATAGTTGCTTTTGGTAGTGGTATAGCACAACTATAAGATAACTTCATGGATAAAGCCGGTTTAACAATGATCTGTTGCAATAAGGCAAGCAGCAGTTACAGATGTGAGAGCTAAACAAATTTATCTGCACTTGGTCTTGGAAAACAATTAGATCCGTTCATCTCTAGACATATGATTCTGTATTGGTTCCCTTTTTGTCCATTAGTGGCCTTGCACTGTTGAGACCTGTAGTCAGTTGACTGAGACAAAGATGGAATGTGGATAAAACGCATTTTTTTGTTCCACAAATGTATTTTTCACTGAAAGTAACTCATTTCTGTTATTCTAATTTATGATTGCATTAAGTTTCAAGTTTCAAGTTTAATCAAATTTATATGCCACCCTTCTCCTAAGACCCAGGGCGGCTCACAACAAAAATACAATAATACAATAAAAATTTAAAAATTAATTTCATTCACACCACATACAAACACAATCAGCTAACAGTCACTGATGGCGGGACACTCCTAGGGCCCAGGGGCAGAGCACAGCTCATATGCCCCAAGCCTGTCGGCATAGATGCGTCTTCAGGAGTTTCCGGAAAGCTAGGAGGGAGGGAGCAGTACGAACCTCTGAGGGAAGCTGGTTCCAGAGAGCTGGGGCAGCAACGGAGAAGGCCCTTGCCCTAGGCCCCGCCAGACAACATTGTCTAACAGACGGGACCCGTAGGAGGCCAACCCTATGTGCCCTAACCGGTCGCTGGGATTCATGAGGCAGAAGACGGTCCCGCAAGTATCCTGGCCCATTGCCATAAAGGGCTTTATAGATCATAACCAACACTTTGAATTGTGTTCGGAGACCAATTGGTAGCCAGTGCAGCTCACGGAGGGCTGGAGTGATATGAGCATGTCTTGGGAGACCCAAGACGGCTCGCGCGGCCGCATTCTGGACCACTTGCAGTCTCCGGACATTCTTCAAAGGTTGCCCCATGTAGAGAGCATTACAGTAGTCAAATCTTGAGGTGACAAGGGCATGGGTGACTGTGAAGAGTGACTCCCGGTACAAATAGGGCTGCAACTGACGCACCAGGCGAACCTGGGCAAATACCCCCCTCGCCACAGCCGAAATATGGTGTTCTAAACTTAGCTGTGGATCGAGGAGGACACCCAAGTTACGAACCCTCTCTGACGGGGACAAAACTTCTCCCCCCAGGGTGCTGGATGGACAGGTGGAATTGTCCTTGGGAGGCAGAACCCATAGCCACTCCGTCTTGTCGGGATTGAGTCTGAGCCTGTTGGCACCCATCCAGACCTCAACAGCCTCCAGGCACCGGTTCATCACTTCCACTGCTCCACTGTAATGACGCGGGGTAGAGATATAGAGCTGAGTATCATCAGCATATTGATGACAACTCACCCCGTGTCGATGGATGATCTCACCCATATGACATCATGTAGATGTTAAAAAGGTGAGAGAGGTGAGAGAACAGACCCCTGAGGGACTCCACACGGAAGAGACCTCGGAGCCAATCTCTGACCTCCTGCAAGCACCGACTGCGACCGGCCAGAGAGGTAGGAGGTGAACCACCGCAAAACAGTGTCCCGCACTCCAAGCCCCCCCAACCGGCGCAGAAGGATACCATGGTCGATGGTATTGAATGCCGCTGAGAGGTCAAGAAGTACCAGGATAGTAAAATATCCCCTATCCCGGGCCCACCAGAGATCATTGGTCAGCGTGACCAAAGCAGTTTCCGTGCTGTAACCGGACCTGAACCCAGACTGCTGAGGGCCCAGATAATCAGTTTCATTCAAGGACCATTGGAGTTGGAGTGCCACCACCTTCTCAACAACCTTCCATAAAAAGGGAAGGTTGGAGACTGGACGATAATTATTTAAAACTGCTGGGTCCAGGGAAGGCTTCTTGAGGAGGGGGAGCACAAGTGCCTCCTTTAAGGGAGCCGGAAAGGACCCCTCCCTCAGTGAAGCGTTAGCAACAGCCTGGACCCAGCTCCGTGTTACCGCCCTGCTAGCCGAAACCAGCCAGGAGGGGCACGGGTCCTGTAAACAGGTGGCAGAACTCACAGCTCCAATGGCCTTGTCCACGTCATCAGGAGTTACCAGGTCAAACTCCTCCCATTCAACAGGACTAAGACGGGCCTCTGTCATCTCGACTGACTCACTGTCAGCCGACACTGTATTCCAATTGGAGTCCAAGGCAGCCCGGATCTGAGCGACCTTGTCTGCGAAAAAGATATTAAATTCTTTGGCATTGCCCTGCAAAGGTTCCTCCCTCTTCCCCGTATCAACGAGAGAGCGAGTCATCCTAAACAGGGCAGCCGGATGAGATTCCGCAGACGCAATCAATGCGGAAAGATACTGAGATCTTGCCGTAGTGATTGCTTCCAAATAGGTCTTAATATAAGCTCCCAATTTGGTTCAATCAGATTCGGATCTGCTTTCCCTCCATTGCTTCTCTAAACGTCTCTTCTGGCACTTCATCCCCCTGAGTTCCTCAGTAAACCAAGGAGATCTCTTGGGTCTGCTACCACAGAGAGGTCGCAACGGCGCAATCTGGTCTAGAGCCCTCGTAGCGGCCGTATTCCAGGCCGTCACTAGGGACTCTGCTGAACTGTGTACGAGTGAATCCGGCAATTCCCCAAGTGCCCTTTGAAAGCCAATAGGGTCCATCAGGCGTCTGGGGCAGAACCATTTAATCGGTTCCGGCTCCCTGCGAGAGAGGATTGGTGTCGTAAACTCAAGCCACAGCAGAAAATGATCTGTCCATGACATGGGCAACACTTCTAAGTCCCTTAATATCAGATCATTCCTCAACTGTTCCGAGAGAAAAACCAGGTCAGGTGTGTGGGTTGGGCCCTCGATTACTTGTGTCAGGTCAATGGTTGCCATGGAGGCCGTGAACTCCCGCGCCAACCCAGAGGACTCACCAAGTGATGGCACATTGAAGTCCCCCAAGACAATAAGACTGGGGAACTCAACCGCCAACCCGGCTACCTCCTTGAGTAGCGTGGGCAGGGCTGTAGAAATGCAGCTGGGAGGCAGGTACGTAAGCAACAGACCCACCTGTACACCTAGGTCCAATCTCATAAGGAGGGACTCACAACCTGATATCTCAGTAGCAGCGAGTCTGCGCAGCCCGAGTGTCTCCTTAGCTATAATCGCCACTCCTCCCCCCTCCCTGTGGTCACGGCTGATGCCGTACCTGAAACCCAGCTGGGCACATCTCAGAGAGGGGAACTCCTCCCTCTGGGGTCAGCCAGGTCTCAGTTACACATGCCAGGTCGGCCTCCTCCTCTAGAATCAAGTCCCGGATGAGGAGAGCTTTATTTACCACCGACCTGGCATTGAGCAGCAGCAACCTGAGTCCAGGGTCTGGATTTCACTCATTACCAGTACCCCGGGAGAGGTTTTATCAAATATGGAATAAATTTTATAGATGGAGGGGGAAAAATGGAGGTCATAGCAAAGATATAAGTTAAGACAGAGACTAGAAATGTACAGTTGTATATAGATATATTATATGTAATTAATGTACAATATGGACTGACAAGTCAGAGATGTCAGTCAAAGACGATTTACCATGTTCAATGTTTTTAATCTTTTTTTCCCCTTTGTACCCAATAAATTTTTTTTAAAAAAATGATAGGTCTCTAGATGTTCCTGAATTCTATTAAATTCCCTCTTTCTTTAATCATAGGACAATAATAAAATAAGGGTAAATGGGAAGAAAATCATCCTGAAACATGGTATCTAATTATTCGTATTGGAGATGAGGGTTTCTTTGGTTGCTTGTTTTTGTTTTAAAAAATGAGATCAAACATGCTTTCAAATTGTTAATTTCTTCTGTTTTCTTTTCAAAAAAAGTGATAGGCAAACAGTTGCATATTCTGATTCCAAATGGTATCTTGGGGTTATCTTCAAAAAACACACATACCTCATATTAAAGTTAACCATCTCTAATTCATACCAGAAAAAGTGAAGCATTTAGAAAAACTCACACATATCCACAGTAATAGATTGAAGTAGGATGCCTTTGATGTTCTGCTTTGTTATCATCTTACATCTATCTCTCTTGTTTTACCCAGCCTACCTCCTGCTCGTTCACTTGCCTGAACACAATATTAATTGTCACCATTGGTTTATGTACTAAAATCAGCAACACTCCTCTTTGATAAAAAGAAAAATCAAATTCAAGATGCCACCATTCTGTAATACCTTCTATCAAATCCCAATGCTTAGTATTCCAGAAATAAATTATTTGCAAGATTTTTTTTTATTAAATAATAAGAATAGGGAAGTTTTGTGAGGGGGGAAAGGAATTGTACAAAGGAATGCTGATGTCAAAATTTTGGACCCTAGTTTGAAATTTCAGAATTCAAGTATAAATTCAAGTATAAAAATTGAGTTTAAACCTGCACACATTTACCACCATTGGAAGAGCGGAGAGTGAAAGGATGGCACTGAGAAATCCACTGTACTGTTTTTACATCTCTGAGAGCCAGATGCTATAGCATAGCCATACATTCAGAGAGTCCGTTACAGAAGAAAATTAAATAGAAAAAAAGGACATATAATCAAACATGTTGATGACATGATTAATTAATGTCCCTGAAAGCAGGACAAGAAGCAATGGATGGAAACCAATCAAGGAAAGAATCACCTTAGAACTAAGAAGAAATTTCCTGACAGTTAGAACAATTAATCAGTGGAATGACTTGCATCCAGAAGTTGTAGGTGCTCCAATCTTGGAAGTTTTAAAGAAAAGATTGGACAAACATTAGTCTGAAATATATAGGGCTTCCTTCTTGAACAGGAGGTTGGACTGGAAGACCTCCAAGCTCCCTTCCAACTCTGTTATTCAGTTAATTAGATGCCACATGAAATTACCATTATGAATCATATGACTTACCACGAAACAGTCCATCTGAATTCAGTCATAATACAAAATGTCCTGGTTAAATCTACCTTAGCATTTTTTTTTTTTAAATATTTTTTATTGACTTTTTTTCCCCCCCAATTTTAACAAAAAAGAAAGCTAATCATATCAAATCTTAATATACAAATAAACAATCAACAACAAAACATAAATACAATTTCCAATACTTCTGATAATAATAACTCAACTGAAAATAAGCATCTCAAACAATTTACCATCATTCTTCCCCCTTCTTATCAGCTCACACTTAACTCATCCTTCAATCCACCAAAGGCCACCCAAACAACCCATTAGTAACAATAATTAATTATTCTTCCACCAACCCTAATTACAGCTAAAAAAAACATCATACCTAAAATTATGCGGCTTCCCAGAATGATTACAGGGTATAACAAAAGAAAGCCCCACTACATCAAACAAAATTATTATATGAACTTAACAAGAATTTTAAACTATATACTATCTCTTACTCAAAACACACACACACAAAAAAAAAAAAAACAAAAAAAAACAAGAAAAAAAACCCATCTTATTAAAGTTAAACAAATAATATTAACCATAACAATATCAATAAATCCCTCGATTCAAGATAATAATAATGATATTAATAATAATAATTATATTCTTATTCAATTTAGTTTATCATAATATATCTTAGTATATATCATGATATAAACATCCTCTTCTAAACCTTACTTATAATATAAACAATCAACTCATCTTGTTAAGAATAATATTTATCATTAACTTCTAAACCGTCAATCTAAGTCAAATCTACTAAATTTAGTTTATAATAATATATCTTAAAATATCATTTAAACATCCTGGTTTGCAGCTTACCTATGAACTTATATTAATAATAATAATTATATTCTTATTCAATTTAGTTTATCATAATATATCTTAATATATCATCATATAAACATCCTCTTCTAAACCTTACTTATAATATAAACAATCAGCTCATCTTGTTAAAAATAATATTTATCATTAACGTCTAGACCATCAATCTAAATCAAATCTACTAAATTTAATTTATAGTAATATATCATAAAATATCATTTAAATATCCTATCTTACAGCTTGCCTAAAATCTAAATCTTTAAATCAACCCATTATCTTAGATTAACCTTAATTCTCTCATTTAGTTATAAATTTCTTTTAATCAATCAACTTCTGGACTCTCTCACCTGACAAATAAACCTCCATAATAAAAACAAATTATTTATAGCATTTCTAACTTACATTCCAACCTAATATCACACCTAGAATAATTCCTTACATACAATTTTAAATTTTCATTACTTCAAGCGAACTCTAGGTTTCTTTTTCAACCAAATAAAAGGCCATAACAAGGCCACCCTTCCAACTAATAAGTCTCTCTTCTGTATTTCTTCAACCTCGTAGCTAAGTTGCTTGTTGAATTGAGTCTTCCTTTCTTGAATCATATCCTCTTGTTTTACATAAATAAACTGTTCGTCAAACAACATCCATTTCGTTTTATAGTCTAATTGCTTCATAAAGTAGAACAATACCTCTCTTTTGTCGATTAAATCATCTTCTTGCTGCCCAGCTAGACAGAATTCCCCTTCTTGAAACAAAACCTCTTGCTCGCTATAAACAAACTTTTCATCTAACAAAATCCATTTGTCATCTTCATTCTCAAAACCCTCCTCATCTCTTCCCTGTTGAACTTCTTTCTCTTGTGTTATGTAGTAATCATCTCCATATGCAGATTGTAAAATAAATTGTTCAACAGTAGGTTGTACATCGATTTCATTTGGAGGAAGGAGTTTAGCTAATTTCAAAAATACTTCTGTCAAAGCCTCTTTCACAAATGCTTTAAACTCTTTAACCTCTTGCGCAAAAGTCTTCTGTGTTTCAGACCTTTTTTCGTAAAATTCATCAGTAAAATCCAACTTAGATTTAGTATTTGGCTGTATATTCCACTCCATTTTAAATTTCAAATCACAGCCGTCTCTCTAGCTGCGCTTGAGAGAACAAGAAGAGAGAGAAAAGTAACAGATTCCACTTTCACTTTCCAGCACTTTCCCTAACAATGAAAACAGTGAAAGCTAAACGCCATCTTAAAACATTGTTGATTGAAGACGTTAGAAATGTATAACCAAGAAAAAAAAACAATAAAAATACTTGCAAACCATTTGGACTCCTGTAGTCATTCAGCCTGCTTATAATCTCTTCAGTGTTAAATCTTAAAAAAAAAGCAGAAGTGGTCGCGGCGTCTTTTTCTGCCTAAAGACAGAAGCGTCTCTGGATAGGAGCGTCCTCCGGAGCTATAGGGAGCTCACTCTTAATCCCTGAAAACTTCTTTTCCAGGGATTTAAGAAGGCTCAACCTTACTCCCGATGCTCTTCACCTCTCCTTTGCCCGGAGAGGGGATCTTTCACCGCGAAAAAACAGCTGATGTGCGCTGTTTTTCGCGGCTTTACACATCCAGATGACGGAGTCTCACGAAGGAGACCCTGCGGCGCCAGCGGAGCCACTCTAAATCTACCTTAGCATTGATAGTCAACCTGTTTCAAAGGTTAATGCCACTGAAAGCTTTGCTCCCCCAAAATAACCGGTAAAGAAAACCTGTGTTTTTCTTTATTTTTTGTTTTCTATATGTCTAGATTTATATATAAATATAGGGAGGTTCCCAGCTTCATTTGAAATGTTCAGGTCCTAGCACTGATTCAGGTCTCAGCTTCATTCAGCTTGGGGTTTTCATTCATTCAGCTTGGGGTTTTGGTGGACAGCTCGATGAAGATGTCAACCCAATGCGCAGCAGCAGTAAAAAAAGCAAATTCCATGCTTGGCATGATTAGGAAGGGAATCAAAAATAAGTCAGCAAGTGTTGTATTGCCTCTGTACAAATCGATGGTGAGACCACACTTGGAGTACTGTGTACAGTTCTGGTCACCGCACCTCAAGAAGGATATAATGGAACTGGAAAAGGTGCAAAAAAGGGCAACAAGAATGATCAAGGAAATGGAGCGCCTCCCTTATGAAACCAGATTGCAACGCCTTGGTCTCTTCAGCCTTGAAAGACGGCGTTTAAGGGGTGACTTGATCGAAGTGTATAAAATCATGCATGGGATAGAAAAGGTGGATAGAGAAAAATTCTTTTCTCTATCACACAATACCAGGACAAGGGGGCACTCCCTAAAGCTCATAGCTAAGAAAGTGAGGACAAATAAAGGGAAATATTTCTTCACCCAGAGGGTCGTTGATTTATGGAATTCACTTCCTGAAGGGGTCGTGACAGCTGTCAGCCTTGACAGCTTCAAGGCAGGGCTAGATAGATTCATGGATGCAAAGTGTATCGGTGGTTATTAAAACGGATGTCCATGTGCCGCCTCTATGTTGGTTGAGGCAGGCAGGATTCCCTTGGGTACCATTTGTTGGGGGTCAAGGGAAAGGGAGGGTTTTGCCTTCTCTTTCTGCTCAAGATCCCCATGTACAATTGGTGGGCCACTGTGTGACACAGAATGCTGGACTCGATGGGCTTTGGCCTGATTCAGCATGGCTCTTCTTATGTTCTTATGTTCTTATTTGAAGTGTTCAGGACTGGCACTGATGAGGTCACTTAGTTTAGTGACATCAAGGACCCCTCATTTTAAACCTGAGCTACAGATATTCTCCTTTATTGGTGTTCACAATTAAATTTAGAAGGAAAGAATGCTTTTATGGAGGCAGGCTGGCTTTTCCCAAGTTCCTTTCATATTTTCCTCCTGATGGTTATAAATATGAGGGGTCCTTGGTGCTCTCTGGTTGTTTTCTTGCAGATGTTTCATTATCCAGGTTAGGTAACATTCTTAGTTTGGGTAGTGATTCTGCAAGCTCAGAGAGCACCAAGGACCCTTCATTTCAACCCCAATCTACAAATATTCTCCTGTATTCTTTTTGCTGGCACTGGGCCAGTAATGCACTGAGCAGCATTGACAACACGTTGTCTCACTAATCCAAATAAGTTCCAAGTACATTTGAAAGTTGGGAAAAATCACCTAAATCCTCAGAAAGTAATTATTTGTTCCTGTGATAATACTGTCTCTTAATATATAAGTTCGTGTGTGTGTGTGTGTGTGTGTGTGTGTGTGTGCACGCATATATTTTCATTTCTTGGGGTCCCCATCATCCTAAATAATACATTGAAAATAATGTGTAGACTGGGCTGATACTAAGTGGGTAAAACCGTTTTAGCTAATAGAAAAGATGCCGCAATAATGGTGTCAATAGTAATCCCATTCAGAAGAATAATGTGACAACGAGCACATTAAATAGCATTGTGGCCCATTCACACAGTAGTGACACCATCCTGAATTGAAATCAGTGTCTGATTTTATGTGTCACTTTAGTAATTACATTTTTCCACTGCAATAGATTTTTTTAATTTTTTTATTTTTTCACCAAACACCATACACCAAAAACAAACCATACATACATAAACAAAGTTCTTTTCTTTTAACAGAGCCATGCTGTACATTCTGACTATTCTATTACCTCTTATTTACCTTTTATTTACATTCAATCCTTATATCTTTTTCTTTCTCTGTTCTAGCCAAATATAACACTTATTCCAAGTTTCATAAAATTCTGTTGCCTCCTTGTCTTTTAATTCTAGCGTGAGTTGTATTCATTTCTGCGCATTCCAAAATTTTATAGATAACCATATCCTCTGTGGGTATGTTTTCATTCTTCCAGTATTGGGCATATGCTATGCGGGCTGCAGTCAGTATGTATATAATGATGTGTTGGAACTGTTTTTTAATCTTTGAATTTATTATGCCCAATAAAAATAGTTCTGGTTTGAAATCCATTTTTATCTCCGTCATCTCCTTTATCCAATCTCTTATTCGTTCCCAATATTTCTTTGCTTCCTCCCTTTCTCTTCTAAAGCCTGTTTTCCACAATCACCTCTAATCAGATACCTTATTTCACAAATGGGGGGGGGAATCTTCAACCTGGCCAATTCACATTTGCATCTCCACTAGTCTTACAGCTGCTAGTCAATCAGGCATCCTGCAACCAAGGTTAAGAAAGGCTGACATCTAGTCACGATGATATTTTAAAAGTGCATTTCAGTAAATAGTCTTCAATGCACTGCTTTATGTTTTGAAAATATTGGAGGATAGGTTTTTGAATCTTGTGACAGAATGTGTTATCCAGCCTTGAAATCTGATCAAGCAACTTTACAAAGAAATGAGTAATAGTAGCAATAAAAGCACTTCCTTCCAGCTACATGATCTACAACTCTTTTGCATAAAGCTGATGAGAAAATCACAAGCTGTCTGAAAAGTTTTGTTTCCACCTCTGTTCCATCCCTACAGTTTGTTTCACAAATAAGTATTCTTTGCAAAATCATAGAAAGGGAAAAATTGCCAGCTGGTTTCTAGGATGCAGACATTCCACAGAGCAAGAATGCTCCATTTAAAAGCATAATGGGAAAACTCTGATTTAAACCAGCTTGGAGAGAAAAGATCAATCATTTGTAAAAAGCTCAGGAATAAGTAATAGATAAAATATTTACGTTTAAACCCACACCTTCTGATTATCTCAGTCTTGAAGAGAATCTTTAAGTCCACACATTTAGTTCATGGAGAATTCAGAGAATAGGCCATACAAGTGGGATTAAGATATACTAATGCTATAGCAGTGCATCTTTGACTAACTGATTTTGCACTTTTTAGCTTCTGTGCTTAGGATGCTGACAAGCCACTCTTGTCTTTTTCCAGAATAAAATAAAAATCTAAGAACTGAGTTTCATTCTAGTCCACTCTCTAATTCCAACTTAAAAAAAAAAAATAGCCCAGTGGAATGTTTGAAAGAAATTATGCAAAGGAGCGTTGGAGTCTCTATGTCAGTAGAACAGGATCATTGGAATGAGAAGCCAAGAGCAGAAAGAGCCAACTTGAAAAAGTGCCAATTTTAGTTAGTAGATGTGGGAAAAAAAGAAAATCCCCCAAATATTCCTTTCCCTGGTGCTTCTGTATGGGAGAGACAGCTTGATAACTCCTTTAATTTAAGCCTCCTGTTTCCCAGTCATATGATTTAGATAAAACCTAGGTTTATGGGCTTGAAAAAATTCCAGAAGCCACATTCTGCATACTTTCCCTAACTTATTTGATTGTTATTCAAAATTTTATGGTTATTGATGTTCGTCTTGGGTTGTTTAGAGAGGGAGCAACACTTAGACTTTTTAAAATGTTCTTTGTACTATGTCCAGGGTCTCCTGAGTATAATAATGGTCTTGGATTAACAAAGACGTAGTTGTTCTGAAGAATCTTAAAGATATATTAGTTAAGTTCACTTAGCATGCTTGACCTAATCAAGACCGTCATTTGCATACTGCCTAATAACTAAACTTTGTCACAAATTGTCTCTATAGAAGCATTGATTTCTAAAAGTTTAACTGGAAAATGCATGATGAAAAATAATTGTGGTTTTGTAGTTTGTGAAAGTTCATATGCAAATGCAAACCAACATTATTCTCTCCTATATCTTTAATCCCCAGCACCTCTGACTAAAAAATAAGGATAGAACATTTCATTCATTCAATTTTTTTTAAAAAATAAGAACTTACTAAAAAGTTCACATTTTCTTTTAAATGCACCAAAAGCAATTGAAATTTGAACCATTTGAATCTGTAAGCAAAGAAAATCAGAGCTGAGTATCTCTTCAACTTTATCTAGTGATGATTTTCTCAGTCACCCCCTTTCTTTCAACCTCTTCTCTTTTCTTTGTGAATTTGCTTTACATTCTGATTGTTCTGTTTATAGGACCAAACCATTTCAACACTTTTTCTTCCCCAATACTTTTTTTGCATCCAATCTACAATTATTCAGCACTCATTTTGTTTTTGCCATATCTTCTACTTTACTATCTTTACATCTTAAGTTCCCCATTCCGATTACATTCAACCTACTTTTGTTTCTATTAATACGTCCAATTTTTATTTCCATATACCTAATTGTTCCATAACATGCTTAAACAGAAATATTTTTGTTCTGTCAACAAACATTCATTTTTTATCATACAGTGCCCACTTAGAATCTTTCTACCATCATTTGCTCATCTTCAAAGCTCTTTCCCACTTTCCCATTTTTAGTAAACATTATAACATGGTGCACAAATTTATCTATGTGTAGGTTTTTTTTTGCCACTTGCAATTCTTCACTCAATTCCCCTGCCAAATACCTTGATTTTTGTTAATGTTCATGTTAATGTTCATTTCTCTATATATAGCATACAATTTATGTAACATTTACTGCAAATCTTTAGCATTCTCAGCCAACCACATGGCAACAAATGCAAACAAAAATAGGCATACTTTGTATTCTTAACCAATACACCTATGATATTGTCAGAAACATTTCTGATGCAATTGTTCACAGATTTCTTTGAACAACCAAAGCAGCAGCTTACCCAGAATCTCCATACATTTTTTAGAAATAATAAAAGCAATACTGCAGTTTGCATCTCCAGGTATAAAAAAGGCAGGTTTACTACATTGACTTACTTGCTTCCATCAGGCTGACTCCCTCTCCTTTCCCTAGTGGATGACACTGAACTACACTGAAATCACAGATCATAGTTTCACTCCCAATTCACTGTTCAATCATTCCATTTATTTTCACATATGCTTTACTTCCTTCAGACAATATCCTGGTATTTTTAATCACATTCAAGATTCTGATGAACAGCAACAATTGACTCCAGTATTTCTCAATCTCAGTAATTTCCAGGCATTTGGACTTCAGATCCCAGAATTCCCCCAGTGAGCACGCTCACTGGGGGAATTCTGCAAGTTGAAGACAACACATCTTAAAGTTGCTAAGATTGGAAAACACCAATGTTGTCTTTGCCTGCCACAAAGTTGCACTGCTCTTTAGCTCGTTGTATCTCACATCATTTTGATCAGACACTGTGAAACACTTTCCTGAGCATTAATCACCCTGTAATAAAGGTAAAGGTAAATATTTCCCCTGTCCAGTTTGACTCTAGGAGACTCAACTCTGTTTCTTAACTGAGGGAGCCAGCATTGCCCAAAGACATTTCCATTTTCATGTGACCAGCATGACAATAAGCCATGATGCATGGAACATTGTTATCTTCCCGCCAAAATGGCACCTATTTATATACTCACATTTGCATGCTTTCAAACTGCTAGGTTTACAGGAGCTGAGGCAAGTAATAGGAGCTCACCCCATCATGTGGCACTTTGGGTCTCAAACCCAGGCTGTCAGATTTCTATCTGACAAGCTCAGGATCTTTAACCATTGAGCCTTCGCATCCCATCACTCTATAATGCTTACATTGACTCTCAATACTTTTCCTTGTCTACAGGAAGAAAATAATAACCCTAAACCAGCACTCTCCCTATCATTTTAACTAGGTTCATACTTCTTAAAAAAGTCATTGAGCCACTCCAGTACAAACTATATTTATATCTTACTTGTTCTCCTGTTAGTCGGTTGATACCTTCAGTCTCACTATTTTTCAATATACTCACAAATTTATGACTTACTCTTCATCATTTTATTTAAACAGGCACTAACATCTATAACATTCATTCCAATTCCACTCAATTGCATATAAATCTCTAAAATGTTCCTTCCAGCATTCCCACACCTCAGTGCCATCTCAAATACTATTACTTTTAATTTCATTTACTCTTCTGGAGGCTTTCCCCTCTCTCTCTTCCAAAACATTTCATTTCCATCAAATCATTCTGCATTTTCTCTGCCTCTTTGATGTTAACTGCTCCTTCTCTTTAACTACATTCTTTGCAACTGCCTTTTTTCCACACCTTATTCTGTATCTCATGATCTTTTAGAAAAATTATTCTAATATGTTCATTTCTTTTTTATCCACAGCTTTTTTCCAATTCACAATTGCACCAAACATCTTCATAGAGTACATTAGCATAACTCTATATAATTATGTGGCAGTCTGTAATTTAATAATTTTTCATCATGTCCCAGGCACCTTCCATATCTTTTTTTTTTTCAGATCCACTTTTGAATCTTTTTCTTGGCAGGTTAATCAATTTTTTTAAAAAAAATACAATTTTCATCGAAGACATTTTTAACAAGTTAAAAACAATACAAATATTTAAAAAACAAAGAAAATAATAGTGAATAATAAAGAAAATAGAAAAATAGAAAAGGAGGAGGAGGAATTTATAAGGAAATGGCTTCCTATATTTTTGACAGCAGTTATACTGTACATGCATTTACATTTTACTTTCTCTCTTTAAGGTTTCATCATAATTTCCCTTTTTACATAAGCTACCCATTCTAAACTTCAACCTCATAAATCAAAAGTCCATGTTTTTTTAGTTCTTTTAGCAAAATGTCTGTAAAGGATTTCCAGTCATTGCTAATGTAGTTGTTGATCTTTCTCTACTTGAGCAAGTTGTATTAACCTGGGAAACTCTTTAATTTCAGACATCTGTAATGGAAGAGTGTAAAGGTGCTGTATATTGAAGCCTTTTCAACTTCAGCGTGCATCTAAGTCAGGGGTGGGCAATTAATTTTCCTAAGAAGCCACATGAGAAATTGGGACTAATGTGGAAGGCTGTCGCTGCCCCAACCCCCTGCTGCCAATGCCCTGTGCTGATGCCATGGGCTAGACTGGAACCCCACATGGGCCACAAACTGTAAAATGCCCAGGTCTGATCTAAGTTATATCTGTGTCCTAAGATATGGGGCTTCAATCTATGTCTCAACCCCTCTTAATGCTCCTTATTGCAGAGGACTCTACAATCATTACCTCTGTATTTTTCATTACAAGTAGTCCTCTTTTAGCAGCTGTCTTGATTAGTGACTGTTCAGGGTTATGGCAGTGATGAAAAGGTAACTTTGTGACCAATCCTCACATTTATGACATTTGCAGGTTTGTAATGTTGAAGTAAGATCATAAGCACAGTCGCTTAGTTTCACTTAGTAACTATTTTGCTTAAAGTCCAAATTGCTAGTGCCAGTTGCAGTCACTGAACAAGAACGAAAACAGGGGAAAATGTACTTGGAAAAAGACTGCCCCAACTCATCAGGAAGGCTTTAAAATAAAATTGAGCATGAAAGGTGACCAATCTTTAGAATCTCTAGAACCCTAAACCAATCATAAATCCCAAGAAAACAAATCAAACAACGAGGTAGGGAGTGATGAGAAAAAAGAAAAACTCAAACAACAATTAGGAGATGCAGGAAACATACCCATGGACAGGCATAAAAGTTTTAAATGCTTCTATACAAATGCTCAAAGCTTGGGGAACAAACAGGGCAAACTAGAAGCAATAGTATATGAGGGAGGGTATGACATAGTTGGCATTACAGAATCCTGATAGGACAAAACCCATGAATGGAATGGACTGATGGATGGATACAAATTGTTCAAAAGAAACAGGTCTACAAAAAGAGGAGGAAGAGTTGTACTATATGTAAGAGAACACTACATATCTACAGAAATGCACATGATCAAAGATAAAATCTTTCCAGAATGTATATGAGTCAATATAAAAGAGAAAAAAAGTGACACTGCCATAGATGTATATTACAGACCACCCAACCAATCAGAAGAAATAGATGAGCTTTTCCAACCAGTTAACAAATGTATGTAGAAAGCATATCACAGCAGTAATGGGAGACTTCAACTATCCAGATATCAACTGGGAGACAAACTCTGCAGTGAGCGGGAGATCAAACAGATTTCTAACCAACCTAGCGGTCAACTTTGTCATCCAAAAGATGAAGGAGGGAACTAGACATAAAGATATACTGGATTTAATTCTTACTAATAGAGAAGAAGTGATATAGGGAGTTGAGGTTGCCGGAACCTTGGGTGAAAGTGACCACGTCATACTGGAATTTAATATAATGCAAACACTAGCAATAGTAAACAATCCAACCAGTGTCTTAAACTTCAAAACAACAGATTTTAACAAATTCAGAGAACATCTAGGAAAGATTCCATGGATGAAAATCCTAAAGGGGAAAACAATCCAAGAAGTGTAGAAAACTCTGACAAATGCTATCATAAAAGCCCAGTCCAGCACAATACCACTGAAAAAGAAAAAACAAGAAATTCAAGAAGAAACTAGCATGGCTGCACAAAGATCTCTCTGACAAACTGAAAGACAAAAAGGACAAATACAAAAAATGGAAAGAGGGGCACATAACTAAGGCCGATTAGCAGCAGACAGCCAGAACATGCAAAGATGAAGTAAGGAGAGCAAAGCTCAGAACGAACAAAGATTTGCAACAAAAATCAAGGATAATAAAAAAAACTTTCTTTCAACATATTAATAACAAGAAAAAAGTCAAGGAAACTATAGGTCCACTAAAGAGAGAAGATGGCAAGGAAATAACAGGCATCAGGGAGAAAGCAGAGCTGCTTAACTTATTCTTTGCATCAGTCTTCACACAAAAAGCAACTACAGCCCAACATACCAAAAAAACCCATTGCAAAAGACAAACTAGAAACAAAAATTTAAATAAGCAGGAAAATGGGAAGAGAACACCTATGCAACCTTGATGAATATAAATCACTGGGACCCGAGACACTACATCCCAGAGTTCTGAAGGAGCTGGCAGATGTTATCTCAGAACCACTGCACCACATCTTTCAAAAATCCTGGAGCACTGGGAAGTACCTGAGGATTGGGAAAGGGCTGATGTGGTTCCTATCTTCAAGAAAGGGGGAAAAAATGGACCCAGGAAACTACAGACCAATCAGTTTAACATCAATACCTAGGAAGATACTAGAAAAGATAATTAAAAAAACAGATCTGTGAACAACTAGAAGCAAACAAAGTTATAATTAGTAGCATGGGTTTGTTAAAAACAGATCATGCCAAACAAATCTTATTTCATTCTTTGATAAAGTGATTAAACTAGTAGACCAGCGAAATGCTGTGGACATAGTATACTTAGATTTCAGTAAGGCATTTGATCAAGTAGACACAACCTACTCCTTGATAAGCTAGAAAAAGGTGGAATAGACAACATCCCCACCAGATGGATCTGTAGCTGGCTGACAAATCATACTCAACAAGTAGTCCTCAATGGCACTACATCCACATGGAGAGAATTAAGCAATGGGATACCACAAGGTTCTATCTTAGGCCCAGTACTCTTCAATATCTTCATCAATAACTTAGATGGGGGAAATGAAGGGGAACTCATCAAATTTGCAGATGACACTAAACTGGCAGGAGTATCCAACACCTCAGAAGATAAATTCAGGATCCAAAAAGATCTTAACAAACTTGAACAATGGGCCCTATCCAACAAAATGAGTTTCAATGTAGAGAAAAGCAAAGTTTTACATTTAGGCAGGAAAAATCAAAGGTACAAGTACAAATTAGGTGAGACCCGGCTTAAAAACAGCAACTATGAGAGGGACCTTGGACTCCTAGTGGACGATCACTTGACTATGAGTCAGCAGTGTGCAGCAGCAGCCAAAAAAGTTAATACAATCCTGGGTTGTATAAATGAAGGCATAGAATCAAGATCACATGAGATATTAGTACTGCTTTATAAAACCCTAGTAAGACTACACCTGGAATATTGCAGCCAATTTTGGTCACCATATCACAAAAAAGATGTTGAGAGTTTGGAAAAAATTCAGAAAAGAACAACTAGGATGATCAAAGGCCTGGAGACAAAGAATGGCTGCTTGGGTTTGGCTAGTCTAAAGAAAAGAAGAAATAGGGGAGACATGATAGCAGTGTTCCAATATTGGAGGGGCTGCCACAAAGAAGAGGGAGTCACATTATTTTTCAAAACACTAGAGAGCAGGACAAGAAACAATGGTTGGAAACTGATCAAAGAGAGAAGCAACCTGGAATTAAGGAGAAACTTCCTGACAGTGAAGACAATTTACCAGTGGAACAGCTTACCTTCAGAAATCATGGGCGCTCCATCACTGGAGATTTTTAAGAAGAGACTATACAGTCACTTGTCTGAGATGGTATAGGTTCTCCTGCTTGAGCAGGGGGCTGGACTAGAAGACCTCCAAGGTACCTTCCAGCTCTATTTTATTCTATTATATACCATTCATTGTCACAAGACTCAAGCTGGTGTACAAAAACTGAAGAATGTTTTTAATTAAAACAGGAACTGTTACAACAATAATAGCACTGGTCTACAAATTTTGGGAAATTATCTATCTCTGAGATAAAATGTGTTAATTCTTACATACTTTGATTAGATGAATTAGAAAACAGGTGGTAAAGATTTATACACAGTCGATTATATTTCCCTACAAGGGAGAGAGGTGTCTAATGATCATGATGCCTCGTAACTTCTTGACAAACTACGGTAGAACAATAAAAATGGTACCACATGGAAGTGTATAAATTTATCCTCACTTTGAGACTAAAGATTATTACCTAACGGAAATTTATTGTTCTTTTATTGCAAGGCACATTTGTCTTGGTCAGATCTAGGCATCATATAGTTACATCTGGTGGCTTATGAAAGTGTCATTGCCTAACACTTCCAAGGAACAGTTGTGTAATATTTTCCCTCAGAAGCCAAGATGCCTTAAAACTGTGTAAACAATGTAGATATCTTCTGCTAAAGTTGTGGTGAAGTTACATTTGCATCTCAAAAGTGCAGTATGATGGCAATGGTAAAAAAAGACATATCATCTATATTTTGGATGCAAAATAGGGGATAAGGTTAAGGGCCCCTCATTATTGTTGCATTACCTGTGCAATTTATCTGCATCATTGGCTACACAAGAAGAAAAAGTCCATGCCATTCACAGTCTCTATGGTGTGGAGGGAACTCACCAATCATAAGTAGTGACTGCTATTTTTGCATGGTTTCCCCAATTGCAAAAGGAATCTCAAGAAAGAAGAAGTGGACTGTGGAATATCCAAATATGCATCCTGTACACCATGGGGAGGATTTGCCAATTGTCTAAGAGTAAGGCAGAGCTACTGGGCTCCAGATTACAATAGTGAAATCTATTGCAGAGTGAAAAAGCATGAAAATGTTACATGAAACTGGAGCCAATTAATACTCAGGACTTAATTTTTATTTTTATTTATTAGTGACCCAATTCTGGTAAAATTTAGTTACTTTTATTTTCAAGTCTTTATCTTTGTAATCATCTAATAGGCATACAATGAGGCCCCAAATGCTCAATGGAGCATCAGATTTTGCGTGATTTCTGAAAGTCACAGATATTCCCAGTTGTAGGAAGCTTCCGAGATGATTTTGGAGAAGCCACCCAGAAGCTTTAAGACAATAGATACAAAATCATAATGTCTTAAAACAAGAGATGAGGGAAAGTGTGTGAAAGGAATTCAGACTGACTGTCCCCTAATTCCTGAAATGAAAAAATCTGTTACTATAGCCTATATCCATTAGGTATATTTCTAGCCTTTCTGTGGAAACTGAACTGGTTTACCTTGTAGAGCTGATGTTAGCATTCTGTGTTTTGGAAAATAATGAGTTCCATGGCCTTGGAGTAGCTACAATGGAGGCAGTTGTGTTGTTGGGTCCTTTTTTTTTTTAACATGGAGTAAAATTTCCAGGAGACCCTTTTCTTATATTGCATTATTGCAATCTTCCATATGCCCATAGATTTATTTATTTATTTTATTTGGGTTTGTATGACGCTCCTCTCCGGGGACTCGGAGCGGCTAACAACATATATATAACAGAGAATTACAATATAAAAACCCAAACAAGATATCTAAAAACCAATAAAAAAACACACATTCAATGCAACAATCAACTACAATCATCCCCAGGCTTGCCGGCAAAGATGAGTTTTTAGATTTTTCCGGAAGGCCGGGAGAGTTGGAGAAACGCGGATTTCAGGAGGCAGTTGGTTCCAGAGGGCAGGCGCCACAACAGAGAAAGCCCTCCCCCTAGGGCCCGCCAGACGACACTGTTTCGCTGACGGGACCCGGAGGAGGCCGACCCTGTGCGCTCTCACCGGTCGTAGGGAAGTATGTGGCAGAAGGCGGTCCTGTAAGTATCCTGGTCCCATGCCATGAAGGGCTTTATAGGTAATAACCAACACCTTGAATTGGGCTCGGAGACCAATAGGCAACCAATGCAGCATGCGGAGAGTTGATGAAATGTGGGCACAACGAGGAAGGCCCACAACTGCTCGCACAGCTGCATTTTGCACTAATTGTAGTCTCCGAACACTCTTCAAGGGTAGCCCCATGTAGAGAGCGTTGCAGTAGTCGATCCTCGAGGTGACAAGGGCATGTGTGACTGTGAGGAGTGACTCCCGATCCAAGTAAGGACGCAACTGGTGCACCAGGCGAACATGGGCAAATGCCCCCCTCGCCACAGCCGACAAATGATGATCCAATGTCAGCTGTGGATCGAGGAGGACACCCAAGTTGCGAACCTTCTCTGAGGGGTTTATAGATTTACCCCCCAGGGTAATGGAAGGACAGATAGAAGTGTCCTTGGGAGGCATCACCCACAGCCACTCTGTCTTATCGGGGTTGAGCCTTAATCTGTTAACACCCATCCAAACCCTCACAGCCTCCAGACACCGGCACATCACCTCAACTGCTTCACTGATATGGCCAGGAGTGGAAATGTACAGCTGAGTATCATCAGTGTACTGATGGTATCTCACTCCGTGGCGGTGGATGATCTCACCCAGTGGCTTCATGTAAATGTTAAAAAGTAGGGGGGAGAGAACCGACCCCTGTGGCATCCCACATGGGAGTAACCTAGAGGTGGACCTCTGGACCCCCCACAAACACCGAGTGCGACCAACCAGTGAGATAGGAGGAGAACCACCACAATACGGTTCCCCCTACTCCCAATCCCTCCAGCCAGTGCAGAAGGATACCGTGGTCAATGGTATCGAACGCCGCTGAGAGGTCAAGAAGCACCCAGATAGAGGACTGGCCTCCATCCCGGGCCCACCAGAGATCATCCATCAGAGCGACCAAAGCAGTTTAGGTGCTGTAGCCGGGCCTGAACCCCGACTGCAGAGGGCCCAGATAATCGGCTTCCTCCAGAGACCACTGGAGCTGATGCGCCACCACCTTCTCAACAACCTTCCCCACAAAGGGAAGGTTGGAGACCGGACAATAGTTGGTCAAAATTACTGGATCCAGGGAAGGCTTCTTGAGGAGGGGGCGCACAAGTGCATCCTTTAAGGGAGCCGGAAAGGACCCGTCCCTCAAAGAAGCGTTGACAATCTCCTGGATCCAGGTACGTGTCACCACCCTACTGGCTGAAACCAGCAAGGAGGGACACGGGTCCAACAAATAGGTGGCAGAACTTACAGCTCCAATGGCCCTGTCCACTTCCTCAGGTGTAACAGCCTCAAACTCACCCCAGATGACCGGACAAGAACATGCCCCTGTCCCCTCAACTGAATCATTATCAGTTGACTCTGCTACACAATTGGAGTCTAGGTCAGCCCGGATCTGAGCCACTTTGTCTGCAAAACAGTTATTAAAGTCCTCGGCACTACCCTGCAAGGGAGGCCCCGGACCCCTTGGGTTAATGAGGGACCGGGTCACCCTAAACAGGGCAACCGGATGAGATTCCGCAGACGCGATCAAAGCAGAAAGATACAAAGATCTTGCCACCTTAATCGCCTTCAGATAGGCTTTAATAAATAAGCTCAATCTGGTTCGATTAGATCTGGACTTACTTTGTCTCCATCGCTTCTCTAGACGTCTCTTATGGCACTTCACCCCCCTGAGTTCCTCGGTAAACCAAGGAGACCTCCTGGGGCCAGCACCACGGAGAGGTCATAAAGGCGCAATCCGGTCAATAGCCCCCTTCGCGGCTGTATTCCATGCCGCTACCAGGGACTCCGCCGGACTGTGAATGAGGGAGCTCGGTAATTCCCCAAGCGCCATCTGAAAACCAATTGGATCCATCAGGTGTCTGGGGCGGAACCACCTAATCGGTTCCGCCTCCCTGCGGGGAAGGATTGGGGCCGTAAAATTCAGTCGAAGTAGGAAATGATCGGTCCATGACAAAGGCAAGATATCTAAGCCCCTTAAAACCAGATCATTACCCAACTGCTCCGAAAGGAAAATCATATCCAGGGCGTGTCCACCCTCATGCGTCGGACCCTGCACTACTTGGGTCAGGTCCATGGTTGTCATGGCGGCCATAAACTCCTGTGCCAATCCCGAGGACTCGCCAAGCGACAGCAGATTGAAGTCCCCCAAAACCATAAGCCTGGGGAACTCCACTGCCAGCCCAGCAACCTCCTCGAGTAGCACAGGCAGGGCTGATGTCACGCAGCTGGGAGGCAGGTACGTAAGCAATAAGCCCACCTGTACCCGTAGGTCCAACATCATGAGGATGGACTCGCAACGCGGAATTTCGGAAACAGTGAGCCTACGTAGACTGAGGTTCTCCCAGGCCAAAATAGCCACTCCTCCTCCCCTTCCCTGGGGTTGCGGCTGATGCCATACCTGATAACCTGATGGGCATATACCCGTGAGGGGAACTCCCCCCTCATGGCCCAACCAGGTCTCAGTCACACACGCCAAGTCGGTCTCCTCATCCATGAAAAGATCATGAATGAGGGGGGCCTTATTGTTAACCAACCTGGCATTAAGCAGCAACAACCTGGTCTCAATTGCCAATCATAGGTTTTGTCAGTCAATGTCAGCCTTGTGAGGTAGTCCAGGCAAGAAGCACATCCAGATGAACTAATTCAACTTTTTTGTAAGGCTACATTAACAAAACCTTGCAGTGTCAAAGTGCTGTTCTTTCCTCTTTAAACCCCAAGAAACTAGGGATAGTCCTTCTCAGCCACCTGACCAGTCCACATGCCTGTTGGAGGCTAAGCCATCTCTTATCTGACCATTCCATTGGCTGCATCACTTCCCCTTGTCTCCCAAGGCCATTCTCACATACTATTACAATCAAAGTGTTAATGTATTTTTTTCATAATGCAGAAAAGAGAATGACTAGGATAGCAATTGTAGCCATAGCAGTGCTATGGGAAAAATTCTTTGATGGCAGTAAGGAAAATACTATTCAGCTTGGGCAAATTTTTGCCAGTGTGCCATCACATAATATTCCAGTTTTATCCCAATAATGGTCACACTAGTCTATGCAAAGTCGACTATTTAATCTAGGGGCTTTCGTTTTTGCAGACAAACATTATGTTGCTTGTATCCCACCAACTCAGAAGTAGAGGTAGTTTATTGACCTTCATTCAGGGTTCTGTTTTGCAATTGGCCTCATGGCCGATGTTTATCAACAGTAATTTTGTGAATGGGCAAGGTTGCCTAGCATTTTAGCAATCTCTTCAACAGCGACATGGGAAAGAAAGGTCTAAGTTGAAGTATTATAATTGGGGAGGGGAAGCGAAAAGATATCCATTCTAATTGAAAAGGGCTGAAATAGCAGTGTACCATTGGCTCTGGCCTTTCTCACCCATAATGATAATGTTGGCTGTGTGGATCAAAGATGCAACTCACTAATAGGCAGCCTGCCAGCTCTTTAGGACCTCATTGTAGGTGCCTGCCTTTTTGTGAAAGGGTGGAAGTTAACTCAGCTACTGTATAAATGAGTATAATGAAAATGGTGCCCAGGGACACATTTGGTCTTCATTAACAAGAGCTCAGTAGCTATTTTGTCATTTTTCTTGTTTGTCATAAAAATAAATACACTTTAATAGATGATCTAACTGAGCAGGCTTTGGCAACAAAATGGACTGTGCACTATTATATCTGTGATGTGTGTAATTTAAAGCAAGGCAAGAATATTAAAACATTTCCATTTTGTTCATGAGAGAAAATGACAAAGATTTAGATTCTGATTGCAAAGGAATGAAAAAAAAAAAACCAGGACATTTTCAGAGTGCTTTAAATCATGCATTCCATTATATGGAGTTCAGACTATAAACGGTCTATTTCAGGATAATTAATCATGTTGGGGTATTTTTTTTTCCAGATCCAAAGTTTGCATTTGACTAAAAAAAAAATGTTTTATGAGGAAAGAGATGCTTAAGCACCTTAATAGATTGTACAAGGGCCAGAAAGGAATTTGGAGGGCATTTCCCGTTCTCTTACAGGTCAAAATTGCCATCAGTTAGAAAGATTTAAAGAAGACATTGAAGAGCCCAAGGGAAATTCTGTGGCTGATGAGAAAGAGCTTGATTTCAACACAAGGGCATGTGTGGATTTCCAGCATGGAGGTTGATAATATAAGTTAGAGGAATAGTTGAGTTGTCATTTAATAAACGTATTATGTTCCATAACTAACTTTAGGTGCTTATATGATGGATCTATTTCCTCCAGGACTTGATAGCAGCCCAACTCAAAGATCACATTGCCAGAAAGATGGTAGATAAACTGATTCCTTTTCACCAAGGACTGTATGTTTGATTTTAATGTAATTAAAAAAAAACCCAGTATATACCAGATAGACGTTATCATATAACCCAACAGGGAGCAGAAGAATATAAAAAAAAATTAGAAAAGCTTCCACTGGTTCAGAATCATTGGTTTGGCAATACAGTTTCTCTTGCTAGTATTGTTTATGCTAGACATTGCAAAAGGAAACAATACTGTTCTAACATTCCTTCTTTACAATGTCCTTTCACTGTATGGCCCAGAGATATCTGGAACATCAATGTCATTTCCCCTACTGTAATTCATCACAGTTGGCAGCCTGAAGCATACTTTTTTAACCATTACACTATTGTCTGTGATAATGTCTCATAGGAATGAAATTGCAAAGCAGTTTCACAAATTAGATGATACCACAAAGATAGCTGCAGTTTCTAATCACAAACTATGTCCTACTGAAACAAGGTCACCTGGATTTGTGAGACCTTGATAAAAATTTGTAAGATCTTGATAAGGATTCATCTTTTCCTTTCCTTTCCTTTCCTTTCCTTTCCTTTCCTTTCCTTTCCTTTCCTTTCCTTTCCTTTCCTTTCCTTTCCTTTCCTTTCCTTTCCTTTCCTTTCCTTTCCTTTCCTTTCCTTTCCTTCTTTCCTTTCCTTTCCTTTCTTCCTTTTTAAAGTAAAAAAACCTTTAAACTTGTCTTTGAAACTTAACAAGAGACCCTGTAGAAGAAGACTTTTATTTTTTTTTCTTTGCAAAATCTCTACATACATTCTTTCAAAGTTACAACAGAGAATTTAATCAGTAATAGGAGCTTACTGGTGGATGGGAGAGTTAATTTAGATTTGGTTACAGAATGCAAAACTAATTAAACTCTCTGAAACCATTTCTCCTGATTCCAAAGCAGTTATATTAATCTTTTATAAAAGAGGAAGGAAGGAAGGAAGGAAGGAAGGAAGGAAGGAAGGAAGGAAGGAAGGAAGGAAGGAAGGAAGGAAGGAAGATCTGATTAGAGAATGACCTTGTGCATCATAGCTTAGTTTTACTATATAAAACAGATTAGATCTACTATAGTAACATCCAGGAGCAACTTCCAAAAAAGTTAAGAAAGCAGCTTTAACTTCATGAAGGTCTGCCTCCTTTTATATGTGTGTTGCATATGACACATGTTTAATAAAAGAGGGCAGCCCTTTGATACATCTTGATATTTTTCAACTCCCCCTCCCTCTCTTTAAAATTTATTTTAATTTTAACACTGGGTCATGATTTATTAATGAGCCCTACTCCAACCTAACCACCTGACCAGCCACACTCAGCATGTGGTCCTCAATGGAACTGCCTCTACATGGAGGGAAGTGTGTGGTGGGTGCCCTAGGGCTCTGTTCTGGGCTCAGTGCTCTTCAACATCTTCATCAATGATTTGGATGAGAGGATAGATGGGGAACTCATCAAATTTACAGATGACACCAAGCTGGCAGGAATATCCAGCACTCCAGAAGATAGGTTTAAGATACAGAAGGATCTTGGCAGACGTGAACATTAGGCACTATCTAACAAAATGAAATTCAATGGTGAAAAAAGTAAGGTTCTACATTTAGGTAAGAAAAACAAAATCCACAGGTATAGTATAGATGGTACCTTGCTCAATAATAGTAACTGTGAGACGGATCTCGGAGTCCTAGTGGACAGTCACTTAAATATGAGCCAGCAGTGTGCTGCAGCCAACACAGTGCTAGGCTGCATTAACAGAGGGATAGAATCAAGATCATGTGAAGTGTTAATAACACTTTACAATGCCTTGATAAGGCCACACTTGGAATACTGCATCCAGTTTTGGTCACCAGACATAAAACAGACATTGAGACTCTGGAAAGAGTACAGAGAAGAGCAACAAAGATGATTAAGGAAGTGGAGGCTAAAACATACAAGGAATGGTTGCTAGAATTGGGTATGTCTAGTTTAATGAAGACAAGGACGAGGTGTGACATGATAGCAGTGTTCCAATATCTCAGGGGTTGCCACAAAAAAGAGGGAGTCAAGCTATTCTGCAAAGCACCTGAAGGAAAGACAAGAAGCAACAGATGGAAACTAACCAAAGAGAGAAGCAGCTCAGAACTAAGGAGAAATTTCCTGACAGTTAAAACAATTAATCAGTGGAACAATCTGCCTTCAGAAGCAGTGAATGCTCCAACACTGGAAGTTTTTAAAGAAGAAACTGGACAGCCATTTGTCTCAAATGGTATAGGGTTTCCTGCCTGAGCAAGGGGTTGGACTAGATGACCTCCAAGGTCCCTCCCAACATTATTATTATTGTTGTTATTGTTATTGTTATTGTTGTTGTTGTTGTTATTCCTCTTTATATTCTTGACTGACTAGAACTTATGAAGGAAATCAAATGTATCTGAAGAGACTTAGGTGGGAAAAGTTGTTTGGTGGTTCATTATAAGCTGGATACATCACCATTTTTAACTTTATATGATGTTTCCAAAGATGTTTCGACTGACATTTTATTCACAGTACCCTTCACACATAACATAGATGCACAAAAATCTTGTGGAAATGAAACATTACATTGAATATTTCATCCAGTAATCAGAACAGTAAAGAGAAAAAAGCCCATTGTAGAGTGGTCAATGAAAGAAAATAAAAAATAAACACTATGCAAAGAGATGTGTAAGCTTGAATAATAGGCACACAAAAAGTTATGTGAAATAATCCAGAAATTAGTGAAATGTCTGTTCTATTCTACTTGACTGCAAGATATGTTAAACTGCCTTCTAGTTTTCTAGTTCCCTGTCTTATTGACAAAAGACATTGTTTATGAATGAAGATTTTCCATGGCTAAAGACTCAATAAATCTGAATGAACATCGTTCACAGATGACTGCTCATCTCTGATACATTAGGGCATATATATTGAATTTCACCATGCAAATTAAGCAAAACCACAGTGACAAAAAGGCAGGGTCTGTCATTCATCATATTCAAGCAACTATTAGACAAATTATGATAGTCATGTGCAAATCAAAGGTAAAGATTAGCTGTAGTCTTATGACACTTCTTATTTCTAATTTAGACCTTAGTAGCAGGGAGAGAAATCCTGTGAGGAAATTGTGAAGGATGTTATATTAAACACTCTCCCTTCCTCTAAGCTGTTAAAAGGAATATCTCTCACATAGTTTTGCATAATGGTTTGGCTCATTGTTATCTGTCACCTACTAATTAGCTCCCTGCTTCTTTTTATGAAAACACATAGTTTCCCAATCTAATGAAAGAAAGAGAAAGAAAAACTAGATAATCAGTCATATGAAATTTTAATTGTGACAAGTGAATGAATGGTTTTGTGGGGCACTGATGTCATGGATCTCTAGGAGAGTTACCCTCACCACTTATTCCATCCAGTTTTAAGGAAAGGTGGCATTAGGAATGCGGATCATAATTCAATATGCCAGTTAAGTTAAAACATTCATTTTGGAGGGATACATATTATATGCCTTATGGTGATTTCTCTCATTGTATATAAGCCAAGACCAACCTTTCAATATGTAAATATACTCGGATTCCTCGCCTAGAGGGATGTCCCAAATCGTAAGTCCAGGAAGTAAAAAAGAGAGTTGAAGTTTTTCTCCCGAGGCTCCTAGCATAATTGAGGAACAGTCTTCATTACAATTTTAGGGAAGTGAGCCATTAACTTGATTTCAACAACTTCAAAGTTCTACTCCTCAGTAAATATACATTAAATGCATTCATCATTTTGATTCTAAAAGTCATACTTAGAATGTATAGTGTTCAGTGCCTTCCTATATTCCTGTTAGCAGATAAATGAAGAACATACAACATACATTGTTTTCTTTCTCCTCACACTGCTCACATAAAATAACCTTTTTTTTAAAAAAAATATATGATTCCACATTATTCTGTGACAGTTCCAAGTCTGGTACATATTATCCTAGAGCAGAAATACTTGTAAATCCAGGAGCACCACGTCCATCCTGAAAGCCAGTGTAATGTGGTGGTTAAAGTAATGTTCTATGGCTTGGGAGCTCAGGGTTCATTATGCTGTTAATCATAAAAACTCAGTATGGGACACTCTCTCATTCTGCCCAGCTGGGGAATAAAATGAAGACAGATCTCTATGTTAGCTGCCTTGAACTCCTAGAGCAGTGGTATAGGAGTGGCAGGATGCATCATGCACAGGCCACACTCTGTAAAGGCAAAAAATGTTGCAATACATCAAGATACATCATGTGACACGATGGAGTTTGACACTCTTGTCCTAGAGAAAAGGCAAGATAGAAATCTCAGAAATAAATTTTCCAACACACTATGGCCCACTCTTTGTATACTTTCTTTAGGTCATCCCTGATGTTAGAAAATTTGACACTGGTCTGTATGTGGGGGTGAAAGTCTGGTGAACTGCTCAAGTGATATTGAGGTTGCTTAATGGTAAAACAAATGCAGTCATTTGTTTCAAATGCAGAAATTAAGAAATATAAATATTCTTAATTTCTGAGATGCAATTGTACTAATTTTGCAAAATTCAGTACACATGATCAATTTTCCAAACCTTTGTCTGATAGATACTTTTTCCTTTAAACTGAACAAAGTGTCTTAATTTTGCCACATTAATCTATTGTACACATATGAGCAGTGTGGTGGCCTAGAGGTGAAGACGTTTGCTTATCATTTGGAAGGTTGAGAGTTCAATCCCAGGCAGCAACAGATGTTTTTCTATCAAGGTGCAAAGAGAAAATATTAGCTGTGAACTCCACATAGGTGTCACAAAGGGCATCCAGCAAGTAAACACTCAGCTTCATTCAGTTGCCCCGACCCTACCCTGAAGCAAGAAATTACAGGGCTGTAAAAAGAAAAAAAAAATCTATTGTATACCTATCATAAATCTGTTTATGCAAACAGTTAAAAGTTTTTATAAACTGTGCTATATGACCTATCTGGAAGAAGGGATAGGCTCTGGAGCTATGAATGCAAAATTGGCTGCTCTTCATCTCCAGAAGATGCTATTTGTAAGTGGAAAGCCAGGAAGGGTTATCTCCTAACCTAACATCCCTCATACCAGAATCAGTCCTTTTTATTGATGGCAGTTGTTGATCTTTATTTTCTCCAGCCACTAACACTGACTATCCTAATTCATTCCACTCATCAGCTTCTGGGTGAAGAATGGTTAGATGCTGTCTTATTCTTATTTCTTATTTATAAAGATATAAGATATGTTCTATCGCACATCAGAAAATAGTTCCAGGAAGCTAGTGAAATTCTATTGGAATTGGAAACTAATCAAGGAGAGAAGCAACCTAGAACTAAGGAGAAACTTCCTGACAGTTAGAACAATTAACCAGTGGAACAACCTGCCTCCAGAAGCAGTGAATGCTCCAACACTGCAATTTTTTAAGAAGAGACTGGACAGCCATTTGTTTGAAACGGTATAGGGTTTCCTGCCTGAGCAGGGGGTTGGACTAGATGACCTCTAAGGTCCCTTCCAACTTTATCATTATCTTTTATTCATTAAACATGAATCTCAGTCAACTAAACATTCAAATTGGCTGGCACTGATGGTTGACACGGGTTGCTACCAGCATCCTAGGTGTCAACTAGGTATCTCCTTAAAATATAAGATGTTCTGAGTAGCACAGTTTTTTGTAACATTGTTGGAGTTATTGCAGGAAGCTGCAGTTTCTTGATGTATTTTGCAAAGTTTTTGGACATAGTTTCCAGTGCTCCGTTGACAATGTGTACCACTGTTACACGTTTCATCCATAATTGCGCAGTTTCGATGGCCAGGTCGCAATATTTCGTAATTTTTTCCAGTTCTTTTTCTTTGACTCTGGCATCCCTCCTGGTACAGTGATATCAATCAGCTGTACGCTTCGGTTCTCTACAACTGTGATATCCAGCATATTGTGTTCCAAATGGCGATCTGTCTGTATTCAAAAGTCCCACAAGATCTTCACCCTCTCATTCTCAACATTCATCATCATCATCATCATCATCATCATCATCATCATCATCATCACCACCATCACCATCATCATCATCATTATTATTGGTTTTGATAATGGGGTATTGAAATTCTGGCAGAGTTTTCCCCTTCCCTTTTATAACAAAGAGAATCAAGATGGATAATCTTAGATTTGTTTTTCACTCCTTCTGTCTTTCAGGGCAAAGTAGATACAACCATCTTTGTAACCCTTCTTAGGGGTTATTTATGATTGTGGAAATTAATCAAGGAGAGAAGCAACCTAGAACTAAGGAGAAATTTCCTGACAGTAGGAACAATTAATCAGTGGAACAACCTGCCTGCAGAAACGGTGAATGCTCCAACACTGGAAGTTTTTAAGAAGAGACTGGACAACCATTTCTCTGAAATGGTATAGGGTTTCCTGCCTGAGCAGGAGGTTGGACTCTATTATTATTGTTGTTGTTGTTGTTGTTGTTGTTATTATTATTATTATTTGCTCTACATAAGGCAAATGACAGTTTGGTATAATGGTTAAGGCACCAGGCTAGAAACCAGGACACCATGAGTTCTAGTCCCACTTTAAGCATGAAAGCCAGCTGGATAATCCTGATCCAATCACTTTCTCCCATCCTTACAAAGCAAGTAATAGCAAACTACTTCTAAATTCTTGCCACGAAACTGCAAGGACTTGTCTAGGCATCAAAAAACAATAAAAGATAAATAAATAATCCACACGACTATAGGACAAACAAAATGAAAGAGATGATTAGAACAATATAAAACTTATTTTCTGGATTTAAAGTAAGTAGTGAAAATGAGAAATCTTTCAACAGTCAATACTAATTTTTATTTGCAGCTTATTGGCTTTCACGTATGGCTTATCTTTTAAGAAATGTCTACAAACTATTTAAATCTGAAAGCAAAAACATGTGCAAATGGAATATTGCCATCAACATTTGAATAAACAAAGGGCATCAGATAGACAGGCATTCATCTGTGTAAATCTTTGTAATGGCCCAAGAATTTTGATACAGAAATAAAAAAATAGAAGAATTAAAAAAGGAAGGCCCAGTGAAAAAATTTAACAATACATAGGATTTAATTTTATCTCTACAAAGTATTTGCCTTTTTTTTTCCAGAAAAGCGATTAACAGATTATGAGCTAATCTCTTGTTAAGAAACAAAAATATGAAATTATAGGATAGTAGAAATAATAAAGAAAATGATTAAAAACAATTTCAAAAACAATAAGAAGGTAGAATTGCTAACACTTTCTTTGCACTTGTCTTTTCACAGTAGTAAAGAACGCTTTTTAAACATAATTAAGGAAAGGAAGGGGATTCAACATAAGAGCCCACTTTATCATTTTAAACAAACTCAGGTCTCCAAGGCCAGGCAAATTAAATCTTCAGGATGTTGAAAGATTTATCAGAATTTACTGTAATCTCTAGAAGCTCCTGGAGAACAAGTACAACAGCCTGGAAAAAAGCAAATATAAACTCAGTATGAAAAATGGGATGTGGAAGACCCTAAAATAATACATCTGCATCAGGAAGGTATTAAGAGAGATTGCCTAACATCATGTCAGCAGGCACTTAGAAAAAAAAAGTCCTACCATTATCTGGAATAATCATGGGTTTGTCAAAATAAGTCATATCAGATCAATCTCATCTCTTGGGTGACTACTTCGGTGAGCAAGTGACTGCTGTAGACAGCATAGACCTTGAGTTCAGTTAAGCATTTGACAATTAGAATAGAATAGAGCTGGAAGTGACCTTGGAGGTCTTCTAGTCCAGCCCCCTGCTCAAGCAGGAGAAACTATACTATTTCAGACAAGTGGCTGTCCAGTCTCTTCTTAAAAACTTCCAGTGATGGAGTGCCCACGATTTCGGAAGATCTCCCATGATAACCTTTTGAACAAACTTATCACTGTTGAATAAAAGGTGGTTTACTAATCAGATGTCCAAAACATCCTCCTAAATGATTGTGCAATGAAAGTTTCAACTGAGATCCCACCGGAGTCTATCTGCTGGCTGCTGCTATTCAATATTTTTTAGTAATGACCTGTGTGATGGAGTGGAAGGGATTCTTATCAAATGTGCAGATGATGCCTAGCTACAGGATTGGCTAATGCCTTGGAAGACAGAATTGCCATTCAGCTTCTTGGGAGGCCTGAATATTGTTCAGATTCAAAGGAATTATGATCAGCAGTGGCAGGTATAAAGGAGCGTGTCTGCACAGGAAAAAGCAAACAAAGTATAAGTTTCAAGTTTCAAGTTTAATCAAATTTATATGCCGCCCTTCTCCTAAGACCCAGGGCGGCTCACAACAACAAATAGGTATGGAATGGATTTACTTGGCAGCAATAGCAATAACACTTAGACTTATAATGCTTTATAATGCTTTACAGCCCTCTCTAAGCAGTTACAGAGTCAGCATATTGTCCCCAACAATCTGGATCCTCCTTTTACCAACCTCAGAAGAATGGAAGGCTGAGTCAACTTTGAGCTGGTCAGAATCAAACTGCTGGCAGTTGGCAGAATTAGCCTGAAATGCTGCATTCTAATCACTGTGCCACCACAGCTCCTGGTGCATTCTTGCAATACATGTGAGAAGAATTCAACAGTGCAATTGGACCACTGGTTGAATATGTAAGCAATGTGATGCAGCAAGTAAAGGGACCAATCAGATTTGGGCTGTTTTAAGTGTTGACTCTGGAAAACCTACTTGATCGTTATCTTCTTGATTCTTCTGAATAACTCTTCCTTATGATCAATTCTCCAGATACTTGAAGACAGCTATCACATTGCGCTGCAGTCTTCTATCCTATAAGCTAAACTTAATCAGCATCTTAAACCAATTGTATGTTTTTCTTTCCTTAATCATCTTATTTGCTTTCCTCTGGACATGTTGTAATTTGTCAGTAGCCTTCTTAAAATACAGTGCCCAGAACTGGACTCAATATTCTAAATGTGCTGTGACCAATGCAGAATAAAGAAGGAAACTGAGTTCTTTGATCTTGTCATTATATTTCTGTTGATACAGCCTAGGAACTGCAATCTATGTCATATTGTTGACTCATATTCAGCTTGTGTTCCTTCAGGCCACCAGATGCTTTTTTCATGAACCACTGCCCAGTATTGTCCCATCCATCCTATAATCATGCTTTATTTTTTTCCATACTCAGATATAGATTTCGTATTTGTTGAAATGTACTTGAATTTGTTGAAATTTATCTTGCTAGTTTCTGCCTATTGAAGCAGATTATCCCAGTCCTCCTGAAACTTGAGAATCTCTTCTAAGGCTTGTAGCATTAAGAATAAAACTGATATTGCTATTGAAAGAATATCCGTTTTCTTTCCTTTCTTATCTGCATTTAATACTATAAGACACGCATAATAAAATGTTAAGAATCTAAGCATATTATATAAATGTCATTGCATCAAAATAACATAATGTATTAAAACTGAGAAGATGGTGCAATAGGTGGTTTATATGGTTAGATTCAGTATGTTAAAGGAATAAGCTAGTTCCATATTAATATTTTTGGGTGTATTTTCAGTCCCTACTGAATGTCAGTCATTTATTCCTTTTTTTCTGATTTTATTAACACTGCAATAGTTTTGGTTGTACTTTATAAAATAAAAGTTAAAAGAGGAGAAGTCAATGTACTTTGAATTGCTATCTTTGCATAGCCTAAAAAAAATGGTAATTATATTTTTTAATCCCTCCTCCAAATCATTTAACAGTATGTGTTGAACAGAACTGGCTCCTGTGGTTATGCTATTCAATTCTTCCTTCCAGTTTAACATAGAGCATTGTCATCCATTTGTTCAGTACAATTGCTGTACCCCCCTCATGTCCATTTTGTCTATGGAAACCCAGCAGGTCCATACGTGTTTAAGAGGCTTCAGTACTGGAACCTATTCACTATCTTCCAAGGAAAAGCCTTTGAAAGAAAAGGTAGCTTTGTTCTTTAATCCTTTCTGAAATATTATTCTGGGTTTTTTCTCTTCTTCCTGGCATATCTCTAAATTTTCTCCATTTATTGGAAAATAGTTTTGTTTGTTTTACTTTAGAAAATCTGTCTACACTACACAGTGATTTCAACTGGAAAGAACACTCTGAAGGAAATCTATTTGAAATAGGGTCAATTGGCTGGGCCTCCTTTGAGCACCGGCAATGACTTTGTATGATCTTTTCTTCACAGAGGCCTTTTATCTGCTGATAAAGCTTCAAGACAATAGCATACATTTCCCCCTCCCCCTTTTCCAATAGTATCATTTTTGACTGTGTGTAGATGGAGAAAAAAAGACATCACAGAGGGGAAGCCCTGTGAAAAATGCATAGCAACATTTTGCTAGGTAAATAAAGGCAGGCATCTAGCTAGAAAGAATACTGAAATAACAGGTTGTCAGTATAAACAACTGCATCAAAGCTATGCCTGTTTTGACTGATTTTTCCAGCCAACGGCATCAGGAAGCAAGCTGATGAAATGAAAGATCCCAGAAGAAAAAGAGGTTGAACCTGTAGGCAAACTCAAAAGGAGAGAATTGGGTGGGTCCTTGTAAAACTGCTGTGCTTCTCTCATATGTGGCTTAGAATTGCAACAAGGTCAGTAAATAGCTAAATAAACAATGGGTAGAATTATATCCTTTCAGAGGAACCGAATCAAACCAAAGAAAGGTAGGCTGAATAGCAAGGGAAAATAAGATATGTGTTTCTTTTGAAAAGTGAGCTGTATATGATTTTGCCATTGGCATCCCAATCTGATTGTTAGGGTGTTTCAAAATAGCTAAGAAGTAGGTAAGGTAAGGTAAGGTAAGGTAAGGTAAGGTAAGGTAAGGTAAGGTAAGGTAAGGTAAGGTAAGGTAAGGTAAGGTAAGGTAAGGTAAGGTAAGATAAGATAAGATAAGATAAGATAAGATAAGATAAGATAAGATAAGATAAGATAAGATAAGATAAGATAACCCTTATTGTCCTTTTTTTACTGTGGGCACAACGGCACACATCAAAAATGAAATTTAGTTGCCCGCTCTCAAGTGAAACACATACATGACACACACCTAAACATACTATGAACAACATATGTATTTTATGTATTTTAAAGTATTTTTAAAAAGCTGTGGGGAAAAATGAGTAAAAAACAGGCCCCTGTAAAACTTGTAAAATGGAACCAAAATTTCCAGTACAATCAATGACAATCACAACAGAAGAAATGATTAAGAAAAAAGGACATTGAAAAAGAAATGTGGCAGCCATAACTTAAAGTCATCTCTCTCTGTCTGACTCTGTCTCTGTCTCTGTCTCTCTCTCTTTCCTCCTCTCCCCCTTTTCTAAGTGTTTTTAACCCATGTTGGCTACTGAAGAGCTCTTGAGGTCTTGAAAATTTGCTTGCTCTGTTTTATCATTGAGTTAGCATAACAACTTTTACTTACACAATAGTCTTCCTCCCATAGGAACCCAGAGTAATAAAGACATGATGACCTAAGGCAAACATCCTCAAACAACTATATCATCACAGTATTATTATATCATTACATGGGTGCTGTCATTTTGGCACCCCGACTGCTGCAAATGCCACTGACCTTACTGGAAGTGTTTTGACATCGGAAGGAATTTACTGGAAGTGGAACAGTCTCAAGACACTTCCAATCAGACTGGGATGTGTCGTTTTAATATTGGATTGTTCCAACTCAATGAGCTATAAAACCCCAATTTTACAATCACTTCTGTATCCAACTGGGTCTCTGTGTGTGCTCCTCTATAAAGAACATAATATGCAATGGAGAGCATAGATGTTTCATTTTGTTATTAGGTCTGACACAGGTACTTACACAATTACAGATAATACACTAAATCAGAAAAAAACAAATCCCAGTTTCCCAGAAATGATAGATTGTGGTTTGATAAATGGCAGCTCTGAAGCAGAAGCATTTGCCTTAGGATGCCTTGATCTCAGCAAGTTATACTGTATTCCATGAAACAAATGAGTAGCAACTATATATCTATGGCATTCTAGTAAACTGTCTACAATAGTCTTGTATCCCACCAGGTGACTTCTGATCTTCCTAAAGATAAATAATGCTGTGAGTCAACTTCTATTACTACAACTATACTATGTTTTAGAAATCAACATTCATTTCTTCAGCCTATTGGGTTTTGGGGGGGTATTTTTGAGTGGAATACTAGGTAATAGACTTACTTACTTTATTAAATTTATATGTTGCCCATCTCATGCCCATTTAGTGGCAAAGCTTGCATCATTATCACCTTTCAGGAATAACTTTGTGAGAAGATGCAGAGTCATATGAAAATATTTCATTCAGAAATGCCTTTGCAGATCTAGTAAGAACCAAAATGTGGATTCTTTTCTTTTTTTTCACACCGTCCCCCTTGCCTCCTGCCAGCAATATGTAACTCAACTGGCAGCTGTCATTCCTTTACAAACTGATTTGGAAAAGTTTGTGGTGCTTGTCAAGTGTGGAAAGTCCAGGGCTGTGATGGTTTGGTTCTAGCTCAGTGAACTAGAGTAATCAACCTGGGAAGCCTCTCTCTGTGGCGGTTCCGATTTGGCTTGAGGAGCAAGCCTTTTTTCTCAGCTTGTTTATCAGAGCATAGAACAGTAAAAATGCTTCTTCCATCTCAGAGAACTGTAAATATATTTAGTTGTTTCTCCAGTCTATCCTGATTACTAACATAACCAAGAAAAATAACCAAAGCATCAGCTGTGACCTTTTTTTCAAACGTGTGCAAAATGCTCACTTAGTTAATAATCCTGTTTGTTTGTTTGTTTGTTTGTTCATTCGTTCGTTTGATGGGGACAAGGCTCTTTGAGTCAGTGTTGACTCCTGACAACCGCTTCAATTCTTGAAAAGATTTCAGAAGTGGTTTGCCATTGCCTGCTATCTAGGGCTGAGAGAGAGTGACTGGCCCAAAGTCACCTAGCTGGCTTTGTGCCTATGGCGGAATTAGTTTCTAGCCTGGTGCTTTGACCACTAGACCAAACTTACTCTCAATAAATTATATAGCAGCTTATATTTATAATTAAGGTTCTATGCCACCCATCTTGCTGAGATTTTACTTTTTTAATGATTCTTTCTGACAATTTGTTTTTTCAGAATTGCCCCTTGGCATTTATTAAATATTTACTTGATTAATAACCAATTTTCTTCAGGAGTTTGAGATAGCATATACAGCATTCCCTCTAGCTGTAAAAAACGAAGACAGCTGTTCCAAAATCACCTAGCGAGGCTCCAGGTTTATGGGAGGATTTGAACTTGGATCTTCTTGGTTCTTGTCCAGTGCTTTAATATCATGCTAGATTTCCAGACATAGATTTCAGTACATGAAGGCTTTTGACTATGTATAAAAAGTTGTTAAAGGTATGACTTGTGAGATGAAATCTGCTGAAAAGTGTTGCAGTCAGTAGCACATCCATATCAGAATGAGATACGACTAAAATTTAAAAATAATAATAGTAATAATAATAATAATAATCCCCCAGTGAGGCACTACCTTGATGTGGTTGTGGGGCTTGTGTACTCTGAGAAGATGAGAGCTATGCCAGAGGTTCAACTATACTGGACAGGTCTCATCAGAGGAGTCAGACAAAGAGTGTCTCTCCCATAAAAAATATGGTGAGACATAAATTTCAGAATGCCATACCGGCTCGGATGTTGCCCAGGTTAACAAGGTCTGTGCTAGATATTGGAGTTCCTGGATATCTGGTGAAAAATGGGTTACAGGACTCAGGACTGTTGGCTGAGCAACCAGGGCCAGCAGCTGCAGAACTACTGGAAGAAAAGGTGTTTACCCGTCGCAGATACACAGTGATTGAAAACAAAGAAATAATGATCTGTTACTACAGATCAAATCCAGCAAGAAGAGGATATTTAAAACGAATGCACCAGTTCTGGAAAGAACAACATCCAGAATCAGAAATAACAGAACAGAGGCTAGTAGATCAATGCTGATTTATAATACAAAATAAAGTATTCACAGAAACAGAATTGGATGAACTGCAAAGGTTTACCCAGGGCAAAGAAATCAAAGCCTTGCCAGAAGTAATTCAGAATTTAGAGGCAAACCAGGGGGAGTGGGTAGTGAAGGAGTCCAGCAGAGATATACAACAATTTTCATTTGGAAACCAGGCAGCATCTAGTTGAAAACAATCTCTTTCCACCTGAGCAGAAAGGAAACCACCCCAATAGCAGAGGAACAAAAGATCAACTCCTAATAGACAAAATGATCTTGGAAAACTGCAAGAAAAGGAAGACCAAACTGAATGTGGCATGGATTGACTACAAAAAGGCATTTGACTCTCTGCCACATGACTGGATAATCAAGTGCCTAGAAATAACAGGAGTCAGTAGAAACATCATAACATTTGTGAAAAGATTGGTGGCACAATGGAAGACACGGTTGCAGATCAATGGTGAGAGACTGGGAGAGGTTAATATCAAGAGAGGAATATTTCAAGGAGATTTATTATCACCATTACTATTTGTTATTGCACTGTTTCCTCTGTCAACAATACTGAATAACTCAGGACATGGCTATCAAACATCAAAAACATCTGCCAGACTATCCCACCTCCTTTACATGGATGATCTGAAGCTGTATGGAAAAACATCATCTGAAATAGAATCGCTGCTCAACACTGTCCGTATATATAGACAAGATATTGCAATGGAGTTTGGCTTGAATAAATGTGCCACACTTACTATCAAACAAGGAAAAATAGTGAAAACTGAAGGAATCAAGATGCCCCATGAAAATAACATTAAAAGTCTGGATGAGGAAGATTACTACAAATACTTGGGTATCCTTCAAGCTGACAACATCAAGCACACTGAAGTCAAGAAAAAGATTAGAGGTGAGTACATCAAGAGAATGAAGAAGATCTTAAAGTCCAAATTCAATGGAAGAAATACCACAAAGTAAATCAACACCTGGGCAATTCCAGTCATTAGATACACAATTGGAATAGTGGACTAGACTCAAGCAGAACTAAAAGAAATGGATAGGAAGACCAGAAAAATAATGACAATGAATCATGCCCTTCATCCATGCAGTGACATTGACAGACTTTATCAGATGGTTGAAGAAGAAAAAATTGCTTTGGAAGAATATCTGAAGAACAATGATGAAGATGCACTGAAATTAGTACATCAGGAAGGCTTACTGACTACTGGAGAGACCAAACTGGCCTCAAGAAAGACCAAATGAAGAACAGAATAGAGGCATGGAAAGACAAAGCACTACATGGCCAATACATTAAAAAAAAATAGCTGGGAAAGCAGATAATAAAAAGACCTGGCAATGGATAAGAGCAGGAAAATTGAAAAAAGAGACTGAGGGACTAATTCTGGCTGCACAAGACCAAGCCTTAAGGACAAATGCATATAAAGTCAAAACTGAGAAGACAGTAACAGACAGTAAGTACCGCCTATGCAATGAAGCTGAAGAAACAGTGGACCACCTGGTAAGCTGCTGCAAGAAGATCGCACAGACTGACTACAAGCATATCTGCAAGAAATATCATTTGCCTGTAAGCAAGAACTGGTGGGATCATAAAATAGAGAAAGTCATAGAAAATGATAAAATTAAATTGCTCTGGGACTTCAGAATTCAAACAGACAAGCACCTGCAACATAACACCCCGGACTTAACAGTTGTCAATAAGAAAGACAAAAAAGTCTGGATAGTGGACATGGCAGTGCCTGGAGACAGCAGAATAGATGAGAAAGAACTGGAGAAGATAACAAAATACAAAGACCTACAAATAGAAATAGAAAGACTGTGGCAAAAGCAAGCAAAGGTAGTACCAATAGTAATAGGCGCCTTGAGTGCAATCCCAAAACAACTGGAGCACCATTTGAACACCATTGGCATTGACAAATTTGACATTAATCAATTACAAAAGGCGACCTTACTAGGAACTGCTTCCATCCTGCGACGATATCTGTAATAACATCAAACATCCACATCTGCCTATCCCAGGTCCTTGGTAAGGACTCGATAGGTAGACAAAATGCCAAATCCAGTCTGAACATCTGGCTGGTGCGATGGTTAATAATAATAATAATAATAATAATAATAATAATAATAATAATAATAATAATAATAATAATAATAATAATAATAATAATAATAATAATAATAAAGTTGGAAGGGACCATGGAGGACATCTAGTCCAACCTCCTGCTCAGGCAGGAAAACCTATACCATTTCAGAAAAATGGCTGTCCAGTCAGTCTCTTCTTAAAAACTTCCAGTGTTGGAGCGTTCACGGCTTCTGGAGGCAGGTTGTTCCACTGGTTAATTGTTCTAACTGTCACGAAGTTTCTCCTTAGTTCTAGGCTGCTTCTCTCCTTGATTAGTTTCCATCTTTTGCTTTTTGTCCTGCCTTCAGGTGCTTTGGAGAATAGCTTGACTCCCTCTTCTTTGTGGCAACCCCTGAGGTACTGGAATACTGCTATCATGTCACCCTTAGTCCTTCTTTTCATTAAACTAGACATACCCAATTCCAGCAAACGTTCCTTATATGTTTTAGCCTCCAGTCCCCTAATTAACTTTGTTGCTCTTCTCTGTACTCTTTCTAGAGTCTCAACATCTTTTTTACATCGTGGTGACCAAAACTGGATGCAGTATTCTATGTGTGGCCTTACCAAGGCATTGTAAAGTGGTATTAACACTTCATGTGATCTTGATTCTATCCCTCTGTTAATGCAGCCTAGCACTGTGTTGGCGTTTTTGGCAGTTGCAGCACACTGCTGGCTCATATTTAAGTGATTGTCCATTAGGACTCCAAGATCCATGTCACAGTTACTACTATTGAGCAAGGTACCACCTATACTATACCTGTGAATTTGGTTTTTCTTGCCTAAATGTAGAACCTTACTTTTTTCACCATTGAATTTCATTTTGTTAGATAGTGCCTAATGTTCAAGTCTGTCCAGATATTCCTGTATCTTAAACCTATCTTCTGCAGTGTTGGCTATTCCTGCCAGCTTGGTATTGTCTGCAAATTTGATGAGTTCCCCATCTATCTCTTTGTCCAAATCGATGATGATGTTGAAGAACACTGGGCCCAGAGCACAGCCTGGGCACCTACTACACACTTCCCTCCATGTAGATGCAGTTCCATTGAGGACCACATGCTGAGTATGGCTGAATCCATCTGGTGGTGATGCTGTCTAACCCACATTTTTCTATCTTATCAAGTAGTAGGTTGTGGTCTCACTTACCATTTTCTTGCCTATCTTAACTTGTGTTTTTAATCTGGTTTTCATGGTACTGTTTTTGGTAGGTTGGTCTGTTTTTTCCCTTTGTGTAAAGACAGATGCAAAAAATGAGTTAAATAGTTCTGCTTTCTCCCTGTTGCTTGTCACCTTCTTGTCATTTTCCCCCACTAATGGACCAATCATTTGCTTAACCTTTTTCTTGTTTTTTACATGTTGAAAGAAGCTTTTTTTCTTGTCTTTGACTTTGGTCACAAGCCTTAGTTCATTTTGAGCCTTAACTTTCCTCACTTCATCTTTGCAGGCACAGGGTATTTGCTGATATTCTACCTTAGTTATGTGTCCCTCTTTCCACTTTTTATACTTGTCCTTTTTATCTTTCACTTTATCAGAGAGTTCTTTATGCAGCCATGCTGGTTTCTTTTGAGAGCTGTTGTTTTTCTTCTTTGTTGGTATTGTGCTAGACTGGGCTTTTATTATCTCACTTTTCAAAATTTCCTAACCTTCTTGAGTTGTTTTCCCTTGAGGATTCTCATCCATGGAATCCTTCCCAAGCTCTCTCTAAGTTTATTGAAATTAGCTCTCTCCAAGATTCTAGTTTGATTGTATTCTATTACTTGTGCTCTCCTAATGTTGAATTCCAATATTGCATGATCACTTCCCCCCACGGTTCCTATGGCTTCAACACTTTCTATCTCTGTTAGTGAGGATTAGATCCAATATGACTAATCCCCTAGTTCCCTTCTCTACTTTTTGGGAGACAAAATTGTCTGCTAGGTTTGTCAAGAATTTGTTTTCTTCCAGTTGGTGCAGAGTTTGTCTCCCAGTTGATGTCAGGATAATTAAAGTCCCCCATTACTATTGTGATGTGCTTCCTACATACCTTAGTTAGCTGACTAGCAAAAAGTTCATCTATCTCCTCTGTTTGGTTTGGCAGCCTATAGTATACACCTACGCCAATGTCATTTTTCCCCCTTTTATATTGACCCAAATGCACTCAAGACAGTTTTCATCATTGTTGTGCTCTATTTCTGTAGAGATGTAGTTATTTCTTATATAGAGAGCAACTCCACCTCCTCTTTTGTTTGGTCTGTTTCTTTTAACTAATTTAAATCCCTCTAGCTGTGTGTTCCATTTGTGGGTTTCATTCCACTATGTTTCCGTAATGGCAACAATATCATATCTGCCCTCATTTACCTGAATTTCTAATTAACCCTGTTTACTGTTCATACTCTGTGCATTGATGTATAGACATTTAAGTCCTTTATGACTGACCCTGTGTTTACTTTCTACATAACCTGTATGGTGTCTGAGTTCCCCTATTTTCTTACCACCTGTTTGATTAGTGCACTTTGTGTGGCACTTGTTGTTAAAAGCTTGATTTTGCTTGACAGCAAGGTTGGTATTCTTGTCCACACACACATCTATGTTACATGCACTGATAACCCTATAATTTTTAGATTGCCAGGGACAGGGATGTTCTGTATCAATTAACTCACTGTCCCCATTGTTTAGCTTAAATATTCCTCCAGAAAATCTGTGAATTTATTGTCAAATAACTCAGTCCCTTTCTTGGATGGATGCAAACCATCTCTTTTGTACATTTTTTCATTGGACTAGCTGCAGGAATTGTGACTAATATAACCAAAGCCTTCCCTTTTTACACCACTCCTTTAGCCACATATTGAATTCTGCTATATGCTGGCCTTTTCCATTTTGCTCCTTATATACTGGTAAAACCTCTGAAAAAGTAAGCCTACAGCCTATCCTGCTAAGTTCCTGCCACAAGCTCTGGAAATCATTCTGCACAGAGAGTACAACTTTTTGGGACAGTTAGTGCCAAGATGTACAACAGCATCCACATCACAGTCCTTGCTGGCATTCTTGACTATTTTAAGAATATGCTTCTTGTCCCTACTGGCAGTAGCACCTGGAAGACATCTGATCTCTTTCAAAACCTCTGTGTCCTTTCCTAAATTTAGTTTCCTTATAATTGAATCATCAACCAGAAGGTGGCTTCTCTTTTGGGATGCTTTGCTCTTCTTGCATGACTGATGTGTAATACCTGATTAGTACTTCTCCCTGTCAAAAACAAGTTCTTCATCTCGGACAACGATCCCCTGCTTATTTGAGTTATCATCACAACTACCTTGACCTGTCTCCTTAATATCCCTATTAAGGTCAGCAAGGGCATTGCATCTGTTATGCAGGGACACAGCGAAAGCTTTGTGTTTATGGTTCACAGCTCTCACCCTACTAGATCCCATGGTTGTCCATACTGCCCTTCTGCTGCAGGATCTTTGTGATAGAGGGGGCTGATAGCACGGAGGCTCAATAGAGTAGAAGGGCTGAACTGGACACCTAATTTCTGCCTGAAGAGCACAGATTACAGACCCTAGATAAATAATCTGTCCTTGTAGTGATTCATTTACAGATAGGACAGTTTCCAAGTTTGAAAAGAATACTGCGAAAGACAGCTGAAAAACAAGTGTTTCACTGAACTAAGCCAGACATTCTGAGATGAAAGGAATCTCAGATGCACTTGCCCTGAATGTACCACTGCTGTTTTTGATTTTTAGTTATATGATTTGCATGCTGTTAGGTTCACGGGCCACTACTTTCCTCCTCCACCCTCCTCCTTAACTCACAGATTAAGATGAAGAAAGTGATTCTAGGAATAGTAAAGCACATATATAAATGGACGGCCACAATATCGAAGTGAGTAAGCACTCTGTTTTAAGGTTAAAATCTCTATAATTACAAAGGAGGGAGTAGAATTGTCAGTTATCTCATCTGTACCAAATGTAAGCCAGTATTTGCCTATAAATTGCATAAATATATGAATGTGCATATTTTTTTCCTATCTATCTAATCTACACTCATACCCACATCCATATCCTTCGGAGAAAAAAAATAAATATTAAAACATGTCACTTGAAACCTCCATAAACCACTCGGAAGTCTAATCTTTTTTGCCAGAAATCAGGGTTATAGGGGGGAGGTGTGGTTGGCCTTCACAGGCAACAAAATGAGGACAAGAGCATTTCCATATCTTTGATACCATCTGCACAAACTTAGGTTTTTTACATATTTGAGATTTTATTCCTAAGAACAAAAGAAAAGCTAAGAAAAGCAGCTGCTATGCCAGATAGATAATAGATGTGGACCTGGCTCATTCTGAACTTACTGATATAGTGTGCAGGCCTAAATCTTTTGCAATCTGAATAAGTGACTGAGATCACCTTGGGGTCTGTGTGTATAGTTGTAGCTTTTGATCTTTGGCCAGATTAACAGAAAATGCTAGCTTATCATCTGTTCCTTTAAACAGCATTCAATGAAGCAGAAGGTCTGCAAAATTCATGCTACAGCATTTATGTCCTGGCTTATAGGATGATGAGTACCCAAGGCAACTTGTGAGCCTCTGTCTCTCAATAATTTGTGGGGGAAGGGCACAAAACCTGATTTCTGGAAATTTCTGGTGAATATAAAGCACACAAATTAAGGATGTTGGTGGTCAATGGACCAGATTCAATCAGGTCATCTTTACTCTTTCCAAATGAACGGAAGGTTCAAAAGAAAATATGTAAAGCGGGTGTGGGATTTTGACTGCCCATCTGTCAGAAGATTCACTCACTGAAATGAAACAGAATGTGACTAGATTTGGTGTGAGAGTGAAAGAAAGAAACACTATGATCTCTCATGATCCTGAAGTATGACTTCTTTGTAACAACACCTGCCCTCTGGAATGAAGTTCCCACCCAAGATCTAGATAGCCTCTTTTTTCTTGAGGCCTCTTTTTTCATCATGCGGGCCAACTTTATTGTTTATGTTTTATTGAGTTGATTGTAATTTCTTTTATTATTGTGAGCCTTCCACATTTATTAAGAATTGGATGGCATACAAGTTTAATAATTTTTTTATTAACTAAATGTCATAACTTAGCCAGCTATGTGAGAAGCTTGAGAGTTTATGTGGTATTATTCACTCTTTGGCAAATAATGAGCTGGACAACTATAGCAGAAATAGCAACATGAGCTCTGAGAACAGCATGTAGCCCAAATTCCTTTTCTGCAGCCTCAAGGATACCCTTGTGTCAAAACCCAGTGATCCATTCTGAGGTAGGAAAGTCATTATACCTTAATCTTCCATACTTTAAAAAAAATAAAATAAAATTGTGAAAAACCCCAAGGGAATTTTTTTTTAATCAAGCCTCACCAACATAATCCCACCCACTTTGCACTACCGCCCCATCCAATGTGGCCCTTAGATCTCCCCAAATCAATAAGTGCAATTCTTGTTCCTCAAGGGAACAAGGTAGGGAGCTGGCTTGCAATCCTCCTACCAGCACTGTTAAAATCCTTGCTGGTCTAGAATTACTTTCCTTGCATAGATTACTTTCTCATGCAGGGCACAGCAGCTGCGCAAAATGTAGAAGTTCATGTGTATCCCTTCCATGATTGAACACAATTATAAATCTTGCTTCTCTTTTTGCTATGCTCTATTACATTTTCTTTTGTGCATACTCCCTGGTTATTTCCCCAACAGCATGAATTTCCAGCACAGAAGCTTTTTCTATGAAGAGAGGACACTGATGCTTGACAATGGTGAGGAAAAAGCAAAATAAGAGCAAGAACAAGAAGGGATATGTTCTCCTTTGATAAACGCAGTTGCCTGGGTTGATATTATAAACACAGACATTTGTTCAAAGTAGAACTCACCCTCTGATATTTAACATGGGATCAAAGCATCCACAGCCCACCACAAATATTCTGGGCAACAGTCCCTTGCCAGAAGCATCTGGATTTCCCAAAAGAAGCTCCTGAAAGAGCCGAATGCTTAAAGGCAGTATTATTTCACTCCTTCCCCCCCCTCTTGCATTAGTAAGGTGTATATCTATTAAACAAAGTTCTGCTGAGATATGCAACAGCTGAAGTAAGAGAAGCTCTCAGTTGATGTTCTTGTAGGTGTTGCTGTTTGCTAGCTATTGTCAGAACAGCACAAAAATCTTTTATTCATAGTGCAAGACAGAAAAAGGAGCACCCGCACTCTGATGCCTTGTCAACTCTTTATTTAAAACAACTTGTATCATAGGCACAGACAATGTGTGTTTATACACGTGCCAGAGGTCTAGCTGGAATTGTACTGCTCCTCAGTATAAACTAGTGCAAAGTGTAAATCTAACACAATTTGGGTCATTCAAGAGAGCTTTTTACTCATCTAGGATAAGGTGGAAGTTTCTGAAGTCCCACTGTGAATGATAGTCATCTGGCATAGTCTTGGCCTGATGTACTCTGTTGGGAATCTGTAGATGGAAATATTTTAAAGCAAGAAAAATAGTAGATAGCCTATGTGGTCTGTTGTAACAATGAACTTTGAAATGAGTGAAACAAGTCCACATCAGTGGCTACTTCAGTCCACTTTGTTACATGAAAATGAAATAAGCATGTTGGGAGAAATATAAAAGTAAGTTGAATGCGATGCAGATGGGATACTTAAGTTGTAGGGTTGCTAAAACGAGAAAAAGTGGCATCAAAAATATATCACTGCTGAATTCGCATATTGATGGGGGAAAGCCAGCAAATTTGGAGAAGAATTAAAAGGCAAAAGGAAGGAATGGATAGTGTAATGTTCCTAGAAAAGGAGAGGGCTTCCATTCTGATGCCCCTTCCATCATTTTGTCTTGTTTGAAACATACTGGTGGTGAGTGACCAATAGGAAAGAAATACCCTGCAGTAAGGTTTGGTTGTGCACAAGAGGATGAAGGAGGTCCACAAAAGAAGAAGGAATGGATTGAGAGAAAATCCATGCTTGGATGGAGTTGAAAAGAAAAGGTGAGGAATGTAAGGAATAGAGGGGAATATAGGATGGAAGCAAAGATATTTTGCAAGAATTGATAAATATAGAGGTATATAGTAAATGCGGTTGATGTAAGCTAGATTTAACTATACAGTATCTCCTTTTCATATCTCATGTCTTTGGCTTGCTATTTCTTGCTCCCTTTCTGTGCTTTGCAAAAGAACTGCTTACCCATAAAAGGGAATAGCAATGATGGGTATGCAATATGATCCTCATTTGTTCTCTCTCTATAACTAAACTCACATCTTCTTTCATAACGATTACTCTGTTTTGTATTCAGCCCATATTCACTCAGAACCATTCACTCTTGACTCCAGCTCTTCTTTGTAATAAGCACTTAAGTATCCCATTTTCACTGTATTCAACTAACTTTTATGTGTCACCTAATATACTCTGTTCTTTCTTCTTTCTAACAAAGTAGGAGAAGCAGGCTTTTATGCATAGCAGTTTTTGTTTCCTTCAAGCATATCCTAGCAACAGACTATCACTATTTTTCTACAAACATTTGCATGACTTATATTTCTCCAACCATAAATATTCTACCAAGGTATAAAGATGTATTTATTTTCTCTAGTTTTTCACCATTAATGTGAAACTCCAGGTCCTTTCTGTATCATGTTACTGATGCGTTCTGCCATTGGCATGATTCCTCTGCTTGACAGTCTCTGCAAATCACTGAGCTTCTCAACCAGCAATGAAGCATTGACTGCAAACACACACATTCATATCTCCAGCTAAAATGTCTTTAACGTTATCACAAATATTCCTTACACATTTATCTCTAAATATATTAAACCAGAAATTCTCAGAGTGGGGATTAAGCCCTCCTAGGTGGGTCATAGAAACTAAGAACCTTCTTAAAATTGAAAAAAGTTTGCACAGAAAAATATAAACACTGTCAAAGTTCACTTCCAATTTGTCTGGAAAAGCTCACAGTAGACCTGCATAGGTAACATGGGGAGCAAATCCTGGAACATATCAAGTAGTTTTGATAGATGGCTAAGCCAATGGCTGTAGCCATCTATCAAAAGCATTTGCCAATCACAGCAGTTTTATTGATTATTTAATTTTACTGATCATGGCAACTGGATAAATTCATTTATCATTTTAGAGGATTATAGTATTGCAGTATTTAAATCTTATGTTAAATGACCTAGCTTTGTTTTGCTGCCTGCTCAGTGCTGAATCATACGTTAAGATTACCATTTCTTCTTATGCATCCTTTAAGTTCATTATATATCATTTTTACTGCATTCAGCAACCAAATTTCAACTTGTTATTGGTACAAATAATTCCAAAAACCAGAGGTGATTCTGGGCAACTAACACATTAAAAACTATTTAAAAAAAACAATATCAGCAGAAGTATAAAAACCCGCAAAGGTTGTGAAAACAAAAACCAATAAATATTCAATAGTAAGAATAACATCTCATGGAGTATCTACCTGCCCAATCCCCATGTCCTTGAGCAAGTCCAGGTTTCAGCACTTTTCAAAATGCCAGCAGAATTGGAATCATTTGAATCTCAGAGAGTACGGTGCCCAGAGGGCAAGTGTTTTGCAAGTTATTTCAACTTCTCATGGAACTTGTCAACTTTGGATCAATTTGTATTTGTGGCTACTGCAGAGATTTGGATCACTATAATATTAAATGACTTGCTTTAGCTTCTGATTGAAATAATGCTATTACTTGGGAAGTTGTATTGAGCATTAACAACCTTTTGTTAACCTTGTAGGTGACATCAAACCATGTGTTCTAATATATACTTAGCTGTTTCATTCATAATTAAACCTAAATCTTCATTTCCTTGCATGAATTCTTGAATTCCACTCCATAAAATCAGATCCTTTCATTCAGATGGGTTAAATCCATTCCATTTCTCTTAGTTTGTCAGACACCTGGCATCTATATTTTTTCTTTCATTTTACTTTGTTATTTACTTTGTTATTTCATGCTCATTACCATTAACTCCCTTTACATTCCAAGTCATGATATTGCTAATATCCCTTGGTTGTCATCAGATGGGCTCTTATATACTGATTTCTGCCACTCACTGTAGCTGTGGATAACTGATGCATTCACAGGATGCTTTTTAGTAAGATAGAGATTATGTAGACAAGGTCACTAAGCCTTATTTGTACTTATGCTAAATGGAGCCTTCCCTATTAACAGTAAGGGCAGAACTGATTCATATGGGACACATTTTAACCAATATGCTATAAGTGCAACCAAACCCCAGTTTTATTCCAGACATGCTTCATATGTTTTGCAAGTTAGGGTCTCTAATTTAGAGACTACTCTGAAAGCCAATAAGCTGTTGTCTACATCCAAGCAACCAGGAGGAACATGTGCAGACTGATAAGTAGAATATATATCTATATGCAATGATATGTGGGAAAGGCCTTGAGGAACAGGGCAAAGAAACACAGCCAAAGAAGTGGTCACATGAGAGGCAGCTTAGCCTCTAGCAGGAATATGGGCAGAGTCAAGTGTTTCAGAAAGGACCTTTCCTAGTTTCTTAACTTGAAGAGGGGACATGAGGAGAAATGTAAGACTTGCAAGATTTTCTTAATATAAAATTATCACAAAGTGAAAGTAGCTCATGTCTAAGTTTCAGGCTACCAAAATTGCTTGTCATACAGTGTTTTCCAACACACACACACAAACACACACACATACACAAGCAAACGAATACAGATACACATATTTGTGTGCATGTCAAATTAATGAAGCACCTGAGTAATTTTGGGCCATATTTTGCTTCAGTCCTAGGAAGAATGCAATGATAAACTGCTTCACAAGAATGTTGCCAAGAAGATTTCATGAAGTTTAGATTGTCTTGAAGGAAAAACAAAAAGGAGCAGAGATGTCAAATGTAGAAGTGAATGAAATTGACTCTCAACATGTACATAAAGTGAAAAAAATACATACATTCTTTGTTTCTAGGGCATTGTATTTCATAAGAGATCCAGAAACAGAATGGGAAAATCTAATAAAGTGAATGTGAATCAACAAAGTCAATTTTTTGTGGCAGTGATAATTTTTAGATGGAAATATCTGTTTCTGATGTTTATGTAAAGATTTAGATATTGATTGTGTATCTAAAAATTGCTTTCTGAGTCTATACAAAGTGTATTCTGATTATCTATATCAGGGATAGAGTTGCATGGAATGTTTTGGGTATATTGGGAGATTCTTCATTTTTTATTGGTGCTTTTTTAAAAAAAAATATCATCAAGTCTGTTTAAAGTTTGAAGTTTTCATCTGCTTCTTGACCAATAACCAATACCACTAATTTTCAGGAACTGTGCCTTGAACTTTTGTGTGTCCACCTTTGATCTACTTTATGGATTTTGTGGTTTATATCTGTTTGTGTAGATATGTGGGTGTATATGGATTATGTAAGCAATTCTTCATCCTTAACCTCACCTAATTCCTTCTGCAATAAATTGTTCATGTGAAACTAAGTTATACTTCATGTTTTCTCTGAATACATTTTTATATATACGAGGAAATAGTTGGTAGTAAAAGCTATGATATTTTAATGCAAATGGGAAAATAGCCAGCCAGGTACTCTAAAGATTATTTATATTTTTTATTTCTACAGAGTTGATCTATAAGGAGATAGGGTCTACCTGTTCATTCAGGTGAATATCCACATTACACAAAACACAGTAGGCCAAGTGCTCTGGGGGTAAGAGGTCAACTAGTGTTCTAACAGTACCAGGAGATTTCTTCCTCATGTTAAGTGGACTGGACTTCAGATACAGCACGTTCTATAGAAAACACAACTTCATAATATTTAACTTGGAAGCAAGTTCATCCTTGAGCCCATGGGAACTGACATTGATGGGCTGTCCCAGGCATCAGCTTGAGGTTCACAGATGTCCCTAACCCTCTTTGGAAAAAGTGTCTATGTAGCAGAACAGAGAAAGAAGGCAGGAAAACTTGGGTAAGAAATCTTGACCTCCCCAGGAGCCAACAGGATGAATTAAATGGGAAACGATCAATGGAGCAAGAAGGAGATGGGGGGTGAAAGCCAATTACTTTGTTTCCTTGTAAGCAATGAGAGCGTCTCCTTTCAGGGCCCTGACTGAACTCCCAAGCCATCAAGGCCAGTGCAAGTGCATTTCCATGTCATGCCCAGTGTAATGGGAAGTGACAGCTGATGAAAGCTTTTCTTCATGCCCTTCTGACACTGCTGTTTTGTGTCGGCACATGTCAGGGTGAAGTGAGTCTAAATACAGAGAACAGCAAGCCTGGAGAATGTTTCACTGTCATTGGAATGAGTTGGGAGTGGCGGATGCCATGCCCCCATTTTTCCAAGGGAGTTGGAATGATTGGGTATCCAACTGGCTTGAATGGGACAATGAAGGCCTTTATATTCCTTCCACAAAAATTGTGTGTGTTCTGTGTGAGTATGCAGACCTCAGCTCTGCAGCAAACCCAACTTCCCAGTTACCACAATATCTTGTTTGCATTACATTGAAGATCAGTCACTGGAAATTTGTTTGTCATAAAGGGTTTGAAGTGGTGAACATTTCCAACATGAGTTTAGCTGTGATTTATTTTCCTCAACACTTTGCCCAGCTAGTGGCTTGAAACAGTAATCTATCATTAAATAGAATAGAGTGAGCCATATAAATCAAATAAATAACAGGAGGATCAGTTCTCTTCAACACTTCAGTTCAGGATGTTACATGGATGTTCAGAACTGACACTCGTTCAATTGACACTCAGTCTTAACTGCACAATTTTGATTATTCGAGGAGTGATAATTCATTACCAGCCTTAAGCTAAGTACTGACACAATACCTATTTGAAGTAAAACACAATACCTCTGTGTTCTACTTCACAAAATGGCAGATATGTTTGTATTTTAAACTCTCATTCATCTTCGACAAACCAATTCTTCTAACTCCAATATATTATTTAATAATCCTGCATTGCTCTAATTTTGCATATTTGTGGGTATGTGCTGTAATAAATTCCCATTGCAATGGTGATCAAGTGGACTAACTATGGAATCAGAGGGTAATCTCAGCACAACTCCACAAGAGTTGTGTAGCTGCTCTTGCTGAGGCCTCCTTGGATGCCTTCCTCAAGTCTGAACAGATGATGAAGATGATAACACTCTTATTTGGTAAATTGCAGATAACTAGACCTCCCAAAAATACCCTAGATGCACAACTAACACAGTGGTAACCTGCAATGGAGAGGTGAACACAGTGTAACAAAAAAAAAGAGCATCTTATGTGCCTTTCTATTCTGACGAATTTACATTCTGCTCTGGTTTCCAATTTATTGCAAGTAGTCTTTCTTTAGGAATAAAATTCATGTCCCATCCTAATTATTCTTCTATACTTCAACCTGAGGACATACTCTCCTGTCATTTGTTTCCTTCATTCAGTTTATTGCAACACCTCCTCTCTATCACAGTTTGACTCACAATTACAGGGTGAAGAAAGGTGACTTATGGTTAGTGTTAGTGTGGAAACATGTTGTCTAATCTTGTTCAGAAATTGTATTTGGGATCAGTGTTAACAGGAAACTTTTGACAGTAGAGGTGAACATCTTCCTTTACAATTTATTATTTGATTAATTATAAAAAAAAGTTCATGGGTTGACATGTCTTAGGTGTGAGGTTCAGACTGGCAGGCTCCACTCAATTTGATAGAGTGGCCATTGGTGAGCCATATGTCATCCTTCCTTTTTCTAAACTTTAGGCTGTCATGATCAGGACCAAATAAGAGACTTGTATGGAAGCAATTGCTGAGACTCAAGCAAAAAAAAAAAAAAAAAAAAGGGCACAAATATACAATTTCATCTGTTTTCTTGTCCTCCCCATTTCTTTATTTATAACCTCTTCCTTTCTTTTATCTTGCTCTCTCTCACTTCAGTTTTCCATCCCCATTTTTCTTTCTCTTTTATGTAGGCACAGCACACACACACACAAAATATTTATACAGCAAAACACAGCAAGCATATACTTTAAAATATGCATATAGTGCCTATCAAACAATACATCTTGAAGCAAGGAAAACAAAGTAATAAAGTAATATCAATAAAACAATGGAGAGGTTAAGCATGCATTCATGAGCTTTTAAATGCAATTTTCAACATGTGCCTAGATAGTAGCAAAGTTAATGTATGCTTTATTTCTACAGGAAGAATATTTCAAAGAATGGGTGCTGCAAAGAAAATTAACATTTGATTTTTTCCCCATTCATACTTCATCTCCACCTTTCCTTCTTTTCCCTCCTTCTTTTATCTTTCTTCTTTTGCCTGCTTTTCTGGTGTAATATTTTTCTCTTCCTTCCATTTCTTCTTGAGCCATTTCCCTTCCTTAGCTCTTCATTTTATCTCCACCTCATAAAAATCAAAGCCTTGAAATAAGCTTGCATTGTATATGTGAATTAACCTTTCTCTTCCACTACTCGGCCCTTTCTCAAACCCTTGCTCAGCAATTACATCTTAGAAAACATTTGTGATTAAGCTTAGTTTAAGGCCAGTGGATACATTTGGCATGTTGACAATGGTGATGCACAGAGTGTTTTGAAACTGAAACTTTTTCAGTTTAAGATACTCCATTTGAAGTTTGAAATGCTCCATTTTGAGTTCAGGCCCTTTTGGAAATATTCTAATGGTTCCATTTCACATTCAAAACACCTACTTCTGACCTGAAACAGGGAGCTCAAAATATTCTCAGAATGAACAGAATACTTTTTATTACAGCCCGTTTGGAACTCGAAAAACATTCTGTGCTCAAAATGCTTTCCATTCAAAATTTGGCATACCTCTGGTTTATAACCTATCATTGATGTTTTCAAAAAGTGGGGACCATGATGGGAACAGCACATAAAAACAAGCTATGTATTCGTTTTGTCTCAAACTGATAAAGTTAGTCTTGGTCCATCCACAAAACCTTCTCTACACAAAAGAATTGGGAGTTTGTCTAAGCCTGACAAGTATGTTCTGAATACTGTATGAGGCCAAAGAGTCAGAGAAGAAAGAATAGGGGGAAAAAAACTAAAGATATTGGTCATTACTGAGAAGAGGGAAGGAACAGAGAAGGTTAAGGGAGTAGACAAGATGGTAGGATATGCTGGGGTGAAAGGAGGGGGGGAGCAAGATTGAAGGCAGAGGAGAGTGTAATATGGATCATCTTTGCTCCACTCACCTCATAAAATCATTCCAAGATCCCTTTGGCTGAGTTTGGGCCCAAACCTGCAGGAAAAAATAATAATCCAGGATTTGTTTCTTCCAAACCACGGCCATCCAGAATGGGTTTGGCAGAGCTTTGGGAATATGATGTGCTTGCTCTGAGTTAATAAAAAGCAAAGCATGTTTTCTACTTCATTCAGACCCATATCTCTTCAGATGCCTTTGACTTCCCAGGATGCTTTATATCACCCAGCTTAACTTTGTCTCCCCCACCCCCTGAGCAAAGGGACACATTTTTAAGAATGCCTATGTGACTCAGTTTGGAAAGAAAGATAATGTGAGAGCTTGGCACTTTCTTGGGTGGCAAGCAAACATCACATTATTACTTTATTTGAAAAGATTCTGTGAGGAAATTTTAAAAATCAGATGAGGAAGGAAACCTGCCCTAAGGAAGTTACCAACTTGCACATCGCATTTATTTCTTTGATTAATTGATTGATTGGTTTGTTTGTTGCCCATCTTTCCTTGATCTGCTAGCTCAGTTCTTACTTTCAGGGTTTGCTACTTAGATAGCACACAAGCTGCTTACTTCCAGGATTTTGTCAAATAAAGAAATGGGTAAAAAAGAAAACAGAAAAGAGATGGATAGTTGGTGAATGACCTCCAAGGTCCCTTCCAACCTTTATTATTATTATTATTATTATTATTATTATTATTATTATTATTATTATTATTATTATTTCTCCTAGGAAAAATGGAGTGCTGTTTATAATGTTTTGAACTCCTGGAGGAAAGACAATATGTAAATCTAATGCACTGAAAACAAATGAAAAAGGAAAGAGAAAAATGGAGAGAGCTATGCAGTTAATTCTCTTTTTCTCAATTGTGCAAACTGCACTGTATTTTATAGACTACCCAATACAAAGAATTTTGCACACAGAACTCTCACAAATTTTATGGTGCAGCAGTCATTGAAAAATTACTTGGCCCAGTAGTCTTGTCTGAAGCCCTCTAGCTTGCATATGCATCAAACAGCAAACCCTAAAAGTGTCACAAAACACTTTGTCTACAGATAGCAACTCCACATGCTAGGCGATTTCTCCAACTATTTTTATGGACCTCATCAAACATTGTGTCCATACTCTTTCCCCCAAAACAATCTTTACTGTGCTCCCATTTTCTTTCTCCTTTAAGAGCCTGGCTTTCAAGCCAGGAGCTACAGGCATCACAACTCTGCATTTTTATGGTGCAAGGGAACTGCCAAGGGAAACAGAAGGGGCTTTATGATAGCAAAATTGCAAAGAAATAAAAAGGTAGAAGGGCAATTCAGGGATTATAAAGCACAGAATTTTTGTAAGGCCATTTGGGATTGTTGTACATTTTTTCTCCCTTTAAAAATAATAAAAAAGGTAGGGAATTGTTCCATTTCATTAAACTGCTACACTGCCAATGTTGAAAAACATGAAGTCTCTAAAAGTCTTTTGTTAAAAAAAAAATAATGGTAATGCCTGCCTTCCTTCCTTCCTTCCTTCCTTTTTATTCTTGATATCTGCCTGGACTATTCCTTCCAGTTTTCTTTGCAAGGTTTTTTGGAGTAGTTTGCCCTTCCTAGGGCAGAAGCAGAGGGAGAGGGAGAGGAAGAAAGGTCCAAAGTTACCCAGACCAGCTTTGTGCATAAGGTGAGATAGATGCCATGGCCTTCCACTTTCTACTCTGGTGTCTCAACCACTACACCAAGCTATCTGGCTTTGACCATGACTAATACAACACTTCTAGAACCACGGTGGTGCAATGGTTAGAATGCACTATTGCAGGCTGACTCTGCCGACTGCCAGGAGTTCGATCCTGACTGGCTCAAGTTGACTCAACTTTTCATTCTTCCAAAGTTGGTAAAATGAGAACTCAGATTGTTGGGGGCAATATACTGACTCTATAAGACCACTCAGAAGTGCTGCAAAGCACTATTCTCCGGAATAGGGCGGCATAGAAGTCAAATAAATAACAATAATAATATAAGTTTAAGTGCTATTGCTATTGTCTGTGGAGATTCTATTGCTATTGCTATTCTACACACTGGGACACCTGTTGATACCATCCATTGGATTGTACCAGATTCCCAATGATCAAACTGTTAGTCTCCTTAGGAGGCTGAAAATGCAAACGGTAGTGATATTTTCCTGCACCAACAATTTCTCTTACATTTCTTTCATTTCCATAGTAAGTCAGACTCCAGCTTTAGGCCACAGAGTATAGACTGAGGATAGGAGCAGCAGTCTGAGAACTGTTGCCCCTCTATGGTATCTGCTTTGCAGATTGGAGCTTCTTAGAATGATATGAGGACTTTCTGACATTTGGGGAGTCTCACCACTACCTCTTCCTCCCTGTATGGCCACATGGAAAAGCATGATGGCTTCCAACTTCTATAAGAGCTCGTAGGGTAACTTAGCAAATGGCAACTGACCTTTGAGTTTGGAAGTTAGTTAAGATTGGACCCGGTTAGTATATAGGTGGGAGACAATTAGGACTTTCCAGGATTTTATACTCCTTGAAGAAATTGAAAAATATTCTAGAAGATGATAGTTGTAAACTAGCTCCAGTGTTGCTAAAAAAATTATATAGCTGTCTGCAAATACCCAAAGATGAGCTTGACTTAACGATTTCAGTCTTATTTTTTTTAAAAAAATGATTGTTTCCCCCCCCCTCTTTCTACTAGCTCAAGAAGCCCCAGATATTTTTTTTATCTTTCATGCAAAATGACATACAAACTAAGAACATAACTTAAAAACAAGACCCTCTGCTAGCTTAGAACTTATTTTGTCTCTTTCAAAAACTGCCAGCTACATACCTGGAGCATCACCATGTGTTTTTTTTAAAAAAAGATATATGTGAGGTTGTATAGTTGCAGTCACCATCTTGATTTTTTGGACCTTATTCTGTAGACAACCCTGTAGCAGGTAAGGTTTGCTGCTTTACATGGCTTCCATCCAAGACTAACTGACAATAGGAAATTATAGATACGGGTGGTGGTGGGATTCAAGTTCGCACCACTTTGGCAGAACCGGTAGCTAATTTTTTGTTGCCCAGGCTCAGAATGGACTTCTGGAAGTGGCATCCACCCAGAGAACTGGTTGTTCACATATTTGAATCCCATCACTGGATACGGGCACGTGCATCCCTGGAAACCGATATTCTATGTCAAAGTAGAAAGCACATCCACTTGCTTTAACTGCTTAAAAGGTATCTGTCTTCAGATGCATAAGCAAATGTGCATTTCTTTTCCACATGAGGATATGTATTTGTATATAAATAAATAAAATAAATAAATAAATAAATAAATATACATTAGCTCTATATGTCACTGAAAACAAAATATGCTTGAACAAAGATCTGGGTTTAAAATATGTGCCTTTGATATGGATTATAATGGCAAATGTAGCAAATATGCTTTCTGCCATGGAAGTGTGGAAGGAAGGAAGGAAGGAAGGAAGGAAGGAAGGAAGGAAGGAAGGAAGGAAGGAAAGAAGGAAGGAAGGAAGGAAGGAAAGAAGGAAAGAAGGAAAGAAGGAAGGAAGGATAACCAAGAAAGTAAGAAAGAATAGATTCTGCAAATGATTCATTCTGATAAATCAAGAAATATGGAGGGTGATTTCATTTCATTCCTTCTTATGGCTCTTAGATCTGGGCTACAAAAATCCAGATAACCATGAGAAGGCAGCAAAGAGATTTAGGAAACTCTCTTTGTAGCAGTACTGTAGAAAAGAAAGGAAAAGGGGAGTAGAACGGCTGCATTGTAAATGGCTTAATAATATATTTAATGAATAAAGAGTAAGAAACAGTGAATCATGTGATTATCAACATATCTGGCATCTGGAATAACTCAAATAGATGTACTGTAGCTTCTGTCTTTATTTTTCCTTTTCATTTTTGTGTATAACATTTATTCCATTTCAACTTTTTTAGACACCCACAAAGTATTGGTTTTCTCCTCAGGGAGTCCAAAGTGACCACAGTCCAAGCATTTATTTATTTACTTACTTGTTTGTTTGTTTGTTTGTTAATTATTCTCTAATTTTTCAAGAAACTGAAATGCAAAGCAAAATGTGTAGTCACATTCCTTCCTCTATTGTAAAAAGTGTTTAGCTCTTTTTGGAAAATTTTAATCAGGGAACATACATTTCCAGCAGTGATAAAACATGTATGCTGTCTGGAGAAAGAAGTACCCAATTATTATTATTATTTAATTCTTCCATGCCCCAAAATAAGTTTTTTCCAGCTCTTCACTGGACTCCGTAGCATGAGAAATATGCCTGCAAATTTCATTCAATTGTGTTTTTTAAAAAAGTGCCTGACAATTTAAAATGCATTTTGTATGTATGGAATATAGTGTAAAATCTTTCAATTAGAATCTGGTCATGTATTATCTAGGAGGAATGCAGCGCTTGCATAATTAACTTTGGGTAGCATTAAAAAAAATCACTTGATCTAGGAATAAATGTAAAAATTCTATTTAAATGATACGATTTTAACATCATACTTGGAGATTCAGTAGTATATTTTCCTAGAATTTAATCCCTGTATATGCATACAAATAAATAGACATCTCATTTTATTTGACTGCACAGACAACTGGACATCCTGCTGCCAAGTCACTCAGTGGGATTGGAACATTTTTGAAGGATGATCATCTACTTTCCTGGGGCAACAAGGACTGCGGTTCATGGAAGAGGATGTGCTTTGCAAGCAAAAAGTTTTATATAAGACACACACATCCCACACCCCGAGAGCTGCTGCTAGTCACAATTGATAATATTAAGGTAAAAGGACCTGGCTGGATATTCTGACACAATAGGGGAGCTTCCTGGTGTGGGAAGTCAACAACTCCAAACAAAAGCCCAAGAGGGTATAAAAACCCACTCCCTACTACATGTGCTCACTCTCTTTTCTTCCAGAGCCATCTTTCTATCTGGCTCTCCTCTTCAATAAACTGCAACCTTCTTTGTAAAGCAGTCGCCAAGTAATAGTAATAATAATAACAGTAATAATAATAATAATAATAATAATAATAATAATAATAATAATAATAATAATAATAATAATAATAATAATAATAATGTTGGAAGGGATCTTGGAGGTCATCTAGTCAACCCTCTGCTCAGGCAGGAAACCCTATACCATTTGAGACAAATGGCTGTCCAGTCTCTTCTTAAAAACTTCCAGTGTTGGAGCATTCACCGCTTCTGGAGACAGGTTGTTCCACTGGTTAATTGTTCTAACTGTCAGGAATTTTCTCCTTATTTCTAGGTTGTTTCTCTCCTTGATTAGTTTCTATCTGTTGCTTCTTGTCCTGCCTTCAGGTGCTCTGGAAAATAGCTTGACTCCCTCTTCTTTGTGGCAGCCCCTGAGATATTAGAACATTGCTATCATGTCTCCTCTTGTCCTTCTCTTCATTAAACTAGACATACCCAATTCCAGCAGCCGTTCCTTATATGTTTTAGCCTCCAGCCCCTTAATCATCTTTGTTGCTCTTCTCTGTATTCTTTCTAGAATCTCAACATATAGTTCAGTGGTTCTGAGATCACATATGCCAGTTCCTTGAGAACTTTGGGGTGTAATCCATCTGCTCCTGGTGATTTGAACTCGTCTAGGCTGGACAGGTGCTCACTTACCATTTTCTTACCTATCTTAACTTGTGTTTCTATTCTGTTTTTTATGGCACTATTTTTGATAGGTTGGTCTGTTTATTCCCTTTGTGTAAAGACAGATGCAAAAAACGAGTTAAATAGTTCTGCTTTCTCCCTATTGCTTGCCACCTTTTTGCCACGTTCACCCACTAATGGACCAATCATTTTTTTCATTTTTTTCTTGTTTTTTATATGTTTGAAAGAAGCTTTTTTTGTTATTTTTGACTTTGTCGCAAGCCTTAGTTCATTTTGAGCCTTAGCTTTCCTCACTTCATCTTTGCAGACTTGGGCTATTTGCTGATATTCTGACTGTTGTTTATTCCTGGCTTGGACTGGACCCTGATGAAGACTTTCCCCTCAACACTGGGTTTCACTAGACTTGTAGATCTGTTATTTATTCCTAGACATATCCACTCAGCATCCTAGACACCAATTGACACATCTAGGACACATCATTTATTTCATCTTTATGGCACATTTAGACAAGACTGCAACAGGACATTTTTTTGAAGGTTTTAACTAAAAATATATATGCACAAAACTATGGGAGGAAATGTTATTAGGTTGCTTTTTAAAAAATGCTATTAGGAAGTATAGTTGTGTGATTAACTCAGTCTTTGGAGTTCAAAATGTTTATTTTTTTCTCCAGTTCCTGAATGAGAATGGGAAAGTCTATGAGCAAAAAAGCTGTCGATGTTAAACAAAATATTAAATTCCTTATTTCCAATATTGCCTATTTCCAATACTCCTCTTTATAGGAGCTAGAGGCTATTTTAGAAATTAAGGTGATGTTTCAAACTGCTGTTGGTTCTGCATCATGATAACTTCCCATTTATCTCTTTTTGGAAATTATATTGAAAGGTTCTGGAACAAAGGGAAATTGTTTAGTCTAACTGTTGCTTTCTTGCTTTTTGTAATCAGCTTTGGCACCAGGGAAATCTCATGCAGGCGTGAGAATCATGTATATGGATGGGATGTACTGAAGGAGGGAATAAGGGAGTGTACAGGAATGATTGATGTCTTCCTTATGATGTAATGGCTCTGTTGTCTGATTTTCATTGGCTAACAAAGTTTATAAAGCAATGCTACCAACTTTTTAAGGTGTGGTACTTCTGGACATAACTCTGCCAGCGTTCCAGATTGTTGGCCACCTAGCTGCTTAATTTGATCAAATAAAGTGCTGCTTGAACAAGAAGTCTCCGCTTGGGTTATCTGATTAGATTGATATGGCATCTCAAGTTCAAGTAAGGGACTGGGACCTTACAATACTAATCTTCAAACATTAAATTAAGGTTGGGTATAGAGTGGATTGGCCATCAGATCATTGTTCCGAACCCACTGGTACTCATGGGCTCTGGCCTCTTCTTTTTAAAATTCATATATATTAAAAGACAGAGCCAGGGAAATTGATTTAAACTATTACTTATATGAAATAGTTCTGATGTGCACCAGGTTTCTTTCTACCTCTTTACTTCTATGCCACAAAGACAGCAACATTTCTTTGTACCCGTAAACTTTATTAAAATGTGCTTCTTCAGCCTTAAATTAAATTTAAAAAGTATTTTGACTCTTACAGAAATAGCATCAAAGTGAGGAATTGAGAGGATTACAATGCAAAGAAATAAAATATAATAGCACATACAAAGGAAAGAAATTCCCCTTGCCCCATCAATTAAAAAAAAGGCATGGATCTCTCTCTTGGCAAGCTTTAGATAGTTTACCCTATAATGCTGGAAAGAAAAGAAAAAGCAATAATTATCTAAAATAAATAAACTGCATATGATATGTTCTTGAAAAGGAGCTGTAAAATGATACTGCATCTATTTGCATTTATTGTATCAGTTATTCTGAAGAGCATGGAATTTATTCAGCAGGCCTCTTGATAATCTGACTTGGAATTTTATTTAGTAACAAACTTGTGAGCATATGCTGTATCCTGCTATGGTAAAAAGTAATAGTTTTGGAGTAGCTGCATCGTTTAGCTTTTCCTACATTCAGAAAAAAGGACATTGCAATATCCAGTGGAACAAGGCCCTGATTTAGCCACTACAGAAAAAGCAACAATATAGAATTTTGCCATTTACAAATCAGTTCTTATCTATAAGTTGTCTGATGATATTGTTTTAGATAAAGATGACCCTTCAGGCATAAATGTTGATGAGTGAATGAGTCTATTAGCTTTGAGAACATCTTCTAATTCTCTTACTGCTCCAAGAGCTGAATATCATAACTGTATAAAATATATCCTCCATTTTAGTACATTTCAATTCGATGTCATCTACAGAGACAAGAACATTGCTCCAAGAAAAAATATATGTTTTCATCTGGAAATCTTCAGCTAAATCCCAGGAGATTAGAGAGAGAAAATAAACTCACAAGATTTATTCAGATATTACAAAACTGCTCTGCCCCAGAGTCTGAAAGAGAACAGGGATTCATTTGCAATTACAATTTTTGACTCTTACATAGTGAAGTCCTATGTTTCATCATGACATTAAATTGTTTTGCTGGGATATACTATGCAAGCATGAGAGCTACACATGGTCACTTGATACACGTCACTTTTTTTTTAAACAAAAGTGAGACACACTTGAAAAATCAGATTAAGGCTAAGCTAGATGAAGCGGAGTGTCTGTCAGTCATTTGCTTTGTGGTATATGTTCCTTTAATAATCAAATAAACAAATAGACTAATCTGCATTTTACTTTGCTGCAAGTTATTTCCATCAGCTTTTAAGCCTTTCTAGTTCCAACTATGAGGTGAAAGAAAACAGTCTGGAGCAATAGATTGGTGAGGAATAAGGTGTTGGAGATGGGAATATTTACCATGTTTCCTCAGCATTTACTTTAGCAGTAAAGTGATAGAAATGGAATAAGACATGTATCAGTCACTGTCACTTCTAGTTTGGCTTTACAAGTGCAACTATGAACCTGACAGAAATATCAAAAGATGCATCATTCTATCTGGAAAGGTACAATGGTACAAATAATCACAGAGACAATGAGACAATTAATTATTCTAGATCTGTAATTACTGTAGATTGTCATGTCAGCAAACAATTGTCTAGGATTTGGTATGGAAGTGCCAGACCAATTGCAAATTCATGGTATTACTTTGGTGGGGTAAATTTTAATTGAGAATAATTTCATTGCTCCAGTCCTTGGGGGGTGGGGGTGGAAGAAGGGAACAGTGGGATGAACCATATTTTAAACAAGTGCTATGGTTCCTGGTGCTTGTAGTGTGGCATACTTCTATGGGACTTGAACGTTTGAGCCCAGAAAAAGCAACATATGGTAATAGAGGTTTTGCCCATATTTCTGCTGCTAATCTTTTGTCTTTTAGAGCCACAGCTGTTCCAGTAGGTGATAACTGTATTTGGGATGAATCATGATCTCAGAAATACCTAAGACATAAAAGTTGGAGATACAACAAAATATTCTCCCTTCTTTGTTGGGGCAGCTATAAAATATTTACTCAAGTGTTTTATGGTACAATTTCAGAAAAAGATGAGAGTTGGGCACTCTGAGCTGAGAGAGAAAGCTATCTTGGCTGGTTGGAGGTAGCGACTGATGACCCAATGACCTCTTGAGCTTAAGTGGGAGAGATGACAGGGAAAATGACTTGGCTTTCTTTTTTTCCCCCTACTGTTGACTCATCAACTCAGCCCATCTGTCACTGAATTGTGGGCAGGGAAATCTGAGCCAATATAAGGCTTTATGGAGACAACAGGTGGGTGAGTGGGGGTGTGTGTGGACGAATAATGCTTTGAAATGCCTTTCAAACTATAATGAAGATATTTTATCTTAATTAGTTTGGATATTGGATCTTCTTTGAGAAAACATCTATATTTGTGGGGTCACATGTTTGGAAAAGGCCTCACATCACTCTTCAGTAACTGCCTAATGACCCGATCTCAAGGGTGTATATTAGCTTTAGTAATACAAACAGAAAAGTATCCTTACTTAGTAGGAAATTAGAATGTTTCAGCAGAGCTAAAATGTTATCTGCTGTTCCTGCAGCTTTGAATAAAATCTGATTTCGTGAGAGTCAGAGGCTGCTCTTCTAATGTCCCTATTAAGTCAAACAAGGATCCAGTGCATAAATAATTTTGTAATGTTTACAAAGAATTGAAATGTTTAGTGACTTTTTTTTATCCTGAAACTCATTGAAAACCTCTTGTCATCCACTTTAGCAATGCAGAAGTCTAAATCATATGAATTGACCAAGTAGAATAGATCAAATAGGAAAAAATGTCTTTCAATCCTGATTATTTGGTTACCAACATGACTGACTAAAGCTATTTTTAAAAAAACAAAAACTATCTGGACACTGATATTAGAATCCACAGACTGAGGTACCAAATTATTTTATAAAAACTCCAAAAATAACATATTGAAAATAAAAGTCTCTGTCTCTGTGAGGTCTCATAGTCAACAATTCTATCCATAAATTAAGTGGCAGTCTTCTGGATTTGTGGAACTGGATATCATTCATAAATCTTGAATAACAAAAGAAGTAAATATATGTTTGCATTAAAATAAAAATATTAATTGGAATCACTAGACTTTAGCACAAATATTAGATTTCCATCTCTGTAGATATGTACAAAAATATATATTTTTCCTTTTAATATGATTAAATTATTATTTTTCCAGCCTTAATCCCAGCCAAAGTCATGGCCAGTCATCTGGTAGAACTTCATGTTGAACGGCCGATAGAATTCTCGCAGCCTTTGTACTACTTTCTGGTCAATATTCGGGTGGGTCCGTCCTTTCGTCTTGCCCAGGCAGTGGGGCTTGCTGCTGCCTTCCGCCTTTTTCAGGCATGGGAACCCCTTGGTTTTGTTGAAGTAGAAATGTTTGTCTGTGATAATCCTCTTGAGGCATAGAAAGTCCTGGACACGGCCCAACTCACCTGCTGGATCACTGATCAGTCTCTCCCCGCTGACAAAAAGGATTTGCCCAAGTGGGAAGTACAGGAGCCAATTTTCCAAATGCTTGGCATAAATGCCAATCTGGATGGCACTCCAGGAGGTATCGATCAAACCTGTAGTCCTGTTTTTGAAGGTCAAGCTCTCAAAAGATGGGATGTCTGGCTTCTTGGAAAGGGTTTGTGTGTAGTCAGAAATGGCTCGGGTAACCGGGTCCCTCACCACCACAATGAGCTTGGTGTCCTTTGACATAGTGGAGATCCGAGCTGGTGCTTCTTTAGTGACAAAGTAGCTGGGTGTTTTCTCCATGGTGATCTGGCCATCGAGCGTTCTTGGCATCAGTTCCCTAATGAAAAACAGAAGAGAGAATTTGCAAAGCTGCACATTTGTACATGCCTATATTCAGCTCAATCATAGAAAATAATGGAACTCATATACGCGATCTTAGCTATGGGGAAAAATTTGAAACATTTGAGCACCAGGTTTTTTTTTTTAATGAATGTCTTTTGTGTTGAGATTAACTCTTAAAGCCTGGTACATTCGGATGGTCTCTCTCAGGTTTGATTCCACTTAGATTTTTGAGAGCAAGCAAAGTTAGTGAGTGATACAATATCTTATCAACAAATATTGTATCAGACCAAATAATTCATGGGAAGTTGGAACCCTATTTATTACAATCCCCATTTATTCTGTAACATGGAAATATTGGTAAATGGCAGACCAACTGGCATCTATGTAGATTAGGCCAGGATCAGAAACACTGAATGACTTCTCTAATTGAATGGGAATTTGAGAATTACATCCAAATTCAGCACTCTAGTCACCTCTACATCACATTGGTTAGTTTAAAAATTTGGGAGACTAGGAGGAAGGACATTTTCAGGGTTTTAAAACATTTAAAACATGATCTTTGGAGAAAAGTGCATATGAAAATTATTCTAATTCAAGAGTCTTGTGAGCTATTATTTTCCTATATTTACCACTCAGTTATCAGCACTTTATCAAAAGGTCTCAGCACATTTCAATACTACTTCAATCTAATATATGATTATATAGAAAATGCCTTTATCTCATAATTCTATCTAGCTTTGATTTCCTAAGCCATGAAGCTAAGCATTGGCAGGACCATTTGTTTAAGAGAAAGATCTACAACTGTCACCTGTTAAAAATAAAGTTCACACACACACACAGAGTTCCACCATAATTTAGCTCCTCCAAATCAGATTTTCTTAGAAAAATTGACAATAAGGTTAGATACAGATATGTTGACCATTATGAATAACAACCGTTTACCAAGCAATGCCAAAGAATGATATGTTCATGAGTAGATTTACTTGGAAAATTGAACCTTTGAGCTGGCATTTTAGCAGCACAATGATCTTTTTCACATGCTGAAGAAATGAATATTCATTTTGTTGGCAGACTGAAACCACTGATTGTATATTGTTGGGAGCCACTAGGAATGTTGTGCCACAACCCTGGAGAGATTAACTAATGACCTAGACATCTTTCATAAACATAAGACTGCATGGACTGATGGCATCTGGATTTAATTGAAAAAAAATTGCCACTACAAACTATCAGGGCTACAGAAATATTTTGGCCGGAGCAAAATATTGAGCCATTTGCTCAAATAAAAGGGTGTTTGTTGTTTTAATGTAGGCCAGCGGAGGATTCATTGGCTTAATTACTTAAAGAAGACAACTTCTCTAAAGAGGAGTACCTTTTTGGCTGTATCTTTTAATTTAGTATTCAGTACTGAAATCCATGTTCACTTGTCTGTTTCAAGACTCAGCTTAGAATATTGACTTTCGCAATTGAAAACTAGATCAATGTTTCTCATAATAAAGATCATCCCCTATTTGACAAATGTCTGTCCTACAGGTGCTACTTTCAAGCAATGTAGTGACATACTTGTATGCTGAATGGATTTATACATAATTACATTATATAGAGCTTTCATTGTGTAATGTAATTGTATAAACTGTTGATCGTGAATTAAGCACTAAGTGTTCTTTAAATAGATGTGAGGCCAGCAGGCATCTGAAGCTTCTACATAAGAGTGTGGGAAGCCATGGAGATGACCTTGGAAAAGCTATCTAGAATCCATTAAACAGGTGCATAAGCATGATTTGGGCTGAAAACACAGAGAAAGTATTAGAAACAGACTCAAGCTGGCTATCCTCCTGAGTCCCTAGGGTAAAAGAGGAAAGGAACAGAAAATACAATCACTTGTAATATTTGTTACCATGGCCTTTCGCAATAAAGTATAGTACTAGTTTTCTTGTGAAATTTATTTTCTGATCTGTATGACCTTATAGGGCTGAAAGAGAATCAGTAAAAGCTTTGAGTTGGTCCATCAGTCACATTCAAAGAACTTGTGGCACTGACACTGGCACTAAAAGATATTAATGATGATTTGACCATCTTCATTCCACAAAGTTGGACTTCATGGAAATAGCAAATTTATGTATCTTCCCTATGGATTATGGATTTGTTATCCAGGGCATACAGTATGTATAGTTTAGTTCTAAAATGGGTATTACCCAAGGACCTGCATTCAGCAAGATAGCTATAGCATATACATACAACTGCATACAATATGGTAGCTCCTCTTAACCTAACACCTTTCATTCCTCTTTACCATGCTGGGGAGTTTTTATTTGTTGTTTTGCAGTGGCTGATGGTGATTTACTGAATGAAAAATTATCTATAGACTTTTTCAGCTGACAAAGAAAAGAGCAGCAGTAGGCAAGCTTGTAAACAGCACAGATTTAGCTTTCCTGTTGATACCCTTGGGCACACTGAACAAAGAGTGCCATATCAAAGCATACCAGTGCAGCAGACCCATTTCTGAATGCACTCACAAATGGACATATAGTGGTTGTTTATTCTGATCCTTAGTTGCCTTAATCTTAACCTAGCCATAATTCTCAGAGGTTGGTTTTTTGCCATTAAGTATGTGCCAGAGTAAACTCCAACCCACACACACCACACACACACACAAAACACAAAGCCTGGTAGAAGTTGCAACCTACAGAATGAGACTCAGTTCTCTGTTCAAGTTACCAAGTCCCAAAAGCTGAAGTCTCATTTGTAGAAGCAAAATAAACAACATGTACAAACCATACTTTCAGATATTAATTTATATAGTTTTGTTGATTAAAAAGATGTTACTTATGGAATATCTGCAGATGGCCTGTCATTGTCAATCCAAAGATGTTCTATGGTGACACATATCCAGAGAGGAAATAGGAGCAGAGAAAGTGTATCAATTCACATTTCAAGAAGCACCTTCAGTCACAGCCAGTACATGATCTGGAACACAATCATCCTTCAGTTTTCACATTTCTCTGGAAGTCAACAATAATGGGTTCACCTGGTATCCACCATGTCATACTGAAGATTTTGGCCCGGGTTATTATAAGAATAAATTAGAAAGTCAAGAAATTAATGAAAGAAAAATAAATTAAGTTGTGTGCTTGTGGAACTAAATGAGAGGGAATGAGGCAATAGATCTGAATGAAGGTGGCTTGGCCATGAGGGATGGAGGAATGCATCCAGGGAAATTAAGCTGTAGGTTTCCTTATGAATGAAAGAGCTATGTAAGAAAGTATGTAAGAAAGAAAGAATTGATGTCAACTAGGTTTCTGTAGGTACATTGAAAAGTACAAATCCATACCATGTAGGTGATAGCTACATGTTAAGCTGGAGTAAATGATGGTAATGAGGGAGATGAGCGGTTTAGAAATATGAAATATGAAATATAAATAAATAATAGATGAACCAAATATGAGTTTGGTGGAAAATTGTGCAACAGTCTGAAGGTATGCAATCCTGGGGAAATTATTCTGTTTGTGACATGAATGAGTAGGTAGAAATGACACAAGCAAATACTATGTAGAAAAAGTGTGGGGCCATCAGCCAAGAATGATGAATGTTACCGGTAGTAGTAGAGCTGACATAGATAGCATGGACTAGTTCCCAGATTAGTGAGAACATTACACCAATACATCTGTGCTGTGGGGCCAAATATTTGTTAATGTGGAAAGAAGAGGTTAAAAAAAACCCCTAAAATTTAAACTCTGGAGTTCTGATATGATTTTATATATATAATTGTTTAATTGTTTGAAATTTAAATTTTAAAAACTTAAATGTGTCATTCAAAATACATAGCAGTCTTTGAATGACTCTTATTTTAGTAACTTTGGTTCTTTCCAGCTTCTTTCCCAAAGTTTCATAAGTATTTTAACTACCTTTTAATATTTATATTAATCTGGTAGACAATTATAAATATTTACCTCAATGAGTTTAGAAACATTTGTCATAATAATTATTTCCAGGTACTCCAAGGAACTAAAGAAAAATGCAAAATCCTAAACTCTGCAAATGTTCTTGGGTAGCTTAGCACTTATAAAAATATGTGAGATTTTTTTAGAATGCATTTATTAATTTATTTTTTTAAAAAGTCTGTTAAAGGAAGTTAAGCAAATTAATTCATCCAATTTTTAGAATCTAATTAAGGACAGGTATACCTTCAGATCACAATACAGGTAACATCTAGCATCCTGGGGCTGTCATAGCTCTTCATACTTTAAAAATAAACTTTTTGCAGAAGACAACTGTGTCCTTTTGTATTTCTTATAACCATCCTCTAGAGAAAAGACAGCTAGTCAGTGACAGAATAACATTTTGTTTTATTTCTTTTACGTGGCAGATCATACTCTGGATTTGGTTTTGTCCACTGGAAAGGAGGATGGCATTCTAAAAGTGGGAAAGTTTAGATCTGTTCTCTTGTCATACCATTTCACTGAGATTTAGACTTGCAGTGACTATTCTTTGTAGTCCATCTTAAAAGATCCCAGGGATTTGGGGGGTAGTGTGGCTGGCTTTGGTTGTCCTATGGAATGCAAAGAGGAGCAGGGCATCTACAGGGCAGAGAGAGTTCATTTTCGGAGTATACATCTCAGTGGAGGACAATGAAGCAAGATTCCTCCACAGCCCCTTGTTTCTTGACATATATACCGGTAGTTCAATATAGTTCAGCCAGCTACAGCTTTATAGAATCGAGGCAACAATTGAATAATATGGTTATTAGGCTGAGTTATGACATGTGTGACATTATTGCTAGGTAGTCTTTGACTAAAAATTTATTTTTGGTTCTACCAGCTCCCATTTTCTGCCAGGAAAGTATACACAACAGAACCCTCCAGAAAGCAACAAAGCCAAACATCATGTAATTAGTTAGGTGTGGTTTATCAGGAGATGTTTTGCTGTTCAGATGACAGTGTGTTAAATACGAAAGCTGTTTGTTAATGCAGAGTTATCATTGTGGGTTTGTCATTTTTTGCATATGTGGGCAGGAGGAAATAAAATGAAAACATGTTCCCACCAACAGTGTGAGTCAACAACACTCTAAAAAGAAAGAAAAAGGGGGCGGAGGTGGGCAGGTCTGATGAAAGCCACAATTCATCATGGATCATGGTTTCCTGGTGCCTTTGCGATTACTTCACAGGCTTTGCTGCCTCCAGAATTTGTTCATTTGTGAATATTGTACATTGCAAGTAACACACACCATTGCCAAGTTTATACCGTCCATTTAGGAGAAGAAATCAAAGGAATTTTCAGTTGCTAAATAGATAGACAGATGGCTGTCTGGGCAAATATCTGAAGATGATTCCTACAATATTATGATGGCTGGTTGTATATAAACTAAGCATTAGAGAATTCTGTGTTTCTCTGTGCATGCACATGTGTGTGTGTGTGTGTGTGTGTGTGCATTTGTATAGACATACAGACAAAACCACATAGAACCACAGACATATATAATTACAGTGCAATTCTATCCTTGTTTAAACATAAACAAATGTCACAGATGTCACATTATTTCATTCAGTGATCTCATTTGAAACTGTATTCCCATTTCAACTTTATGGATAAGAAAAAAAATCTAAGAACTGATCAGATTGGGATTCTGAACAGCCAAGGTAGATGTCCACCTCACTGAGCTACTCCTCCACCTTTACAAATTATTTCTACCTAAGCAAACTCTTTATTTTGTAATAATAATAAAGTTGGAAGGGACCTTGGAGGTCATCTAGTCCAACCCCCTGCTCAGGCAGGAACCCTATACCAGGGTTGTCAAACTCCAGGCCCATGGGCCGGATGTGTTATGCCAAAACCACGCCCACCCCATTGCTGCCAATGAGAAAAAAAGTTGTGATACATTGCGACACATCACGTGATGTCGCAAGTTTCATACCCATGCCCTATACCATGTCAGACAAATGGCTGTCCAGTCTCTTCTTAAAAACTTCCAGTTTTGGAGCAGGTTGTTCCACTGATTAATTTTTCTGACTGGCAGGAAATTTCTCCTTAGTTCTAGGTTGCTTCTCTCTTTGATTAGTTTCCATCCGTTGCTTCTTGTCTTGCCTTCACGTGCTTTGGACAATAGCTTGACTCCCTCTTCTTTGTGGCAACCCCTGAGATATTGGAACACTACTATCATGTCACCCCTAGTCCTTCTTTTCATTAAATTAGACATACCCAATTCCAACAACCGTTCCTTATATGTTTTAGCCTCCAGTCCCCTAATCATCTTTGCTGCTTTTCTCTGTACTTTTTCTAGAATCTCAACATCTTTTTTACATCGTGGTGACCAGAATTGGATGTTTATTCCAAGGCCACACTTTTGTTCCTATTATCTCCCCTTTGGAAGGGGCTAATGGTGCAGCAACATCATTAAGGAAAATCCATGGAAATCAGAAGATAAATCGTGAAACCGACTTCCGGTGGCTCCGCCGGCGCCGCTAGAGTCTCCTCTGTGAGGCTCCGTTCTCTGGGTATGTAAAGCCGCAAAAAACAGCGAACACCAGCTGTTTTTTGCGGTGAAAAATCCCCTCTTCGGGCGAAGAAGAGGTGTAGAGCATTGGGAGCAAAAAAGGGTTGAGCTCCTCTGAAATCCCTGAAGTTTTCAGGGATAAAGAGTGAGAGCTCCCCATAGCTCCTGAAGACGCTCCTGCCCAGAGATGCTTCTGTCATCGGACAGAAAAAGACGCCGCGACCGCTTCTGCTTTTTAAAAATAGAACACAAGAGAGACTGCTTGCAGACTGAGTGAATACAGGAGTTCTTATTGGATTGCAAGTATTTTTTATTGTTTTTCTGGCTATATATTTCTAACTGCTACATTCAACATAATGCATTCAAAATGGCGTATAGCTTTCACTACTTTTACTACTTTCACTGCTAAAGGAAAGAGTTTGAAAGTGAAAGTGAATTCTCCATTTTTTCCCCCTCTTTGTTCTCGTAATTGAAGCTAGAGAGACGGCTGTAAAAATTGGATTAAAGCCAGAGCGACTGTTTTAAAATTTAAAATGGATTGGAATTTACGTTTTAATGTCAAACCTATTTTGGACCGCATTGATAAATTTAAAGAAGAAACGATTGCAATATTGAAAGAGACTAACGCAGAAATATTAAAACTCTTTTTTCCAAATGAAATTGATTTGCAACCATCTGTTGAACATTTTATACAACAATCCAAACAAGAAGAAGACAGTATTGAGAATAAAGAGAATAATTGGGAATGGATCTTGCTTGATAAACAGTTTATTTACGGAATGGAGGAAGAGGATTTGTTCCAAGACAGGAGGGGATGGTTATTCCTCTCAGACAAGCAGCAAGAAGAAGATTTAATTGAGAAAAAAGAGAAAGTGATCCAGTTTAAGAAGCAATTTATCTATGGTACTGAGGACCAGGAAAAGCAAAGACAGAGATCTGAAATGTTACTTCAACGAAAGTCTATGGTTAAGAGAAATAGAGGACTAATGCAAAGGTTAAGATGGTTTATATGGACTCAAATGATATTGCAAGTAAAAAAGAGAGACTTATTATTTGGAAGGGAGGCCTCGTTATGGAGATCTACCTGGCAAAAGAAAAAACCCAGAGTACGATTGAAGGAGTGAAACTTAAAATTTTACATAAGGAATTATGGGTAATTTAAAATTATGGACTGAATCAAGGACTAAGATTATGAGTAAGATATAAGAGAAGATGACTAACGGAAGATATAATATTAAGATTATGAGTAAGACGTAAAAGAAGATGATTAATGGAAGATATAATTAAATTGAAGAAGAATGTACTTGTTTTGAAATGATCTAGGTTTGACATTAGATTGACTGATTGATGGGATAGATATGCATTATGGGATTTGATAAGGTTGAAGGACTCTAAGTTAGAAATGGATTAAATAGATTGTATTTGTTATTTAGGTTTATTTGACATATGAGAAAGCCCAGAAATCGATTGAAGAAGTGAAATTTAAAATTAAGTGTAAGGAATTAAGGCCAATCTAAGATTATGGGCTGAATTTATGAGTAAGATGTAAGAGAGGATGTTTAATGGAAGATATACTAAATTGACTAAGAATATAATTTTTTTTAACTGAGGGGTTTACTGATATTATTTGTTTTTTTTTTCAAAAAGATGATTTATTTGATGTTTAATGGTTTGAAATGATTGTCTAGAATGTTAAAAGAGATGGATTATTGAAAGATATATATTAAACTTGATTGTTTGGGTGATTCTATATAACCTCTCAATGAATTGAAGTGATGGACTGATTCTTAGATTGATGGTTTAGATATGTAAATGAATATTAATATTCTTAACAAGATGATATGTTTGTTTTGTTTAGTGGATTGAAATGATTTAAGGTTTGACATTAGATGGAATGATTGAGGGATTAGATATATATTAGAACTGATAAGGTTGAATAAATGTTAGATAGAGATTGTATTTAGTATATAGTTTAAAATTCTTGTTAGGATTATATAATAATTTTGTTTGAAGTAGTGGGTGTTTTTTTTGTTTTACCCTGTACTCACTCTGGGAAGTCAGGGGGGGCTAGGGAGGGTTTATAATTTTATATACTATGTTTTTTCAACTGCAATTAGGGTTGATGCAAGAATGTGTAATTATTGTTATTAAGGGGTTGTTCGGGTGGCCTCTGGGCACCACATCTGATGGAAAGAGGAAGGAGGAGTGAAGGCTGATGTAAGTAGAAAGTTGATAAGAAGGGGGAAGAGAGGGGATAGTTGGGTGGAGTAGAAGGAGGGAGATAGAGAAGGAGGGAGGAGAGTATGTAGTTAGATGGTAAGTGAGGGGGGAAGGTTAGGGTTAGGGGGATGTGGTGGTGGGGGTACCGAGCAGCAATGTTAATTGTTTGGAAAATATGGTTTATGATTATTCTCAGTTGAGTTATTACTAGTAGATGTATTGAAATAAGTACATATGTTATGTTTATGGATGATTTTGAAATATGTATTTATGTTTTGATTATGTTTATTGTTTACTTTAATATTATGATCTGATTTGAGTATTTTCCTTTTGTTAAAAATTAAAAAACCAATAAAAAATTTTTAAAAAAAGAAGATAAATCGTGAAACCTAGATAGTCCTGCATGCCTTGCATACTACTTATTACATGTATTGAACTGACTGTAACAAGGCAAATGAAATGAGATTTGAGGTCTCAGGGAAGCAGGGATGTTAATAGCATATGGTTAAAAAAGAAAGTCAAGTTCACAAATGCATTGCTGAAATGAAAGTTCTATCTGTTTTTTCATGTGCCACACAAACACACACAGGCAAAAAAAAAACTACTGAAGCTTCTATTAAACCATTGCAGTCTCTGTCTTGCTTTTTACTGTACTCTATAGACATTTTGGTGGAAAACCTTTGAAACTAAGAAATCTGTACTGAGTCAGCCTACAGTTATTATGGTCACTATGACTTATGACAGCACTAAGAAAAAAGGGAAGGGCTCTCAGACTACCTATAAGGACATAGTGAGCTAGATACCCATAAAGGAGCAGGGACATCATTATAGGGGAGAACACTGACCAGAGGACAGATCCTGGATGTCAAAATCTCTCCAGACAAAGGAGAGATTGTGGGATTGCCCACAGGTATTCCAAACAGCTCTCCTCATGAGCAGACTGCACAAACTGACAGTTTTATGGTTGGCTGGTAAACTGGGTGGCTGGGGCTGAGGGATTTCATGTATGCTTAGAATTGCAATGTGGCTTATGTGGAAATAAAGGTGGCTAGGCCTCATTTCTTAATTACTTTTTGAATTACTTTTTTTATTAGTTTTAAACATTAGCAACCTTTGGAATGATAAGGCTGATGGCATTCACTGGGTGAGTCTCCTTCAATCCTTAACAAAATAATTTTTAAGTGTAACTTAAAGGACATAGCAAAGTTGGATAATAAATGGCAAAAGGGTAATTAGAGTGTTATTTCTGAAAAGTTATAAATGTACTAAGGGTGTGGATTGACTTGAAATGGGATTTTCAAATTAATGGAATAGATTCTTCCCATGGGAAAATGGCTGTGTTTTTATTTTTAAGAAAAAAAGATGGGATTTTAAAGGTGGACACTAGAAGGAGATAAAGGAAGTAAAGACTAGAATTAAAAAAATTGACTTGGAGCAAAATATCTTAACATCAAATGTACTAAATTATGTGTGTTTAAGTATAAACAATGACCTCAGACATTAATTTCAAAAATATCTGCCATCATAGAATGACTCTGTATAAATGATATAGCAGGAGAGGAACAAGTTCTAATGGATAAGAAGGAAAAAGATTTAGACCTGGGCTTAAAGTGACAAGCTACAAGAATAATTTGGGAAAATAAATGAAATACTGGATATACAAATGAAATGTCTGATATTTTAATAATTAAAAGGAAACATGACTTGGATAATTTTCCTATATTGGTATACAAAGACACCTGTTAAAGTTTTGAAAGACTTGGTGAAAAGAATAGACATAAAGATTTAGGACATTATTTGAAGAGATTAAAGATCAAAATTGTAAAAACAAAAGGATGGGATATAAAGTGGGTTTATTTGATCAGGGTTAAAATAGTTAACTTTATTCTACAATCACAAAATGGACATTTTCTTTATCATGCTAGACTGAGTGATGTGGGTTTAAGGATCTGAGAATTTCTTTTGAGATGAAGAGGTAATAGTTATTTTTTGTTATATTGTAATCTTTTCTTTTCTTCTCTATTCTTTCATTTACATTGTTCTTTTTCTTTCTTTTTATATTCTGCACTTTATTTTTTCTATTTTTTATTTGTTGTAGCTTGTACTACATTTGATCTGTACAACTGTAACATTTAATAAAATTAATTGAAAAAAAAATCCAGGAAGGCAATGCCAAGGCAATGGTATCCTAGCTTTGATCTTATTAGCAAGCAAGGATCCTCTTCAGATGAATCCCAAATCATTATTTGTAAAGGATCGTTTTAAAAAAGGCACTTTCCCTCCACAGATAAATTTCTGAATCAAACCTAAGTTATGCAATTTACAATTATAACCCTGATCCAGAGTTTCCTGAGTATCCAATTAGTATTAGGAAACATTGCAACTACAATCTGTTATTTACTGCATATTTGCTCTATTAATCATAATTAGTAATATTAGTATTAATTTGTTATTAAGTATTAGTATTCATGTATTCATTAAGCTTTTTCCAACACTGGCAGCTGGCAAGTTGATTGACAGTAAAAGCAAAATAAAAATATTCACAAATAAAAAAAAGAAGGAAAAAAGGAAATATTCTGAGAGGGATTTAGATGAAGCCTAGAATAACCAGCCAATTATTCTTTTTGAAAGGCACCATTTGCTTTCCAGAATAAACTTGAACCGAATCCGTATCTCCACTCAAACAATTTATGAAAGAAAAAATGTTTTCGTTCCATAAGATTTGGGATTAATTGGGAACAATGTGAAAGTCCTTTTCTGTATAATAAATTTTGCAGCCTTTTCACCTCTGGTATTTAATGACATTGTGCCTTCCTGTTTGAAAATTTCATACAAACAGTCTACTGTGCATTAAGACAACCATCATTCTATTTGGGAAAAGAAACAAAACTTAATATGATAATTTTTGGCTAGGCTGGGGCAAATGTGGCAATTGCTATGATGAATCCCAAAATGCACAGCAAGGATCTGGCCCAAAGTCAAAGTTCTAAAAGTAATAAGACCTAAATCAGGAAACTGTCTCCAGGAAAAGGTTTCTTGTAACAACATAGTTTGCTTTTAAGTCTCACTAAAGTCAGTTTGCCACCCTGATGAAACTGACCACATACATCTGTTGGTTATGGCCACAATCCACTGTGACATTCTAAGCACACTTTGCTGAAAGTTCCGGAAGAAATATAATGGGAGTGTGTGCATAGGAACACTGCTTTAAAGTGATGATTGAGGGAAATTAGTGCCCAATCTTAATCTGTTCCACACTTCAAGCAGCAGTGCTTTTTTTTGTAAGAAAAAACATGCCAGAACTCAGCCCCCCTCCCCTCCCCCCGCCAGGCCATTCCTTGATCGGCAACCTTTCACTGGCCTGACTTCCATGCTAAGGTGGATGGGATGGGCAGGATAGGCCCGGTCCCCCTCTGCCATTTTGGAGCCAGGGGGGAGTGACAATGAACAGCTTCGCCCCGCAGATCACCTGCCCGGGCACAGCCACCGCCTCCTTGTCTTCGGCCAGCTCTACTGTGGCTTGCGCCATAACTGGGTGGCACAAGCCTCCCCCGCCGCTTCCCTCTGCCAGTCCTTTGTCCCCTGTCTTACGGAAAATGGAGAACACAGCAGCTTTGTGCAGAGATGCAGAGCAGAGAACAGCACTTGCTTGCTGCCCTGCATTGCCACACATCTCCATTCTCCCTTCTGGAAATGACATCCCTGTTTCCTGCCGCTTCTCCTCCTGGTGCAGCTCCTCCCTCTTCCCGAAAGCATTTCTTTGCTAACCCGCTTTCCAGCTCTGGCGTGTTTCTCTTCTGCTGCAGGGAAACAGAGTTTGTGAGACTAAAAAAAGTTCATTCAGACCTTCCAACTCATTGTGAGATCTTTTTTTTCCCGCAAGAAGTTGGAAGGTCTGATTGAACTTTTTTTAGTTCCATAAATTCCATTGAAAAAAGGTGCCAGAACGCCATTCCGTGCGTTCTATGACCAAAAAAGCCCTGTCAGGCAGTATGGAAACCAACCTTTAAAAACAGTGGTTGGTGGTTCCAATAAATCTCTCTGGGGGGTAGGGGATGGAGTGAGATAGCGAATGAACTGTTTGGAAATTGGTTTGATGCAATCAACTGTCGCACGCTGAACAAGTAAAATTAAATATCACTACTTCTTTGGAAAACCAAATTTCTTCTTTGTGGAGCATTGATTTCAAAAGTCATATTCAATTTTGCAAATGGCAGAAATAAAACGGAAGTGTGTACACAAGAACACTGCCTTAATCAAGAAATGACTTCCTCTGACCTCTTTGCTCATATATCTCCTCCCCTGTTAAGGTCAATGTGGATGTCTTTGCTGGAGCATCCAGCAAGCAAGCAGTCACTCCAGTGTTTTTCCATCTCCTGGAAGAAGTTGCAGGTCATGAATTCTGCCTGTTTCTTTAGGCTTCCTCGCAACTCCACAAAATACCTGTGGTTTTTTAGCCAGGGAGTTTTCACATGTTGAGCGACTTTGCAATCCATTTAGATCTCTCACTTGCTGGGTACTGTTCAACAGTAGTTCTTTAACAGCATTTTTTCCCCCTCAGGTCAGAGTAAAGTGCAAACAGGGGTTTGAATTTACATTTGTATTTGCAAACTGGTCCTTGTGTTACCGTAGTTCCAGTAACTGGCATGGATTCGTTTGGTATTCCACTAGAGTTCTTCCAGTGGGCACTGAATAACAGGAAAAAAAGATGCTGGGCTAAAGGTGTGCAGAAGGACTCCTATTATTCAAAGTAGTTGGTCAAAGATCAGATTAAAGAATTGATTTGATCTGATTATTCAGAATGACTGCTAGAAGTGCAAAATGGACCATGGCTAGACATCATTTAATATAGTCTTCTCCAACCTGGCTACACTTATGTATGGATTTCAACTTCTAAAATTTCCTAGCCAATATGGCTATTGCAGAAAAATGGGGAGTTGGTCTATATTTTGAAATGTGTGCAGGTTGGGATAGATTTTTACATTCTTTGTATAATTCTCCCCTATCCCCAATAATCTTTGCTGTGGGATAGAGAGTCCAGCATCCTTGGGGAAGGGGGAGCTTGATCTAAAACTTCTGGAAGCCACCACGATGTTTGCCTCGTCTTACACCAACTTCATAAACTAATGAATGATTCCAAGAAATGGCTCATAGAAGAAAGTGAAACAAATGATGGCATCTGTCCTAAGCTGCAGGAAGATGTTGTTTATTTGAAAGGCTGTTCTAGGACATTCTCCTAAACAAAAAAAAAATCCCATTTGTCCCATTCATATCTGACTTAAATTTAAAGAACCATAAAAAGAAAAGTGCAAGTCTTGGCCCCATTTTTTAAAAAAAGAAATTAATAAACTGCCACCTTATGTACATGTCTCTTTTATGCAAATATTATAAGATTTACCTATTGTCAGCAAGTCTTTAGCTCAATCTTTTATTTATTATCAGCAATAAAACTACACAGCATAAGGAATCTGTGCTTGAAGTCTGAAACTGGCTCCAAAGTTCTCTTGATCACATAAAGCTTGCTAGTTTTCTTCACTCCACTGAGATTTATTTGAGCAATGCCAATACTGCAGTTCTGTGGAACTTGAGGTCAATCTGAATGTTTTCCTCATCCCAGCTCCTAAATTGAAGTCAACCTGCCTTCTGAGCTTCAGTGTCCTATTTGTGTGGAATGTATCTCTCCTTCCTCCTAAACGCTTCCCAATTGTTGCAAGATCAGCCATGCTTGCAGCTACTGAGAAAAGTGCCAAGTTGCAAACATGTCAACACATGGTCCTATCGCTGTTCACATGGACAGATAAATACAACAGAGCAAATGCGCCTTTGCAGTTTCAGGACTCTCACCTTGAGGAGTTGCTCAGTTTCAGTTCCTGTGATTTGGTGGCTTGTTATTAGACTGCAATCAGACAAATGACCACAGCATGAATAGGTTTAGTCTGGATGAGTTTGGGTGTTAGCAATTTTTTTTTTCTTTCCATTTTGTGTGGAGTAGAAGTGAGACAATGAGTTTGCCAGGCTGAGACTTCTAATGGCTCAGGGGAGAGGGCACTGATTGAATGCCGTTCCTTGTGTCTCCAGTTTGTCAGCTGAAAGAAACATTGATTGGTTCATGATGACCTTGGCATGTTTTCAGTAATCTGAGTTTGGCAAAAGCAAGGATGCTTCTGGGTTGGCTTCAAATGTCTTGGGACAGTTTGATGAGCGATCATGCTAGCTTGTTAGCTTAAATGGAAAGAAAGAGTGATAATCAAATCTAACTTTTTCTCTTATCTCTATTTTGCCAATAAAACATCTATTTGAGGGCATTGAATGAATTTAAGGATAGTGCAAAATGTTGGGAAGAAAGCAATTTAAGTTGTTTTCGCTGAATAAAAAACAGAATTGCAGTGAAGTGCCCAACAGAATTGCAGTGAAGTGCTCAACTTATTCTTGACATATCAGTGAGTAATGCTTTCCCCTCTTTTCTAATGAAACTATCTTTGTGTTCAAGGTTTTGAGCACACATGCTTAGCTGAATCAGAATTAAGTCCTTATGTCACATCAACTATGCCTGTCAGAAAAATAATATCCTTGCTATTATTTAAAAATGGAAGGGTTTACATGAACCAACTCCTCAATGTTCTGCCAAAAAGAAAAAAAAATCAGGCAACAAGAAGAAATGTTTTACAGATAGCTACATTGAACTGTATTCTAACAGTAGTAATTCATCTACTTCTCTACTCAAAAATATGCACTGCCTAATTCAGTAGGATTTACTCCTAATTAATTAACCTATTTTATTTATTTAAAATATTGATACAGATGTCCAGAGGTGATTAGAGGATAGGTAGCTATATAAATATTTTTAAATAAATAAAATAAATACTTTACTCTGGGGTAAACATGAGTAGTGTTACCTTAGGAATCCTCATTGCTTTTCAGTGCTGTTGTTAGCCTTTAATTCTGAGGAAACCCCTTCATTATATTAAAGTATCTTCTTGTAGTATTTAGACAAATTCTATTTTAGTAGAAAGAGTAAAATTTTCTTCTGAGAATGTAACGATAGGGTGGCATCAAATATTTGAAAGGTCACTTCAGAAGGAAATTTTATTTTCCATAGAAATCTGCTGTTGAAAGGCAAATGGTTCACCCTAGCCCTAAATGTCCAAGGAAGACAGTTATGTGCAGTCACATTACCCTGGTTCAGAAAATAGCAATGAAGCCCTATATGAAATTGGGTTTCCCACTCTCAATATTCAATAGGAATCTGCCTTTTTGCAACTTGCCCATTATTCCATGACTTGCAAAAATGTGAACATGCTTACTAACACATGAAAATCTTATTTGAACAAACAGCAGTCAAATATTCTAACAAAACTTAAGACAAATAAAAAGTGTGACTCTAGTCTTCTCTCTTGTGGATAGCTAGCTGGAGTCCAATTCAGATTTTTTTTTTTTACATCACACAGGTTTTTTTGGCAGGCAATCTGAAGAAAATGAGAAATGAGACATTTGGAGATGTTATTTTCCAACCTTGGTGCCCATTATAGTGACACAACTCCTGGAGCCATGTGGTTAACATTCTTTTGATAAAGATATAACAGAGAAAAAGGAAGATATTTTTGTTTCCCTAGAGAGAGAGAGAGAAATCTGAGGGAGCATAGGGTGGACTGCCTGTATAGCTTCATCAAGTGAAGTTTCTGTTCGGTCACACAGACTTGAATGAGTATCTCAAATACTTGTTAAAAACGATGTGTTCTGGAAAATAAAACTTGACTGATTAAAATCCCAAAGCAAAACATCTTTTTCAGATTCTAAACTCAAACAGATCTAACCACTGATGCTGAAAATCCACTGATGTGGCCGAGGCTGTAGCAAATATATTTATGGGAGAGGATGCCTCCATTTATTCAAGCAGGTCTCAATATTTATATATCCCGTTACATGTGCAGCTTGTGGCATCTGTTTCTATGCTCTGTCTGTCAAGCTGCATCTTATCACAGAAGCACTCCCTTTTCCTACTCTGCGATCTTGCTTCTCCTTTTACCTCACTGATAAGTAACCTGACGCTTATTCTAAGCCCTTTTTAAATTACAAAATAAGATAAAGGCAAAGCTAGGCAAGCAGGCTGGAAAAGGGAGAAGAAAGGGTGCTATGAGCTGCTAGAGATCTCTGATTAGCATACTCAATGCAACAGAAGCAAACGTGTTGCATAATGCTGGAATGTATGGACAGTTTTGCCCATCGCCTAGAACAGCAGAAATTCTTTACAAGTGTAGTTGACGTGCAGAAAGAAACCAATCTTTAGAATGCACAGTCTCTACAAGTCTAGAATATCACCTGTAGTGATGTAAAATGAAAAGCCTTGAGCAGACTTGACATCCATAGGCTCATAAGACCCACTTTGCAAATGGATGTCTGGAATATGAGGAAGGCAGCAGAATTGAACTTCCTACACTACATTCCTGAGACTCCACCTACTGGGGTTTAACATCAGGAGACAGCTGCTGCAGCAGTGACTCCCTTCGTGCTTTATTATGAAAAACATTATAAAAACATGTAAAGGTTAATGAAGCTTTTGAAACACTGTTTTGAAGACAAGGCAGTGTTAGCACCCAAGAATATTAAGTACCCTGCTAGTTCCTCTTTAGGTTAACGGCATTGCCACACTTTTATTGAGAGGGTGAAATCTGAAAGCCAAGCATATGGTGATTTAACTTTAATAAAGCAGGAATACTGTGCTGTGGCTTAGTTGTGCTGCTTTGAAACTCAACCAGCTGCTATTATTCCAAAGGTGACCTTTCTAGTGAAGAAGTGCATCACAATCAGGATGTTCACAGCAAATAAACAATTTTGAACTGCAAACAAATTTCTGGGCTTCACCCTAGCTAGCATTATAGAGTCTATCAGCTTGGCCTTTGCTTTCTAAACAAAAGAAACCAAAGAATCACTGTGTCAATTTTGGAAAGTTGAGATGCTCCAAATGCTGATGTTTTCATGTGAAAATGTCATAAATCTATCCTAATAAAGAGCAGTATATACAGCATTATTTAAAAAACAATCAGCAGATATAAAACAGAAGTTCCACAGATGTGTACGGTGTTTACCTGAATGCATCAGGGCTTAAAACCATAAAAAAATAGAGTGTCCTGGTTAAGATTAAGTAGAGCGTATGGCCAGTTATAAAAAATTTACTGGTGCCCCAGAAAAAAACATTTTGTGAAATAGCATGATTTGGGTTGGTTGCTCATGTTCTTATGCCCTCACTTTTGGTTTACTGCAAAGAGATCTACTTGGGGCTGCTTCTGAAGACTATCTGAAAGTTGCAGGAGGTGCAAATTCAGCTGGCTGCTGAAGGGAACTGCTGCAGAATTATAACTGTTTGCAAGGGCTACATTGGTTCTTAGCAGGCTTTCTTATACCACTCAAAGTGCTCGGGATTTTGTGAATTCACCTTTGGAACTGTTCTCTGCAAGCAGAATCTGTTCATCCTGTACATTTAATCTGGAAGGACATGTTTCTGATCCACTTTCCTCTGGAGATTAGGTGGATGAAGACTTTGGGAATACCTTCCAAAGTTAGGATGTTAGCATTCCCTTCCAAGGTTAGGATGTTAGCATTTTCTAAACAGGTATGACTCATATACTGTAACATTTACCAAATATATGTAAACCTAACCAGAACCACTTATTTTAAAACCTCCTGTTATTGCCTTCCTGGTGGTTTTATTCATTCAAAGTTCATTCTCAGTCTTTTCGTTATGAGTTACAAGAATGTTTTATTTTTTAATTTTATTTAAATCTTTTAAAATACATTTCTCTTTGGATATTAGTTATATTTTGTCCATCATAACTTGTATTCTGAGGGACATTCCAGTTTATTTAATCTGGCCAAGAGGCCTCTACCACTGTACAGGAACACTTATGCATTAGTGCAGTGGTTCTCAACCTTTTTCAGGTTGAGACCCCACTTGCCCCGCCCATGCGCGACGTGACCCTGGCGTGCGTGCACGTGCCGGGCCGATCCGCACATGCACGGTGCGCGCACGACAAAAAAAAGCAAAAACAAAATGGCGGACCGCGACGGCCCGATCCGCGCATGCACGGCACGCGCGCGACGGCCTGAACCGTGCATGCGCGGCGCGTGCGCGACAAAAAAACAAACAAAAAAAACAAAATGGCAGACCACGGTGTCCGGCGACCCCCGCAAAACGGTTGTTCGACCCCAAATGGGGTCGCGACCCATAGGTTGAGAACCACTGCATTAGTGTTAGGCACCAGGCTAAGCAATATTATTGTACGATACATTTTTTTTGTTATAATCTCTGTGAACTGTGAATATTTACAGCCCCCTTCCTTAGAGACGGGTTGAGATGAAAGATGCTCCACAACTTCACTCAGTTTTTTCTTAGAAGTTATTTGAACGATTGTTGTATGTTCTAATGAATTTTAAACACTAGCACTTAGGTCACACTTGGGCTCAATAAAGATTATTCCTCTTGTAAACATCCTCCATGAACTAGCAAATCTATATCTTATCTCTTGATGCTACTAACCTACCCATGAACTGAAACATCTTCTCTTTTGCATATTTGAACAGGGAAACATTTAAGAGAATTCAACCTTGGATATCCCTGGATGTTTAGCATCTTATCCTGAAACCTTCATTTTAAATTCAGGATAATACAATTAGCTATCCCAATGTACAATCTATCAGCCTATTTATTATTAGCACCCCTTTCAACAGACAAATAAATCACTGGAGAGTCAAAGTGACTATCACAAATCAATTTTCCTACATACGTTTATGAAGAAGCGTTGACTTACCTGAATGCCTTTTCTCAGCATGGGGGGATGGAGAATCCACCAATGAGTTATGTCAGCCTACCACCCAATAAGAGACTAGGTCCGAAATTTAACCCCGCCTCCGGCCGGATGCCCCAGTTTTTGCCAGGCGAAGCTCTTCATCAGATCGGACCGTGTAGCTCCATTCCAGCGTCCTGTAAGAAAAATTCCTGCCTAGACTAGCTAGAGGGGTGTGTGGATTCTCCATCCCCCCCATGCTGAGAAAAGGCGTTCAGGTAAGTCAACGCTTCTTCTCCAGCATGGGTGGATTCCGAATCCACCAATGGGATGTACCCAAGCCCTCATAAGTCCCTTTGGGTGGGAGTCTAGGCTGTTTCTTACTAGGACTCAACTATCTGCTGCAGGGCTCTCCTGCCGAATGAACCCTCAGCTGCAGCAAATTGATCAATCTTGTAATTTCTTACAAAGGAGGACGGAGAGGCCCACGTGGCCGCTCTGCAAATTTCCTCCAGTGATGCCTGAGTGCGCCAGGCTGCCGATGTGGCCGCGCTCCTTGTGGAGTGAGCCGTGATGTTAGCTGGTACCGGCAGTTTCAATGACTCATAGGCCTTGGCTATGCATGCCCTGATCCACCTGCTAATGGTCGAGGATGACACCTTCAGACCCTTGGACGAAGGATGGTAGGAAACAAATAAGGCCTCGGACCTCCTGAAGGTCGCTGTCCTGCTGACATAGTGGCACAGAGCCCTGCGCACGTCCAGTGTATGCCATCGTCTCTCCAGACGGTGTGTGGGATTTGGACAGAAGTCCGGTAGGACCAGGTCCTGGGACCTGTGGAACCATGTGTTGACCTTAGGCAAGAATGATGGGTCCAGGTGCAGAATCACCCTGCCCTCTGCAAAGGTGATCAGATCCGGATGGACTGAAAGGGCCCCCAACTCCGAAACCCGTCTTGCTGAGGTGATAGCCACTAGGAAGGCCACATTCAGCGTCAGGAAGCGGAGTGAGATGACCCCTAGGGGTTCAAAGGGATCCTCAGTTAGCGCCTGTAGGACCTTATTTAGGTCCCAGGACAGGAAACGGTGAACTACAGGAGGCCGTCTTGTGGCCGCCCCCTTTAGGAAGGCGCTCACCACTGGGTGTTGTGACAGGGGTCCCCGGCCCTCGCAGACTAGGACCGTCTGTAAAGCTGCTACCTGCCTACGGATGGTGTTGGTCGCTAGTCCCCTGTTCATGCCCTCCCACAAATACTCTAGGATGTTGGGGATGGTGGCAGACAGGGGGCTTAACCCCTGCCTGCTACACCAGGAGGAAAAGTTCCTCCAGGTGGCATCGTAGATCCTATTAGTGGAGGGTCGGCGAGTGTCCTGGATGACCGAGATGACGCCCTCTGAGAAAGCTTGCCTACTCAGTCCTTCCCGCTCAAGTGCCAAGCGGCTAGTTGTAGCCACTGCGGGTCTGGATGTTGGAGCTTCCCTTGGCTCAGGGATACCCGACTCGGAGGGGTATCTCCACACTGGCGAAAGCGATAGGTCTACCAGGTCTGCAAACCATGGACGCCTCGGCCAGTATGGAGCAATTAGTACCACCTCCGCCTGCTCCAGGATGAGTTTGCAGATTGTTGCCTGTATTAGGGGCGGAGGGGGGAAGGCGTACAGTAGCCCTTGGGGCCACCTGCATCTGAGCGCGTCCGTCCCCTCCGCTCCCCAGGTCTGGAACCTGGAGAAGAATCGGTGAGTCTGTGTGTTCTCTGGTGACGCGAAGAGGTCCAGGCAGGGCCGACCGAACCTGTCCGAGATTGCCTCGAACAGTTCCGGTGCCAGTCTCCACTCTGCGTGGTCTACCGTGACTCTGCTGAGAGAGTCCGCCTCATGGTTTGCCTCCCCTGATATGTGTTCTGCTTTCGGTGAGGCCAGGTGCTGTTCTGCCCACAGACCCAGCGCCCTGGCCTCCTGCATGAGGGCCACTGACCTGGTCCCGCCCTGCTTGTTTACGTGTGCCTTTGCTGTTACATTGTCCGTGAGGACTAGCACGTGACTCCCTGCCAGTTGGGGTGAGAACTGAAGCAGGGCCAGGTGGATGGCCCTCAGCTCGAGCCAATTGATCCTGTGGCATAGGTCCCCTGGGCTCCACCTTCCCTGGGCTATCTGGTCCCCAGAGTGGGCCCCCCAACCGAACAGGCTTGGGTCGGTTGTGACTGTGATCCTGTTGGGTTCCCTGAGTGGGGTGCCTCTGTTTAGGGCGCCTGATCTACACCATCTTAGGGACTTTAGGACCTGGGGTGACACCCTGATTCTCCTGAGTGAGGCGCTCTGGTTCTGCCTTTGGTAAGGGAGCAGAAGCCATTGGAGACTTCTGGAGTGGAGCCTTGCCCACGGGACAATCCCCAGGAGCTGGGATAGTTGTACTACTGTGGCCACTCTCCTCTGTATTACCAGAAGCGCTAGCTTCTGTAAACTCTCCCGACGCTCCTGGGAGAGATACACCATGCCCTGTTCTGAGTCTATGATGGCTCCTAGGTGCTGGAGTCTCCTTGAGGGTGTGAGTTGGCTTTTCTTGTGGTTTACTGAGAAGCCGTGCCTCTGGAGGGTGTCTATGGTGATCTGAAGATCTTTCAATGCTGCCTGGTGTGAGGCTGAGAGTATCAAAATGTCATCCAGGTAGCATTGGACTCGCACCGGTATCATGCGTAGGTGCGCTCCCAATGCCGCCAGGACCTTCGTGAACACTCTGGGCACTGAAGACAGACCAAATTGAAGGGCCCTGTACTGGTAATGTCTCCCCCTGTGGCAGAATCTGAGGAACCTTCTGTATTCCAGTCTTATCGGGATGTGTAGGTAGGCCTCTGTGAGGTCTATGGATGACAGCAGATCCCCTCTTCGTATGCTGGCCAGTATGGACCTGAGGGACTGCATCTTGAATTTCCTGTACACTACGTAGTGATTTAACCGCTTGAGGTCGAGGATTGCCCTCCAATCCCCAGATGACTTTGGGACAAGGAAGAGGATGGAGTAGAACCCCTGTCCCTCCTGCTCTGGAGGAACCGGCTCTATGGCTCTTATCTCCTCCAGGTGCCCTATGGCCTGATCTAGGAGGTCCACCTTGGTCTTGTTGCGGGATAACGGACATCTTATGAAGTGATCTGGTGGAATGGAGTAGAATTCTATTGCTAGGCCCTGGGTCACTGTCTCCCTGACCCAGGCGTCCGTCGTGGTCGTCTGCCATGCTTCGCTGAACAATGCCAGACGGCCCCCGATGGGACTGTCCCAGGCGTCACTTGGAGCGCCTGTAGGGCCGGCCTCCCCCCTTTAAAGGGGCGTTTGGAAGGTTGGCCCCTACCAGAAGCTGGACGGTCCTGGCCGGGCTCCTGCCTGTATGAGAAGGTGCGCGGAGTTCTGGGCCCTTCCCAGGACCGTCCCCCTTGAAAGGGCTGCCTCCATTCCCCGCCCCCGTTCTGATGGGGTGCCTGTCTACGGAACTCCTGGGTTCCTCCGTCTGATCTTTTGGATGGGTGGGCTAACACCTTCCTTTTGTTTTTGTCCTCGATCACGTAAGGATCCAGGATCGCTCCGAAAAGCTTTGATCCTGAATACTTAGATGTGGCAAGCCACCACTTGGACTTAAGGTCCACCTTCCAGTTCCTGAGCCACACCAGCCTCCTGACTGCCACTGTCCCTGCGATGGACCTGGCCGAGTATCGTGAGGCGAACAAGGAGGAGTCAGCCATGAATTCTGCTGCCCTCCGCAGCTTGGTCAGTGTTTGTTGTATGCGTACCTGGTCCGGGGAAACACTTGCCTGGAGCTCCCACAGCCACCTGATCGCAGCCCTGGCGACTACTGAGTTAGTGGATGCAGCCCTGATGGCCCAGGCCGATGAGTGGTGGACCCTGCGGAGAGAGAGCTCTACCTTCTTATCCTCCACCCTCATTGACTCTGCCATGTCTCCTCGGATGGCTGAGGAAGAAAAGAGAGAGATTAGCGGTGCGTCCACCTGTGGCACCTCTATAAGTGATGCTAAGGGATTGCAAACATTAAACATCTTCTTTTCCATGCCATTTGGAGATGGAATGGCACCTAGGTTAGTCCACTGGGACCGTACCATTGACCTGAATACCTTGGTGCATGGTACCTGTATTACCTCTGACACCGGTGAGTGCATTAGCGGGTCCTTTGCGTCCTCCTCCTCTGAGGACGGTGGTCTGGTCTCCTTGGTTTTAGCTGGCAGATCTAGTACGGAACATATCTTAATCATGAGGGAGTGAAACAGATTGTGATCAAATAAACCTGAAACCGGAGCCACTTGTGGATCTGTGTCCTCATTTTCTGACAGCGGGGCTCCTTCATCGTCCCAGTCCTCTTGTTCCTCGTCTGCCACCTGTGAAGAAGTCTCAGATACGTCAGAGTCATGGAACACAACCTTGCCCCCACGGGGAGCCTGTCTCCTTGGTGTGTGTGCCCTCTGGGTAGAGGAATCCCTCCTGGGGGCCCTGAGGTGTTCCAGGGCCTCCTGTAAAAGGGAATGAAGCTGTGATGACCACTTACCAGACCTCTTTCTCTTCCTACCTCTGTGTCCAGCCTCCTCTTGGCTGGTTGTGGGCTCAGAATGATCTGGCGATGATGACACCGAGATAGGAGACACCTCCCCTTCTGTCTCCCCCCTGGGAGACCATTCCTGTTCAGCTGAACCCGAAGGCCCGAAGGGGATGGGTTCCTCCCTAAGGGACAGGGTCGCACTCTCCATCCTGCTGTCCCTGAGCCTCTGCGCCTTGGCAAACTCCTTCTCCAAGGCCTGGTGTCTCCTTATGGCCTGACGCTCAGCAGCTTTCGATGGCTCAGTCAGATGTTCTGTCTTGGCCTTCTTCTTGCCCCCCCTGTTTCCTCCGTTCTGCGTTTAGGTGACGACGGAGGGGGCGCTGAGCCTTGGGCCAAAGTGCCATCCGCCATCGCCATCTCTAACTAGCACCCTTTCCGGGTATCTGGCTGGCACAGCTGTTGCCGGCAGCGCTGAAGGGAGTATATCCCTAACCTGCCTGGCCAAAGTAGTTAGCGGCCACGTGGGTCCTTAGCCAGAGGAATTTGATCCCTATGCCCGTCCCCGCCGCCTTAGTTCCACTGGGAGGTCTCTTCCGGCTCCAGCCATGCTGAAATCCAAATACACCAAGACACGCACCTCCGAAGGGACACTCTCCCTTTAAAGACCCAGCCTCGAAGCTCACTGCTCTAAGCAGGCCGGAATTCTAACAATCTCTGCCTTACCGGCAGCAATTTCTTTCCCCTGGGCCGGAAAAAAACCCCAGCAGGGAGAACAAAGGAGGTTGGCACGCCTTCTCTTCAAGAGAGCTTTCGCGCCAGAGCGAAAACGCCAATCAGAAACTTAGAACAGTCAAGAAACACCCCTTTTCAAGATGGCGATTCGTGCCAGGAGCCGGGACCTCCCCTTTTCCAAAATGGCCGCCGTGCCAAATTTTCGGTCGGAGCTCTGTGCTCCCGACCACGTGGTGCCTATCGGCCACAGGCCCTGATCTACCCCTCCGGTCTACCGGCGGTCCCCGCCGGCGTCCACCCTCTCAGCAGCCCGGCGGCCTCCTCCCCGCTCCTCCTATGCCCCACTTGCATTTGTAGTAGCGGTCCTCCGCTATCTCTGCGTCGACTGTGCGAAGTCTGCTGATCTCTTCCTTCGACGTCTGTACTCCTGCGGGGTCTCGGAACGCTGTTCGGCAGCCAGCTGGGAGTCCAGGGACGTTTCCCCCTTCCTCTCCCGCTGTCCCAGGCCCTAGGCCCGGGGCGGCCTCGCCGTCGCGCTCCCGACGCGTGGAGGAGGAAGGTCGACCAAAAACCGTCCCGGAGGTAAAATCAAAAAACTTTCACTAAATTTCATCTTTAACTCTAACAAGATACTAAACAATGAACAAAAAAACTCTTTACCAGCCTTTAAACCGAAAAATTACTCTTTTTTGCGGAACTATCGCGAAGAGCTGTTCTTGGGCTTCAGACTAGGTAAAAACTGGGGCATCCGGCCGGAGGCGGGGCTAAATTTCGGACCTAGTCTCTTATTGGGCGGTAGGCTGACATAACCCATTGGTGGATTCGGAATCCACCCATGCTGGAGAATCACTCTCTATCCTTCCTTGCTCTGGAAAGCACACCAACATCACAAAAAAATTCCATCAAGGTATGTTTCATTTAAATATATATATATTAATCTATTTCCTTATTTCCTTAAAACGTTTCCTTCCTTCCTCAAAACAGCAAAGTGACTATCAGTCCAAGAATGGGACGGCTACTTGACAGACTCATCTAAACACCCTTCTTTCTGGCTTACTCTCTCCAGGTCAACTATCATGATCTCCAGGAAACTAGTTTCTTTTCTGAGAGCCAGAAGTTCATTGTATCCACATTCCCTCTCCAGATTTCTGCCCCTTCCCATCAGCAGATGTGATTATATTCCATGCAGTATAGAGGATAGCTCCCATGCCTATGTAGTTCCTGTAATTCAATCACAGGAAAACTTTATTTAGAGTAAAATCGACAAGGCTATAAGAGAGTAATTGCTTAAGGGCAGAACCAGAAGCCCAATTGCTTTGGTCTGTTAATAACAGACTGTTTAGTTTCTTGCACTAGTCAACATCCTTTTTTCTAACAAACTTTCCAAATTAGGTTGTAGTTATGCCATCAGCAAATTGATTCCCCACCCACCCATCTTGCCACCGGTGATTATAAATGGTTGATTATGCTCCTACAGTGTTATTTGCAGGTCATTCACAATGGTCTTCTTTGTAACCATTACCTTCTGACTCCTGACCCTTTAAGAAATCTTACTGACTCTTCTGCAGCTAGTTTATTTGGGGGAAACAGTCTTTCACTCTCAGTTTTGAATTTTAATATTGAACTAAAATTGTAAAGAATCTGGGGGAAAGCCAATAAACTCCTCAAATTTTCTATTACCAGTCCACCATCCCAAAGTCATCCTCACAACTTTGCAATGATGTTTGATGGCCACATGAGCCAACTAATACAAGCTGGATTGTGTCAACTACAGTTTTATGTCTATATGGAAAAGAAAATATAGATAGATATAAAACTATGACACACTCAATGTTTCATTAAAATTTGAAATTATTTGTTCTAGCACTATGATTTTCACAGGTAAAATGTATAAATATGATAGTATACAAATCTGACAGGTAAGAAAACAAAACACTCAACTTTATTAACTGTAGTGGTTTGCAAAACCAACGAAGTCATGACTTTTTCTTAAAATGGAGGTATGGATTAGTATGCAGAATAAAGGACCTCTGTTGCTTGTTAATGTTATTAGCTTATCAGTATGCATCACAACTGATTAATGACCCAATCCCTACCCCTAAATAAAGAGCTGGAAAGATAGATATATTTCTCAATCACCGGGTATCCAAAAATAAATCTACATGGAGCCTCTATATGGCTCTACATGGGGGTACTCTTGAAAAGTATCTGAAAGCTTCAGCTGGTACAGAATGAGGCCACATAGGCAATTCTGGCTGCCAAAAGAATGGTGCATATGACACCTCAGCTGCACTCGATACTAGTCTGCTTCCAGGTCCAGTTCAAGGTGTTAATTATGACCTTTAAGGCTGTACATGGCATGGGGCCAGGTTACCTACAGAACCCTCTTCATACCTTTACATTAGCCCTTCCCACTTGATCAGGCAAGGAACATATGTTGAAGACCATGGTCAGCTAAAGAATTCTGACTGGTGGAGTGTAGGAAGAGAGCCTTCTCTGCCATTGCCCCTGCCCTATGGAAGATTCCTCTCTCCCAGATGTGAAACAGACCCTCAGTGGCCTTCTGGAAAGGTGTAAAAACATGGCTCAGTTGCCTTGTGTCAGGTGAAGAGAAGAGCACCCAGCCATGGGCCTGGCTACTGCCTTGAAAATCCTCCCCCCACCATCTTTTAACTATTTCTTTTAACATTGCTTGCCTCTTTGAAAGTTTATATAGTGTTTTTTATGTTTTTCCTATTTTATTGCATAGAGTCCATCTGTGAGGGAGATGAGTGGCTTTAAATTTTGATAGATAATAAATAAATCTTGATTCCAATGAAGTTCAGGGTAGTTTGCTGGCTTCAGTATAAGATAATGTTTTAACGCTCATTGTGTTTTATGAATTTCTGACTTTTACCAGAGATGAAAGGATGGGAACGACAAACAAATTTCTTCTAGGACCTGAAAACTTTAGATTTTTGCCCTTGAAAATGTGTGGGAAACTGGGGTAATATTTATGTCACTATTATCAAGCCATCTCTATTTTATTCATCATCAGACCAATTTTTCATTGCCTATGCCACAATTATATATGGTTTAATATTTAATTTGGGTGATTTACAGATTTGGACATTTCTCCAGTAATAGGAGAATGTTCCTCCACTGCTGGAGAAATGTTGCAGATTTCATTAGGCTCATTTTTCTGCTGGAAATATTATTAGTCCTCCTTGCATACTTTAAAGCTCATCTCCCCAAAGAAGTTAGCTACTCAAATTGCCCATCCTTTAGGCAGATGCAGCCTACTCAATCACTGGAAAGGATTGGCACTGTATGTAAATCATAATATTACCACAATATATCAAAGCAAATTTTATCTCATCTGAAAAAGTATATGGTTTAGTAAATGAATTGTGCAGAAACAGCTAATTTGTCTACTATTCGTTGCAAAAAAGCTGCAGAGGAAGGAAATTGCCAGGGGAAATTATATACACAACTTTTTGGCAGGACATTAAGATTGCTACTGTAGCGTTACCTCCTCAGAGGCCGCCAAAAACCAGGCTCTCCCAGCCCCAGTCCCCTTTGTCAAGCCCTGCAGTAGTGTTCTCTAGGGGTTGATAAGATGTCTCTTTCAGCTGGAGCTCAGGCAGAATTTGAGGGTAGCAGGCTCTTGTCGTCAAGGAGGGGCTTCCAGGAATGAAAATAACCAGTCACGATAGTCAATGCTATGATGATATCCAACAGCCCAAGGCCATTGTAGCAGCCGGAATAAAAGATTCCTCAGCGATCGTTCAGAGTCAAGTGGGATGGAAGAAAACCCCAGCTCCAGACGGTAGTAGAAACAACAACCGTTAGTGTGCTGTAGTAATAGCTCATCCCCCAGGGCAACTCCCCCACAATGTCCAAAACCTGTACCAGCAGCAATAGTCATAGTCCAAATAGCCTCCAGGCTTCACAGCAACATTAGCCACCACCAGTCTCTCCTCTCCTTCTGTTGCTTCTTCCTCAGTCAGGCTTCAGCATCAAAGCCTTCCCCCCACCTTATCTTTATTGTTAAAATCTGAGGCTAGGAGCCTCAGCCAACTCCTTTCCACACACTCCCTCTTGCCTCCATTTGAGATATCCTCCTTACGAAGGAAGCAATAAAACTCCACTCTCTCCCTCTCTTCCATTTGAGATACCCTCCTTATGAAGGAAAGCAATAAAACTCCACCTCCCCTCTCTCTAGCCTCTGTTTAAAATATCCTCGTTATGAAGAAAAGCAAATAAGACTTTCAGTCCCTTTACCTTCACCTGGCAAACTGCAACAGCCACCCCATCCCTTCTCTTTCCTTCCCTTTTTCTATCCTTTCATGCTGGCCATACCCAAAACCAGCAGCAGCTGTGTCAATCTCTCCCTTCCCAACTGAGCTCCTGCAAACACTCTCAGACAGCCCCACTACACACTCCCCCCACCTAACAGTTTCTTTGGTCCCCCAAAGAATAGGGAACTTTTCTGCTCGGCATCTATATTATCAGGGGCGGGTGTCACTCTTTCTCTACACTGTGCCCTAGGGCATCATATGTTAGCCTCTTCACCGGGCATATCACCCACCTCGGTCTCTGCACTTTAGGCTCAACAGTATCATGGGTGCCATCCTCTGGTGACCCCCTACCCCCGGAGGTACCCAGGACTGGCAACTCCGCCTCTGACACTGGCGATTACCGACCCTGTGAAGTAGCCTGATCTGCCTCCAACAATTCCCCTGGCTCTACAATGTCTGGGGGCAACAATCCATCCTGTTCTGACCATTCCCCAGACTGATCCCTGGCCTCAACTCTCTGGGGGATCCCCTCCTGTTCTCAAGCTCTAGGCACGAATTCCAAATCATCAGGCCCTGGCTCTTCTAACTCCACCTCACCACCCACAGCCTGGGGTACACTCCCCATATCCCCTGATAACCATAACCAACCTATGTCCTCCTCTTCTTCTTCAGAATCTTCTGCTTCCTTTTCTATAGACGAGATGGGTTTTGCCCTGGTTCCCACTACCCTTCCCAGTACACAGGGCTCATCTATGGGAACTGGCTAAGTAGCTTGTACTGCCTCGTGCAAGGGCAATAGATGGTTCTGGTGCCATGCTTTCAAAGGTCCTGTGCCTCCCTCCTGTTGTATTCGGTATACTGGCAGCCCCGGTAGTTTTTCGCTAACCACATACAACTGAGAGCCCCACTGATTGGCCAATTTGTGCCTCCCAGCAGGGCCCAAATTTCTAAACAGCACTTGGTCCCCCATCTGTAAATCCTGGACCCTTACTCTCAGATTGTAACTTCTCTTGTTCCACTGCTCCCAGACATCTGCGGCCTCTGCGGCTTTTTCATAAGCCCCCTTTAAGCTCCTCCTCAACCTGTCCACATAATTATAGTGAGACTTAAAAGAGGTCTCATCCATTGAGGTACCAAAATCCAGGTCCACTGGCAGGCGGGCTTCCCTGCCAAACATTAGCTGGCACGGGGAATACCCGGTGACATCACTCCTTGTGCTGTTATAGGCGTGCACGACGGTGGAGATATGTTGGGTCCAATGCTGTTTCTGCACTTTGGTGAGGGTTCCCAACATGTCCAAGAGAGTGCGGTTAAATCTCTCGGGCTGCAAATCACCTTGCGGGTGGTATGGGGTGTGCAGGACTTCTGAATATCCAACAAGCCCAGCAATTGCTTGACCAGCCTACTTTCAAAATCCCTCCCTTGGTCAGAATGTATGCGCTGAGGTAGCCCGTAGTGTACAAAAAATTTCTCCACTAATACTTTGGCCACCGTAACAGTGTGCTGGTTTTTCGCGCTGGGCATAATGGGTAAAGTGATCGGTCATGACCAACACATTTCCTTGTCCACTGGCATCCAGTTCTAAGGAAAGGAAATCAATGCAGACCAAGTCCAAGGGCCCATGACTCTGTAAATGGCCCATTGGCGCAGTTCTAGATGGCAGAGTTTTTCTCTGAATACAACGCAGACAAGATCTACAATAGTCCCCGACTTCCTTCTTCATGCCGGGCCAGTAGAACTGATCCACTACTAAATTAAAAGTCTTTTCTGGCCCCTATACAATAACCCCCAATCAGATTTTGGGACAGAAGCCAAATTTCCCCCCACTTGGGCAGCCCCTACTTCCGCTACCCCTGTAGATAGGGAAATGCACTTCTCTTTCTTCTGGCCTAGTGGTTTGGTCAAAGGTATACCCCATACAGTAGGGAAAATCACCCCCACTCTGGCATCTTCTGTCAGTTGCAAACTTTGAACCTAAAAGCACTCTGGGATGCTCTCCTTCCATTCCAGCTGTACATAAAAATGGGGAGAATCCTTATCCACCCTCATATCTATCACATATACCCTCTGGTCTGGGACAAAACCCCTTAATGTCTGTAAAATTCACTCCTCTGACCAGACATCACCAGGGACCTTAATTACTATGCTGGTCCTCACTTCACTATTCTGCTCATCACACCACCTGGTGGCCGCATTAGAGTCCATATTGTTCTCCTGGCTCATATCCCTACACAAGACTAACACTTTCTTACTAAGGGGAGGGGCCAGGCAGGAAATCCCAGATGAGCCCCCACATATAGCATTACCTCCTCAGAGGCCACCAAAAACCATGCCCTCCCAGCCCAGCCCCCTTTGTCAAGCCCTGCAGTAGTGTTCTTTAGGGGTTGATAAGATGTCTCTTCCAGCCGGAGCTCATGCAGAATTTGTAGGTAGCAGGCTCTTGTCGTCAAGGAGGGGCTTCCAGTCATAATAGTCAATGCTATGATGATATCCAACAGCCCAAGGCTGTTGTAGCAGCCAGAATATAAGATTCCTCAGAGATCGTTCAGAGTCAAGTGGGATGGAAGAAAACCCGGCTCCAGATGGTAGTAGAAACTCCATTCTCTCCCTCTCCTCCGTTTGAGATACCTCCTTATGAAGGAAAGAAATAAAACTCCACCTCTCCTCTCTCTAGCCTCTGTTTAAAATATCCTCGTTATGAAGAAAAGCAAATAAAACTTTCAATCCCTTTACCTTCACCTGAGGAACTGCAACAGCCACCCTGTCCCTTCTCTTTCCTTCCCTTTTTCTATCCTTCCACACCGGCCACACCCAAAGCCAGCAGCAGCTGTGTCAATCTCTCCCTTCCCAACTGAGCTCCTGCAAACATTCTCAGACAGCCCCACTACACTACATTAGGGAAAGTGGGAATATAGTTTGTGATGGTTGCTAACGCAAATTTGGGAGCTGATAGCTTTGTGAAAATACTTCAATCTTGAAAATTTCTTTCACAAATGGCTATGACATAGTCCTTTCCCTAGCACTATTGCTTGTCTTGTGATATAAATGTGTATGCCACAATTAACATGAAGTACATCTCTTTTAAAACTGAGCAACAAAACCAAGCGCTAATATAAAACATAGGCGTATATTTTTCTTATACAATAGCTATACCTTATTTTCTCGGCTACTTCCCGGCTTGCTGGGATCTGGGCCTCGGAAGCGGCCAGGTGGCGGGGAAGAGGGCGATGCCCGCATGTGCGTCGGAGGCCAGCCGGACAGGCCGGGATGGGAGAAGCGGCACCTTCCGAGCGGGAGCTGGTGCTCCGGCCGCACCCCTTTCGTGTGTGACGAGTCGGGGAAGGGTTTGGCAGTGAAGGGCTGTGCAGCATGAAAAGGGGCTCCCACGATCCTGCTGCTGCGATGGCACTCGGGAGGCTGGAGGGGTGGGCAGGTCCTGGGGGGCAGCTGGGAGAGGACAAGAGGTGCCGGGATGAGGATGGGGGGCTCCAGACTACCATCCCCAGCAGCCATAAAAACACTGTGAAAGAGTAGGGAAAGCTGGGAGTTGCAGTTCATCACCATTTGGGAAAAAATTCTTCCTTCCATCCATCTCCTTCCCTTCCCCTTCAATCTCTCCTTCCTTCCTTCCTTCTGAGCTGAGCTGGGATACCGAGCTGATCCCCGTGCCTTCTAGTTGCCCGGCCGTGCTCCACCCCCAGCAGCCCTAAAAAGCACTGTGGGAGAGTGGGGAAATCTGGGAGTTGCAGTTCATCACCATCTGGAAAAAAATCCTTCCTTCCTTCCTTCCTTCCTTCCTTCCTTCCTTCTCCAAAGTGGGAGGTGAAGGGGGCATGTGGGTGGGAGGGGGTCGACCAGAAGGGAACCGGGTCTGATAAGGGTGAAAGTTGAGTGAGGTTTTCCCCCTCACCCCTCTCTCTGCCTCCCTTTGTGCAGCGGCATCTCTGGCTGCTGCCTTCCCAGTCACCGAGAAAGGGGAAAAAAAGCTGTGAGCGAGTTCCCCTTTCTGCCTCGTTGCTGAAAGCTTTTTTTTTAAATGACCACTCGTTCAGAACTCCTCGGGGCTTGTTTGCACGAGCTTGTGGCAGATCATTAAATAAAGGGGTGGGGGAGCCAAACCGTCCAAGGTGTTTGCACCCTGAACGTGTGGACGCTGCTTTCATGACTTGCCACTACCACCCCCTCTCTTCCCGCGCTGCTCGGGCAATGCGCTGCTGCTGCTGCTGCTGGCTGAGCTTTGCTGGGATGCTGAGCCGATCCCCACGCCTTCTGGTTGCCCGGCCATTCTCCGCCCCCAGCAGCCCTAAAAAGCACTGTGGGAGAGTGGGGAATGCTGGGAGTTGCAGTTCATCACCATCTGGAAAAAATCCATCCTTCCTTCCTTCCTTCCATCCATCCATCCATCTCCTTCCTTTCCCCTTCAATCTCTCTCTCCTTCCTTCCTTCCTTCCTTCCTTCCTTCCTTCCTTCCTTCCTTCCTTCCTTCATTTCCCCTTCAATCTTCCTTCTCCATCTTCTTGCTTTTATTTATTTATTTATTTATTTATTTATTTATTTATTTATTTATTTATTTATTTATTTATTAGACTTATAAGCCGCTCTTCTCCAGGGGACCCAGAGCGGCTTACAACATAGATAAATAACAATCGCTTTCCCCTTCAATCTTCTTTCCTTCCTTCTCCATCTCCTTCCTTCCCCCTTCAATCTCCCTCCTTCTCCATCTCCTTCCTTTCCCCTTCAGTCTTCCTTCCTTCCATCTCCAACTCCATCCCTTCCCCTTCAATCTCCCTCCTTCCTTCCTTCCTTCCTTCCTTCCTTCCTTCCTTCCTTCCTTCCTTCCTTCCTTCCCCTTCAATCTCCTTCCTTCTTCATCTCCTTCCTTTCCCCTTCAACCTTCCTTCCTTCCTTCCATCTCCATCTCCATCTCCATCCCTTTCCCTTCAATCTCTCTCTCTCCTTCCTTCCTTCCTTCCTTCCCTCCTTCCTTCCCCCTTCAATCTCCTTCCTTCTCCATCTCCTTCCTTTCCCCTTCAATCTTCCTTCCTTCCTTCCTTCCTTCCTTCCTTTCCTCTTCAATCTCCTTCCTTCTCCATCTCCTTCCTTTCCCCTTCAATCTTCCTTCCTTCCTTCCTTCTTCCTTCAGTCTCTTTCCTTCTCCATCTCCGTCCTTTCCCCTTCAATCTTCCTTCCTTCCTTCCATCTCCATCTCCATCCCTTCCCCTTCAATCTTTCTCCTTCCTTCCTTCCTTTCCCCTTCAATCTCCTTCCTTCTCCATCTCCTTCCTTTCCCCTTCAATCTTCCTTCCTTCCTTCCTTTCCCCTTCAATCTCCTTCCTTCTCCATCTCCTTCCTTTCCCCTTCAATCTTCCTTCCTTCCTTCCTTCCTTCCTTCCTTCCTTCCTTCTCCATCACTTCCACTTCAATCTCTTTCTCCTTTCTTCCTTCCTTCCTTTCCCCTTCAATCTTCTTCCTTTCCCCTTCAATCTTCCTTCCTTCCTTCCCCTTCCCTCCCTCCCAACATTTTTGAGCAAGGAAGAGTAAGCTTCTCCAGTGAGCACTGCTATATTGTTTTTGTAATTCATCACTATGCTTTAAAATTATGTTCAATTCGTAACAATGAAAATACACCCTGCATATCAGATATTTACACTGCGATTCCAAGCAGTAGCAAAATTACAGTTATGATGTAGCAATGAAAATAATTTTATGGTTGGGGGTCACCACAACATGTGGAACTGTATTAAGGGGTCGCGGCATTAGAAAGGTTGAGAACCACTGCTTTAGTGGATCGCCTGTTTCCTTGACCTTTTTTTTATGTTGAAAGAAACTTTTTTTTTATTATTATCTCTGGCTTTTGTTGCAAGTCTTTCTTCATTCTGAGCCTTTGATTTTCTGACTTCATCTTTGCAGATTCTGGCTATTTGTTGATATTCTGCCTTAGTTATGTGTCCCTCTTTCCATTTTTTTGTACTTATCCTTTTTGTCTTTAAGGTTTATCAAAGTGATCTTTGTGCAACCATGCTGGTTTCTTCTTGGATTTCTTCTTTTTCTTTTTCAGTGGTATTGTGTTGGACTTCTTGAGTTGTTTTCCCCTTTTGGATTTTTATCCATGGAATTTTTCATAGACTCTCTCTGAGTTTGTTAAAATCAACTCTTTTAAAGTTTAAGACACTGGTTGGATTATATTCTATTGCTCGTGTTTGCATTATATTGAATTCCAGTATGATGTGGTCATTCTCGCCCAAAGTTCCAGCAACTTCAACTCTATCACTTCTTTTCAGTCAGTAAGAATTAGGTCCAGTATAGCTTTTCCTCCAATTCCCTTCTCTACCTTTTGGATGACAAAATTGTCAGCTAAGTTGGTTAGGAATCTGTTTGATCTCCCCCTTTTTGCAGAGTTTGTCTCCCAGTTGATATCAGGGTAGTTAAAGTCTCTCATTACTACTGTGGTATGTTTCCTACACACATTTGTTAATTGATTAGAAAAGAGTTCATTTATTTCTTCTGCTTGATTGGATGGCTTGTGTTATACGCCTATAGCAGGGTCATTCTTTTTTCCTTTTATAGTAACCCATATGGATTCTAGGAGGTTTTCTTCCTTGGTTTTGTGTATTTCTATAGAGATGTAGTGATCTTTTATATATAATGCAACTCCACCTCCTCTTTTGTTAGATTTGGGTTTTTTTGAATAGTTTGTATCCTTCCATCAGTACATTCCGGTCATGAGTTTCATCCCACCAAGTTTCAGAAATGGCAACTATATCATATCTGCATTCATGTACTAATACTTCATGTTCACCCTGCTTGTTCCCTAAACTTTGAGCATTAGTGTATAGGCATTTGAATCCTTTATGGGTTTGGGATATGTTTCTTATATCTCTTATTTTGTAACTGGGATTTCCATCCTTCCCATCATTCTCTACTTCATTATGTTTTTCTTTTATATTTCTTCTTTCTCTTTACTCCCTACCTCCTTATGTGATTGGTTATATAGTCATTTTTGCTTGGAATTAGGTTCTAAAGGTCATGAAAATTGGCCCTGCTTTCCCCTCAATTTTAGTTTAAAGCCCTTTTGATAAGACAAGCCAGTTCTTTTTGGACTATATTCTTTCTAGTTCTTGTGAGGTGCAGTCCATCCCTTGGCAGTAGCCCTTCATGTAGGTAAGTGCAGAGCATGGTTTAGGAAGATAAAGTTCTGTTGATAACACCAATTTTTAAGCCAGTAGTTTGTTTCTAAAATCCTTTGCTCCCTCATTGGATGTTGGAAGTATAGATGAAAACACCACTTGTGCTCCTAATTCTTTAACTTTCTTCCCTAGCTGTTCATAATGTCTTGTTATTGTTTTCAGATTCATTGTTGCATCATTGATCCCTAGGTGTAGAAGAAGAAAGAGGTAGTAATCTGTGGGGTTGATTATTTTAGTAAGGTACTCAGTTACATCTTTGATTTTTGCTTCAGGGAGACAATACATCTCCCTTAGATTGATTGCCTGGTCTGCAGACTATAGTTTCTGTTCCCCTAAGAACTGAATCTGCTATCATCAATATTCACCCTTTTTTTTCTTAGGGAAGTCTGGGATATTTTTTTTCCTGTTGCAGGAATGCTGGATTGTGCCTCTTTTTTATAAACTATTGATGAATGCTCTTTTGTGGGTGTCTGCATATTGTCTTCCAAGGGGAGGCTATGAAAGTGATTGTTCAGTTTCAGAGGGGCTTCATTGGGGTGAGCTAGGTTAGATAGCAGAGACTTTGCTCTGGGTTGTTTTCTTCTAAAAGTGACATGATTTCTTTGATCTTTCTCTTTAGGTACATACCGTACATAGGCTCATTTTGTATGGAAGATGTTTGTTCCCTATTGTGTTCAATTTGAGTGTATTGATAATATGTTACCAGACACTGAAGTAAGGATGAAGATGATGTTTGTCTTTTTGACATGTGCTTCTGGTCACTGATTGGGCATATACAGGATACTGCTTTACTTTCTAAACAAGAATGAATTTTGGGGGGGGGGAATGATGCTCTGTTTGTAAGACAACCAAATAAGATGAGCTGAGCAAATTCATACTGGTTTTCAAATCATGACAACTTCAGAAACATACCCTGTTCAAATGTGAGCTTGCTGCTCTACAATCACTAAAGATATTGTGTATAAGGGTGTCAAAAATAAAGCTAGATATGACTATCTACTTTCCCTTGCCTATTAACCTGGCATCAATTCCAATATATTTCTGAGCAAATCAGAATTCCTCCTATCTTTTCTTTGCACAAAATTATGTCACCTGTCTATATAAGCTGAAGGCAACTGATACTTTATGATATGAATAGGGAAGAAGAAGAAGAAGAAGAAGAAGAAGAAGAAGAAGAAGAAGAAGAAGAAGAAGAAGAAGAAGAAGAAGAAGAAGAAGAAGAAGAAGAAGAAGAAGAAGAAGAAGAAGAAGAAGAAGAAGAAGAAGAAGAAGAAGATTTCCTTCCTTTGTTATTTCCTGTTTAATACGGTAGATGTGATGTTTTTAGCTTCTGAAATGCTGCCAGTTGGCCTTCAGAGGTGTTGAGTCAAAAGGACCAGCTGGGCCGCAGGGCAAAGAGTGAAATCAACACAGATCACAGCTAATTGCAAAATGCAAGCCTTCTCCCAATTGTCCTGATAAATTATTGATGCAAGAAGACATTTATTTGTAGGGTACCATGTGAGATGAGAGCTCCAGGCCTAAGAAGGTCTATATTAAAAGGTCTTATCTAATCCTTTTTTGGGGGAGGGGTGTAATTAGGGAATTAACTCTGGTTAGGGAAGAAGCAGAGCAGCAAAATCCTTCTATAGAATGTCCTACCTATGAATATCCCAGATGGAAGAGATTCCGAAAAGCACATCTGCAACTTTCCTGGAGGCTGTCAGTTTCTTAAGTGTTATTGACAAGAGGGATCCCTTTGATGCCATTAGCTGTGCACATCATTGATTTTCTTTCTTTTTTTTTAACAAGGAAATCATTACAGTTTATACAATCTGAATACTCAAAAGTCTTTAACTCTTTCCAATTTCTATTTCTGCAGTCAGTATTGTTCACTTAGCTTTCAGGACACTCACCTCCCTCCTGAATGATTTTCTGCTCTGAGCTGATCCCTAATAGCAATAAATATTAACACGAGCAAGACAGTCACTGCAATAACTTTATACTGGCCTTGCACGAAGTAGAGGGGAGTTGGGCTGCCTCTAAATCAGACAACTCAACCCTTTTGTCTGCATAGACATTAGCAGTTTAGGAACTTCACTTCACTGTATAGTTCTGTAAGGCCCAAAGCAGTTACTGGTTCTTTACTGCTAATGCATTTGAGTATGTTGCCCAAAAGGCAGCTTGTAGTTACTTTAAAACAGCTACTGCTTTTGGATCCTATCTCCAAATACTTTGGAATACTACTCATCTAGCTCCACTGAAGAACTTCACCAAATTATCTCAACTATCCAGGAGATAAAACATAGAATAACAGGGTTAGAAGGAATCTTGGTGGTCTTCTAGTTCAATCTCCTGCTCAAACAGGAGACCTTATACTATTCCTTTGTGTATCAGAATATAACAAAGTTGGAAGGGGGGTGTAGGTCATCTAGTCCAACCCCCCCCACCCAAGCAGGAGACCCTGCACCATTTCTGACATATGGCAGTCCAGTCTCTTCTTGAAAGCTTCCAGTGATGAAACTCCTACAACATTTGAAGTCAAACTGTTCCTGGCTGATTGTTCTCACTGTCAGAAGAGGTCTCCTTATTTCAAGGTTGAATCTCTCCTTGAACAGTTTCCATCCATTCCTTGTCTGGCCTTTGGAAAAGAGCTGATCCCCTCCTCTCTATGACAGCCCCTCAAATATTGGAAGACTGTTATCATGTCTCCCCTGATCCTTCTCTTCATTAGACTAGACTAGCCATGCCCAGTTTCTGTAGCAGTTCTTCATATGTTTTAGCCTCCAGTCCCCTAATCATCTTTGTTGCTCTTCTCTGCACTTTTTCTTGAGTCTCAACATCTTTTTTATAGTGTGTAGACCAAAATTGGTTACAGTATTGTAGATGTGGTCTTACTAAGGCTTTATAGAGTGGTATTAGTACCTCACATGATCTTGATTGAATCCCTCTGTTAATGCAATTTAGGATTGCATTGGCTTTTTTTGCTGCCACAGCACACTGTTGGCTCATATTTAATTGATTGTCCACTAAGACTCCAAGATCCTTCTCACAGTTACTGATATTAAGCTTGGTTTCACCCAATCTATATCTGTACTTTTGGTTTTTCTTGCCTAAGTGTAGGACTTTAGAATGGAATAGAATAGAATAGAATAGAATAGAATAGAATAGAATAGAATAGAATAGAATAGAATAGAATAGAATAGAATAGAATAGAATAGAATAGAATAGAATAGAATAGAATAGAATAGAATCTGGAAGGGACCTTGGAGGTCTTCTAGTCCAGTCCCCTGCTCAAGCAGGAGAACCTATACCATCGCAGAACAGTGACTGTCTAGTCTCTTCTTAAAAATCTCCAATGATGGAGCCCCCATGATTTCTGGAGGCAAGCTGTTCCACTGGTTAATTGTCCTCACTGTCAGGAAGTTTCTCCTTAATTCCAGGTTGCTTCTCTCTTTGATCAGTTTCCAACCATTGTTTCTCATCCTTCACTCTGGTACTTTGGAGAATAGTTTGACCCCCTCTTCTTTGTAGTAACCCCTCAAATACTGGAATACTGCTATCGTGTCTCCCCTATTTCTTCTTTTCATTAGACTAGCCAAACCCAAGTCCCGCAGCCATTCTTGGTATGTTTCAGTCTCCAGGCCTTTGATCATCTTAGTTGCTTTTCTCTGAATTTTTTTCCAAATTCACAACATCTTTTTTGTGATATGGTAACCAAAATTGGCTGCAGTATTCCAGGTGTGGTCTTACTAAGGTTTTATAAAGCAGTACTAATACTTTGCATGATGTTGATTCTATGCCTCTGTTTATACAAACCAGGATTTTATTAGCTTTTTTGGTTGCTGCTGCACAATGCTGGCTCATAGTCAAGTGACTGTCCACTAGGACTCCAAGGTCCCTCTCATAGTTGCTGTTTTTAAGCCAATCTCGCCCAATCTGTACTTGTACCTTTCATTTTTCCTGCCAACATGTAAAACTTTGCTTTTCTCCACAATGAAACTCATTTTGTTGGATAGGGCCCATTGTTCAAGTTTGTCAGTTTGTCAATTCTGGACAAATGATTGCTAATCTCTTCTTGAAAATCTCCAGTGAAAACTCATTCTGGGCTGTAAATTGCCAGAATCAGGTCAAGTCTCTGATATGCCCAACATGCTTCCATATTGAGCAAGAACTGTGTTCCTTGGCAATGATTTTAGATTATCTTTATACTCAGTTAGGAGGAAGCTAAATTTTGAATTGGTGACATCACCACAAATGGACCTTTCCAGAAGGTTTTGGTATTCTAAACAAACTTTGCAAATAGTCACAATTTGTGTATGTCATTATATACTTCATTCAAAAAGAAGTCAGATAAGGTAGAAAAATATGTAGAAATATAAACAGTCTGAACATAGTGGTTGGCATCTGGTGTTTTTTGCTTATTCATTATTTTGTTTTTTTACCTTATCTGTTTTTTGGCTTTTGTTTTTTGAATTGTACTATATTTGGGGGGGGTGTAGACTGTGAGCCCCTCAGAGTCATTTGGAGTCACAAGCATCTAAATTGAACAAATTAAATGGAATTCCCCAGCCTAGATTAATCCTAAACATTCACTAAAAATCTGCTTAGACTAACTTCAGTGCTTAAGATGCCATAGTCTGATAGGTACCCAAGATTACCTTGCTCATCCCTGGTGGTGATGGAAAGTTCTTGTAAATAAAGCAATGGCCATCACAGAATGCTTACTTAATGCTGCCATTGCAGCTCCCAAATTAGAAGAGATTTCTCAATTCCCAGGTGAGCCCTACTTAAATTAATCTACGTTGGGCTCATCTCCCCTCAACTCTGACTCTTCTTAATGAAAATTGACACACAACAACCTTTCATTCTGAAACATCTCTAGGGACTGTCCACTCTGTTTATTTCAGTCAGGACTTGATTGCAAAGAAAGCGCTTCCCGCTGCCAGAAGTATTAGCTCCTGTGCTAGGCAGTTTTTCCTGCAGTCTTCTCTTCGTTCCTGTGCTCAGGAGGCGCAACAAGAAAATAAAACTAGACAAAAGTGCTGCCTCATTGTTTGTCTTACAACTTTAAGGAGCTCCAGTTTCAGGCTAGCAAATTACCTGAACTTACAACATTGTGGTTGTATGCTCTTTGTGTGTATGTGGCAGGGCTGGTGGTGGTAAAAGGGAGATGAAAAGGACTAGCTAACAAGTACCTCTGATCATGTTTCTTTTACAGGGAGGGTCAGAGATTTTGGGGTTTCTTATTTGTCTAGAACTATAAGAAGCAGTTCACTGAATCTGAGAATTTTTTTTAACATTTGCACTAGCTTTTTAATGCATTTTGGCACTTATTTATTTATGCTCATATGCTGCTTCACTCTTGACTAACTCTAAGCAGCTTATCTTCCCAACAACAGTTAACAAAGCCAAGTCAATGTTAACCAATAGTCTTACTGAAGGAGGGAACTCAGTCATATTGGTCTGCCAAAGACTTGGAAGAGCCAAGTTTTAATGTCTTTCTTGAATCTTAATAGGGTAGTGACAGCCTAAGTATGAGAGGAATGCCATTCGAAAGCAGGGACGGCAGACAAAGCACAGAACCATCCTTGTAGACAAATTGTGGATTTAAAGAACTGCCCTCTGCCAGAACAGGGATTCAAAGGGAATCCTTCATCCTAAATCTAACTGGATAATTCGTTTTTCTCGCCATGCACATGTATACATAACCCGAACTAGACTGTTTCTCTGTGTCATACAATATATGTGGGTATATGCATAACTCTGTATTTTATTTATTTATTTTTGTCATCTTTATGTAGTGTATATCGGAGGTGGTGACCCTCTGAGAGCTGTATGCAACGAAATTTCATTTTAATGTATGCTGATTAGTGTACATTCAAAGTGACAGTAAAGTTATTTATATTCTATTATTCTATTCTATGAGCAGCAATCGCTGGTGAAAAGCAGGCCCCAAGATACCCAGCTGCAAGCATATATCTCCAAAGATAGGCAAAATTGCAAGAAAAACATGGATTATTATACACAGGTTTTGCAAAAAAAAATCATAATCGTAACACCTTCTTAGAAATTACGACTTCCAGTTCCAGAACACAGCAACGCTAGTTGCACCTGGAAACTTCTTTCCAGGCCGTCCGGAGTTTCCTTCACCAGTAGACCCCCTAGGGGGTCGAAAGTCGCCCTGGAGGGGTGACCACCGAGGAGGAGGCCGGCTGGTAGATAGGGGAGGGTGGCAGCTTCCCCCGAATCTCCACTTCTCCTTACGGCCGACGGAGCAAAGATTGGCCTGTAAGATGGCCGATCACCCTCCTGCACCAGCCGAAAGTCACATCATCATCTAAGCATTAATGACCCACCGCGGATGATCCGGGTGAGACCCCTTTTGTTCCTCTCCATACCCCTGCTGTTTTTGCCTGTAGAAGCTGTTTGTGCTATTATTTCCCGCTGGAGAAAACAACTTTAGTAATCGTGGGAACAAACGCGTTTTACAAAAAGGACAGAAAAAAATAAATAAATATTAATTTAAAGACTATACTCTATTCCTACTTACATTGTGCTGTAGAAAAAAACTGTTTTTTGTGTTTTTTGGAGCGGTATTATATCGGCAGAGTATTTCTTTTTCTATTCTCCCTTTAAAAGATAGAAAAAAGGAAAAAAACTGGCATTTGAAGAAGTTTTTTAGCTCACTGAGGACACCTACTAGTCAAAAGTTAATATTGGATTGTTGTTTATTTGAAGATGAGAGAACTTTGGCCTTCAAGTTGTTTTTCAAGAAAAAAGATAATTTGAGCTAGCTGTGTGATCTGTGGGGGTGGACAATGTTCAATTGTAACCTTCACTAAAAAGGAAAAGGACACTTTTTCAACTATTGCTAAAATGGAGAAGCCTCAATCACACTTAAACTGTAAACTTATACTGGAAAAGATCTATGAGGCTAAAGAAGAAATATGTACTACAATAAAAGAGGCTACTACAGAACTAAGAGCCAGAATCTGTACTTTAAAACTTAAAACTGACTCCCAGACTACACTTGACTACTCTACAAAACAGATTATACAAGAAGAGGTTTTAACTGAGGATAAGGAGAATCTTATTTTGCCTTACAAGCAAGACCAGGAAAAGCAAAGACCAAACTTTGGACTTCTGAAGCAACGAGGCTTTATGGACAAGAGATACAGAGGGTTAAATCAGAGATCAAGATGGTCGGTATCGAAACAAGTGACACTACAAGCAACAAAAAAAGACCTATTATCTGGAAGGGAAGCCCTGTTATGGAAACCTACCTGGCAAAAGAGGAAAGTTAGAAGAAGATTGAAAAATGAAATTTAAAATTTCTTAAATTGGATTAAAGGCAACCTAGAACTATGGACTGATGTAAGGACTGAGATTTTGAGTTTGAAGTAAAAAGATGTCTTAGAGTTGGAGTGAATCAATAATTAATTGAATGTTAATTAAATAAGATGACTTGTTTGTCCAAAACATGTGAAATTTAAACTTTATTTAAAGGATTGAAATGATTTAAGGTTTGATATTAATTTGTTAATTCAAAAAAATTAAGTGAAGGATTAGATATCTATAGAATAATTTGATAAATACATACATTTAGATGTGTCTAGGATAAATTAATATTTTTGTTTAAAAATGAGATATCTTTCTATATAAGGGATTAAAGACAATTTAGAATACTAGGAATGTTCCTTTTAGAATGTTAGGTTTATTTCTATGAAACTTATGATGTAATGGAATGACGAAAATTGAAGAGATGTTTCAGATTTGAAGTGAACTAATAGTTAATTGAAATTTAATAAGATAATACGATTTTCTGATCATATGGATGTTATTAGTCATGATAATTAATTGGAGATTTGAATTTTGTTTAATAGAATGACATGATTTCAGGTATGATATTATTTTTTTAGCTTGAAGAGATAGATCAATTGATAGATTTGATAGGTACAGGATAGATTAATATTTTACTCTAAATAAAGGAGAGTAATGGAAGAAGAAACAAATAAGATTTTGATAAAATTAAGAAAGTAGAACATATGTGGAAGGGATATTTGAATTGAAAATGTTTTTATTTAAAGTTAATTTGATTATGATAGAAATTGATGAAGCTTAAAAACAGGCTCAGGTTGAATAAATTTAAGCTAGATTTGGATATTCTAAATATATTATGCTATTTGAGGGAACAAGAGAGGGAATATTTGACATATTGATTATATTATGTATATATGTCTTGTTTTAAGATGTTTGATTACCCCAACACCACGGTGTGTCCTGAATATGTTGCTTTAAGAACTTAAAAAACCAATAAAATTTGTTTTAAAAAAAAGAAAAGAAATTACAATGAAAACAATAACAAAGATGTGAGATGAGTCTTCTATGATGACAACATACAAGGAATTGAATGAGCTGAAGAAAACAGTCATATAGACCAATTCCTTTACTGAAGATATTCACAACTACGTATATTAGATGAAGAAATGAGGAAGTTTATACACATAAATCAGACTGGTGATGTTCCATAAATAAACCACAGTTTTATTATAAATCCACAAGAATCCATCATTATTAAGAAAATGGAAAGTAGATGTAAATCTTCCTGGATGTGGAAAAAGCTTTTGATAATTTGGAATGGACTTTTCTTATAGCCAGTCTTAAATAAAATTAATCCTAGAGAAAAATTAAAAACGTGGGTACAGAATAAATACCAATAGCAAAGAGCAAAGAAGATAGTGAATGGAACACTCTCTGCAATTCAATAAGCAAAGGGAAAAGACAAGATCCGTACTCTGTTCTTTATTGTTTGTTATCCCCCTAAATGTTTTGACCAGCAAGGTCCAAAACAAAAAGAACAAACCAAGCAGATAATTAGGATCAAAATTCAAAGAGAGGAACACAATCTGAAATGCTATGCAGACAATGAGGTACTAACAATTATGCACCACAAACTGTTCATGTCAGTTAATGAAAGGGTTTTGGTTGCTTTTCTGGGTAAAAAATCAACATAAGGGAAACACAGACAAGCTAAAATGTTTATAATCCTGGGTTTTGGGAAAAAAAGAGGAATTGCTTAATACATAATAATGAAAAATACTCAAATAGAAATGAGCAATAATTAAAGAAGTTTAAAGCAGAATATAAAAATGTTTAAGTAATAGTGACTAGCTGGAAGAAAAAAGAAGAGAAAAAAGGGAAAGAATAAAAAGAGATGAGGCTACTTGAATGCCGTTTTCTTATAACATCTTTTATGTCACTATATAAATAATATTAACAAAAAAAATGATAACAACTTAGATGCTTTCATGAGTTTGTCTTAACACTAGGCATTTTTTTTCCTGATGCTTTTGGAGACTGATCAAAACATGACAGTTGGACAAGTTTGATATTTTGGTTTTAGAGAAGCTGTTTAAGGTTTTCTTTGTTTTCAGTGGGGGGGAGATTTTAAGGCTAATTAACTTCCTAATTTATTCTTGTTTCTTGGCTATGCCCACGTTTACTTGTTTGATGTGCTTTCCATACTTGGGAGAAGTTTAATTATGAGGATTTTTGGAAATGTTAACTGTGTATACTTTTTTGAAGAATTAGAGGCAATTGGCATGGATACAGTGCTTCCCACTTCCTCGCATAAATTCATTTTATTTGATGGGTGCGTTGGTGAGCCTGCATGTAAAGGAGAAGAGTAAGATCAGCAATATATTTCCATTGGCAGAAATATTCCCATGAGTAACGTGTTGGGAAGAGATTCTCTGTGCTTTTTTAAGTCCTCCCCTGTGCTATCCAAATATGCTCTGGATAAACCGCCTTTGGAGAAGATTTTAGGAGTTTGTTGGGAAAGGAAGTGCAAGTCCAATTATGCAAGCAAACATCCTCTTGTACAATGTAGAAAATCACTCCATCTGTTTCTCTGGGTGAACAGATGCACCTGTTCTGGTATCAGTACAGTGCCTAGACCAATAAACATTTTGCAATGTTTCTCACCTCTCTCTAAGAATAAGATGATCATGCGTAAACCATTTTTTTATTTTTAGATACATAAAAATGAAAATAAAATATAAATAAAACAATGGATTAGATCCAATGATTGAACCAGCTAATGGGTGGATTCCAAGTTAAATCCACAGTTTATTTGGAAAGAAATATGAGGATCAATGTAAAAGATACACTATATAAAAAAGTAAAACATAGACTTTTAGAAATTATGAAAAATTAGCCCTTGATTTCTGCTGGAAAATCTGGTGAGAAAATTTTTTGGGAGTAATGATATACCTAGTATAGCTTAAAAAGAAAAGTGGAGTTTAGTTCTTAAGATGTTTTATCTATAAATGAATTTGTGAAGATTTTGTTGGTTACACAAAGCTTCCTACAAATAGAAAACCTTACTTTGCCCTATAAGGCTTCTGATCCAGTAGAGGAACTCTGCCAAAATGAAAAGTGTGTTTGTGTGTGTGTGTGTGTCTGTGTGTGTGTGCCTGTGTGTGTTCCTTCTTGTGCAATCATCTTTGTCTTTCAGGAAACTTCAGCACAATGTTGTAGATCCTTCCAGAAGAAAAGGTCATGGGGGTCATAAAGATAGAAGGAACTGGTAAAGATCACATCTGGTGCCCCCACTGGCAGAATAAAACCTGGATCCAACTTGCTGAATTGAAAGCATAAATTACTTCTAATAAATAATAATACAGAATGTCAGAACATTCCTCTATGTCCTTGTATTATTTTATTTAAAAAAGCTAAAACAGAATAAGACAAAGGAAGAGCAGACTGAACTACCCGACAGATATTACAAGGGGAAAGCATTGTCAACATCAACAAATCTCAGTTTGGAAGTTTTCATTAAACCTCAGTAACATTTGGGGACTGAACTGCTTCTAAAGTGCACAAGGAGAGAGCAATAAGGGAATGATACACTGTGGTATCAAATATGATTGGTGCCATTTTCATTCTAGGGTTGATGGATTGAAACTTTTATTCTTTAAAAAAATATACTTTTTAAAAAATAACTATCCTGGAGATAATAAAAGCAACATCATTGTGCCATTGTTTATTTGGCAATGTAATAAAAAAATGCATGTCTGAGTATAGATTAAGCATATTATTATTATTATTATTGTTGTTGTTGTTGTTGTTGAAGGTTCAAATACTGTTTATTATGTGAAATGCTTTTGTCTTGGTTCAGTTTCTGATAAATTGCTTCCAGCTTCATTACTTTATAATATATCTCCCATGACATTTAATTATACTTATTCCAAACACATTAAGCCAATCAGTTTGAACAGGCTCTTATTAATATGCAAATTCCAGCTTCTGAAAACCCATGAATCTGTGAAAAAAAATCTCCTTAGGTTTTAATTCTGTCCATTCAGGAAGTTGGTCTGTTCAATCAGACAGTTTCTTATTCAACAAGCTTTATGAATCAGCACTTGAGTAACTGTTTCTGTGATCGGATGTGTCAGTAGCATTCGCATTACAAAGTTGGGGCTGCAAAGAAGAGGACAGATGGGCATCTATGGAGGAGAAAGGGAGACAAACGATGAAAAAGGCATTGTGGCTTGATTACCCAAATGCCACAACTTATATTTTTAGGTAAGACTTCCAGACAAAAAGACAAAATGCTGGATTTATACCCTGTCACCAAATATGTAGTTTTTTTTCCTGTAAATGCTGTTTACAGGGGAGGGGAAGGGAGGGGGGAAGAGGAGAGGAGAAGAGGAGCAAATAAAAAAATGACTTGGAATAAAAGTCATATACAGATGTCCTCAATTTATGACCACAATTGAGCCCCAAATTTCTGTTGCTAAGTGAGACAGCTGTTAAGTGAGTTTTGCCCCATTTTATGACTTTTCTTGCCACCGTTGTTAAATGAATGGTGTGCCTGTTAAGTTAGCAACATGGTGGTTAAGTGAATCTGGCTTCCCCATTGACTTTGCTTGTCAGAAGGTTGCAAAAGGGGATCACATGACTGCAGGATAACGCAACCATCAAAAATATGAGTCAGCTATCAAGCATCTGAATTTTGATCGCCTGACTGTGGGGATGCTGCAACTGTCATAAGTGTGAAAAACCGGTCATAACTCACTTTTTTCAGAGCCATTGTATTATTTTATTTTATTATTTTATTTAGTTTATATTTTTGGTTCCTTTGAGTTAATGTTGATTTCTGGCGATTGCCTGGATAAATATCTGCAGTTTTCTTGATAAGATTTTCTAAAATGGTATCTTTAACCGCTACATGAAACTGGTTCTCTAATACCAAAGGTCTATGCATATTAAAAGATTATATAACGTATTGATAGAAATTGATTCTGAAACTGAATTAGTTAAGGACTGTATGATAAAATGGGGACAGAATTTTGGACAACCAATCAGGATGGAAACTTGGGAGAGGATCTGGGTGAGAAATGTAAGGTTTACACAAGCGCAACACTTAAGAGAAAATTTTTATAAAATGTTTTATAGATGGCACATGGATCCGAAAAAATTATCATATATGTACCCTAATTTACAACCTAAGTGCTGGAGATGTGAATGTACGGATGCTACTTATTTTCATGTATGGTGGACTTGTAGAAAAATTAAGGCTTTTTGGATAAAAATATGGTGGATACTTCAAAATATTTTGAAAGAACGTATTGAATTTTCACCACAGTTGTTTTTATTAGGTATTATAAAAGACTGCGCCACCATAGAGATGAACTTAATTTTGAACTTGATTACAGCAGCAAGATTGTTGGTGGGACAATATTGGAAGAAGCCAGAATTACCATCTATTGAAGAATGGACTTTGAAAGTTATAAACATGGCAGAAATGGCCAAAATATCTGCATATTTGAAGGATCATTCAAATGAAAAATATATGTTGGACTGGAAAAATGGATAGAGTATATACAAGGGAAATACCAATTCAAGAAATTGTATTTACTACATAGTTAAATTTTTATATGTTGGAACAAAAATATAGTTAAATTATTATTAGGATTTATATAATAGTTTTGTTTAGTTTAGTGGGTTTTCTTGTGTTTTACCCTGTATTCACTTTGGGAAGTCGGGGGGGTGGTGGGTAGGGGGGGTGTATTGCTGTACTTAACTGCAATATTGGTAATATATAAGAACGATATATTTAATAGATATAAGAGGGGATGCTCGGGCAGTACCTCTGGACCACATCTGGAGGGGGTAGATTGAGGAGTGAAGGTGGAGGGAAGTAGGTAGGTAGGAGAGGAGGGAGGAGAGTGAAGGAGGGAGAGAGAGGGTGGGGGGATGGTAGTAGGTAGGGAGGAAGAAAGAGGGGGATGTGGTGAAGGGGGTGCTGCTGAGCAACACCCACAGTTATATTAAGTATTTTAAAAGAATATACGCTTTGTTTTTTATGGGAGAAAGTTGTAAAAGATTGTATTAGTTGAGTGGTTTTCCATTTATTTTTTTTCTTGTTTGTGACTATAAAATTAATAAAACTTTTTCAAAAAAAAAAAAGAAACTGGTTCTCTAATGATGAATTGTAGTCCAGTAGCTCCACTCTATATGCTCATATTCTCCTGAAACCGTGGAATCATCTCTGTTCTATTGGATCATTTTCTTCCTTATCACTTAAATTGGTCCATAGCAAAACTAAAAGTCCTACATTTGTGGAATGTAAATGTGATGTCTCATCAATAGTCTTTCCTTCATAGCAGCATGGGAAAAGCTAAACATCTTTGGTTAATAATGCCTTTAGTTAGTGAGACCTGTGAGAATAATGTGTGGGATGATATCTACTCTGGATGTCTACTTTGTACAGGAAAATAGTTCCTCTGTCTTCATGGGATTTGTTTCTATATAAGACTGTGTGCATCTACTATTTTCCAGAATAAAGCTTCACTAAACAAAAAGGAACTTACTTTTGAGTGAGACCCACTCCTTTGCTTGCTGAATTCTCAGTGTGCTCAGTGGAATGGTCTTCCTTCCTGTAGTCCTTGACTTACAACCATTTGTTTAGTGAGCATTCAAAGTTACAACATCAATGAAAAAAAGCAACTTATGAGTGCTTTTCATACTTTATAACCACTGCACGTGATCACACGAGCAAAACCAGCTTGGTAACTGTTTCATATTTATGACATCAACTGGGAGACAAACTCTGCACCAAGTGGAAGATCAAACAGATTCCTGGCAAACCTAGCAGACAACTTTGTCTCCCAAAAAGTAGAGAAGGTGTTAATTCTCACTAACAGAGATAAAATGATAGAAGGTGTTGAAGCCATAGGAACCTTGGGAGGAAGTGATTATGCAATATTGGAATTCAACATTATGGAAGCACAAGCAATAGAACACAGTCAAACTAGAGTCTTGGACTTCAAGAGAGCTAATTTCAATAAATTTAGAGAGGGTTTGGGAAGGATTCCATGGATGAGAATCCTCCAAGGGAAAACAACTCCAAGAAGCTTGGGAAATTTTGAAAAGTAAGATAATAAAAGTCCAGTCTAGCACAACACCAAAAAAGAGGAAAAATAACAACTCTCAAAAGAAACCAGCATGGCTGCAAAAGAACTCTCTGATAAATTGAAAGACAAAAAGGACACATATAGAAAGTGGAAAGAGGGACACACAACTAAGTCAGAATATCAGGAAATAGCCCGAGCCTGCGAAGATGAAGTGAGGAAAGCTAAGGCTCAAAATGAACTAAGGCTTGCGACCAAAGTCAAAAATAACAAAAAAAAAAGCTTCTTTCAACATGTAAGAAACAAGAAAAAAAGTGAAGGAAATGATTGGTCCATTAGTGGGGGAAAGTGGCAAGAAGGTGACAAGCAAGTAGAGAGAAAGCAGAACTATTTAACTCATTTTTCGCATTTGTCTTTACACAAAGGGAAAAAACAGACCAACCTACCGGTATCAAAAATAATGCCATAAAAAACAGAATAGAAATACAAATTAAGATAGGCAAGAAAATGGTTAAGTGAGCACCTCTCCAGCCTAGACGAGTTCAAATCACCAGGACCAGATGGATTATATCCCAAGGTTCTGAAGGAACTGACAGATATGATCTCAGAACCACTGAACTATATTTTTCAAAGATCCTGGAGCACTGGGGAACTACCAGAGGACTGGAAAAGAGCTGATGTAATTCCCATCTTCAAAAAAGGAAAAAAAATGGATCCAGGAAATTACAGACCTATCAGCCTGACCTCAATACCTGGGAAGATTCTGGAAAAGATAATCAAACAATGAATCAGCGAACACCTACAGGCAAACAAAGTCATTACTAAAAGCCAACACGGGTTTGTCAAAAACAGACCATGCCAGACAAATCTTATTGCATTCTTTGACCAAGTGACAAAATTAGTGGACTAGAGGAATGCTGTGGATATAATTTACTTGGACTTCAGTAAGGCATTTGACAAAGTAGATCACAACCTACTACTTGATAAAATAGAAAAATGCGGGTTAGACAGCATCACCACCAGATGGATCCGTAGCTGGCTGACCGGCTGTGTGTGGTCCTCAACAGAACCACATCTACATGGAGGGAAGTGTGTAGTGAGGTGCCCCAGAGCTCTGTTCTGGGCCCAGTGCTCTTCAACATCTTCATCAATGATTTGGATGAAGGGATAGATGGGGAACTCATCAAATTTGCAGACGACACCAAGCTGGTAGGAATAGCCAACACTCCAGAAGACAGGCTTAGGATACAGGAAGATCTGGACAGACTTGAACACTGGGCGCTATCTAACAAAATGAAATTCAATGGTGAAAAAAGCAAGGTTCTACATTTAGGCAAGAAAAACCAAATGTACAGGTATAGTATAGGGGGTACCTTGCTCAATAGTAGTAACTGTGAGAGGATCTCAGAGTCCTAGTGGACAGTCATTTAAATATGAGCCAGCCGTGTGCTGCAGCTGCCAAAAAAGCCAATATAGTGCTAGGCTGCATTAACAGAGGGATAGAATCAAGATCACATGAAGTGTTAATACCACTTTACAATGCCTTCGTAAGGCCACACTTGGAATACTGCATCAAGTTTTGGTCACCACGATGTAAAAAAGATGTTGAGACTCTAGAAAGAGTACAGAGAAGAGCAACAAAAGATGATTAGGGGGCTGGAGGCTAAAACATATAAAGAACAGTGCTGGAATTGGGTATGTCTAGTTTAATGGAGAGAAGGACGAGGGGGGACATGATAGTAGTGTTCCAATATCTCAGGGGCTGCCACAAAGAAGAGGGAGTCAAGCTATTCTCCAAAGCACCTGAAGGCAGGACAAGAAGCAACAAATGTAAACTAATCAAGGAGAGAAGCAACCTAGAACTAAGGAGAAATTTTCTGACAGTTAGAACAATTAATCAGTGGAACAACCTGCCTCCAGAAGCTGTGAATGCTCCAACACTGGAAGTTTTTAAGAAGAGACTGGATAGGCATTTGTCTGAAATGGTATACGGTTTCCTGCCTGAGCAGGGGGTTGGACTAGATGACCTCCAAGGTCCGTTCCATCATCATCATCATCATTATTATTTTCAAATTTAATCTCCTGTAAACTAAAGACCAGAGCAGCTAGATGACTGCATATGTACTGTAGGTTGGAACTGATATTACCTAAAATACATCATGGTGACTGGTAATTTCACACAAACACTTAAGACATTAAGATTGAAGTTCCTCGGTATCAATAGAATGGGAAATTCAAACAGCAGCTTTGCAATGTTTTTTTTTCCCAATAGCCCAGTTGCACATACAGACAGTTGCAAACAATCATCTATTGTGCAATACGGTAGTACAAGTCATTTTCAAAGTCTCAGAAATGAGCACAGCAATTCCCCCTCTCCATTTTTCACATTGCAAAAATCTGGAATAACTTCCCTATCTTTGCCAAACTAGATTTCAGTAATACAGGACTGCACATTCATCCAGAACTGGATGGATGTGGTCCTTCTGTACAGACCTGGAATTTACCAGCACAACCTGCCTAATAGGCACCCAATAATCTATTGAGTCCATTGGTGGGAACTACTGGGTTAGAAAAAGGAATCTGCAACAAGCTGCTTGTCCCCTTCTCTAATGATCGCTTCTGTTTCCCTTCCTCTATCAGCCACTGTCTCAATGAGAGCTATAATTTCTTTTTCTCCAGCACTCCTCTCCTCTCCTCTCCTCTCTGGCATCTTGGTAAGTTTCTGTTATCTCTCTTTGCTCTGTTAACTCTAACCTGACACTCACACTATCCTTTCCAGCTGTGCTTCATTGTGGGAGCCTTTTATGCCTCCCTTTTTGCACTACTTCTACCTGTATGATTTTTGTTTTGTTTTTCTTTTGAAGAAGTGGAGGCCTTTGCGAGAGAGATATTTCAATTTACAGATGTAGCACCTGCATAGATTACCTAAAATCATAACAATACCCCTCCCCCCAAATTAAAACTTGTTGAGTTTAATTTTTTCCTATTCATTTAATTTTCATTATTGAAAAATTAATGTAGCACATTCAATGTGACAATTGCTAATTAGTTTGGGTAATAAATGTTTTTAAATAGCTATGCTTAAACAATCACATTATTTTAATGAGTAAATAAAAGGGGGGTTTGAGTTATGAGAATTAAAAAAAATCTTTCCTTGAGAATTTGGCACACAAATTAGTGTGATGGGAAGAGGCTGGGATCAACCAAATGGAGGACTTTGGATTTGGACACTGGAAGAAAGAACTAATATGTTTACAAATATACACATTCTTTATGTGCCATTGGCTGCAATATTGCACTTCCTGCTCCCATTTCTGGTTACCCCCCTCAGCACAAAAAACACACTTGAGCCTAAACTTCTTTTATTCACACTAGCAGAAGGCAATAGTTTGGGCCCAGTGGGTATATCTGAAATTAAACTAAATAAATCTCAAATTATGAGCGCATTTCCAGGGACTAAGAAGTTTGTACAGCTGTGAATGGATGAGCTGGAATTTGAAGTTTTAAGAGGTAATTGGCAAGGAAAAAAAATAGTTATACATTTGGAAATGCTGAGTTTCGATGATGCAGAAATATACTGATAAGAATATAAAATAAAGAGTTTCATTTATTTTTCCCCCCTGATGCTACTATATAGAGAACAAAAATGACTCTTAAGTTTAGGAAATAAACCGAAGCTCTCCTGGGTTGAATTTACAATGAATTATGAATTTATCACTGATTTAATTCAATTAAAAGTACCATTAATGCTCTGGGCTTGACATGGTACAGCCTCTAGAAAAGAAAATACAGAGAGATGATATGGAGATATTCAAATTAGTGGAGGGGAGGAATCATGGACATTCTGGATTGTGGTTGAGATGACCCTGATGTCATAGGAATGAATTTACAGGTTTTTTTTATCACAGTTGACCCCAAAATTTCTGTTAAGTGAGAGAGTTGTTAATTGAGTTTTGCTCCATTTTATGACCTGCCTTGCCAAAGTTGTTAAGTGAATCACTCAGGTGTTAAGTTAGTAATACAGTTGTAAAGTGAATCTGACTTCTCCATTGAACTTTGCTTGTCAAACTTGATAAAAGGGGATGACATGACCCTGGGGCATTGCAACTGTAATAATAATAATAATAATAATAATAATAATAATAATAATAATAATAATAATAATAATAATAATAATAATAAAGTTGGAAGGGACCTTGGAGGTCATCAAGTCCAACCCCCTGCTCAGGCAGGTAACCTTATACCATTTTGGACAAATGGCTGTCCAGTTTCTTCTTAAAAACTTCCAGTGTTGGAGCATTCACCGCTTCTGGAGGCAGGTTGTTCCACTGGTTAATTGTTCTAACTGTCAGAAAATTTCTCCTTAGTTCTAGGTTGTTTCTCTCCTTGATTAGTTTACATTTGTTGCTTCTTGTCCTGCCTTCAGGCGCTTTGTAGAATAGCTTGACTCCCTCTTCTTTATGGCAGCCCCTGAGATATTGGAACACTGCTACCGTATCATGTCCCCCCTCGTCCTTCTCTTCATTAAACTAGACATACCTAATTCTAGAAACCGTTCCTTATATGTTTTAGCCTCCAGCCCCCTAATCATCTTTGTTGCTCTTCTCTGTACTCTTTCTAGAGTCTCAACATCTTTTTTACATCGTGGTGACCAAAACTTGATGCAGTATTCCAAGTGTGGCCTTACCAAGGCATTGTAAAGTGGTATTAACACTTCATGTGATCTTGATTCTATCCCTCTGTTAATGCAGTCTAGAACTGTGTTGGCTTTTTTGGCAGCTGCAGCACACTGCTGGCTCATATTTAAATGATTTTCCACTAGGACTCCGAGATCCCTCTCACAGTTGCTACTATTGAGCAAGGTACCCCCTATGCTATACCTGTACATTTGGTTTTTCTTGCTTAAATGTAGAACCTTACTTTTTTCACCATTGCATTTGATTTTGTTAGATAGAGAAGCTGGGATTTATAGGCACCATTTTATGGTGATTTACTCTTCCCTGAGCAGGGTTAGGGTAAGAGTTAGGGTTGAGGGTTAGTGCTACATAATAGATTCTCTCTTTCGTATGGGAAGGAAAATCCCAGTCTGTGCTTTGTTCTGAAACAATCTAATTTGCTATCAGTTTGTTTTTCATTACCTGTGAAGAGAACTCACTCTCACAGCTACACCGGTTGCTAGTACAATTCCAAGTACTGCTTATTATTTATAAAGTTCTATATGGTGCAACACAGATTAGATTAGGGACTGCCTTACTTGAAATGATTCTGCACCCCATAAGTGCAACAAGAGAGAGCTTGTTTAAGTTTCCTTGCAAGACCTAAATGGGACACAGTTAAAACAAACAAACCAGCCCTTGTCTGCTGTTGCCCTGCCATTATCCAGAATCCCCAGAAATCAGGGCTGCTGGTTTCCTCTCCTTTTTCAGTGGGTGTTTGATCTGAGCTGATGGGAAGCCATGTCTGACTATGTTATATTGGTCTGAAGGTGCCCTGTTCTCCTATGGATCGTTATTTTATCCTTTTATTATTAACCACCCTTTGGGTCAGAGGGATCTTATTGCATAATAAACATGCAGTGATTGTTTCACTATCTTCTTCTACCTTCTGTTTAATGTGTTGAGCTATTCCTTGTTCATCCAGAAATTATCTCCAAACTCTGGATACCATTAGTATGAAACAGTAAATGGCTGCAAAGCAAAGAATGCTAACTGATGAAAACACACACATGTCTATTGGATGCCTGCAATTAGTGTACTTGCCCAAAGAGTACAGGGGAAGGGGGAGTGCATTACAAAGATAACCTATGTGCAGAACAACAATGTTATTTAGGCAGCTGGAGGTTTTCCATGTTTCCCTTTCTTCACCCCTCCATGACCCCCCCAAAAGGTACTAAAACGTTGGCTGTTCTAGTCTGCATTATTTTTCACCAAGGCATATAAATCACTTCAGAAACTCTTATTATCTTATTTTCCCTCTGTTTTCTTCTTGTCTATTTTGAGAAAAATTAATGCATTTGTCTCTGCAAAGGAACGAGGCCGGTAGGGTGGGGGCTGAGGGGACAGAATTGCCTCTATAATTCAGTTTTAAAAACAAGCCCCGCTGGCTGGCGGAAAGGCCTCCTCTTAGGCAACTCATTTTTCATGCAAGTAATTGAAGTTTTTCCTTCGATTTTTTCCTCCGGGTGCTAAAGACAGCCGAGGCCTTCCTGGAACTTGGAGATATCTTCCACAGAGGAAAATGTAACACTGATCTCAAGCACCAAATGGCTCACAAAGAATTCTTCAATATGTCCTGAAAGGATCCAAATGATGATTTCTAACCAGGCTTTGGGGAAATTTAAATAAGATTCTTCAAAGAATGCAATATTGTAGAGGAAAGATGCCAGCACTCAATATAATCATCATTATCATCATCATCATCATCATCTGCAAAAAATATCATTTGCCTTCAAGTAAGAACTGGTGAAACCATACAATAGAGAAAATGAAAATTAAAAAAATTAAATTGCTCTGGGACTTTAGAATTCAAACAGACAAGCACCTGCCCCATAACACCCCGGACATAACAACTGCCGATAAGAAAGACAAAAAAGTCTGGATAGTGGCCGTGGCAGTGCCTGGAGACAACAGAATAGACAAGAAAAAACTGGAGAAGATAACAAAATACAAAGACCTACAAATAGAAGTAGAAAGACAAAGGCAAGTAAGGGTAGTACCAATAGTAATAGGCGCCTTGGGTGCAATCCTAAAACAACTGGAGCATCACTTGAACACCATTGGCATTGACAAATTTGCCAGCAGTCAATTACAAAAGACAACTTTACTTGGAACAGCTTCCATTCTGCGGACAATATCTGTAACACCATCAAACATCCAGGTCTGCTTATCTCAAGTCCTTGGTAAGTACTCAATAGGTAGACAAAAATGCCAAACCCAGTCTGAACATCTGGCTGACTGTGCAACAACAACAACAATAACAACAACAACAACAACAAGAGTGATAGCAGGGCTTTTTTTGTCCCACACATAATGCTGATAAAGAGTCCTGGAGACGCAGTGGTTAGAATGCAGTACTGCAGGCTAATTCTGCTGTCTATTGGCAATTAGCAGTTTGGCAATTCGAATCTCCCCAGCTCAAGGTTGACTCAGCCTTCCATCCTTTTGAGGTCAGTAAAATGAGGACCCAGATTGTTGGGGGCAAGAGGCTGATGTTGTATAGTGTTTAGAAAATGCTGTAAAGCAACTATGAAGTTATATATAATAAGTCTAAGTGCTATTGCTGTAAGTTTTAATAACTTCATTTATTTTCCATAGGGGGTGAGACAAAGAGACTACCGCCAGATGCAAAATTAATCTGAATCTGTATCAATGTACCCAAATCCACATTTAAAAAGGGAGAGAGAAAAATAAAGCCAAGTGTCATGTTTTCTCAGTGATTGAATTTTTACAGAAGTAAAAGTTTCAAAAGTGTGTTGTGATCCTGCCACGTTTTTCTTATGTACTGTGCCAGGAGGTTCTGGGTAGGATTGGATTTGCTCTACAGTTCTATGGAGACGGCGTGGAAGCCACAGATTATTATTGGTCATCTTTCATCCATTTTTATTTTGCGAAAGTGATTCAGAGCATTTGCTTTGTGGCTCCTCAGACTGTTTAGACCACCCAAAACTAAATTTTGTTCCTCTTCTTCCTTCTCCTCCAAAATATAATTTTAACTGCACTGTTTATTGCCAGATATTTGTCATTTGTTCCCTCAGTCTCATCAAAAAGGACATATTTATAGCACATGAGACCCCCCCTTAGAGAATATCATTATTCTCAAATATGACTTCTTTATATACTCTTGAATACTATACATTCTACTACTGTAAAGCAGGGGGGAAATTCTTTATTTATATTACAGCTTCTGAACTTGGGCTAAAAATATCAGGCCCATTCATATTCCTGAAGTCATTCTTCATACCTCTGTTCCTGTTATTTCACCTTTGTGTGCCCATATTTGTTTCTGCATATTTATTTATTTATTTAAGCCACGAAAAGGGACACCTTAAACCCAAAAGGGCAGAGGCTTTGAAACAAACACACACATAGTACTGAATGAAAAGAAGGACTAGAATATACAGACTCATGGAATCTTGAGTTTTCAGAATGCTGCAGTGCAATGCCATACAAATGGCACCAGTGCATTTCTCAAGTGCATATGTAATTGCACATATTACAGAAATGTTTGAATAAAAAATGCATACATTAACAGTAGCATGCGTACAAAAATGCATTGGGGGTACTCCTTGCTGAAAGGTTAGGAAGCATGGATGCCGAGTGCATATGTTGCAAGCATTCACAAAAATGCATATGAATTTTTGGAAAGATCTAAACTGGTGTGGTAACTAGACTAAGAGAACTTGGTTGCTGATAAAATGAGAATGGGGGATGAATTGAAATGGATAGATTCACTCATCCCAAATCGCAGATGACACAGAAGAGCTAAATACATTTTCCTCCATTAAGATGAGAGAGAGGGGGGGCAGGCAGGCAGGCAGGCAGGCGGGCATGGATTCTTTAAAACCTAGATTTTAAAAAACAAAAATCAAAACAAATTGGTTGATGTGAAGTAAATTTGCTCTTTTCTTAAAGAATTCTCTCTCCAATTATGTGGGGAGGGGAAGGGGGATAGATTGCAAGAAATTGTGTCCTTCTTTTTTCCCCCATTGAGGAATATTTTGCAAAGTTTGTCACTAGTTTGTCACTGGGATATCCTCGCTTGTTCCAAGTGTCAACAAATTGCAAATATCCTCCCTTCCATCTCAACTAAGCCACCAGCCCAACACAATAAAACCTGGCCAAGTGCATTATTTAGGAACCCATGGTGCATGTGATGCTGCACAGTCCCTCATTTGATTAATGAACCAATTGTGGCAGGGTATTCTGTGCTCAGCACTTTATCCCTGACCCAAAGCAGGCAAATCCCATCAGGGCATTCTTTCTCCCTGTCCCTCCTGTCTCAACCTTGTCATGTAATTGTTTATCGGAAGATGAATGTACACAATAATCCAGGGCAAAGAGAGCTGATGTATGTGGTGTTAATGAATGAAATAATCAGGTGGGCAATAATAACCAGGACGTGACTTGGCAGAGAGGACCTAGCAGGGCATTAGCATTCTACAGTCACTCTGCCTTTATCTCCTGAGCCTGATGTCTGACAACCACCATGGGTTAGCCCATGAATAAAATACGGACCGATGCTCAGACATAATTAAACTGCCAATGTGGATGTACCTAAATGAACTTGATATCTTAATGACATAAGATAGCAGGTGAGTAATGAAGGGCAGGGGGAAGAGATGTGCATAATGAATGAAAGCACCAGGCCATTGTGGGAAGGCTCACCCTTAAGGGGACATTTCTCACCAAAAAAAAAAAAAAAGGCTCCTTAGCACCTTCATGTTCTCCAAGCATGACTTGTAAGTCAACTCTGCATGTTGCTTTCTAATGTTCAGTCAAGGAGTGCAGTTTGTTTTTCAGACAGAGGCAAAAAAAAAAAAAAGCTCTGCTCTCAAAAAAATAGAGCAGTTCTTTTCACATGACTATTTTCTCATCTAAGGAATATATCACTGCAATTCAAGAAGATCTAAATCCAGTAACCTCAAGTTAACTTCTTTGGTACAAAGCAAAATACTTTGGAACAATAACATTTTTTACTCACCAAGCAAAATACTTTGGAACAATAAACATTTTTATATGATAGGACAGAGGATTCATCCTTATTCATCTATCCAGCAAAAATCAACGAATGTAGGTTATCAGGATGTTGGCCACTGGGCACTGTGCAAAGGAACCACACCGTTTCATCAAAGTTGGATTACATCAGATGAACTCAAACCATATATTCAATCAATATAAGTGTAAAAGAATAATGGAAGATGTTTTGATGAGGCAGGTCCTTCCCCCACTATAGTAATTCATCTTCCACAGAATTTGCTAGATGATTGAATGTAATTGTGTGAATTCGCTTGGCATCCTAACCTATCACTTTTGTTTGTTCAAAGCACCTCATGTTATCTCAGGAAGATTTGCAATGTTATTTCAGGAGCATTTGCAATTGTCTGGCAACCATGCCTCAAGCACTGGGAAACCCAGTCTACCATTTGCAAAGGTTGGGAAGCAGCATTAGCACATTTGTGCCTGCAAAGGGACAGAACCTAAACTTTTGGGCCCAATCTTTTGGTTCTGGCAGGAGACTTAAGTTGCAGAACATAGTTGATATTATGAGAACAGGAAAGTCTGAAGTTGATTTTTAATAGCTGCAGTAGTGTGTTCTGCTGGAGCATCCTAGATATTGGGGTCTATATATCAGGTTACATTATGCATTTGGCTCTGTAGTGGTTCCCAGGACCAAGTTTTATGTTAATATCCTAGCTTGAACATCTTCCTTCCACCAGCAATCTCTGTGGCTCAGAGCATTGGAATCGAGGTATGGGTTCCAAACCCTTTGGGTGAAACTGAAAAATGCCTGTTGATGGAAATGCTGCTGGCAATGGGGATAAATGTAGGATATTCTTTCTCTCAAAATGAAGTGAGAGAAGTCAGCAAGCCCAGGCTAGACATTTTCACAGACAACTCATTATTATTAACAATATGGATATATTTGTACACAATGCCAAGACAAAGACAAACAAACTACCGCATGGCTTAATGTTACATATGATACAGGCAGGAGACTTTTCTTGCCATTCTGCATACTGAAACCTTCCTGGCTCTTCTTCACCCTAGCCATCTGCTTCTCTGAGTCAGCCTCTCTCTTTTCTACCAGAGCATCAATCCAGAGATGCTATCAGGCCCGCTGCTCTTTTCCCCAGGAGAGCTTGAGGCACAGACTTTGTTTTTCGAATTACCCTGTGTTTTTGTTCCACCAGCAAACAGCCACTGGAGTTAAGAGGCTTATTTACCATCTTGGCATCTATTTACCTAAGCTTCGCTAGCTTATTTAGGGTACTGTGTCTACAAATAGAGCTGGATTTACTCATCCCCAGCAGGTGTGCTCTACTTCAATAGGCCAATCTAATGAACAATTAGGCACTCTGCAGTGATAATGCTAGGCAGAGCCACAGAGCCCTAGCACAGCCCTGGGAGGTAGCTAACAGCATGTATTTATCCCATATCTACTACTGTTTTCAATACCATGGTAATGTGGGAGGCTGGAGAAATGCCTAACCACAACACACTGCTCCTTTACTATTGGAATAATTGCTCTACCTCCTATCAGGTCTGGAGAAGGGATACTTTACATGATTGGCTTAACTTTGGATGATAATGTTCAGTGAATCTACCCACTAGGGTCTGTAATCATGGTTTATAGCTGAAGGTGTGACAGTGTAGCTAACTATAGTTTATGCCAGAAAACATATTTTTTTAAAAAAATCATAAAAGACTTTTAAAAAACAGACAGTCAGATATCAGTTTCCTCATTATTAATTTATTTCAATTCTGCCTTTATTATTCTTACAAATCAATTAAAGGCGGTCAACATATCCTACACATAAGGGGTTGGGTGAAGGATTGGGGGGGGACATTTTGGTCAGTGGTGGCAGCCTGTTAGTGGCTGCCTTGCTGTCTGCTACACTCTTAGCCAGTAGATTTTGGTGTTTTAGAGAAAAAAAAATACTAATCCCCAATTGGATTACAGATAGTTCTTAACTTCTGACCAGTCATTTAATGATCAAAGTTACAATGGATACACCCTCCCCCCAAAAAAGTAATTATGACCCAGTTCTAAAGGCCACTTCCCCTACGGTCACATAATTGTATTTTGGGCTCACAATTGCGACCATTTGCAGCATCCCAAGGTCACATGACCACAATATTTACTCTTTTGCTGAAAACTGGCATTTGCTTCTAGGTTTTGGCAAAAACACCGATAGCAAACAACGGTTCACTTAACACCTGAGGCGTTCATGTAACAATTGCTGCAAAAAAAAAAGTTGTAAAATTGGTTTCAGTCACGTGATGAGCTGCTTTGCCACCATTTTGAATTACAATTGTAATGGCACGTTCCACTAGAGTTGTATACTGAGGACTATTTATAACAGTATTTAATGCTTGCTATCTTTCTTACTCCTCAACACATTAGGATAAACAGCTAGAATATATTGAATTACGGTAGGACTATACTTACTAGAAATTATACCGGTATTAGGCAACTTATTTCCTCTACCATATAAATAATCAGAGAGAGGCACAGAGCAAGACCCCCAAGGCTGAAATTCAACCCCCCATGGTAGAGTTGGTGAAGCTTGATCGCTAACAATGCAATTCAAAGGGGGGGGAGAATGCTTCTATATGGTGGCATAGAACTTGCTCATCTTACAGTACATTCCCAACAAAAAAGATGATCTCCTCTCTTCTGGTTTGCAAGGAGGTATCCTCTCTGTTAGCTATCTGTTAATTGTTTTGAGTTATTTTTTTCATCAGATTCACAGACAGATCAAAATCAGCCTCTACTCTCCTCAGCCTTGAGGTTTCTACTGCTTTGGTTCTCAAATTAGGATGGACAGACATGCACATAAGCATAAGAAACATTAGTCTAAGAAACAAGAATGTTTGATACCTAGGAATGGAGTCCATCTTCATTTGAGTACACATTTTTGCCTTTTTTGCAATCAGATTTACAATTTCCTACAGAACCTAGTAAGATCCCTTTAGAACCATGTCTAAACCTAGCTTTAATTATGTTTTAAAGGAAAGCTTTAGAAAGCTTTAAAAACAATTGCACTGCCTTGTTTTGAACTGGACTTTGATAACAATAAACCTTGATGGAATATTAAGCAATTGGAATCTTGGAATCGGGCAAAAACCAGGGAGGCACAATTCAGTTAGGCTGAAGATTGTGCCAGACTTTGTGTTAGCTGTCATAGCCCAATCCAAATGAGAAAAGGGCCAGGACTTGTGGGGATAGAGTTAAGAGGTAAATGAGTGCCTTAAAATTTCCTGTTCAATTTTCCACATTTAAAAACTGTTGTCCTCCAGAAAGGAGCTCCAAAATTTGTTGTTTGATCCACATAAGAGGAGCTCTAAGGTACTTACGAGCATGTAGGCCACACTTTTTAAGCAGAGGTGTTGTTCCAGAGATCGGGCCATATATTGATTAGATTGTAGCTTAGAAATGCACATACTTTGATTTGAAACCCTTCTCTCTTCCTAAAGTGGGGCAGTTATCCGTTTCTGTCATGACACAACCACTGGGACACAAGCTTTGAGCATGACGACTTTAATTCCCAGGCTTCAGACAGCAGCCATCAACCTAGAGGCTGTGAATAGCTACCCACCCCTGCTGTATTCTTCGATTACAGCCCATTTAGAGCTTTGCTCTGAACCTTGGCTTCAGAGAAACTAATGGAAGGATTTGTGTGCTGCCCTGCCTGGAAGGTAATTGGCAGTTGCTGCTCTAATGCTTCTAGTTTTAATAGCAAATGAGCAGCGTACAGTAAATATCGGTATTTTTAAAGCAATAATAATGAGAAATTAAAGCCCGCACCACAGGAGTGAAGAATTTACAAGTTGGGAAAGACAGAATCATAGTAAGGTTGGCATTTGATAGCAGCATGTCCCTGACTCCTGCTGATATCTCTGCAATACATTTAAATGAAAAAAGTTCTGTGCGTACGTAAGTTACCAGCTCAATATGAATCAGCTTTCTGTATAATAGTTGGATTGCCTGGGTAACCTAGAAATAGCCATGAAATCAGCATGCCAAATCTGCATGGCTGCACAAGCATTCTGCCGTCGAACAGAGGCAAGAAGCATTTAATGCTAAACGTGAAAAAGCTATCTTAATATATATTCAACTATAAATCTTGTTGAAATGTGAAGTCTTAGTGACCAAGATTCTGGAAACATAGTGTTCCAACATTAGAAGCACAAAAGGCATTGAAAAAGAGGAGTGATAAAAATCAAGGACTTTCTACCTTGGAAAACACAAGAAGGCATTTTCATTGACATAAAGCCATCGGGGAATAAAAGTAACTATTGTTTACTCCAGTAATTATTTCTGCCAGATAACATAACACAGTCAAAAGAGAACATTTCAGGTAAATCTAAAATACAGTAAAAGCCAGGTAAAGATATATCCTCCTTCTAATGATAGTCTGTAAAACTGGCTGATGACTGGCTATTGTACAGAGTGTGAATTGTGTTACCAGCCAACTGGCTCCTTGCCTTTTTATTTCTTTACCACCTGCCCATTGTCTCTTCACCTTTTTTACCTTTGCATACAGTGTCTCTCAACTAGATCCTTAGTGTTCCTCTCTTCCACCTGGCTTTAAGGACCACTTTTAAACAAAACAAAACATAGCTAATCCTTCCACAAAGAATTTCCTGTTCCCTCTATGCTTTCTCTCAAACCTGTCTAGTTTTCCCTTTCACAAATGGCTGTACTCCCTTTATTTTCATACTCCCGCCTATTCCATCCTGAATTTTTTCACATCTATTACCAGTTTTTAGTATTTAAATTAAATATTAAATTAAGTATTACATTTTTAGTGCAATCCAGAAGCCCAGCCATTGCCTCACCACTATAAGGAAGGAATTTATATTTCACATTATATACAGTACATGCTGTATGTTCTTGACTGAACTCAGCAATCTTAAAACAATATTGTACAATAATAGAATAGAATAACAGAATAACAGAAGGTAGATGTGACAGTCCCATTCCCATTCCCAGTAGCATCTACATCTCTGATTGTACAAAGTAGAAATATACAAAATATACATTTCAGAGGCAGACATGAGGCCATTGCTTATACCTTATACCAAAATTACTAAATCTCAATGAAAACACCTGAGAATCTAGGAAATTCAATCTAGAGTTGAATTTCAAGGGAAGGCCAGCTCATTTTTCAAGCTTCATGTATACCATCTCTCTGTGTGTGTATGTATACAGCACATTGGTGAAACCACTCTCTGGTTAGACAAAATAAGTCTAATTTCCTATTTTGTATCTTTATTAAAGAATCCAGAATAGAGGACTCATAAGTAAGAGCTAGTAGCTATTTCAAATAAGACAGGAATAAAGATTTTGATAACTAAATCTAACCAGAACTCTTAAACTCGTGATATTTACAAAGAGATTCCCCAAGACTTCACAGCAGCCTTTACTCATCTTCAACAGCTTGAAAGCAAAGCTAAAATCACTAAACATGATTTTTAGAAAGGATAGGAGCAGATCTGAAGAAGATAATATCAGACTGATCATTAACATCTTAAATAATCTAATCAAGCAATTTCCTGGTGTTTCCTATCTTATTTGTTTAAACCAGGAATATCAAATTGGCAGCCCACAGGCCGGATGTGTCATGAGCAGGCCAGCTCCACAAAGGCAAAAAATGTTGTGATATGTCACGATACATCACGTGATGCGATCGAGTTTGACACCTGTGGTTTAAACTATACAGTAGGAACATTAGATTCAGCTACGTTTCCTTCTGAGCATGCTCTTTGTTTAGCAGTACAGTCTCAGGGAAGGGAAATCTGGATTTGTCACAACAGTCACAGCAGGCAGAGCTACTTAGCCACTTAACAATAGATGTCAAACAGAGAGCCCCCATAGAATCAAGCTGGGATTGAGTAGAAGACTCCTTGAATTGTTAATAGGCTTAAAGTAACCATGCAGTCAATTTATTGGGTCTGTGGCTAATACAGCTTCCATTTTTCATAACCCACAAAAGATCAAGAAGCTCACAAATGAGCAAGGAGTGTCCTTAAATAGCAAATTAAGGCTGAAACTATCTCCCACCATTTCCTTAGATGCCTTTCAAAAAGTGTCTGTAGTTGCAGGATTAGAGTTTAGTTTACTGTTGATATCAATTGGCATTCTACAGCAATTTGCCTTCTACATAGATTGCATAGTTTTTATAATTTTATTTTAAAGGCAGCTTTGGAAAAAAAAACCTATTGGTAGCATTCTGGTTTCATAATGTCTGAGCATCTGGCTTCAATTTCTGTTATTTGAACTTTGTTGTTTGAAGATCGAGAAATACGGTGATGTTGAATCCCTTTTCCTATCCAAGAATGACAATTATGTTTTAATGAGTGAAGGGAAGCAATATGTCTATTTTTCTCCCTCTGTTTCAATGCTTATGTATCCAATGGATACATGCTTCAATGGAGAAGTATGCAAGATGACAAGGATGACTGTTTCCCCATTTTCTACCATTGGTGTTTCTGTGATTGCATACAATTCCCTGCTCTTATGATTTTGTACCTTGGTTTTAGATTTTAACCATCCATCTAATTGACAGCTGTGTAATAGAAGGGCTGATGACATAATCTCAGGGCCAATCAGATTTGGTTATAAGGTGAGGGAAGTATTAACAAAAATATGATCCAGATGTAGTCATACAAAAAATGCTCATTAAAGTTGAGCTGGTGATACATTTGAGCAGCTTTTTGGTCTAGTGCCATTGATATGTCCCTAGAGCCAATGTGGAACCTCATCGTGCCTTATCAGGGCTCCCACTGTCAATCACAAGCTCTTAACTAATCTTCCAGATCTCTGCCAATTATATTTGACCTCTACATTTCATTTAGCTGTTTATACAAAATTTATCAGTAAACCCTGGTAAATTTATCAATAAACAAAATTTTAATTAATTTACCTCTTAGAAAACACACTTAACCAAGATTAGCTACATAGAAATGCAAAAGGTAATCATGCTTTCCAAAACCATTTCAAACATGATGTTATATTTTAGCTATTTGTGGCTAAACCGATGTTTACACTACATTACACTACAATACATTGCTATATTGTGCCTACTATAGTTCTACCAATTAAAAGGATTGTGAGTTGTAGAGGAGGAAAAATGACAGAAAAAAACAAAAAGAGAATGACATCACTGAAAACTTCTGTAAAATTCCATGTTTGAAGCAGGAAGCACGACATATACCATAGCATCGTAATAACAAATGTAATCAATTTTCAATAACTTTAAATGCATAGTTTGACTCATTTTTCAGTTCAAATGGTTGTAATTAGGAGGTTAAGAGCATACAGATACTCAAGGGAGAGGAAGAGCAAAGTTTCGTGTATCAAAATAAATTATTTCTTCTTTCAGGAACTGTCTTACCGTACACATAGTGGTAATCATAACCACAGACATATATTTCTTTTGTAGGAGAAGCCCTACAAAAAGAACACGGGCTTCTTCTGGAATCTGATCTAGCTTCCACTGAAATCAAACTTGCTGAAGAAGAAGGACACAGTGATATATCCAGGAATGGCTCTGAAAACAGTTAAGTAAAGAGAATGATAGAATGAAGTATCCTATTCCAAGTGAGCATGCATGACCTATCCAGAAGACAATTAGCCATAGCCTGACCAAAGTGATCATCCATTCCTCTCTCCTTAGAGGGTGCAGGAAATGTTCTCCAGAAACACAGCAGGACTCAAAACAGTTTTGCCCATTAAGGACAATGGAATGTATTCGGTTAGATGCAAGGTATCGTTGTGCAAAAAGACCCAGGAGGAGGGGAAAAAAAGGGGAATTAGATCCAATTCCTGACATTATAGCCCTACCCTGCCTCCTGTCATCTCTCTTACATCCTGGGATTGAATGGCTCTATAAAAATGTCCAGTGTGAAAGGCAGACTGAAAAGAAATCCAATCCTGATGTGAGACCTTAAGATACTTAAAACTTTCTTTGACTTCTACTTCCTCTTCACTTCATCCTCCCATAACTTCCCATGGGCACGATCTTAAGATTTATGGACAGAAGTTCAAATCTTTTGCACTGATGGAAAAGTACTAAGGGGGGAAAAGGGGAGCCAAACACAGACGAAAAAAATATATGGTACACTTAAGACCCCAGTTCCAACTCTCCTTGTTTACAATTCCTACTGCTATTTCTTTTCTAAAAGGGACAAATATCGCAAGAGAAATACATACAAACCTACATACAAACACCCGCGAAAACCTCAGAAAACAAATATATATATATGAAAAAAATAAGAACAATAAGAATAAAATTGAAATGGGAGTAAGAATAATAAGGTATCCACTGGCCATCAAAGCTATGGAAAATAAATTTCATTATATGACATAATCTTTTCATGCAGTCCTCCATTTAAATTTGATGCAGTTTATGAGTCTATGCCAGAATCACCCAGAAAGAAGTAATAACAAATTGGTACAAATATTCAAATGTTCTGGGGCGATTTAGATGACCAAACCAGTGTGATGAGTGTACATTTCCAATGCAATAAACAGAAATGGCATGATTATTGTGTTCCTGCGATGCTGATTCAAACTATTTTCCCCACAGCTTTCTAAAACGGCTGAAAGTAAGAATGTGCCATGTTCAGAGGATAATGTAAATTAGCTATTAAGTTCTATTAACAATTCAGGGATGGGGGCAGGTGGGTGGTAATCCCTAATGTACCGTGTCCAGCTGACCAAACATATGGTTATTTGAGCTGTTATGCATGATTATGCCTTCTATCCCTCACCTTCCCTTTGCTTTCCTCAGCTTTTTTGTCAGAAACTCATATCTGTGTGCATTGGTCCAAATTGAGAGACAGCAAATAATGGAGCTGAGCCAAGCCAATTAGGAGAAAAAGGAAACCCAGAAGAATAGTCTAATATAGGGGTTCCCAACCCCTAGGTCCTGGCCCACTACCGAGCCTTGGCCCATTTGGAACTGGGTCATAGAAGCAGCGGGTGAGCGCATGCACATGCACGCTCACCTGCTTTCACGTGAAACCACTTTCTCTCTCTCTCCCTCCCTTCCCCACTAGTCTGCAAAGCTGGAAACTTTGGTGATCGCTGGCCTTGTAGCTTCCTATGTTAGTGGCTACCCAGACTGAAGGATTGAGCACCATGAGAGATGCATGAGTAGCTTTTTCAAGAGCAACTGATTCCAAAGACCAGGAAGACTTGGGTTCAAGGTATTAATATCCTCTTTCAAATTTCCTACATATCTTGCTTTCAGTCCATGCCTATATTGATTCAGGAAGAAATCAAATTCATAATTCACAAGAACTGCTCATAGTCTTCTATTGGCCAACTCCTGCTCTCTTATGGCTCTTGCTAAAATTCTTTACAACTATTGTAGTAATTAGGCCAAGTTGTGCATATTTATAACATTACACAATTCTCGTAATGTATTCTCATCACAGGAGTGCTACATTGAGAAATCACGCAAACAGTAAGCAGGCAACAGCACATTATTACAAAGTGTCATCTTCTGTCAGTGGTCCTCCTTTCTCCAGATGGGTAATTAAATCATTGCATATTTTTTCCCTCAGATTTTTGCCCAAAGTGTAATGCGTTTTTTTTCTGAATTTCACAGGGGTTTTTTAAGCTTTTTAAATTATCACCACCATTAACTTATAACAGAAAATATCAACAAAAGATGAATTTAACATAACTCCTTCAAATTTCATGATAGGTCCTCAAGTCTTGAGCAGCCATTTTTGAAAATATTTTTCACGTTTATCGTAATTATAAACTTATGTTCTTTGTAAGGATTTATATTCCCTATATTAGAGAATAACTGTGGCCCTTGATTACTCTTTTTTTTTTGCTCTTAAGCTCATCAACGCTCTTATTCCTAAGTCTAGCTCTATTCAGCTCAGATAAATATTTATCTTTACAGTTAAGATAGGCATGCTATTTCATCTATTAATTTCTTTTAATGAGAATATGACTGCAATCTATACTCTGTGTTCAATGTGAACCTTTTCTTATTAAGCCCCAAAGCTTTCACTTTCAACATCAGCAGGAAACATCTGCTTGTGATCTTGCTGCCATGTCAAGGCATTCCTGAACCAAGCTGGATAATTTTTCACACGTCAACACAAAGCCATTTCTCAGTTTTATTCTGGCCTGCCTACCTACAACAGACAGAGATGTAAAACTATGTGATCTTAGATAGGTGGATACATTTGATAAGCAAAATCAAAGCAGTGCACTTCCTTTTTCATATTTGATTGGATTTGTTTGTTTGTTTGTCACAATTAGCAACCACTCAGCTCCTTCACAGAGCTGAAAGGAAGAAAAAGCCAATGATTTTTTTTTAAATATAAAAGCAGGAATAAGTGGATTGTTAATGTTCTCACCTCTACCTCCAAACTGGCCAAGATTAAAGGTATTATATTGCACAGATGAGAGGAGGAAGGCCATATGGATATGAGTCAGAAACTGGGCAATTAGTTTGCCTGCCATATAGCTTCTAATGTTTGCAGTTAGGACATCAATGATCAGTGTGTAGGGAAAGAAAAAGAGAGAAAGCCCTGAAATTTCTGCACAGTGTAACAGCTGAGTCATGTGAGACACACACCTCCTGCTTTATCCTAAGTAGAAGATCTAGTAAAATCCATATAGAAGCTGCAGAGCAGACATTACATGAAAAAAGGTATCCCAAGGGCCCTTATAAGGTGGGGCCACAGGAGAGGCAGGTGAGTGAGCAATCCCATCCACAGTACTCAGTGAACTCATCATCAGTTGCTTTGGCAACTGGCAAGACTTCTTCTAACTTGGGGCATTTGAACGCATGAAATTGTGAAACTGTCAGATTGAAGTTCTGCTAACAGATTTGGAATACCAGGATAAAGCTCCTTCCCTCTTGCATTCTTTCAGCTGTACAATGGCTTCAAAGTTCGTCTTCTGCCCCATGAATCCCAGCGGCGCCCTACGGGTCCCATCTGTTAGACAGTGCCGTCTGGTGGGACCTAGGGTTAGGGCCTTCTCTGTTGCTGCCCCAGCCCTCTGGAACCAACTTCCCTCAGAGGTTCATACTGCTCCCTCCCTCCTAGCTTTCCGAAAACTCTTGAAAACACATTTATGCAGACAGGCTTGGGGCGTGTGAGCTGCGCTCTGCCCCTGGGCCTTTGATTGGGACTGTATGTTGTATGAGTGGGAATAGTTTTATAGTTTTTATATTGTATACTACTATTTTATTTGATTTATATTTTTGTACTTGTATTTTTGCTGTGAGCCGCCCTGAGTCTGGGGAGAAGGGCGGCTTATAAGCCTAAATAAATAAATAAATAAATAAATAAATAAATAAATAAATAAATAAATAAATAAATAAATAAATAAATAAATAAATAAATAAATAAATAAATAAATAAATAAATAAATAAATAAATAAATAAATAAAATAAATAAATAAATAAATAAATAAATAAATAAATAAATAAATAAACAAACAAACAAATAAACAAATAAACAAATAAATTAAGTAAATAAAATAAATAAATAAATAAGCAAGCAAGTAAGCAAATAAATAAATAAATAAATAAATAAATAAATAAATAAATAAATAAAGTTACTAATGAGATCACAGAGTACAGGAAACATCACTAGATTGTTTTTTTTAAAAAGCCATTATCCATTTTTAAAAAGCAAGCCAATAATCTTTTCTGATTAGAGAGCTGTCTAGCTAGCTCATTCATGAAAATTGTTCAAAGGAGAGTTTTATGTTCTAGATAAGTTCACCATATACACACATATATTGACAGTCAGCCTTTTGCACCTGTCCTATGTCAAATTGTGCACTATCAATCTTCAGATTGAAACTCTGCAAAAAAATTGTTGTCATCTCAAGTTCTAATACAGTGTTTCTCAACCTTGACAATTTTAAGGCATGTGGACTTCAACTCCCAGAATTCCACAGCCAGGAATTCTGGGAGTTGAAGTCCACATGCCTTAAAATTGTCAAGGTTGAGAAACACTGTTCTAATACAATAGGAGAGAAAGATCCTTTCTGCTCTTTGTATTGGCAAACTACAACTTCCAGCAGCCCCCATCAGGGGGCTATTGGATGGGGAGGCTAGGAGTTGGAAAGTTACTGGCTCACACTCCTGCCCTATAGGATATCTTCCAAGATTTGGCCACACTGCACAAATGGGGTGTGTCCAATGTCCTTTTTTGCTGATCAAAATTGTAGATAGTATAGTGGTAAGTCTACCCATAACAATTGCCAGAGGTTCTCAAATTCTGTCAAATTAGAGAGGAATCGCTTTTTTTAAAAAAAAAATCACAGTTGATTGGTCTTCCATCTGATTCCAACACTGGCAAAACTCACTCTGAACTTTGCTCTCCACTCTATGCAGGCTGGGCATAGAGAGAGAGAGAGAGAGAAAAAACAAGACCAAGTTTTGACAGCACTCTTGTTTTGCAAGCAAATGGTCCATCAAAACTCAGTCTGGGATTTGCTTCCCATTTTGTCTTGCAAATCTATAGTGATTGACTGCAATATTGTAAATTTGAGTACCACTGCAATATACTGATTAAAATTGTGTACATATTTAAGAAATCATTTTAACATGTAATGCACATTCAATTGTAATTATTAAGTAATGGCACATTTATTTCTTGCCCGCTCTGATCCTAATCCATTAATTAGTTTTATTTAGGGAAGTGGCTATTGCACAAATTTATGTATCGTTTTAGGGAGTTATGGTACAAAATCTGAGAACTCCTGCAATAGTCCGAGCTAAGAGATCCTCTTGGTTTTGTGGATCAACAATTGTCTTAGTATGTTTTATAATCAAGCCGTTACATTACATTATTTTGTGGGGCAAAATTGAATGAACTTAGATACAAATTCAGGTTTAAGGCTTAGAATATTTTGTGAACTTAGCCATATTGTATGTCAGAAAGATTGCTGGGCAATTCTGCTGTAAAGCTACATCCTCTTCCTTTTGGCCCAGGTTCCAAGAGATATTTGGGACTTGTTAAGATGCTACAAACACAAATACAAGATAAGCCATCTATAATAAAGAATGAAGTTCAAGTTGATAGATTTTGGTGAAGGCTCTATCACACCTGGGGGCACGGCATGGATTTTTTTGTGTTGTTGGTATTTGGGGGAGAGGGGGATCTAAAGTTGCATCCTTTGTTTTTCCCACTTCAGAACCACAGTTCTAATTTTTTTAACCAAAAGATTGCAAAAAATAGTGGTTTGGGGCCCTAGGTTCCCAGGCATGTCATCAACTCCTGTACAGGAAGCTTTACAGACAAATATAGTGCACACTCACTTGGATCATACAATTAAACATTGGAGCTAATTGAAGTGAGGTGTATAGAAGAAACTGCATCATAAGGGTAACTAGAAAATTTCAGCCATGCATCCATTACTTGCTGTTTATTTTTTAATCTTGGAGCAGAAGGCAGTATTTCTGAGCCCTTTTCGGAATTTGATTTCCCAAGCTTCAGAACTAACTGAATTCAAATTTGGTTACTGCTGACTCCACAAAGTAAATATCAGATCGGAACTAAATAAATTTAATGTCTGAAATCGATCTAAACAGAAGGTAGTCCCCATTGTAGCGGCATGCTCAGGATTTCTACTTTACTAGTAATTTATCTTGCAGTAAGGAATAATCCTGATAAATTGTGATAGGCAGATCTGAGATGTAACTGCGTCTGTTCAGTTTTCAGGTGTGTGCAAAAATGATTTCACCACCAGATCAGAAGGGGAAATGGTAGGGCCAATAGTGAAACTAGACTAAGTCCAAAGAGAATTTGGGGCAGTGGAAAAACATCTATGGCTTTAGTACCTCATACAAAGAACAGCTGAAACTTAGTCTTCCCTAACATGACATCTTCCAGATGTGTTGATACTACAATTGTGTCCACTGTGGGCCCACCCTATCAGAAGTGCACCAGTTTAGAGAAGGATGATTGGAGCCATTCAAACCCAAGCCAGCATCTTCACTGCTGCACTGATTTCCTTAAATCTACATCTGGGTTACAATATATGTACTTGATCTGCCCAATAATTGTCCCAGGACAGCTGGTAGCTCTCACTTTCCTTAGGCTTTTCAAACACTAAGGTCATATGGATTGTTGTTTGCTACCTCCCCCTGCTCAATGGTCTGTGTAAGAGAGACCCCATTGACATTTTGACTCTGTTATTGTAAGGATTAAAGGGGATAATGGGCCATTACTCAAGTGCTCAGGAGAGCCAGGGAGGCACCTAATGACAAACATTTCTGGAGATGCAGGTCACCATGGGGCACACTGCCACTCTTCCTACCGTAGTCCCAGATTACTCTGTCAACCTCTTCCAAAAAGTATCAGCTGAGGAACTATTACACTGGGTATGATGTTTGCAGTAAAATAAGTAGGCTGAACATTCAGCTTTATAGCACAAGCCCCGAAAGCAGCAATTATCTGTGAAAGCAAATACCAGCAAAAGGAAGAGGTGTCTTCAAATGACAGCACTATTTAATGCACAATAAATAGCAATGGTGGCACTTTAGGTGTTCACTGTCTACATTTTGTTTCTCATCCTTCTCTGAGACAGTTTCTCTGGTTTTACTGACCCAACTAATGTCAGAGGGTGTGTTAATTAGGAGGAAAAGGAGTACAAGGAGGAATGAATGGACGCTGCATCTTGTAAATCTTGTAATTAGGTACTACCGGTAGCTAACGTCTTAACTTTTAGCCAGAGAAGAATGTAGTGAGAGTTTGGGAAAGCAGCTTTGGGATAGCAGAACTGACTGTCTTTGACATTGCCAGGGACTGCAGCAATGATACCTGCTCCAGTTTGGCCAGTTCTGGCAAGCAGTAATGGCAATGGTGATCTGGGTATGCCAATCCTCTGGGGTTTTTTTAAACACCCATCTTAGATGGCAGTGGGAATGGATGCAGGTTAGTGATCCTGGATAAAAATTGACCTGCATCCTGCAACTGCTATGTAACTGATCCCATAGGAAAGTGAACAATGCTCAATATTACTATATTTTGTCAAGCAGCCTCTGACTCCAGTCACATCTGCTCCTTTGGGCCAATGGCAAAGGGAAAACTTTGTGACTCTTTTGACCAAACATGTTCCCCCAGTGTTCAGTAGAGATTCTGGATTACTGCAATATCTATTAGTATCCAATGGTGTGAGCTATAAATATCTCAGTTATATCATCCCTAGAGAAGTGGGATTTTCTTTGGTGATGTTTGTTTGTTTTTCTTTTCTAAGCTTATTTCTCTCTAGTAAACTTCTTCTACATTCTGGGCCCTCACAATTAAGTACAAGCCATGGGTAAACACACAAACATCCCTACAGCCAGTTAGTATACCTGCAGCTTGTTGCACCCATTTCTCTGTTAGAGAAATCCAAATCAGTATTTCTGATCAATCCAAATCAATTAAGAACTCCACCCCAATCCCTAAAACCAGACACAGAAAAACATCAGCAGGACAAACAAATAAAACATCTTAAAAACACAAACAAGCATTCCTTCTTAAAAATTCAGTTCAAATTAATGAAGAATTCTCTGTCCTTTTGTGGAAAAAAAGAACTATGTGGATACAGATTCAGCTATAAGATCTCTAGCTGTTCAATTTTTTTTGCCATCGTAGTAGTCATGTGTCATCAAAGGCCATGAGCCTTCAACTCTCTCAAATGGTCAATGATGGCATCTTGAAGTTCATCAAGCATTTCTCAGGCTAATTCCTAGCTCTCAACTCTGTGAAGAAGAGGAGCTAAGAACTAAGAACAGTGGTGGGATTCAGCCAGTTCACACCAGTTCGGTAGAATGAACTTCCAGAAACGGCATTCAAACAGAGAACCGGTTGTTCACATATTTGAATCCCCACCACTGACTAAGAACTAAAGGGAAATTTCCTGACAGTTAGAACAATTAATCAGAGGAACAACCTATCTCCCAGAAGTTGTGAATGTTTCAACCCTGGAAGTTTTAAAGAAGAGATTGGTCCATCATTGGTCTGAAATGGCATAGGGTTTCCTGCCTGATCTGGGCATTGGACTAGAAGACTTCCAAGGTCCCTTCCAACTCTTGTTATTCTGTTATTCTACCTGCCTCTTTTCACAATTTCCCTAGTTCAGAAGGTAAGGACTGAAATTCGGCTACCACTGGGCTTGATCCCAACTGCCCTTTTGCAGTCTTAGAACAAGGAAATACTTTAAGCAAAGAAGGGGAGAGGGGAAGAAAATACTTGTGGAAATTACAGTGTTAGTTTCATGAAATGGATAGCCTTATCTGAGCTGGGATGTAACCAAAATACTGGGATTAGATCTCTTTTCCTTCCTTTTTTCTTTCTTCCTCTCTTTCCAAGGATTCACTACTAAATCTCCAGCTGCTCACCCATAGTGTCCTTCCAAAATCAGTACCTATGGGGGCATTTCAGCTCAATTAATCTAGGATTCTCCTAAACTTTCCAAATTGGCTCCACATATCAAGATGGAGTATAGGTTCCTCAGATGCTGAAAATATTTGAACTATATGGTCTGACTCCTCCTGACTCCTATTACCCTTGCACTTATCATGCACACAGACACAAACACATTTTAGAATACTTTTTTCCCAGAAATAAACGTAACATATATTATAAACCTGCAGAAGATTCCTGTCTGATTTACTTGAATGCATTTTCTGACAGTGAGAACAATCAACCAATGGAACAGATTGCCTTCAGAAGTTGGGGGAGCTTCATCACTGGAAGCTTTCAAGAAGAGACTGGACTGCCCTCTGTCAGAAATGGTGTAGGGTCGCCTCCTTGGGGGGGTTGGACTAGATGACCCTTCTGACTCTGTTATTCTATACTATTCTATTTATTTATTATGGCCGCTACTCTAGATGGCAAAAAGATAAAAATAAATCACAATGCCAAGCATAACAAGTACCAAATGTAGGGCCCTTATGCAAGAAATTGCACTAACGAGATACACCGGGATTCACATCTGAGCTCCATTAGCACCATAGTCTGAGTAAATAGCCATGTCTCCATGATCTTCTGGAAGGCTATCAGGATTAGGGTCATCCATATCTCAGGGTTGAGACTGTTCTACAAGACTGCATGACAAAAAGATGCATTTCCAAGGACCCACTAACCAACGTGGCTTCACTGATGAGACCTGGAACATGCCCACACTGCCCAATCTGATGGGATGGGCATAAATCATTGAGGGGAAGCAGTCCCACAAGTAACCTGGTCCTGGGTTATGTAGGGTTTTAAACCATCAACTTGAATTGCACTTGGAAGCCTACTGGAAACCAGAGAACAAGTGAAGTTCCCTGTGCCAGTGTCCAACTGTATGAATGGTGAGAGGTTCTTTTGAATCTTATAACACAGCATGATAAAGAAGTGACGGAGTAGTTAGGAGAAAGAGCTTGCATATATACTGTAGTTCCCATCCTAATAATTTATGTTCCTTTATCCTTCTTATACATAATATCTGAACGGTTCCACAGTATTCCAAAATACCTAAACTGTTTATTCAACTGTGGGTTTAGACTGCAACCTTAATCATTCACAAACGGTTGTTATGTGCATAGTAAGCTCCCTTATGTTGAGCTAGACCACAGGACAGTATTATTGATTTTTGAAAGTCCTGGAGATTTTCAGTGCAGATTATATTTGGGACAGATGCAGACTTTGCCAAACACGATTCTTCTTATTGATGCTAGGGATTCTACCTGCAAAATCTATGGTCTCACCCTTAAATCTATAGCATTTTCCTTAGCAACACATAATAGAAGTAATATTCCCTTAAATTATTATATTCATTATCAGAAATTCTGAAGGATAAAAGAAGTGACAGAGTAAGAATTCTTTAGCAAAATCTAGGCTGGAAAAATCATTAGATGTCAGCAATGAGTTAAGATTTTTCAGACTTCCTGGTCTGGTAGCCTTACAAATAAAGCCAACAATGTTTGCAAAGTCACAACGACTTACTATGAGCCATGGTGGCCCAGTGGTTAGAATGCAGTACTGCAGGCTACTTCTGCTGATTGCTGGCTGCCAGCAGTTTGGCAGTTTGATTCTCACCGCTCTTAGAGAGGGCTGTAAACCACTGTGAAGTAGTATATAAGTCTAAGTGCTATTCCTATTCCCCCTATCTTTTATTTTTTACAAAAACGTGCTTGAGGTAATTTTTCATATTCTGTGTGGGCTTTCCTTTGCAATGTCAAAAGGAGCAGTTAAAGCCCAGGAGCTTTATCAGAGTAGAAAGACTTGGCGCTGGCCTTAAACAGCTCCATGCCTGAAGTGAAAAGTCAAAATGACATCCCCCTCCTCTGCTCATTTTCAAAAACAGAAATACTGGCACAGGGATGATGAATGCAAGCAAAGCAAAGCAAAGCAAAGCAAAGCAAAGCAAAGCAAAGCAAAGCAAAGCAAAGCAAAGCAAAGCAAAGCAAAGCAAAGCAAAGCAAAGCAAAGCAAAGCAAAGCAAAGCAAAGCAAAAAACCCCACCCCAGTCCTTATTGCAAATGTTGCCTGCAGGCACTATTTTATTTTACTTTAAACAAGCCAGACCTTGTGAGGGCTGCAGATCTTTACCCACAGGGAGTTCCATTTAAAGAGAAACTCCCAAATCACCCTTGGGGAATCATGTAGAAGCATAGAAAACTTCAAAAAGACCCAGGGTGTGGGTGTGTGGATAAATTTGATACTAATGGTCATAATAAAAAATATGTCTGATATAAAAGGGTGAAGGAAGGAACAGTTCCTTGATTGCTGGAAGATCTCTGACACATTCCATCGGCTCCATCCATGGTATCATAGTTTCCCTTTTTCCAATTATGTTGCAATTGCCAACTGACTCTGGGACTTCCAGAGTGAGCATTTCACAAGAGAATGATACCACTTTGTAAATCTGTTATTAAAGTGGATGAATCTTGAGAAGCAAGCTTTTACAGTGTGTGGCAAAGAGATAAGGGTATTTCAATTACTCTAATGCCTCTCAAGATTTCGGTGTTGCTACCTGCTGGTGCAATTTATGAAATAATGGACTATAATTCAGTCATTCAGCTAGAATAGTTAAACTCCACAAACTCTACAGGTTCAACTTCTTTTTCTTTTATGCAAGTATGGGATGCATACAGGCCTGGAAGCTCTTTTCCCTCCCATGGTTGTGGGGAAGGGAACGCTGGAAAAGATTAGTTTATTGTTCTTTGTGCTCCACTATTGATCAGAAAGAGCAGGAACTTATTGATTGATGGTTCTCTGACAGCTATACACCTAAAAGCATATAAACGTCCTTGTGCTCACATCCTCTTACTATCTGAAGGGCGCTGCAAATACAGGTAGTCCCTCAAGTTACAACCACAACTGAGTCTGTGGCTAAGTGAGACACTTGTTAAGTGAGTTTTACCCCGTTTTATTATTTTTCTTGCCATAGTTGTGAATCACTGCAGTGGGTAGGTTAGTAACACAATTGTTAACTGAATCTGACCTCCTTTGCTTGTCAGAAGGTTGCAAACGGTGCTCATGGGACCAGTGGTGGGATTCAGATATGTGAACAACTGGTTCTCTGTGTGGATGCCACTTCTGGAAGTCCATTCTGGGTCTGGGCAACAAAAAATTAGCTACCAGTTCTGACAAAAGAGGATTTTTAAAAAAAAAAATGAAATGTTTTCCCCCAGCTATGGTTTACTTGTACAATGTTTGTTTGAATGGCCCAAATGTACATTTTATTTTATTTTACTTGAAATAAAAAAAAAAGGTACAGAATAACAATTCATGCAGGCCAGAATTTTTCAGATTGGTTATATATTAGTAGAAGTCTTTTAACATTCGTTATTTCAGATTTAGATTGCAAAGCGTATCGTATTCCGATTTTTATATAGTGTGTGTGTTGTAATGATGGCATGTAGGTTTCTGGATAAGAGACCAAGTGAGGAGGAGAAGAAACTGAAACTGCCTTATTTTGAACAACACAACCCCATACAATTTGCAGAGTTTTCCAAAAAAATTCAAATGCTCAATGAGTTAATTCCAAACAGACTTTGAATACATAAAGCAACTACCCCAAGGTTTATTTATCTCTAAATAGCACCTTCATAATTTAAGAGCACCAGCATTTATTTATCTCAGATTGACTTGTAAGCTCTAGCAGGATTTACAGTGTGCTGGATTTTTGGTTTTTATCTTCCCCCCCCCCCCAAGCATATGCACTAGATGGCACTCAACTTCACCTGGCAGAATGACAAGTCCCAAAAATCTAACTTCAGAGTAGGGATTACTATATGGCGATGACAGCCCCAGGGGTCATAAGGTCCCAGTCAACCAAGTCCTGTTCTCACATGATAAGCACCCCTTTCAACAGGATTTTCCAGCCAAGCGCATGGCTTTTAACATCGATCCATGTCTGCAAGGCAGCCACCTCTCAAATGTAAAAGTTCATATATGGTTTTTTAAGTTGTAAAAATACTAATGGTCTCGGGGGTGGCTTTCTTATGAGTCAGAAATGATATGGAAACAAACAAACGGGCAAAGGAAAAGAGGAGACAGTTTGGCAATTCTGGGTTAACTAATGTCAAATGAAGAAGGAGATGCCAGATAATATCTCGATTATGGAGCTCTAAACCCATCAACAAACTGGAAAGCTTTCCTTTATTGGCCAAGGAATGTTTATTCCACATAGAACAAAAAGTGAGTGATGGGTACACTAACAATATGTTAAGACTCAGTAGCTTGTGCAATATTGACTATCTAATTGGTTCGTCAATATGGAATTAGCAATAAAGGAAGTCCTCACTTGACATTGGTAACTGGGATTGGAATTTCAAGCAATGCAATAGTAGTCTAAGTACACATGACCATGCTGCTTAATGACAGCAGTTCTGGCACTCCTGGTTATGGTTGTTGAGCAAATTACCGTAGTCATTAAGCAAAGACATCCCGTGGCCATTATTTACAATCTCCTATCAGTTTCCCTTTGCTTGTTGGAAGTTAGCACTCAAGGTCGCAAAAGGCAAACATGTGACTGCAGGGATACTGCAACTGCCGTAAACATGAAGACTGGTCATAAGTATCTATGTTCAGCACCATTGTAACTTTGAATGGCTGATGACTGGTCGTTAAGTGAGGAATTTAGCTATGCACTTTGGGATGAACACCCTTCAAATGGTGCAGGAGAATGAACAGATTTCAAGAAAAAAATTGCAGATTACAGGAACCATTTGTACTTCAGTTTGAGATGCAGACAACACAGACTCATCCCCAAGAGCCTGGGCCTGTGTTCAACTGTGAAGGGAAACAGGGCAGAAAATATCCCGCAGAAAGTATCCCACAACACAGTCCTTTCAGCAGTTCCAGGAAGGCTCCACACCCATTTGCACTGCTCAGGTGACCTTGGGGACACATATAAACCTCCAACTGGCCTCAACGACTCTCTAAAAGAATGCAAATGGCCAGCTGTCTGCAAGGAGTATAAATCCTTCCATTCCCTGCTGTCCAGTCAGAGCTGAAGAAGTTTCTTGGAGCATGAAGTGAAATATCTTAGAAGAAAAACAAGAAAGGCCAGTTGCCTCTTGAAAAAGCATCTTGGGATTTCAATCCAGTCTTCTTTTACACTAGTCTTCTGTAAACTGAGAGTTGATACTGAGAACCAACAGTGATGTGAGAGTCAGTTTAAAATATCTTGAGGTTTCCTACTATAAAAAGCTGATTTTTTTACTTTCATCTGAAATTGGAGCAATTTACCAGATTTCTGACATTACGATAGAAAAATGATTCACCCTATTCTGTGCTATAACAAAAACCACTATTATACTATAAATAAAATATATGTGTAAATACATGATGAGACACCCAGATATTCAAAGGCCCCCAAACACTGAACACCAATGTTTTGTACTGAAATCTGACCTCCTGTTACCTTCTCCATTTTATTCCCAGATGTCACATTCATCTGAGCTGGGACCTCCTTTCATTCCTGCCATAAACTAATTAAGTGACTTCTAAAGATGTATTATGTAGCAGTCTCAGAACCATTCCCTCAGTTACCTTGCAGCTGCAGCAAGTCCTGATTTGTTCTGATTTGAAGGATGCGACCATCTCAGACGCGGGTCTGTGAAAAGCCCGACCCCTGCAAACACAGGTCACAGTTCAAAAGCTCATCAAGGAGCCGACAGCTGCTTTTATAGGATGCCGTGGTTTGAAATCAAGGCTATTGGCGAAAAGTTCACCATCTGGCTGAAGGAAGATATCTCACGTGCATAGGCAGATCTTCTTCTGGAAGATACTAGCATAAACTCCATTGGGAGAAAGCAGCATTTCTAATACCATTTGCCAGAATTCAGCAACTGCATCCAACACATTCTATGCAGGGATATGTGGATGTAAAGATATTTAGATCAAGCACAAGAAGCTTTGCACACAGATTTTCTATTTGTATCTTACACACACAAACATACACACACAGAGAGAGAGAGAGCGGGGGGAGGGAGGGAGGGAGAGGGAGAGAGAGAGAAAAAACATAAAAAGCCCTCTTGGATTAAACCAATTATTTAAAATATTAAGCGTATGCATTTAAGGGAAGCTAATTATATTCCCTGGAGGAAAAATGAGTGGATAAAAAAAAATCATCTATCCAAGCAAATGGATTAAAAATAAAGTCAGTCTGAGTGGAAAATCCAAGAGTTGAGTGAATGCAGAATTTCAACTGAATCTGGAGCTTTAAAAAGTATGATAAGACTATTAGGGTAGTAAGTATACTAGTTCAAAACCAGTTTCTGATTTCTATCAAGGGGATAAGGAGAATAATTAGATGATGATAAACATTCAAAGATTCCTTAAGGCAGTCACACCAGTCTGGTCTCACCAGATTGAATGATCCTATGTCAGAAGCCTTACTATCCAGCATTCATGGAAATTGATCCAAAGCATCCTGAGAGCATCATATTAACTTTCTCAAGTATTAAGATTAAATGTGGACACTCAATACAATCCATGTGCAAATGAACCAACCACATCCCTTTCTTAATAATGCAATGCACATTATCATTTCCTTCTGAGGCACATTAAATACTATCTCACATTGCTATTGTTTCATCCAAAGCAGTAATGCCTATAATTGTGTTCTTCAGGATATAATTGCTGCCAAATCCTACTAGTTACAGTATGTGTGACCAACAACAATGTCCAAAATTTTAAGTCCCATCTCAATTTTCCACAGAAGTAAGAGCTTGAAGTATTATGGATGGGGAGCCACACGCACAGGAAGCAATATTCCACAGCTGCCTCCAGCTGCTGGAATAGGCTTCCCTCCCAGTCCTTTTAAGAAATCAAGAACTTTCCTTTGGCTTAGATTCAATAATAACAACATAATACAATGACAGAGTTGGAAGAGATCTTGGAAATCTTCTAGCCCAATCCCTTGCTCAAACAGGAGACCCTATGCCATTTCAAATGGCTGTCCAGTCTCTTTTTAAAAGCTTCCACCCACAACTTCTGAGGATCAAGCTCTTCCACTCATTTATTATTTTCGCTGTCAGGAAATTTCTCTTTAGTTTTAGGTTGCTCCTGTCCTTAGTTCAGGGGTCTTCAAACTTGGCCCTTTTATGACTTGTGGATTTCAACTCCCAGAATTCCACAGCCAGCATGCTTGGCTGAGGAATTCTGGTAGTTGAAGTCCACAAGTCATAAAAGGGCCAAATTTGAAGACCCCTGCCTTAGTTAATTTCCAACTGTTGCTTATTTTCTTCCTTTCTGGTGCTTTAGAAAAATAGGTTGATCTTCTCTTCTTTGTAGGAGCCCCTCAAATATTGGAGCATTGCTATCATGTCACCCCTAGTCCTCTTCATTAGACTAGACATACATACAATTCCTGCAACCATTTTTCATATGTTCTTCATATTCTTTCCATCCCAGATTTATTAGTGGACAAATTGGTATTTATAGTGCAAATTCCCAGGTTCAACATCTCAAGAAATGCAACCATTAATCCCACACAGAGTTTCAGATGAAAGTAGTGCACCCAACCATTTTTTCAACTGTTCACATTGACTTTAAGCTGGAGGCATTTGTTCCTTTAGTAAATACTGGCAACTTTAAAAAAAGAAAGGCAAAATGTAAATACCTGTATACAAAATAGATATTATGGTTTGACTGACAGGATCGTGGAATTCCAGTCCATGGCTGGTTCAACAAAGGAACAGAAACAAAGCCATTCCTTTTGAAACAGCCCTTTGCTCTAATATGCTTTCTTGAGACAATTCCTCTACCCACCAGCACCAGAGTACTGTGTTGTTCTCATGCACTTTAACACAATCCGAATAAGATTTTCTCTTTCTTTCCCCCTCCAGGTTTTATATCAAGTCACACTACATGTACAGAAAGGGTTGGGGAAGACTTCACCTGCTACTGAACTCTGTCTGCTCAATAGACTTGTTCAGCGGTTCCTCAATTTTTAAATCAATGAGGCCATTGTGAATTGAGTCCCTCCCCCTTTCCCTCTCACCAACTCCCTTATGAACCTGGGAACTCACAGCCATGAAACCAAGGAAGCTGCTGCAGGCCTTCACATTCCCTCTAACATTCAGTCCACATGGAACTGTCCTTATAGGTGTTGCAGCTCCTAAATCACAAGTCAGGGATTTAAAGAAGTGTATTTGTAAGCGATCTGCCTTATTTTAAGAGGGACCAGAGACTTTGTTCCCCTTGAGTCAACATGGGTTACATTTCTTCTCCTGATCCGTAAGCAAATAAAGAGGCTTTAATTGACTAGTAGGCAAGATCTGCTGGAATTTTACTACAGTTGTTGCTGCTGAAAAGAGTTTAATCATATTTACTTAGTCTTTGCCCCAGTGTTACTATAATCTTCCATTGAAAAAGCAACATGGAAATCTTCCTGGGCTTTTTTTTTTTTTTTTACTTTTCTTTAAAACAAACTTATTTCATCTTTCCTTGTTGTACTAGCTATTGTTTGTAATCTGCTTAAAACTGTAGGGGTCACTGTTGTCTTCTTCTGTTAATTAAATGGAAAAGTGAACTCCAGGCTGATGTTAAAGACTCTGCTGTCTTCTAATTGCATATTCTTAACACGGGGGTTCTGCTAACATATTTTAACATAAATATGCACAGACTACATTAGTATAGTTTAATTGTGTTGAGTTTCATTACAAATGGGTCTTTTGTGCTGACTATCAGAAAGTTTGGAAAGATACACAGACAATAAGCAAAAAGTTTAGGTCGGCTAGCTAGAGTATATATTTGGGCACTGTGGGTGTGTTTCAGGTCCCTTCAATTAAATATTGTCATCTTGTAGGACAGGGGAAATGGACCTTCTCTGTTACTGCCCCCCCAACCTCTGGAACAGCATCCTGTCCCATGAGATACATAAGGTCCCTAATTTCCTGGGATTCCAGAAGGTCCTTAAAAGTTGGCTCTGTTCACAAGCCTGCAATTAGTCTGTTTGTGAGGCTCCTGTTATGTTTTATTGTTATAACATAAGAACATAAGAAGAGCCATGCTGAATCAGGCCAAAGCCCATCGAGTCCAGCATTCTGTGTCACACAGTGGCCCACAGTGTTGTTGTTCATGTGGACTGTCACATTTTCTATTATGTTTTTAACTGTTTTAACTATGCTGCCAAGAGTCTATTGGAGGGAGCAGCCATAATACATTTAATTCATCATCATCATCATTCTAAAAAATATACCAAATATCCCAAAGAAAATGGGGTTGATCTCCTCCACATTTAACATTTTTGTTTAAGAGTTTGACCCCGTGACCCCCGAGGACATGGACAGGTTGCTGGGGGGACTTAGGGCGACCACATGTTTACTGGACCTGTGCCCCTCCTGGTTGGCGCTGGCCTCCCGGGAGGTGGTACGAGGCTGGTTCCGAGCAATTATCAATGCTTCCTTGAGTGAGGGTGTCTTTCCCGCTGCCTTGAAAGAGGCAGTGGTGAGACCCCTCCTCAAGAAGCCTGCCCTGGATCCAGCTGTTTTATCAAACTACCGTCCCGTCTCCAACCTTCGCTTTCTTGCGAAGGTTGTTGAGAGTGTGGTTGCCCGACAGTTCCCGCAGCACCTGGAGGAATCGTCATATCTTGATCCATTCCAGTCGGGCTTCAGGCCTGGCTACAGCACGGAAACAGCATTGGTCGCGTTGGTGGATGATCTCTGGCGGGCCCAAGACAGGGGTTGCTCCTCTGTTCTGGTGCTATTGGACCTCTCGGCGGCTTTTGATACCATCGATCATGGTATCATGCTGCAACGGTTGGAGGGGCTGGGCATAGGAGGCACTGTCTTGCAGTGGTTCTCCTCCTTCCTCTCTGGCCGGATGCAGTCTGTGTTGACAGGGGGCCAGAGGTCGACCCCGAGACCCCTCGTATGTGGGGTACCTCAGGGGTCGGTCCTCTCACCTCTACTGTTCAACATTTATGTAAAGCCGCTGGGTGAGATCATCCGTGGTTTTGGCGTGGAGTACCACCAGTACGCTGATGATACCCAGCTGTACATTTCCACGCCGAACCACCCCAACGATGCCCTTGCCGTGCTGACCCAGTGCCTGGAGGCCGTGCGGGTATGGATGGGGAGAAATGGACTCAAGCTCAACCCCTCCAAGACCGAGTGGCTGTGGTTACCGTCGTCCCGGTACAGCCAGCTGATTCCATCGCTGTGTATTGGGGGCGAAACAGTGGCTCCCACAGGAAGGGTTCGCAATTTGGGAATCCTCCTGGACTCACGGCTGTCCTTAGAGGACCATCTGACGGCCGTGGCCGGGAGGATGTTCTACCAGGTTCGCCTGGTGCGCCAGTTGCGTCCCTTCCTAGACCGGGACTTGCTTGCACAGTCACTCATGCCCTCGTGACCTCCAGGCTGGACTACTGTAATGCTCTCTACATGGGGCTCCCCTTGAGGTGCATCCGGAAGCTCCAACTTGCCCAGAATGCGGCTGCGTGGGTAGTGATGGGAGCGTCGTGGCGCTCCCACGTAACACCACTCCTGCGTGAGTTGCACTGGTTGCCGGTGGTCTTTCGGGTGCGGTTCAAGGTGTTAGTGACCACTTTTAAAGCGCTCCATGGCATCGGACCCGGATACTTACAGGACCGTCTACTGCCAGGAAATACCTCCCGCCGTCCGGTACGCTCCCACAGAGAGGGCCTCCTCAGGGAGCCGTCGGCCAGACAGTGCCGGCTGGCGACCCCCAGGGGGAGAGCCTTCTCTGTGGGAGCTCCCACGTTATGGAACGAGCTCCCCCCCGAACTCCGTATAATAACAGATTTACGCACCTTCCGTCGGGAACTAAAAACATTCCTTTTTCGACAGGCCGACCTGGCGTAGAAGCTTCGGTTCCAATAGGGTCAAAATGTTTTGGGGGGACTGAGTATTTTTTAAGATTTTAAGCTTTGTATGTTTTGGGTTTTAAATGGGGATTTCGGCCAAATTATTTAATTCATTTTTAATTATTTTAAATTTTGTATATTTATATGTTTTTTAAATTTTAGGCTGTACACTGCCCCGAGTCCTTCGGGAGAGGGGCGGTATAGAAATTTGATTAATAAATAAATAAATAAATAAATAAAGAGGTATTTCTAGCTTTTATCATGAAAATTGCCTTTCCTTTGTACTGTTAAAAATATCTAATTACTCCAAACATAACAGTCTTTATATTTTGAAGAAGGGGGGAAAACCCCACATTTTGTAATTCCAATCCTCAAAATGTATTGCAGAAGACACTTGAAAAATATTGATAAATTAAAATTTCCTCCAGACAACCTGAATTTCCACTCCCTAAAACCCTGATAAAGAAGTTTGAAATTGGTCATCTCGTGAACCTCAAAATGTAGTCAACACTCAAGTTCTCCTGGTATTCATTATCTTTCTCCTTCATCTAATCAACAGCAAAAAATATTCATCCTACCTTGGGATGTAGCCTTGGGAGATATCATCAATGGTTAAGTAACAGAAATCCTACCCCATATCTAAGGGGCATGCAACACATTGCTACCGGTAATTACTTCCTCCATGTTTCCAAACCATGTATTTGTGAGCATGCTGATTTGCAGAAACCAAAGATAAAACTTTGAGTGTTATTACAAAGGAAGATTGAGTACTGGTATAACAAATGTAACAATTGCACTGAAATTTCCAGTCACCTCCTAGTCACTAAGCTGCTATCCCTCTTTGAATTTAAAAGCCTCTCTAAGTTGTGGAAGTAACATTGTAACATACTGGCAATCTCCCCAGTAGTTGTTACTACAGATAGATGTTGCTATAGTAGCTACATTGGGAAACTGGAAGACAAACTCTAATCACTACCAAAAGATATCAGCTCCAGGAACAGATGAAGGCAAATACAGGTAATCCTTGACTTACAACAGTTCATTTAGTGACATTAAAAGTTACAATGACACTGAAAAAAATGACTTATGACTGTTTTTCACACTTACAACATTGCAGCATTCCCACAGTTATATGATCAAAATGCAGATACTTGGAGACTCATATTTATGATGGTTGCAGTGTCCCAGGGTCACGTGAAACCAGATTCACTTAACAACCGTATCATTAACTTAACAACTGTAGTGATTCACTTAAGAACTGTAGCAAGAAAGGTCATAAAATGGGGCAAAATTCATTTAACAAATGTCTCACTTAGCAACAGACATTTTGGGCTCAATTATTAAAGGCCTATCTATAAGAAAAATGGATAGAATACATATATACTATACACACAACTCAGTTGCGTGCAGAAACTCCATTATCTACAAGATATCTTTTTCTAAAAAAAAAAAAGGAAAGAATTGTATTTTGCGAGAAAAAAGTCTTTAAAAAATAGGTTGATAATTGATGATGATGTGCTCCATGTGTTTTTTTTAATTTTTAACATTTTTTATTATTAGATATCCATTTGTACATGTAAACAAAGAGAAAAAAAATTTTAAGTTAAAACCATTCAGCTTAATACAATCATTTTAAATTTGTAGACCTTCTTCACTCCATATATCCAAGTTTAACTATAAACCAACTACATTTTAAACATTTTAAAGCTGATATTTTAGCACTAAGCAAAAAAAAAAAAAAGAACGGTCAATGATTATGTTCTCCAGACGGCCAGAACGAACCCTGCAAGAAGCTCATAAACAGGACAGACAGTATTTCAGCAGAGCTTTCCTGCTCAGAATGTCTACAGACTAATACTGTGGAGGATACTGCCTCTGATATTGAAGAATACATAATCAGTATAACTGATGGCCACCGGTATGTGTGTCCACTCTGGATTTGTTTAAACCTTTCAAACTGATCCAGGTTGATTAGCAATCACTTCATTTTGTGCATGGGCATTCTACGAAGCTTGCATTTTAACTCTGGATACGGTTGTATGTCTAGAATTTCCCAGCATCAGAATTCCGAGTTCTTTCATGAATTCTGTTAAGCAAAGGCTTTGATGCATGGCTGGTTTTGAATTTTTTTTGTCAAATAGATTTGCTAATTTTGCTAAATGTAGCATAGGACTGCTTACTTCAGTCATTCAACCTCTTTATAGTCCCATCAAGGTCAATCCAGAACTTACTAAGGAAAATGACATGTCCATCTCAAATTAGCACCCACTGAAATGGTAGTCTCCCAACTTACCTACTTATTAAAAAAAAAACAAATCATGAATCTCAAATCATAATATTTTTTCATATATTTCTTTCATTCCAGTCAGCGTGTTGCTGAAGAGAGGTACATTACTTATTCTGCACACCAGATCCCTGAAAAAGTAATCCTATTAAAAAAAAGCTGAATCTCCAATTCCCAGGAATCTAATCACTAAAACATTAGCAGATGTACTATATGTTCTCATACTGAGGTTTCAGGAACAGCATTTTAGAAGAGAAGTGGCACCTGTTTAGCAAATACCGTCCCCACTGAGATCAATATCCAATCTGTAGACAAGCTAAGCTAGAGGCAGGTTACAACACTGTTGAAATAATCAAGCCAAATTTTGCAAATCTTTTAGCTAGGCCTCAGGTATCAGAGAACCTATCATAGGCAGTTTTCTCTATGACCCATTCCTGACTCTGGTGACTTCATGGATGAGTTATTACAGTTTTCATGGCAAGATTTACAGAAGTAGTTTGCCCTGTCTTCTTTCCAGGCCAGGGCTGAGATTGGGTCATAATCACCCAGCTGGCTTTCATGGAACTTTGAACACAGAGTCGCTTACTTTCTAGCCTGTATCTTAACTACTTCAACTAACTGGCTTCTCACTATATTTGTACCAACAACCAACAAACATGACCAAAAGCAGAACTTAAAAAGAAACCTGAATGATAAATAAATAAATGTTTAACCAATAAATCAATGCTCTTGAAAAACACACTTCCCAATGCACTTTCAAATACAGTCAAAAGACAGCCTTCACATTTTGTTCCTCTTGTACAACCTGAAAAGGAGCCACATGAAGTATGTACGTTCCTGATGCATAGTGGTGTTGGTAATGAATAATATCACATTGTCACACAACATCTTCTCTCAAGATAAGTTCTTATAGCCTATGGTAAAGAAAGAACGGAAGTGTGTACTCTAACAGCAGGCTTATTGTCTGAGTTTCCCATTATTGTACGATGGGCACAGTGAAACTGCCCACACATTGAAATGTTTTTTCAAGATAAATACATCTATCTAAAAATCATGAAAACTTCAAAAAATTCTTATTTATTAAGTGTGTATTTGCTTCTGCATTCTCCACTGGCACATTTCTGAGGCTGCACACTGTACAAAAATATTTCCACTCTAAGATATTGCATTGATGGCAATGAAATATATGCTATGTTTCTTTAGGATCACAAGATAAGCAGTTTCATTGGATAGCTGCCAGACATTATGTCCATGCAGGGTCTCCAGATTCAGGTGTTAATTTTCCAAGTCTAGAAAAAATACTTAAAAATACACGTGAAAAACCTCAGACCTTTAAATGTTTCCTTTTTGATCCTCTTTCAAAGTGTGTAAAATTGGATAACTGCACAGTTAAGAAAATATCATTCCACAGTCTCAGATTTCAGGAATAAAAAGGTTTTATTCTCTAAAAATCATCTATATATCACAGCCTCTGTAGGATTAAAGGGACCTAAACTGACATCCAGTCATACACCACTCTCCCATTTTTCATTGCAAGAACCTTCTTTTAGCTAGGTGATTATATCTGCAATCACATTGAATTTAATAGTCCAATTGTGAAGTCCCATTAGACCCAAGAGTACCAACTTCAGAGAAAGAAGATATAGTGCTCCGATAATTTACTTTATTCTTGCCTCCATCATTATACATTCTATAACAAAGGTTTAGAGAAAATTGAATATGAAAAAAGAAAACTAATAGTGATTATTTATCAGTATGCTCACTATCATTTTTTTGTTATTTCCCAAATGTTGCCCAATTTATAAAATCCAGTTTGGGCTCCATTTTTTACATTGGTATTGCAGAAGGACATTTATATACATTTTTGCACACATTTTTCTTAATCCAAACTTCACTGTGTGCACCTTTTCTGAGTTTTCCATCTAATGAAATGTGTTTGTGTGCATATTTTAATATAATTACTCTAGTTCAGTAAGGATCTTTTTCAATACTCACATTATTCTATATATTTATGAAACATGAAGAATTCTGAAAAATATGTTTCAGCATGCCCATGTTTTTGGTTGACTTATCATTTGGTAAATGCAAATTGGTTATATATATGGAGAAAAACAATTGTCACCCGTTTTCACTTCGACATACATTCCACCAAGTTTGATTCCCATGGCTGGTAACCATACAACTGCAACCTAAATATTCCTGTCCTCATCCTCTAAAGTGAAAGATTTCTAATGATAACATGGACTTTTCATTGCTAAATGTATACTGATCCCAGCTCAGGAGCCCTTTTGTTTTACCCCTATGTGCTTGACAGGAAACAAAACATTTTTGCCATGCAACAAAGACAAATTGCTTGCTGAGCCAACAAGCTATTTTCATATTAACTTGCCAGAGGATACAACTTTATTAACTTCAAATGACAGAAGCACGTGGGAGAAGCATCTGCAAATTGCAAATAAGGCAATTGCCCTATGGCTTTCATGTTTATTTCCTCATTGTGGCTTCTTTTTTTTTTTTTTCCTGAGGAATGAAAAATGGAGCCCATTAAAAACATTTGATTGGACTTGATTAAAGCTATCTTCTCGGGTAACTTCTATATCCAAAAGCCTTATTAAATTTTTTTTAAAAAACCTCTCCCATTCTGAAAGTGTTTGTTTAAATCAATGACCAGATTGGTCATGACTGCAGACTTGCTGGAACCCCAGCTGCAGAAAATGGAAGGAACGGTCCTATTCAGGAGAACCACTAAGTGAGGAGTCAGTAGAGGATCACTGTGCCAGTGGAATGGCAAAAAGAGGGCTCAGAATTTTTTGTTTGTTTGTTTGTTTTAAGAGCTAGGAAATCTCTCAGAGGTGGAACTAGAGGAAGATCTTTCTAAAAGTATTTTTTTATCTCTTTATTTCTGCAGCCATGCTTTCTCAGTGTCTTGTAATGGGGGATTGAGGCCTGAATATTGGCCCAATTCTTTTGGTCTCCTACTCCATGATAACCAATTACACATGTACAATCTAGCTGTTACCTCCTGATCTTTTATTCTTGTTGTCAATTCTATCCACAGACATAACAACAACAACAACAAACAACAATAATAGGAAGGAACCTTGGAGATCTTCTAGTCTAACCCCCTGCTCAGGCACAAAACCCTATATCATTTCAGATAAATGGTTGTCCAGTCTCTTAAAACCTTCCAGTGTTGGAGCATTCACAACTTCTACCACTGAGTTAGGTCCTGTGTTGTATATTTTCTATGTAGGCCAGGAGGGAGGCTCATCTCATGACCATGATGGGATAATCTAATGAGAGGGAGGAAGGGCTGAAGTAGAATGGCATACCATATTGCTTTCTTTTCCAGTGTTCCTTGGAAGAATGCAGCTGACCTACTACAACAGGTCCAGAGCACATATATTCCAGTTTTCAGTGTCACAAAATGGATCTGGGAATTGGCACACACGCTGCTGGGCAGGACACATTTGGCATGTGTAAGCAGACCTAAGTGGGGTCAGCAAGTTGCAGCAGTTGGAAACATTTAGATGATCATGGCTTATCTCAAAAACAAGCAAAACCATAAGATTTAATCCCAGAAGTGTAGAATAGATTAGGTAATCGGGAAAAAAATCCCTGAAAACAGCAATGGCTACTGTTTCTGCATTGTTCCCGAGAGAACTACTTGGATATCACTTGGTCTCAATGAGAGAATATTTATATTTTTGTATAGCCAGGAAGTTGAGTATTGTCTCCTTTCCTCAAAGAGTCAGGTCCATGCATATTTTAAAACATGAGCAATCCCTTCCAGTTAGGGCTCCTTTGCTATGCTCCTGGCTTCTATGGCTATGTATTGGGGAATATAGATGAAAGTTCTAGGACAGGGATGTCAAACTGCTGGCCCATGGGCTGGTTGACTCATGTTGGTTGACTCATGCCCACCCCAGCTCCAGCAATGCAAAAAAAAAAAATCACGATACATCGCAACACGTCACGTGACGTGGCGAGTTTGACACCCATGTCCTAGAATGTCTAATGTGGTACAATAATTAGGCTCCTATTCTTTGGACTTTGCAAGGTGTGCTGAAGATTTGGGAACAGTCTCTCTTTTCTCTCCAGTGTGATTTGTAAATAGAACATGGGGATGTTCTTCCTGGGTGGACTCAAAAGTTTTACCCCTTCTGTTCTGAGTCCAGAGAACCACCAGGGATTGCTTTTATCAGGGACATTTATGACAGTTTTGCTAGTCCATCCCACCATGGTTTCTTGTCAAAACAGCATTTTCATCAATGGGATATGGGGTATCCTGTCCAGGTATCCTCCCTGCTGAGTTACATGGATTTCAAAACTTATTGGCTAGCCTATCCAGTGTTAATGTTTTGCTAAAAACAAAACAAATAAGAGGTATGAATGCTTTAAGAGATGCTTCTGTGCTCTGGGAGTGGGAGTACTAAGGTTGTTGTTGGTTATGTACCTGGGTGTAGAGTGGAAGCAAAGCAGAAAACTGGAACATGCACTCTGTAATCAGTTTGCTGGCAGTTCTGGTGTAGACAGTGATGGAGATGTGGTTAATATCTCCAGAAACACTGAAAGCATGAATATGTTTTTCCTAGAAGTCATCAATTTTCCTCCCAAGCAGAGTATGGACTTAAATTTGCAGCCAGCATTATCACTTCAGCTCTAAAGTAATCCTCGATTTGCTCTGGTAAACTCATCATTGTGAACCTGTGAATCAAACTAGCTTTAAATATTTTGTCAAAATAAGCTATATCAGAAAGAATGCATTTGCTGAGATTGCATTACACTGTGACACAGTGATTTCTTTAATTAAAGGATTACTGCATTAATAAACATAATTGTCTGAGTTTATATTACATGCTAAATGGTAAACTAGGGTTTACTTACTGTGGCTGGCTCAAAATGAATTGTGAATTGCTTAACCATGGTTTACTGAACACATTTGTATTAGTTGTATTCATACACTACACTAAGCCAACATCAAATCAACTACCTTATGTCTTACCATGATATGTGAGCCAAATCAGAGTGCAACAAAAATATCAGCTGTCAGAGAGGGAGACAGTTATCCAAATCTTTCCTCAAATGTTCAAAAACAAAATCAAGAAAACATTTTGAGCTATTATTTCCATACAATTATATCAAACACTATAAAGGATAATTCTGTGCAGGTGACGGAAGAATGAATACATCCAGACTACATGGCATTATTCATTATTGGCTGCATTCACATATGTTACTAAGCCAACATTTCCGGCTGCTGTGAACACCTCCATTGTTTCCACTTGGCTTCTCCCAAGTGTGGTTTGTTTAGCATGCCATCAAAAGCAGAAAGTCTTCCTTTTTTTCCCTGCCTCCTGAGCAAGATGTCTAAGCGAGGACGTGGTGGTTCGTCTGGTGCAAAATTTCGTATTTCACTTGGTCTTCCAGTGGGAGCTGTTATCAACTGTGCAGACAATACAGGAGCCAAGAATCTCTACATAATATCAGTTAAGGGAATTAAGGGGCGTCTGAATAGATTGCCAGCTGCAGGTGTGGGGGACATGGTAATGGCTACTGTCAAGAAAGGCAAGCCAGAGCTGAGAAAGAAGGTGCATCCAGCAGTTGTGATTCGTCAGCGGAAATCATACAGGAGAAAAGATGGGGTATTCTTGTATTTTGAAGACAATGCAGGAGTGATTGTAAACAACAAGGGAGAAATGAAAGGCTCTGCTATCACAGGCCCTGTAGCCAAGGAGTGTGCAGATCTTTGGCCCAGAATTGCTTCCAATGCTGGCAGTATCGCATAAATATATTTGTTTGTAAAAATCAAATAAAAATGATTGGCTAAAAAAAAAAAAAAAAAAAAAAGCAGAAAGTCTGCAGTGTTACTTCCTAACAAGCTTGTTAGGAGAAGAACAAGCCAGAAAATGTTAAGCAAACCTTGGAAAGTACTTCTACAGTTTGTTTAGCCACTCCCACTTATAGGAGGAGCCCCTGAGTGACAAACCCCAACTAGTTGTTTAGTCATGGTAAGTCAGAGTTCTGACAAGTTCTTGGTGTGTCTTAGATTTCATTTAATCGCAGTGTTTTGAATCAATTATCAGGGACCAGGAAAGCAGTCTAATAATTTGCAGGTAATATGTTTAAGCTGCATGGTGATGTTCCTAAGGACAAGGCAAATTAATCAAGCTCTCCTGCTGTTAGTAATTTTTTTTAAAAGTAGCATTCAAATCACTTGTGCCTATTTTTTAAAAAAAACCTGGGGAAAAACATTTTCTACTGATTCAAAGCATTCTCTTTTGGAATGTGCCTAGTTTACATTACTCTTTGGCTTCAAAATATGGATGGAAAATGTGTGTGTCCATTCCCAGGCAAGTCTAGTAACCTAGATACTCTGCCAGTCTGCTCTAGCCCAGAACCATCCAGATGTAGTTCCAGATGTTGAAACTAGAACTCCCAGAAGTTGAGACTACAACTCTCTGTCAGCAAGGCTGTTAACTGTTCTGTACTATATTATGCCAGCTTTCCTAACATGTAATTACTAGGAAGTACAAGGCAATTGACATTTAGGACAAGAATCTTTTCAACACACATACACACACAACAATAGCAAGTTCAGGGTAACTACAGATCACCACCAGATCATTCCTATCAAACTTTACCTTGTCAGTGTCTACACTAGACAATGCATAGAAAAAATGGCCTTAAGTTATAGTTATATAGATTTATTTAAATACAAAGAAAAAACATTGTGACAGGAACATTAGCAAAACACTGGGACTGTCTACCTAGGCCATTCTTTTCTGCAAATTGCAAGGGATTGGATTACCTGGCTTTGTAATCCCTTCCAGCCCCATAATTGTCCCTTCTAGCCCCATGATTCTATTATTGTACTTCCCAAGTATGATCATGGCTTTTGCGAGTCGACTAACAGGGCAGTGTAAAAGGTGGATTGCAGCCTGATCCCTGTATCCTATTTTCTTGAACACAAAGCCAGCCTTAGCAAAGTGATACCGGTAGCAAACAGCTTGGTGCTCTGACTTTAGTCCAGAGCAGGAAGAGTTAAGGAGTGAGGATGTACCAAATGAGAAAGCACCTGCTGCCACTCTAGGAAATAACGTTACAAACTGTCTTTGCAGCTCAGGAGTTGGAGTCAGACATTGATCAGCTCAGCTGCAGAGAAACTCCTGAAAACTAACACCATTGTGGGTACACAGGAACACAATGTGGATGCTTACGAGGACAACCTGTGGAGTAAAGTGGAATGGAGTGTTCATAAGTTGCTGCTTCAGCTTGCAGAGTGAAGTTCTGTCTGAACAATCTTAATGAGAAATAGGAAATGGAGACAGGACTATCCATCATTTTTTTCCCAGTGGGATTGCAACACTTCTACAATTGTACCCTACAAACATCCATTCCCAATTATAATACTTTTATTCAGACACAAAATATTGACACTTGAGTGAATAGAAATTGAAATAAGGAAGAACTACTGGAGAGTGATAAAGCAAGTCTTTTACACACAGGAATTCCCAAGTTTCACACACACACACACACACACACACACACGTGTGTGTGTGTGTGTGTGTGTGTGAGGGAGGGAGGGAGGGAGGGAGAGAGAGAGCTTTCCATAGAAGGCTGAGAAAATTGATATCTGAACTCTTTTTAGTTAATGTAGGAACCAGGACTGTGTTAACTAGACCAATAACCAGACTCTTTATAAAACAGTTTTCTAGGCTCTTAAAGACATCTGGTTCTTTGTAAAATGAACATCTGACTCAATTATCAATTATTGATTGAAAACCATATGTCCCAACCCAAAGAAAGTTAATAGTGTTTGGTTTTTACTGAGACAATTGATTAATTTAAATTTTACTGATTTCAATTAAATTCTCAAAACTGGGTTTTACAATCCTTAGAAAGATAGTTTGGAAAGTAGCAGAAATTTTCCACAAAGGTCTGTTTTACTGTTACTCTGAGTACCTTAAGAGAGCAAATAGCATTGCTGAAATATTTACAGGAGAAGAAAGGCATTTAATTGCACTAATTTCTTACCATCTGTCCAAATGTTGTCCAAAGCTTCTAAAGCAGGGGAGGGGGTAAGGGAGATCAGGCACTTGAAATGATAAATTAATTGTTACACTTACAGTTTTTAAAAATCAGCAAGCCTTACTTTGGATTTTAAATCTAGGAGTAAAAGCCAAACCATATAAAACTTTGCTATTCTGCTAATACCGGTAGGAAGGAAGGAAGAAGGAAGGAAGGAAGGAAGGAAGGAAGGAAGGAAGGAAGGAAGGAAGGAGGGAGGGAGGGAGGGAGGGAGGGAGTGAAGGAAGGAAGGAAGGAAGGAAGGAAGGAAGGAAGGAAGGAAGGAAGGAAGGAAGGAAGGAAGGAAGGAGTCATTAACAACAGTATCTTTCTTGTAGAGGACACTGGCTATATTTCCATAAAACATCTACTGAAATGCAATCCACATTTTAGCTGACTGTGTGATTCAGTAAATTGGTCTAATTGAACAAACTATGGGTAATTTATGGGATGTGAATCTAGCCACTGATGATGTAAAGTCAGATTTCTCTATTGCCTGCCTCTCAAAATGTAAACATATATGGACAAATATTGGTTCATTAGAAAACACATGCAAATTAAAAGCATCTCTCTTCAATCTCCTCCCAAGTACTAAGTCATTTCATACAGGCCCTCATTGTATTGTTGGTGAAAACTTCCTGCCCTGTAATATTTGTTTAGTACCTATCTTTTTTTCTGCCTGTTCCCTTCTCATCCCAATGAAGGCTTGATTAATTCTTTTTATTGTTCATGCCCACAAGCCTCTTCTTTACCTCTGAAGATAAGGAGGAAAGCACTTTGGGATAGATACCATGCAAGGTTACTTCCAATGCCGATGCCGAAAACAGTAAGATATAAAGAGGGCTAATGGCTTGTGGGGGCAGGGAAAGTAGATCATGGAAGGAATGTAGTTTACTTAAGGATTTATTTACTGGAATGGACAAGTCTGCAGGTCAATTTAATTTGTCTGCAGTATTTATACAAGAGGATCAGAGTAGGTAAAAGAGCCAAGCTGACAATCTGAAACCAGTTGGACCACTTCAGCTGGTAAAACTTATATTGGAATCTATATAGTTTGTTCATTTCCAAATACATGCAAAAGGTGTAAGAACAGTGTGTAAGAGAAGCACCCACTACAATAAAATGAGAAAGTGCTACAGCAGGACTTAAAGCAAATCAATGACTTTACACAAGGAGTTTGTGGAGCCATGGGCTTTTTTTATTAGACCTACCAGCTCTGTGCCCCAAAAATCCAAATCTCCAGTAAAGGGCAAGATAGATAGATAGATAGATAGATAGATAGATAGATAGATAGATAGATAGATAGATAGATAGATAGATAGATAGATAGATAGATAGATAGATAGATTTATATACATATATATAAGCCCCCATCCCGCTTTAATGCCATCTCATAGTCAAATTATTATAGCCCAGGTTTGGTAGCCCTAATATCAAGCACTGGTTTTGGAAAATATTTGGAGTGTTGTGTGTGTGTTTGTGTGTGCAGGGAACGCCAGACTGGGCACAACAATGAACTAAGAGCCATGGGTTGAAGAGTTCACAGAGAGCTATGAGGGTGGTATTCAGGGTTAGAGAAAGAAAGTTCTAAGCATGCTCTTACCTCTTAATTCATTCAACAGAATAAAATAAATAAACTCTGCCTACAGCTTCTTTCTTTTCCTGTAGAATATCATGGACCAAAGAGGCTTGAAATGAAGGTTTGGGATAAATATTGCAGAGAATTTCCTCTTCTAATATTTTTTATAAAGGAGGTTGCTAGATAGGAAGAGGAAGGTGAGTTTAAGAATGGGTGCCAGGACATTACAGTGGCAGGGAAGGGTTACTGCTTAAGGGGGGCAGAGGACAAAGAGAACTGAGGGAGTTGAATTTAAGGGAAGAATTAATGAAGTTATGTGTGTGGGGGGGTTAGAAATCAAGGTCCCCAAGTGGAGCTTGATAATTGGGATGATTTCTTATCCACTTGATAAGAATGAGAGATAAGAAATCTTCCCAATGTGGAGGCTGCCCTGGAACTATAGGAAAGAAAGGATTACAGACTGAATAACCCTACAAGGCAAAAGGAGGTGGTGAGTATGCAAAATATGAGGGAGTGGGACTTGCTAGGACCCAGTTGTAAAAGGCAGTTTTCTATTGGATTACTTGAGAATACACCCTGTAAGAATCCCAAAGACACATACATAAACCCCAGATATTTAGAGACCCAGATGCCCTTTTCTCCCTGAATACCAAGCTTATTTCAATACAGAAACACATACCTACATTACTAAGCGAGACCAAAGGTACTTTGCACATGCTCAGAAACAATCGCACTGCCCATCCCTTCACCCCTTGGTTCCCTCAGCACGCTCGGTTTCGCCTACCAAGAGGCCAACAATATCCGGGGTGCCCAAGTTTAGTGTGGATATTCATTGGACAGAGTTGAAGAGAATTCCTCCCAGATGTGTACCCTGGCTTCTTCTTCTCTCTACTGGATGTGTGAGGCTGGCTGTCAACGAAGCTCTAAATTTAGAGCTGGGCAACTCGGAAAAGCAAAAGGGAGGCCGTTGGTTTCCCAGCGAGTTTCCCCAGCTATCCCAACCACCCGGGAAGGGAGAGGAAGGGGAGCCCGGGCGCCCTTCGTGCCGCGCCCGACACACCCAAGGAGGCTGGAGCCCTGCCCTGCTGGCGCCATTCAAGAGCAGCGGAGCCACGTACGTACCGGTACCAGGCGAGTCCCCGGCCGTAGTTCCGATCGAAGAAGTGCGGCTCGGCGCCGGCCGCCCTGACATCCGGATGCACCCGCAGAAACTCGAGCAGCGCTCGGGTGCCGCCCTTCTTCACGCCGATGATCACCGCTTGCGGCAGCCGCTTGTTGCCTTCTCCCCCCGGCTGGGCTTGCAGTAAGGGATCCCGGGGCGTGCCAGCCGCCTCTTCGCCTTGAGCCACGGGAATCGGGGCCGGATCCCGGGTGAGGACGCGCGCTGCCCCGGCTAGGCAATAGCTGGCGTAGAGAGACATGAGCACGGAGCCCAGAACCAGCAGCAGCTTCCGCAAGGCGCGGCGGGGCAGGGGCTCGGGGCCAGAGGAAGAGACGGGGGGCGTCCCTCCCCGGGCCATGCTAGGCGGCCCCCCGCGCCGGGGCCATCGCCCCCTCCTCTCAGCCGCTTTGCGCTCGGCGGGGAGCGGACAGCCCCATGGACGGCCGATCTGGAGCCGGACCCGCCGCCGTATGGCTGGCGAGGAGAGCTTGGGGTCGCCCCTTCCTCCCAACCGGGGAGTGGGGTTCACGGGCGCCTCATTCCGGCGCGCTAGCGGGAAGCCGCGGGCTTCTGCTCCGACGGCGAAAAGGGCTGCAGGGAAAAGGGAGGAGAAGGCTCCCTTTCGGGGATTAAGCCAGGGCCTGGCAGAGACGGGAGCATCGCGCTCCAGCTGCGGGGGCCTGGGAGGGTCTCGGCAGGGTCGAGTTGGCCGCCTGGAGACTAAGCCGAGCTACTCGCCAGAAGAGACGCACCTCAGCGGTGGGAAAACTGGCGGTCGCCTTCCAAGCGGCTCTCCCGCTCTGCTGAATTTGCAGCCAGGGGGAGGAGATCCTGGGAAGTTAAGAAGCTGCTGGATCCGGAGAAGGCGGCGGAACGCGGAACTTCAGTACCTGGGCGAGGATCTTCAGCTGACACATCTCCCCCCTTCTCCGGACCAGCGAGGCGGAGATCTGGGCTGCCGGGCTGATCTCTGCATTCTTGAAAGGCCAGGGCAGGGCGAGATGGGACCGAGCACAGGTTTGGTACTCTTGTCTCCGAGGACCGAGGCTGGCGGGACTTTCTGGATGTCGGTGGAAGGGGAGAACCAGATGGAAAGACTCAGCGGCGGTCGGTTCCAGGGAGGCAGCAGAAGCTGCCCGCTGTCCCAAAGAGGTTCCTCTGCAAAGGAGTTCGGCGGGAGGATGTCCTCACCTTGCGCGAACGGCTGGACAGGCGGACGGGAAAGTCCTTCGCAAAGCGCTCGCCTGTCACCTTCCCGGTGGGATTCTCTCTTCCCGGCTGCTCCGGCGGCTGCCACACGTGGAGCTCTCGATTGTAGCTCAAACTTCTCCGAATGGCAAACTCGCCCCCCACCCCACCCCCCACACACATACCGGGCTGTTAACGACGTACCCAGAAACCAATAAGAGCTTGAGAAAAGAGAGAGGGGCGGATCTGCCTTTCAGAGGGGGATTCTGAATAGAGGCGGGGGCAGAACTAATGAGGACACGCCCCTTCGCCAGGTTCCGGAGTGGCTGCTTTGGCGGTTCAGAACAAGGGACGTTTCGTTACGGTTGAATGTCACTTGTGTGAAGATCTCTGGATCTTTTTGTGCAGTCTCACAAAAAAAAAAAAAAAAACTTGCTCAGGTGTATGCCTTCTGAGCATACATCTACCCGCACCGCTTCCCATCTCTGCAATCGGATTCACCCTCAAAGAGCACCCAGTATTTTAGCCCGTCAAGACTGGGTGCTCCACATCTTTGACGGGGAATCCGATTTCAAAAATGAGCAGCGGTGTGGGTGACGGCTTGGGATAAAACTGGTTCTGAGTCTGATGCTCTGGCAAATTGTTTAGAAGAGGCAGCCGAGCAAGCAAAGCCTGGTGGTGGTGGTGGGGGGGGGGGAGAGCTGCCTAGTTAGTGGACCATGTGAGTGGAACCGTCTTTGAGGTTGACTAAATGCAATGGGGAGGAAAGAGAATTTTTTTTTTTTACTTCTGGTGTTTGCTGAGAAGAGAATTCTTCACTCCCAGCTTGCTAGACAATTTATTAAAATTACCCTGATCTACACACATCTAATAAAGGTCCTCCCTTTAAAGTTGGCCACTTGTGGGGACATATGGAGAGTCAAGGGACATTTAAGTCTGCTGTCTTGAAATAAAGACAAATAAAACCAGTGAGAAATGAGCACAACAAACACAAATAGTTAGAATCAAAGCAGTGCCCACAATCTATAGAAAGAACCTTTAAAAAAAACAAACCTTGTTTTTCCAGGTTAGGATTATACTTCCAAGCAGGGGTCCTGTCTCTTTAACATTTTGTGGGGTAGCAGATGCTGGTAAGTCATTAGGAAAAGCTTTTTGCATCTTGGCTAAAGGCCTATCGTAGAACAGCCCAGCCAGAAAGACAAAATAGCAACGGGCACTTCAACAGAGTTTGCACTGCAGATGGAAGCAGATGCTTGTGTAAACAGTGACACAAAACATCTCACACATTTCCCCCCCCCAAGTGGTGTTGTTCTTCAAGCTGAAAATAAAATTTTGCAAGTAAAATGTAGTAGAATCACTTGTTGAGGTTAAAAAAAAACCTTAAGTGCATCTATACATATTCATAGATTTACATTTTGCTTTGACTTCTGGAGTGTTTTACAATGTAAGCTTCTCTCAATCATATATTCATATATATAAAATCATGATATTTTCACAAAGCAGTTCATTGTAGATTCCCTGCATGTACCAGGATTTCATTCTTAATCCCTGCAACAGAATAGCATTTATTAGAACTGATACCATTTTCTTAATTTTTTCTCCAAGAATCTTTTGCATAAATTGATCAGATCCAAAAGAATTATAGGATTATATCTGTAAAAACACAGACAAATCATTGCACCTATAAGGCAGTTCCCATACCAGTACATGCTTGCTCATACACTCAGTCTTTAGATTTTTCTCATTGTTCAACTATTCTTCTTGGAGACTGAATGATCTATTACATTTAACTGCATTTTAGATTCAGACTAAGTGTATCAAAGCCTACAGGAAGGTCACTTGAAATGGTTCTAATAATTTCTGGAGTTGTAGACAAATGATGTTTATGAAATTTGTTACTTAGATTCTCTCATGTTTACTTGCAGTTTTAATTTGGCTGTGAAGTAGGCTTTTTATCAGCTTAAAAAATATCAAAGAATAACATACCTTCTACTCCTTTATTAAGCAAGTCAAAAGGAGGCCCTCTCAAGGTCCAGAAGATGTTAATGGGAGACTTAAGCATGTGCCTATAGTCAAGATTGTAGAGGAGGCCTATCTCCTTAGAAGAACATTTCATTGTTATCAGTTCCAGATGCAAAGATTCAGAAGAAATCCCAGATTATATTTTTCTCCAATGAAGTGCACTATTCCATCCAAAATTCTGCATTCAGCTTCAGTTTCTCAACATTTGAGGGGCTGCCACAAAGAAGAAGGGGGTCAAACTATTCTCCAAAGCATCAGAGGGCAGGACAAGAAACAATGGTTGGAAAGTGACCAAAGAGAGAAGCAACCTGAAATTAAGGAAAAACTTCCTAACAGTGAGGACAATTAACCAGTGGAACAGCTTGGCTTCAGAAATCGTGGGTGCTCCATCGCTGGAGGTTTTTAAGAAGAGACTAGACAGTCATCTGTCTGAGATGGTATAGGTTCTCCTGCTCGAGCAGGGGGCTGGACTAGAAGACCTCCAAGGTCCCTTCCACATTCTATTCTACTCTATTCGTTTCTGTTTCTGTTTCTACACTGCACAGGTCAAGTATCACCTCAGCTTCCAGGTGGTCTCCTTGAAAGGAGTACCAGAAAGAGAAGTGATACAGTACTCTAAACCTTTTTTGCAATCTTCCACTCCAATGACACTGTGGTTCACACAATTGTTAAATAGCATGAAGGGCAAGAAAGAATCCTCTGTGACATCCTCATCTCAGCCTGAAGAACTTTTTGCTCTTAGGCCAATGAAACCAACAGAACAGCCCAAGCTCAGGTCCGTCTTTTTTCCTCTTAGCCAAACCTGCTGTCCCCCAAAAGAGGAAGGGCCGTTCTTATTTCCATTCAGCATCTGATATCAAAGTAGAATTTTCCTCTGACCTGCAAGTCTTTTGAATAGCCTCAGTTATTGTCAAAAGAGGCTATTTGAATGCTTCATTGGTGTACAGGGAGCAATTTTTGAGAGGTTTCTTTCTCTCTTTCTTTCCTTTTACTGCTCAGAAGGGAAAGGCTAAACATCCTTTCTCTGTCGAAGTGACTCTCAGCTCTGCAATACATCAAGATCGGAAGGGGCAGAAATAGGGGCAAATCTTGCTGTATATAATGCAATAGTCAATTTATTAATTCTTTTCCCCCAGAACATATTTTGTTTTTCAAGTCCCAAAGAAACAGATGCAAACAGGTTTTTAGCTTTTATTAAAGTAGGGCTGAAATTGTATTTGGACATTGTCCAAAGCATCTGAAGGCAGAACAAGAAGCAACGGATGGAAACTAATCAAGGAGAGAAACTAACCTAGAAATAAAAAAAAAAAAATTCCTGACAGTTAGAACAATTAATCAATGAAACGATTTACCTCCAGGAGTTGTGGGTACTCCAACACTGGAGCTTTTTAAGAAAAGATTGGACAACCATTTGTCTGAAATGGTATAGGAGGTTGGACTAGAAGATCTCCAAGGTCCCTTCCAAATCTGTTATGTTGCTATTCTGTAATTGTTATATGGGACATACTTTTTTTTCCATGCTACAGCTAAGAAATCCTTGTCAAAACCTTAGATCACCCAAACTCTGCAATGTTAAATTTGGGATTGTATCTGTGTTCTTTTTTCCATTTGGAATGGATGAGATGATTGGCTTTTATCCATCTGCATGCATTTTTCTTTGTTGTTTGATATCTGGAAGCATTCTGCCGCTCAGTTTATGGAACTTGCCATTTGTAGCAAATAGCCAATTGTGCTTCGGTTTGAAAGAAAGAAAAAGAAAGAAAAAGAAAGAAAGAAAGAAAGAAAGAAAGAAAGAAAGAAAGAAAGAAAGAAAGAAAGAAAGAAAGAAAGAAAGAAAGAAAAGAAAAGAAAAGAAACCAAAGTGGCTTTTGTGGCTTGGACCAGCATCCCAGAGTATTTTATACTGTTTTAATTTTATGCATTTGCCCTATGCCGCACTTACTTAGACCTTTCAGTTCATGCAAACTTTCACAGGTATTGAGAAATCAAAAGCCCATGTTTCATGAAAAGCATACATACACATGTGCTTCTTTTTCCCCCAGATGGCTTGGTGAAGTCTTCAGAAAGTAAGAAAGTAAATGCCATTTTGTGATTTGTTTTTGTATTGGATTTCTGCTTAGATATAACGGAACAATAAAAATTTTAAAATAAAACAATGTTTCAAATACAAAAAAGAGATTTCAGTTCTGAAACAAGTCTTACAACTAAATAGTAGTTTGGATGATCAAGGCTCTTGTCTGTAGCACTTATATGCTTTTTGAATTAAAATTAAAAGTAAAATACTGTTGTGCAGGAGTCTGGGAATTAAAATATTGTTTCAAATCAAGATTCAGGGATAAATCACTTAAATATTTTTTGGAAAATAAAATGCTTCCAAGAGAGGATACTTAAATGAGAATTTGACAATGGAAATGATATGTTATAGGTAGAACTCTTGACTTCAATCCTTTGCAACCTACCACCCAAATCCCAAACTACTACTTCTACTATAAACTATAAATCCCAAACTACTACTTCTATAAACTATAAATATCTATAAAAATCCAGAGTATACCTATCAATATGCGATCTGTTTCCTTCTTTCTCCCCCCTGAGGGCTTTACCCGCATTCTTTTTCACATGTGCAAGCTAGGCCACAGCAGGATGTGACAAGGCTCTTACATGTGGGAATAGTGGTTTCATAGTGGCAGTACTGAGTAGATGATGTCACTCAGTTATGCAGCTACTATGGTGACAATCTGGATGAGAACAAGCTGCAAGGTCAGAGAATGGTCTTATGCTATCTTCCAGAATCTGGAATTATTTGGAACACATTTTGTAGAGGGATGGCCAATCTAGGAACATGATAGTGTTGACCAAATCCAGACAATTTAGCATACAGGGGTGTACTCTTAAAAACAATAGCACCCATGTCTGTCTATATGTATTCAATTAAAATGGCCACCCATCTCATCTGAATGACTCTGGGTAGCTCATAGCAATTAAAAATAAAAAACAAAAATAAATTAAAACAGATATATAACAGCTAAAACCATCATATATATATATGTAAGCTTGGCATTACATGCCCAGAGTTGTTTCATGTTTCAGGACCAAAATAGCTCCTCCACCCCTGTTGTAGGCCAACATTTAAGAGAAGGAATAGAAATCTCCTTCCATTTTATTTTCTGACTTTGATTCTGGTCGTACAACCATTGAATCAAGAAGTTTGAAAGAACCAGGGTAAATATTTGTTGCAGTTTTGATGGTTACCTGAGGAAATCTCCAGTTGGTTAGAAAGTTGATTTCAATTGTCAAGTTGAATCAGATTTGCCTGAATTAATTCTGGACACATGCAGAAATTGATAATTTAAATTAAATTTTAATTAAATCATAACACTTTCCCAAGTGAAATTAATAAGTCATTTAATAAATGCAGTTCTTAAATAAAGCAATTTTAATCTGATTTTGCCTGAGTCACAGAGACCTGCCATTTGGGCCCCTGGGTCTGATCAGTGCAAGATTGTCTTGAAAGCATCCCCTGTAGATGGATGTCCAACTCTTGCTTGATTGTATCAGTGAAAAGATGTTCACTCTCTCACTTGTTCACTCTCACATCTCTTCCTACAATGATGGATTAGAACTCCCATTTCAACTAAAGGAGACCGGAAAGATGCCAAAGTTGATAGTATTCAATATTGCTGAATACTACCATAGCAGAACCATCTGAGAACATAATTTTAATTAAAGCCAGACTGAAGTTAATCTCATTTAGGAACACATTTATTTTGGGGTGAGTACTATACTTGCTTTTTTAATAATTTGTATAGACTACCAAATTTCCTAAAGCGGGAATGGTGAGGAAAATTTTTAGTGAAAAGGAAATAAATATAAATAGTATGAAAACTGCACATGAATTTAACAGTGTCAGAATTAGAGTTTAAGAGCAGTTTTTGTAGAAACTTTGAGGATGATACTGAAGGCTTGCTCAGAGGGCAAGATTTGTTGGGGTGTGGCCTCAGCTTTCTAATCTAGATAATTCATACACTTCATGGAAAATTTGGAGTCAAAATGCCCCCAAAGAGCCAAAATATTCAACTTTGTATGGGTCAGTGTAATCTCCAAAGAAGACATTTGCCACTATCCTTGACTCCTCAGATCATTTGGGGCACTTTTTTTTATCAACTAGAAAGATCATGGGGCAAATTCAGCTGTGGTTGTAGTCACCCACCTCTGCAAAATTTATAAATGTGAATTTTAATTGAAAGGGAAGCACTAATTAACACAGGCAATGCTGCATGAGAATTAAACTCATATCTCCATATTTGCATAACATATTCTTCTAATTATGGAATTCACTAATTATTTTGAGAATTTGGGATTTTCCCCTGCAAAAGTTCTGTATTGCTTGCTCTTGCACACTTCACTGCCTGACCCAATATTAACCCATTGATTTGCATAGCTACAAGTTGTTTTAAACTCTGTATGCAGTTCTATTAAACTGAACTATTTGTACTTGGGGCCCCTTTTATTAAAAATCAATGTACTGAATCTGTTTAACCCAAAGGCAGTTTATCATTTTGGCAGCTTTTTCCCGAATGGAGGGCACCAGTTTAGGCTTTGCACATGGGTTTGGAATATTTAGAAGAGCCAAATCCCTGGAGGCCGCAAAACCAGAGGCAAAAATGAGATATTCAATTTATTGCACTCATTGCACTGATTATTTTGCTCAGAAGAGAGCATTGCTACAGAAATGGTAAAGCGCCATGATCCTTATTCCTTCTCCTACAGTGCAAGGGGATCTTTAGGCAAAAAATGGTGCAAATGGGCTGGATGCTTACATACTCCTCTGGGAACTGCAAGGCTTTCTGACTGCATTCTTGGAGTTAGCGATCTTTAAAGCAGTGTTTGTCAATCTGAATGGAAAATTCAGTTCTCAGCTCACAGAATGCTCCAGCCAGCATGCTGGCTTGGGAACTCTGAAAGTTGAAATCCCCACAGCTTCTAGCTGCCAAGGTTTAGAAACACTGCCCTAGAGGTTAAAAGTGAAATTTGGTGAGAGGGCACTTAGGCTAACACTTCCTTACAGCCAATTACAAGGTCAAAAGCCAAAGGCAGTCACCTCTATTTGAAAAAAAAAACAGAAGAAAATATGCATTGTTTTCATGCGGCAGTAAAAAGGGAAAGAAACTGACATTACAGAGAGGGGAGGGAAAGGGGGAGATTGATCAGCAAGAGGCTATCTGACACATTAATGTTTATGCAACAAAAACTCCTTTGCCTTTCAAACTAAATGGGAACAACAGTAGCAAATGAGAAGATCCAACAGCCACACAATACACAAAAGTCTACAGCAAAGGAGTAAGTGAAAATTCATATCCACCATTTACAATGGACAGTTTCCTGAGCATTTCTGCTTCAAATCTAGCAGGGGATTCAATTTTTTCCCCTCCCCTTCTCTCAGAGATGAAATAGGCTCTCTTGACTGTGCTAAAAGAATATAGTTCATATTACTGCAGCTGTCTGAAGTCAATTCAAGAAGTTTGGACTATAGGAGTGGGAAGCATCCTCTTAAATCTCTCTTATTTGCACCCTGATAGTGCATCTATTCATACTCTCAGGTCCTAAAGGAAAACAGATCATCTCATCCAAAAGAAATTCAGGTTCAAAACCTCATTACTAAATACACCCCAGAGATTCTCTGGTGTTATTTCTAGCGCATGTGAGAAGGTTCTAGAGGTGAAACAAAACTTGAAGAGACACCTTTGGAAACTGACTGTACAATGTACAGTTCAGATGTGAACTGTAGCAAGGTCACCCACATCAGGTGGGTGACCTTGCTAAAAATTTTCCTTCTGTGAAAAGATTAAATCACTCTAATAGTGCTTCCTCCAATCTAAAATTTCTCCTTCTGTGAAAAGATTAAATCACTCTAATAGTGCTTCCTCCAATCTAAAATAAGAGACTTGGTTTTGTTCTAGGCTGGTCAAGCAATGCTTGGAGCTTCCTTTTTGAGAAAATATTTGGTATGATTGGCAGATTGTACTATAGGTAGAAACTTAAATAATGAAAGGGGGGGAAAGCATTTAAGAGGACTGATCAGTTGTCACATGGAGGAATGTTATCAGAATCCTGTTTCACAGCCACTTAACTTTTACCATAGCAGAGTCCTTTACGAATCCAAAATATGTTTATTGCATTATAACAAAGAAAAGATAAAGGGATTGCTTTACATACACTAGAAATGTTGATGAAAATTCTCCTAATTTATACCAGATAATTGCTGGAAACCCATTTTGATTATTAATTTGTCTAGCTATGGAGACTGTGGATTCCCCATGTCTGGAGATTTTTAAAGATGAGTTTAGATAGTAACTTTCTGTGGATAGTTAAAATGATTTGTCTGTACTTTTGCAGACTATTAGTTTATTATTACACTTTTATGCTGCCCATCTCACTCTAAAAAGTGACTCTGGGTAGCTTCTTGACAATTAGACTAGACTAGATGATGCTTGTCATTACTTATAACTAAAGTTCTATGATTTTGTGAAAGTGATGAATGGCAAGACAAAAAGGGTTGTGATTTTTCAGTTTCACTTACAGTCTGTTAATCCCTTTCAATGACATCATCTAGATTCCTGAGGCATCTAGGTTCTGCAAGCCCCCCCCCCGTTTCCTCTGACTGATCTTCAGCCTCCACATCTTTAACTGCCCTCATCACACTACATAATACACCAACACAAACACATCTAAGGGTAGGATTAAAATGGACAGGCAGGTGGGAATACTGCTGGCATGACAAAAAAGATGGAAGAAGATAAACACAATTAGATTATTAATTTTCCATGCAGTAAAATGAAACTGTATGATACTTAATGAATGATTGTTAAGATGGGGAAAAACTACATAAACTAGGACTTCTAAAAGTGTATTGACTTAAAACAAAAGAAAAAAAACTGCAGGAAGGGAGATAAATAAACCATTTCAAGGAGAGGTTTTTTGTTTTTTTTAAACAGTTGCAGGAGTTCAGGCACCATTACATACAGAAGTCACACACTGGAGAGAGAAGCTAGGCAACTGGGATGATTGCAACAAAAAATAATATTTATTTATTTATTCAATTTCTATGGCTGCCCATATTAGTCAAGACTTTGACTCTGAATATATAACTCCATCGTTTGACCCTCCATGTTCTCACTATCTATGAAAAAGATTACAAATGAGATGACCATCTCAAGGGTTCCTCTAATTTAGGCAGATCTATCTGTCAATCATTGTATCTAATATTTTTATTTCCAACCAAAAATACTATTTTTTTTAAAAAAAACACTATGTCAAGATGAAAGAGAGCATGTATTTGGATACTAGTTTCTAGAGAACAAAGCAACAGAGGCCCATCGTATCATATGTTTAAAAGCTACAAATGGCAACCAATTTTTTTTTAAAAAACCAAGTTTCGAGATAACTCTGATCTTCTTAACTTTCTTCTTCCCTTACAATTATACTGAGATAAAAAGAAAGCTGGGAGAACAGATTTCAAGGATTTGGATATGTAGGGAAGAATTTATTAATTTCCATACATCTGTCCCTTTTACTTTCTATATTTGGAATGATGAGGATAAAGATAATTTCACTATCACTGAAATTGGGCAAATATCTAGATAAGCAAGAGAAAATGGGAATATTACTTTTGAGTGAGGTCTCCTGATTTGGAGCTGATTCTTAGTTCAAATCCTCTCCTAAATTGCTTATATAGAGATTTTTCATTCAAAAGTAGAATACACACCAGAATTCTTGTGTTCTTACTTTAATCTTTTTATTTAATCTTACTAATCAGAACTTGGAAAATATATTCTTGGGATTAGCCACTTCCAGTTCTGGTTGGCTGGCAGAAACCAGGCAATAGCTTGACAGGCCTACATAGCTGTTACATAATTTCTTTTGTTATATTTTATTTTGACATAGACCTGCAACATAATTGATGAATATTCTGAAATAAAATAAAGAGGATACTAATCTCTCTGGGCTTTAAATATGAGAGACTGAGCCAGATTTGACATTTTCAGGTGCAGTTGAGCAGTTTTCTCTGCAGTTTCATTCTGTTGACTTCTTCTCAGTTCTCAAATTACAGAGAAAAGGGATTAAAGGAATTAATGAAGCTCCACATAACTACCAGTTTAATTTCTGATAGCCTTTGAAACTTGGTAGATAAGGGAAATCACAATATATATATATTCATGGTTCAGAAATACAGCTAAATTTTCTGTCATGTGTGTGAGCCTCCACAATTCAGGAATTTCTTCCCGTCAAAGACATGGTCCCCTGATCTTTACATCAATAGCATCACCATGCACTTTAGCAAGATTTATCAAGGAAAAAAAATACCTATCATGGATCACAAAGGATTTTGAATCCTATTCAGGTTTTCTTTTCTTGCTATTTTATTTATTCACATTCAGGTGCTGCTGTCTAGATGGAGGATGGTTACCAGATGGTTTTTATTCTTTCTTCAGTGCCAGCCAGTTGGAACACATTACCCTTTTTGTTTCCCAGTGAGACTATGAAATGCAGAACTTTATTATTTGCCATAAAAATTCCAAGGTAAAGCCCAGCTATCTTTCCACTATCAACCTAATACTGTACTGCAAAAACTCAGACTACAAATAATGAAGGCATTTTGTCCTGAGCAGTTGATTTTTTCTTTTAATAAGGGTATTTTTTGAGCTCCAAATTAAAACAAAACAAAACAAAGAAACATTATACTATCTAATGCCAAACAGCAAATGACCTGCATCCACCTTTCCCAATTAAGAAAGTTGGCCCAGTTGTTTTAGGATATGAAGCAGAAAATTCCCTTTCTCTGATAGAAAAAAAATGCAATGGTCAGAAAAAGCTTTCATAGCAGTTTGCTGAGCAAGACTTTCATCTCCTTCTGCCTTATGGTAGAACTAGTCCTGTCCGTTTTGATTTTAACTGAAATTTGTGTGCACCCCACAAAAGCAGAATGTCTTTCAGATCTGGTTACAAGTTTGATTGCCTTACTTTGGGTAGCATAGAGCAGAGGTCCCCAACCCTTTGGGAATCAGGGACTGGTGAGAGGTTTTTCCACGGACCAGAGAGGCCATGGTTTCCTGTACTGCCTGCATCCTGAGGATGGGGCTTTGCTTGTTTGCGTGGCCTGGTTGCTGGCATGCCGTGGCCCAGTGCCGGTCCACAGACTGGGGGTTGGGGACCCCTGGCATAGATGATCTAGGCTGCATTGCATATCTGCCATTAATCCTTTTATATGTGATATTCAATTGAGAGTGTCATTGAGTGTGCATTCCAGTTGCCATAATCCATGCACAAGAAGGATGTAACAGTACATGATGTCACTGTGCTATATCCCAATCACTAGCAAATCTTCAGTAATGAAAATATGTTGAAGTGCTAATTCATTTCCACATCAGTTTTTCATTTTTCATTTCTCTGTTTTTCTTTCTGGTGATACTCTACATTCTAGGGTCCCTGGAACACTATAAGCATTTCATTGGGTTATCATGGTGGTTGTAAAGTGGATCTCTTTTTTGACTCTTCCCCAGATATTTTGTCTCCTGTATACACTGGGGTTCACATAAGCATGCCAGTAGCATCTTTTCCTTTTTTAATGTCTCACACTCAATTCTGTCAGCATTGCAGGATCCAGTTGGAGTCAGTCACCGGGACCAAAGATTTAGTCTTCCAAGCTTTAAGACTCATGCTGGAGCCCATCCTCAGGACTGTTGGACTGTTGTTTCATTCCATGCATTCTTTGAAAATAGTGGAAAATATCTGAAGAAGATTTGAAGTGTAATACAGATTCATATCAATCCCGGTTTTTTTGAAAGGGCTACCTTAAGATTAGTTTGGCTCCCTGGGTCACCCTTTTGTTTCTTGAGCATTCCATTTCATGTTAAGCATCTGTGTTTGGCTTCTGGCCAATTATTTTTCTATCTCCTGGTGCAATTTCTCATAACAAGTCAACACCAAGAATTTATGGTGCTAATAAACTAATGCACCAAACAAGAAAATCACTCCCTTTGACATATAAACCAGGAAGATTTATAGTCTAATATCCTGAATGTTTCCAGTGTCATCTAAAGACTATGTTTCTTTTACATATAACTTGACACTTTCCTAGACCAACAACCTTGTCATTAAAGTGCCCAGTTTCTAATTATGAAGGAATAATTCCAAGAATTTGGAAATCAATCAGAATAAAGAAAGAAAATGGCACAGTATATTCTTGTTATACCAGGCTTGCTTGATATTGGGTGCTATCCAGCAGAATAGTATATCTATTATGCATTCCCACTTAAATTAATGGATTCTCTTGATTCTTGCTTATCTTCCCATTTGTTTCATTGATTGAAGAAAGTTGTAATGAATTGTGACCGTATATGTTGCTCTAAATTATGACCAAAGAATATGAAAAGATCTCACCCAAGCCATAAAGAGTAGTCAATGAAGATCTCACACATATGGACCTTTGCCACACTTAGTAACAAATCTTTGGGATTAAGTGATTGCCCTCTATTTCATCTTAAAAAAATAATAAAAGCTGTATGTACTGCTTAACAACGTCTCCAAATAATAAAAGCACAATACAAGCAAAATTGTACCTTGAGAAAGCAAGGTTATCTCGATAGTAAGAACATATTATTCAGCATTGTTTCCTACCAGGTACTTAAGACAATTAAATTACCAAGTTTTTTTGATAAACATTGATGCTCCTCATATCATTTGCCATTTGCTTGATTACAATGGTGCTCCTGCTACAAATCCCTTTGGAAATCAAGTTCTTATAGGATTTTTTTTTCAAGCACTGCAGATTTGTGAAACTTCTGCCATTATATTCCTTACCTCTGTCTCTTTCAATAACAAAGGAGAAGGAAAAAGTAAGACGTGAACAAATATTCCAGAGTTAAAATAAAATTCAAATCATAGCTTTGTTTGGAGAATGGTGTGCTTTTGATCTCGATAATTTGCATTAGAGTGTTCACATATAGTAGTAGATGAATCCTGCTTTGAATTTCTACTCCCCCTTCCCCCCCTATACCCATGCACTTGTGATTTAAAAACCAGAAACCAACACCGGCAGTCCTCGAATTACAAGAGTTCATTTAGTGACTGTTCAAAGTTACAACAGCACTGAAAAATGACTTCTGACCATTTTTCACACTTATGACTTTTGTAGCATCTCCCTAGTTGTGTGATCAAAATTTGGCCACTTGGCAATTTTATTTAAGACAGTTGCAGTGTCCTGGGGGGGTTCACGTGATCCCCTTTTAACAACCGTTCTATTAACTTAACAGCTGCAGTGATCCACTTAACAACTGTGGCAAGAAAGGTCATAAAATGAGGCAAAACTCACTTAACAAACATCTCACTTAGCAACAGAAATCTGGGCTCAGTTATGGTCATAAGTCAAGGACTACCTGTATAGTTCATACTTAAATATTAACTAGATGTTGAATATGGTAGAGAATAGATAATTGCTAGAAATAGAAATATCAAAACTAGAAAGATAAGATTTGTAATTAGAATATTAGATTTTGGTATGAGAAGGGAAACAGGAAATGCTAAGAAGTTTGAATAAGAGAAGCTTTTGGTTACCCAAATATAACTTACTTTGAAATTATAAACAATAGAGATATTTTGAATACTGATGGAAAATTAAAATTAAAAAAAAGTGAAAACAGGATACTGATTGAACATATGGATATTAAGTGCAAATGCAATTAAGATATGTTTTGGTTAGAAAAGTTATCTAAAACTGACATTATATTATGAGAAAAATGTAATAAAGATGTTGATATTCAATTGTATATTTATTAATAACAGAATTGTATTTACCTAGTGTGGGAAAACAGGTATTACTGGAAGAAGAGAGGAAAACATTTGATGGTGTAATATTGGATCTAAACTGAAGAAGTTAATATATACCACTGAATTATTAATGGATCCAGACAACATATTGTCTAATAAGTATTTGACTGTAAAACTAGAAAAATAATAAAATATTTATATAAAAAAGATATTAATTAGGTTATATTTGTTATAATTGTATTAATATATGTATTATAAAATTTTATGTGCATTGCTTTTGGAAGCCAAATCAATTCTAGCTCTTCTGAAGAAGAGGAAAAAAACAGCTTTCAAAAGATTAAACAAAAATAAGCTGTGGCAGAAGAAACTCCCATTTACTTTTTATTTTTGAAAATAAAGCTAAGTGACCATGAAAGTTAAGTGCATCCTGAAATGCCACACAGAAGAAATGTTTGGTTTCTGAATGTTTTCCCAGAAATAAAGGAGAGCACATTCACTGTACACTTTTCTCACAACAGATGCACAACCTTGAGAGAAAACGTAATTAGTTGTTTTCAATACTCATTTATTGTCTTTAACATCTGGAAAGAAATTATGTCATTTTAAATTGGCTCAATGTACGTTTATAATTGCCAATAGTTATTATAATTAAACCTATAACTACATTTTGGTATGGGTTAACCAACAGAATGAGAAAACAATTTGGTTTATTCTTAAGCCATCTTACCTTTATAGCTGTTTTACACATTCCAGGACTGTGCAAAATAGCTAAAATTTAATTTTAATTAAATTTGTCATGTTCTACATTCTCATAATCATCATTCTTGCTGCTGAGAACTGTATGAACTTTGCTTCTAACAATAGTTTGTCCTTTTGCCTATGACTTTGCAACCCAACTTCCAAATCACTGGTTTCAAAATATACGTCCTGTTTATTGGCTCATGAACCTTCTGGATGAAAGATGTACTGGAGCAATCTTCACCATGAACCTCCCTCTATCATCTCTTAGCATGTGATGTATGACTCCATATTTCTTAGACATCTGAATTGTGATGAGAATCCTAAGACCCAGTAGACCAGCTGTTCTCAACCTGTGGGTCACGACCCCATTTGGGGTCGAACGACCATTTCACGGGGGTCGCCAAACAATGCAGTCCGCCATTTTTCCCCCTTTTCCTTAGCTGTGCTACTCCCTCTTATTCTATTTGCTTTTGAAAGCCAATAGAATAGACTCTCTTGAATAGAGTCTAATTCTATTGGCTTTCAAAAGCCAATAGGAATTGTCCAGGCTGTCTCTGCTCTGCTGAGCCCGCCAAAAGTCCCAGTCTGCAAACGGTGCTGCAAGTTGTCTGCAACGAAGGCGAGCTGTCTAGAAGTTTCCACCCTTCCCTGCTGAGCAACTACTAAAAATGTAAGTAAAAGAGGGCAGGGAGTGGGAGGTGGGAGGCCGACGGGCGCAGTGAGGGTTGCTGGCGCACGTGGGGCCCAATGGGTGCCTTACTTCCCTTGGGCTGGGCCAGCTGGTGGCCCAGCCAGTGGTCACCCTGCGCCGTCGCTGCCCCTTGCCAGCTACGCCTCGGCTGGCGCAGGGGGCAGCACCACGCATGCACGGTGCTCCCAGGCAGGGAAAGTCCTCAACTTACGGCTGGGGTCCTCGACTTACGACTGGTTAGGTAGTCCTCGACTTACGACCGGTTGGGTAGTTCTCGACTTACGACTGGTTGGGGGTCGCGGCATTGAAAAGGTTGAGAACCACTGCAGTAGACCCTTTAGTGCTAGTGTTCATTTTGCCATGATTATCTCGTTAAGCCCAACTGTAAGTGTTGTGACAGTGAATATTCAAAAGTATTTTTTTCCTGGGGTTTTTTTGGGGGGTGGTTTTGTTTTGTTTTTCCTGATTGCAGCTTGGGCAGAGAAATCCATTCTTCATCTGGAATGCTCTGACATTAGGATGCTTCAACAGTTCCCAGGAAGGAAGAATGTAAGGCCAAGAAGACATCTGCTTCTCTTGATCTTCTTCCTGAGGTGATTTATTAAGCTGTTTCTCTCACACTGCATATAATGGGAAAGAATGTATTTGGATCAATTTCTCCAAGTGGAGGATGAGATGGGGAGGAAGGGATTTATTCGATCTGCTGTTCTCCCCCCTCCTGCTTCCATTCTACCTTTTGGAAGGATTTAATGACTCTAACAAGAACCTACCACAGGCAGGGAGGGGAAGAGGAAGAATTTAATATTGACTTTCCCCTCTGAAACAATTTTTTCCTCTGATCTTAGAAATGAAAAGCCCACCAATTCTTTGACTCTTGAGACAACTGCTGTTCTTGGTGTTATTTCAATATTTTACTTCCTATATTAATCATCTTCCTTCTCTTATTTCTTTATATGAAACTATTTTGCCAAAAAAAATGTAAGAAGTTTTTTTTTCCTTTTGTAATGACTTTGGATTTCTTTTTGCAAAAAATGGACTATATGTTAGAAAAAAATATAGAAAAAATTGCACTTCTCTTCTTTCTCCCAGACAAGGGCAGACAAAATCTTCTGTCTGGTATATATGTTTAGAACTGGATTGTTTTTATTATTCTGTTGCTTTTTTTTGTTTTTATTTAAATTGCTAACAAAGAATAAGGGAGAACTGGTATAGCTATTTCGAGTTTCTTAACTCTCTTCAGCCAGAACTTACCCTTCTGAGATTCAAACCTGGGCAGTCTCATGTTTAGGCAGTTGTATTAACCTCTAGGCCACAGGCTCTGTCTCACTTTGTTGGCAGTCAGGGAGGGAAGAGATGTGTATCGAGTGTTTCTTTTTTAAATTGCACCCTGTAAACCCAAATATGGGAGAAAGAAATCTTTCTTTGTATGTATACACATACACATACACATACACATACATATACATGTACATATATATATATATCAGCGTACATTCTAATCATGATATTTATAATTTTTCCTAAGGCAAAGGGTATGTATGAGACCCAGACTGTTGTAATGGTGAAAGTGCTGGCCTAGAAATTATGAGATTAGTCCTGCCTTAAGCATGACAGCCATCTGAACAACCTTGGATCAGTTATTCTCTCTTAGCTTAGTCTATCTCATAGGGTTATTGTTGTGGGAAAAATAGGAGGAGAAATATTATATCTGTTTGCTGCCTTGAGTTAGTTATAAAAGTAATAAATATGGGAAAGAAAAAATATAAAAAATAAAATTTAAAAATGTATGACTAGCTATAAGGGAGGGAAAAACAGAGCAAAATGGGATCTTTGTTTGTTTCTCTGTCTCAAAACTTGCAAACCTCCTCTCCCCCCCCCCAGGGCAATGAGATTTCCTGATCACTGCCAATAGAGAAAACACACATGCCACAATTAAATGGTCTTTTCAAGGGACTGGGTGTCTGCTGCAGCCAGTAGTTCAACAGTTTAGGGCAACAAAATGTCGATGCAATTTCACGCCCGATTTGCATATGCAGCATCCATGACTTTGTGTTCAATTGGTTGATTTGTGCAGGCAATTGCACACTGGAATGTTTTGAAAATCTGGTCCTTATTGCTTTACAAAATAAAATCACAATAATCATAATGTGTCTATATGGTTGGGCAAGCATTTAGCTGAATGACTGGGTAGCAAATGATTTCTCCAGCTGTTCCCAATCTTCCATATCAAAAAATTTGCTTTCCCATCTTTCCACTTTCTAGTCTCCTGCCTTTGCCCCCTTCTTAAAAGTGTACACTCTCACATGATCTCATCAGAGATTAGAAGCACCTATCTTGCACTTCTTCAACTGCACATATTTTTACAACAATGATTACAGTTGCAATTTTTAACACATTTAGTTGGGATAGTCAGATGTAGCAAATAGGCATGCATAGATGTATAGGCGTGCCTAGACTATAAGAAACATTTTGGACAAACGTTAGTATTATGCAGGAGCCATAGCTCGTGCTATTATTTTAAAATGTGTTCCTAAAATAATTTCAAGTTCTTGTTTTACATTTCCAGTTTTATAATTTTAATTGTATAAGTCTCATCAGGAAACCTGTTTCATTTAATCAAAACAATTGAAGGTATTGGAAGAGTATCACTTAAATTGCCTTGTATATTTTATGTTGGGGTGAGGATCTAGTGACCCATGCACCAAATGTAACTTGCAGAGTCTCTTTTTTTGCCTATAGACCACCAGATTTAGGTAGCTCATAGTGTGCTTGATTTTAGCCAGAAGGCCAAAAGGGGATCTGATCCTCACAAGACTGGTGGGTAAATTTAACAAAATTAAAGACTACGTCAGTGTGCAAGGGATAAAATTAAATTGATGGAGTGTATTACTTTATACCATAAATTATTCTCTTCTCAAAGAGATTTGGCTAGTCTAAAGAAAAGAGAAAATAGGGGAGACATGATAGCAGTGTTCCAGTATTTGGGGGGCTGCCACAAAGAAGAGGGGTCATGTTATTCTCCAAAGCACCAGAGGACAGGACAAGAAACAATGGCTGGAAACTGATCAAAGAGAGAAGCAACCTGGAATTAAGGAGAAACTTCCTGACAGTGAGCACAATTAACCAGTGGAGCAGCTTGCCTCCAGAAATTGTGGGTGTTCTATCACTGGAGATTTTTAAGAAGAGGCAAAGCTTTGGCACGCATGCCAGAGGTGGCACTCAGAGCCCTCTCTATGGGCACACGCCGTGGCCTCAGCCCTGCCTCCCCCTGCTGCCCCCTCCTCACCAGCAGCCCCCCCAGAGGAGAGTTGCCTCTGAGAGCGGCCCATGTGGAGCAGTGCAGTCAAGGAATAGTAGCCGGGCAGTAGGGCCAAGACTCTGTCCTCGCGCCCTGTCGCATGCAGTTGATGTGGGGTGCAGGCAAGGGCGTAGATGCCATGATTCTGCTGGGCCGCCTAGGCGATCTGCGGCAGGCTGTGGAGGTCGTGAGTGGCCCTGTGGTTGGGGCAGGGGTGGAGTGGGGGACAGAGTGGGGGCAGGGCCAGTTTTTTAGCATTTGGCCTCTAAAAGGTTCGCCATCACTGGGCTAGACAGTCACTTGTCTGAAATGGTATAGGTTCTCCTGCTTAAGCAGGGGGCTGTACTAGAAATCCTCCAAGGTCCCTTCCAGCTCTATTCTATTCAAATATTCCTGTTTTTCTACTTTATTCTGTTTATGTGGTGTTACAGTATTAAGATTACTTTATTATTCAAAGATGATAGAGGATGCTGGCCTTGCTGATCCTTCTAGTTAGCATGTTATCCTTCCTTCTGAAGCTTCTCTGTCTGGCCATATACAGTATTTTGAATTGAAAACTGCACCTGAGTTGAAAGTAGGAAGTTAGAGAGATTGCAAGATGAAGAGACTTTGCAACTCAAGCAAATCCCAGAACTCCATTTCATTTCACCCACGAGAATTTCCTTTGCAAGGTCTTTCCTTGCCATCAGATCAAATACAGACAATTGAGAAATAAAGGTCCCTGGTGCTCTCTGAGCTTGCTTGTTTTCTTGCAGATGTTTCATTAGCCAAATTAGGTAACATCATCAGTGCAACCAAGTTCAGAGAGCACCAAGGACCCCTCATTTCAACCCTCAGTTACAAATATTGTCCTTTATTAACAGTTAAGAAAACCGCACGGATAATATTAATGGAGCCACTAACTCCCTTGCAGCTTAAACCAGGTTTTCTTCATATAATTGGCTGCAGCAGCAATTGGACAAAATTAACCACTGGTCCATCCATCTCAAAGTTCACAAAAATAACTGCCTTTCCATTCATGTTATAGAAGCAGTGATGGATCGTTACTATTTCAAGTCCTGACTTTGCTTTTTGAACTAGCAATTCACGCAGTGTAAGTGGCTTCTTCATTAGGCAGAATGTATAAATCTTAATGGACTTTTGATATGCTTCTAATGCAAAATAGCAGGAGAATGTCTATATTTGTATATGGTGGAATAAAAGGAGTTTATCATACAATTATATATCCATTCTGCCAAATTCATTACTTGAAAAAGTCCAAGGCCTATCACTGAAAGATTCTAATCTTACCATTCAAGTTCACTCTATGGAGAATCCACAGATTTGCAAACTGTGGAGATCCAATGCTACTGAATATTCACATGGGATAGTTTTAGTTTTCCAACTCACAATAGAGGGAAATAATCTGTGGGTTCCCCCGAGAGTACATATTGTGATCAAGCCTGCTTAGCTTGTTCATAAATGATCGAAATGAACACATATGAAGCTAAAAATGAGAGGGAGTGATCTGATGAGAAGTCCTTAAATTTGCTAATAAAGCAAAATTACCTGGAGTGTTTAAAAGAAAGAAGAAAAATGAAAATTTCCAAAGAGAGTATGTATTAAAATGGTGGATGAAAGAAAAAAGAACAAACATATGCATGCTAGAACAAAAAAAAAAACCTATTTTCATATATGATGACATATCTGAACTAGCAGTGACTGACCAGGAAAAGCTTCTGAGATTGTAGCAGAGGGCAAAGTGTAAAATTTAATTCAATGAACAGCAGCTATAAACAAGGCAAAATCCATGGAATGGTGAGAAATAATCTGGAAAAGATAGCAAGTAATTAGAATGATAGTGCCTTTATACACATTATGGTCCATTTATTCTTCACACACCATACATACTTTAAATCACCACTCTTCATAAAGTGCAGGGAAGGATAATCAAAATTATTAAGAGGATAATGCCATCTCCTAGGAAGAAAGGTTCAACATTTTGAATGTAGGGGGGAAAAGGCAAATTGGGGCAGAAGTAAAATCTATCACATATGTATTTAAAATTATTTCTGATATTTCCCCACTCCCATTATATTGAAATCTGAGTTAATTCACTAAATGCGAATAATAAACTAATCAGTATGGTACCATAATCAAATGGTACTGTTTGCCAATCTATATTTTTTTATGGCAGCTGCCTGGACCTCCCTACCACAAAGAAGTTAGAGTAACAAAGACCTATAGGATATGAATAAGAAATCTTTGTAGTCAGTCACTGGAGAACCTACCAGATTCAGTGACAAGAAGAATGGTATTCAGCAACATGAGAGAGGCAAATGAAAGAAAATTCTTGGAACGTGTGCTTCTTTCTGCCCAACTTTTGAAATACGGTGACATTTCAGCACAGTTTCGGAAAAAATTACAGAACATTTTGACCATTCTTCCTTCACCCTTTTTCAGTTGCGTAATACTGCAAGTCCCCTCATCCATTTGCAAATCTCAAGTGGCTGAGAATGGTGGTGGTGGAAGGCCAAGCCATCTAGAGGGGACCAGGTTTTGGTGTGCAGCTTAATTGCAGTGTTTGTCCAGCACTTCAAGGAACTTTCAGTCCTTCATTAGCCTAACTCCTCAAAGAGCAGAAGAACTAATAATGCAAGGCTATTAGCTCTGGATCTTGTAGCAGCTGCTGGCTGTTTGTGCAGACCCCGAGAGGCACTGATGCTTCTTCAGGAGGAGGAGGGAGTTGGACTCTCCCATTCACTGAGTAATGAAGCAGCACAGCGCTTAAATGTTTGTTTTCAAAAAGCACTTTCTTTTGTTCCAACTTAATAAGCTACATTTCTCGCCACCAGCCCCAGCCTTCTTTTTTGGCAGCTCGATTTTTGTCAGACATCATTATCCTTCTGGTGAAGCCGATTAGCGGATTGCTACCAGGCTGCAATTTGAACGTAATTAATTCTACCGAGAGTCCCAGTGCCATAGTGCTAAAGAGCTCACAGCTCCCTGCTTTAGGATACTGAAAAAGCTGGTTGGAAGTGCAGCATGTAGCAGATGCCCTGTCCAACAGCCCAGCACACATCCTTGTCTGTTACTTGCTCCACAGACACATAGTTACTAATAGCAGAAAAAAAGGAGATGAAAACATGTTTTTATCTCTCTTTTTTCTTTAAGAAGGATTATATTGAATTTGCACAAAATTTATTTTCGCAGTTTCCTTCCTTCCCCCTCCCTCTCTTCTTCCCTTGTCTCCTTCCTTCCTTCCTTCCTTCCTTCCTTCCTTCCTTCCTTCCTTCCTTCCTTCCTTCCTTCCTTCCTTCCTTTGTTCCTTCCTTCCTCTGAGTAAAAATAGAATCAGTTTATTGAAAACTAAGAAAGTGGGATTAGCTTGTTCAGATAATCCTCAGGAAAGGATAAAAAAAATCCTTGCTGGGGTGGGGAGACAATAGCAATAGCAAATGCAATTTTACTTAGATTTATATGTTTTATAATGGTGGTTTACAATGTCAGCATATTTCCCCCAACCATCCAGGTTCTCATTTTACCGATCTCACAAAGATGGAAGGTTGAGTCAACCTCGAGTCCTATCGGGATCGAACTCCAGGCTGTGGGCAGAGTTAGCCTGCAATACTGCATTATAACCACTGTGCCATGAGGGCTCCTGGCATTGAAGTACTGCTCCAATAAATGAGCAGTACTCTTAAAGCAGCGCACAGGGTGCTTAATAATCATTCTTATTGATTGTGGAATGCTACATTACTTTGTGAGAAAGGTATTGGAAAGAGGACATGGTTTGCTGGCTGGCAACGTGAGCAGCAGCACTTCAGACAACAAGATTTTGCTGCGGGGCCATAGAGGGTTTTTTTTTTTTCATCCTTCTTGCCTTTCATGGAACTCCATGCGTTCACAGTACAGCCTCTCAGTAAGACATTTCAGCAAAGCCACTAATTTACTAATGTTGCTAGTACAGGAGGCAAAAAAAAAAAAATCCACCTGAGAAAATATGCAACAATAGGAGTTATTCCCACAAATGAAGAGTAACAGTGCTGATGGTGCTTCATGGAAGAATCTTCAATTCATGAACCATCGTTCTTTTTCATTTCTTTTAATGAAATGTCCATTCAGATGCACATTTCATTTGGCCCCATTAGTCATGACTAGATCAAATATTTATATTAAGAGGCTACATAGCCGCATGAACACCCATCCAGTCACAGAAACAATAGTGGAAGCATTACAGAAAGGCAGAACAAGGCGCTCTCTCTATATTTAAGCCACAAAAGATTGTTCTTGAAAAGCAGCAACATCTTCTGGTTACTGAAATAATCTGAGATAGAGATAAATATAAATATAAATCTATTCGCAATAGATGTTTTTTTTTAATTCACTGGCTTGGATGCTGTTATTCAAAAAACAGCTTTGAATGTATTCAGAAAGTAAGGAGGGCCAATCCGAAATGAGCAAACTGTGTGAAACTCAGCTAAAATTAGTTTTAAAAATGATACCGGTTTCTTGACTTGACAAACAAGGAAAGTAGCCTCAGCCTAATATTGGAGTGGAAAACCCACATTTCAATTCCTTTTTAATGTCTTTTTGAAGTATGGATTAGCAGCAATCAATAGCAAGTCTACATTAGGCCTACATAAGTCACAAGCACAAGGGAAGTCAGGAAGCATAGTTCCTTAGTCTCTGGATCTGTAGTCCTGTATAGATAATCCTCGACTTACGATCACAATTAGGACCAGAATTTCCATCACTAAGCAAGACAGTTGTTAAGTGAGTTGCAGCTGATTTTACCACCTCTTTTTGTCACATTGTTGAGTGAATCACTGCATTTGTTGAGTGAATCACACAGTCGCTAAGTGAATCCAGCTTCCCCCATTGACTTTTCCCATCAGAAGCTAGCTGCAAAGGTCGCAAAGGAGGATCATGTGACTCAGGACACGGCAACCATCATAAATACATATTGGTTTCCAAACACCTGAATTTTGATCCCATGACTGTGGGATGCTTTGACAGTCAGAAGTGCAAGGTCTGGTCATAAGTCACTTTTTTCAGTGCCATTATAACTTTGAACAGTCACTACATGGATGGTTGTGAGTTACCATTTGTTGAATGAGGACACTTTGACATTAGAGACACTCTGGTAAAATTAATTTTCTAGCTCCCCTGCTGCCTGTGATGACCCAGGGTCCCGAACTGAGGCAAAGCAATTAGCTGGTCAGAACAATTGTCTTTGTAAGCACTGCCAATATATGCTGGCAAAAGTTCAAGAAAACAGTCAACGAAGTTAAACAGTTCTTTAAAGTAAAACAGATAACAAACAAAGTATGATCTTTTCAACACCCAGCTTGCCTGTAACCTGCAAACTGCAAAACTGAGGACAGCAAGGAGAACTCAGCAGGAAACAAACTTGATCCAAAATACAAAGAGTCCAGGTACAAGAGCTCACATCACAAGAGTTCACGTTTGTTCCCGGCAAATGCCCCACCCCACAGCGTCTCCTTAAATCCTACTCCCCAGGTGTGCCTTGTGGAGTGGGGCGTGACGCTCTCCTCCTGAGCAAGTGAGCCTGCCTCCATTGTTCCCTTCTCCTCTCTGCTCTCCTTGCTCTGGGATCTGGTGGGGAGGGGCCTTGCTCCTCACCTGAGCTCTGCCTTCCTTGTTCCAAACTTGAAGGGCCCTGGCCTGCTTCAACCTGCTCCTCCCCACAGTCCTCCGAAGCCACAGACACCCCCTCCTGGGCCTCAACAGGGAACTCCATGTTGTCCTCAGAATCAGACTCGGACAGAGGCATGACACTGCCATTTCAGCAGTTAAGTAAGTGTTCGCAGAAGTGGAAATTTGATATTAAGATGCACCCATGTGGGAATTTCTTCAAAATCTGAACTGATGTGGAACAGAGCTCAGAGTTTATCTGAAGTCCCACTTTGCCTTGTTTTCTTGATGCCAATAACACTTTGTACATACTGGTAGTAGGACATGGGAGGATTATATATGTGTGTGTGTGTCTGAAAAGACAAGGAGGAACTCAAGGTTGTTTCCTCTTTTCAGGAGAAACAGGATGCTCTTGTTGAAATGGTTAACAACAAACTCAGGCACCATGTAGACTGAAACATACAGTAGACATAAATAGTAGATTAAAACCTCCCACTGTTGTTTCATCCCAGCCAAAAGTCTGGGTGGGAATTTACCAGCTCTTGCAAATAACAACCCTTTGATCAGCCACATACCAATCAAGTAACACTTTTAAGGACCAGACATGTCAGGTTTGAGATGGGGCAGACTGGGAGAAGCTCTGCTCTCCAAAGATTTAAATTGTGGCAGTAATTCAATGTCCCAATAGAAGAGAATACTCAGTGTCCCTTGGAGACAGACATCTGAGGTAGACCATTTGACTGAGAGAGTATAGAGAGAAGGACATGCACTTTTACTTCTTGCCAATTTAGATGATCTCTTCTTTTCTTTTTTTTTACTGATTGTAAAAATAAAAGAGAGGGGAAAAAATCATAATCTGACATCCCATCTCTGTAGTGAATTGACAATTTATATAAAGTAATAGAACTATGGTGTCATAACTATAGCGAACATCACTACACTCAAAACTGTTTCTTTCTCCCTATCCAATGAGTCATGAAGATTGAATCTTTCATTTTGATCCCATCTGATCATTTTGTGTCCAGCTATTCTGACAAAATTTACCCATGTTACCATTTCGGCTGAAAATGTGCTAGCTATTCTTTGATTGACAAAGTCCTGAGTTTTATACAACTATTTAAACATTTTAATAGTATATGAATTTTTAGAGAAGAGGATATGTTTGCCGTTAGTTTTATATCACTCATATCTCAAACAATGCCTTTAAGGGAAATCATACAGGAGATACCCTAGAGCTAATATCATCAGGATGAGATGTGAATAGCGTTATGATTAATGGTCCACAGCTTAGCCAATGTTAAGCATTGTTAATATTCTGTTTACATCTCTGGAGAAAGTTTAAACATGCCTTAATTCTTCATTGAAATTGAGTGATCTTAACGTTATTTAAAACTACAACAGTTCTTTAATTAAAATAGTAAAGGCCTTCTGAAGTTGGTGGGATCCATTAAGGCTGTGTTGGACTTTTAGGTTGATCATGCCTACAGAAGCTTAAAGGTCACTGACTAGGAGAATGCACCGTGCTTACAAAAATCTTGATCCAGCTTTGCTGATTCTAGTGGATTAAAGAAAAGCTAATAAAGATGGGGCTCTTAATAGTATTTCATATAAGAATTCTAGAGCCTTAGCATTTACTGAAGTAGCATCTTCATCTATGGATGTGGAGCATCTGTAGATTTGGAATTAGAATGAGATTTTGTGCAGTATGGGATATTTTCGATGCTACATAGTATTACATAAAGGAGTGACCTAGAGGTGAAGACACTTGCCTCCCACTCAGAAGATTGAGAATTCAATCCTAGGCAGTGACAGATATTTAACAGGGCGCAAAGAAAAAATATCTGCTGCAAACTCTGTATAAGCATTAGGAAGGGCATCCAGCCAGTAAATTCTCAACTCCAATCAGTTGTCCTGACTCCATCCCAATAAAAGGGACTACAGGGTCAAAAAAAGGGGAAAAAGTATTATATAAGTCTGAATCTTTATTTTTGTATTTGGGAACATCCAAAAATTCCAGATGTCAGCTGCAACATACAACTAAAGCCCCACCCCTTGTGTTGCATACTTTTATCACATGATCATTTGTGTCATCTTGAATATTATGACACCTTGGGAATGTACCTGTTGGCACTATTATTTTATTGTTACAATCAGATTTTTAGAGTTCAGAATCCAAGTTCAACAAACATCTTTCCAAATGTATCTATTCTAGACTATTAAAATGATTTTCAGTGATTAATTACATTGTCCTGTTAACCTTTGAGGGCGTCATTGAATTACATCCATAAAGAAAAGTGGAAAAAGGGAAAGGAAGAGAAAGAGAAAGAGAAAGAGAAAGAGAAAGAGAAAGAGAAAGAGAAGGAAGGAAGGAAGGAAGGAAGGAAGGAAGGAAGGAAGGAAGGAAGGAAGGAAGGAAAATCTAGTATTAAAATATTTGTACCAGAGATTGGTAGGCAATTCATGTATGTATGTGTGTATATATATGTGTGTATGTATTTACACACACACACACACTAGCTTCAGCCTAGCATTTCACTGTCCTCAATGAATCTATTCTGAATAAGACCACATCCCACTCTGAATGTGCTTGTGTCTGTGTATGTTTAAAAAGTGGCCACATCTGGCATAGGAATGAGGAACCATCCTCAACTAGTTCCAGCCCCCCCTCCAACCAGTGAGCTGTTGATTCTCATGCAAATGGTTGGGCGATGTGAACAGATGTGAAACATTATGTCCCGTTCTAGTTGGCTTGTAAAGAAATAATGCAACTAGGGGACAAGTTGAGGGGGCAGAAGGGGAGGGTTAGGGATGAAATACAAGAGAGAACAATGGCTTTCCCCCTTGGCGGCCCAGAACAATGAAGTCTATGTCAGCCTGTTCCAAAATCTTAGCCCTGTAAAGTGGGACTGGTAATAGCAGGATCTAGGTACAGCACACACAGAGATATTATAAATACAGGGAAGAGTGAGAGCCATGTCATGTCCAGCGGGGAATAATCAATCATCCCTTTCCTGTCCTGAGTTTATAAAGCAATTCTTAACAGCACTTAAATGGTTTACTCAAGCAGCAGAGAAAAAGCTTACAGCATGCGTCAAGTATGTTGCTTTTGCTATGGTGGAGATGCAGTGGTGCTCTAGCAGACATTCTTCCTCCCCCCTTTCCACACTGCCTTATGTGTCCAAAAATCTCTGAAAATCTTATGCACCAAAATTAAAATTATACTTTATCTTGGCTCTTCTTCAGAGAGGAAATGTTGCATGTATTTATTGCATCACAACAGTTTGGAAAGCAAATCCTACAGTTGATCGTTTGATCGGGAACCATTCTAGGTTTAAAAATGTGTTAACAAGAGGCAAACTCCCAAACATTTTGTTCATGAAAATACAGGGTCCTCCCCCCCACACACATACAGCTTTAAAAGGCTGGCTGGCTGGATGGATGGATGGATGGATGGACCAATGATGGTGAACTATAGAAAGGAAGTTCACTTCTAGCTTAGTGAACTTTCAAAGCAGTTTAGGGTCAAAAGGAAGGAAAACATGCAGAAAAATCAAAATAAAACCACACTACCTTGAGAAAAATAATGACCTGGTTAAATGAAAAGGCTTAGATTAATTAAAGTCATCCTCTTCAACCTCTCAAAATCATATAAGTTGGTAGTTAACAAGGTTCCCCAAGGGACATCCCTTTATGGGCTTTGGGGAAGCAGATGACACTTTAAACACACTTGTTCTCGCCTGCCTTAGGACAGTTACGATATTTGAAGAGATTTCTACAACCTTCTGCCATTGTGGCTACTGATGAACATTCCTTGCAAGTAGACACACAGAAATGTTAAATATAAGATATCCAAATGGGTTGATTTTAAGATATGTTTTGGGTACAGGTTACGTCATAGAGGAGGAAAGGTTTTGAAGGAAAGTTTATCCCACACTGAATCCCTTTCAAAGACTTAACAGAAGTCTTCATCACATATTTCATCCACATGTCCTGATGTTTTTTGTTTTCAATCTGGCCATCAAAAGCAGCCTGGGAGATCATACTATTAGAATATTCACGTTTTTAAATACATACTCTCAGCAAATAAGGAGATGCAGGCAAGAAAAGCATGCCTGAATTATACTGCCTACCCATGTTTCTTGAGTGAAGGGGGTTTAAAAGCTCAAGGTCCCCACTAGGAAACTAACGAAAGCATTAAGAACTGTGCTGTACCCCACTGTCAGTAATGTTATTGTATTTCTTAGCAAGTCAATTAGCTCCAATGAGTAGCTCCATCAGGCAACTGCCATGTCTTTCTTTCCCTGCATGGCTCATGGCTCACCATCCAAAATTTATGAACTCCCTTGGATGACATCTGTTTGCTATTTTGCTTGTGATATTTGTAACAGCGATATGCTCTGCAGAACATACACTGTCCCCTTCAATGCTATAATCAGCTCCGGCCGTGATGCTTCCGGGGAAGGGGGGGAAAAAAGGCAAATAAACCGATCCCCACAGCTGAAATATACCTGGTGGAAACAGCTGTCATATCAGCCGGCTCTTATTTCCTACAAATATAACCTGGGCTCAGGGAAAGGTTATTGTGAATTGGAAAGATCCTTCCTAAGTAACTAGCTAGAGTTTCCAGCTTCCTTTCTTCACTTTTTCCAGTGGGCCAGCAAGAAAAAAAAAATGAAATTAACACTGAAATTGGGAATATGTTAATTTAGCCAGTTCTTGCTTTTTGTGTCGCTCTGGACCCATATGTGAATCCACCAAAGCCCCTCAAGTTTGCTAGAAACAAATGGCTCCTACACTGACTCTCCGATGTCTTATGAAATCAGACAGCAAAACTAAGAAATAAAGAATGCTAAGTCTTCATGTAGCTTTAGCTTGCCTTAAACTGAATAAACCCCTCTTTAAAATGGGTGATTCCTCTCAGATCTTCTTATTGTATCATGTCATTTCATCACTGCTCTACCTTCTTGTGTCCCCTGATCATTAAGAAAGTTTTAAGAAACTACTTCCTCCAATTTATGATAAAGGAAGATTTTTCATAAACGTTTTGCTACAGATATACAAATCTGCAAATTTTCTTTTTTTTTCTTTTTTGGTTTTTCAAATTTTCCATCTTTAAAGTTATTCTGTTCTTTGCTCAACTTTTGTCACTTAAAAACAAAAAAAAGTTTCATATATAATTTTGTGCACCTGCATTTCCATTTGCACATTTCCTTACGCATAATTTGAGAAGCGGTTTCTCTGATACAACACATTTCATATATTAGTTTCATCAAAATAAGCATCACTTTGCACATTTTCCTGAATACAAACATTTTCATTTCCTTTTTTAAAAAAAGTGTTGCCAAATTTACCTTATCAAAGACACATTAAAATGTCACATTAACACGTCAATCAAATCTATGCCTCTTCATTCCCATTTTGCACAGAATTTTGAATTTGGTTAACTAGATAAAGGTGTCATCAGAGCCAGTTATCTTGCTGGGCTCCTCTTAATCCTTGCAGTTGAAAAGGATAATGCAAACCTATAACAGCATTCATCTGATATTCATATTCTCCAGCTATGCCATGTGGACAGATCACAATTTGAAGATTTCTTCTACCTTCCCTAGTAATAGCCTTAGGACAAACTAAAAATAAATACTCAATGGCTCTTTTGAGATGGTCTCGATAAAAGGACACTTTATTTTCTTCTAATACTTATGGCAACTTTTACTACACTAAAAATGCATAGTCTGTATATATAATATTCCATATATGTGGGGTCCGTGCAACAAGCCAAATGAATTCTGTTATCCAGTTTTGTAATTCCTCTGACAACAGCATACAATGGAATGGCCCATTTTATTCTGAATGGATTCATCTCACTCTGTAGCCTAAATCCAAAGCATCATTTTTTTCTTTCCATAGTGCAGGCACTACGACAAAGAAGCTCTACCTCAGGGGTAGGCAACCTTGGCTCTTTTATGACTCGTGGACTTCAACTCCCAGAATTCCTGAGCCAGCCATGCTGGCTTAGGAATTCTGGGAGTTGAAGTCCACGAGTCATAAAAGAGCCAAGGTTGCCTATCCTTTCTCTACCTCATCAGATAACATTGCTTCATCCTGGGCTGTGAAGTTTACCTGCATTACTGGATCTCATGGGTAGTCCTGAAATTAATTTGGCCCCATGCTGTGAAGGGCTTTGAAGGCGGTAACCAACACCTTCACATATTTGAATCCCACCACTGGATTGGTGGTAATAACTTCCAATTCCAAGTCAGATTATTACTGCTCCAAGACAAAAAATAGCAACTCAGATCTGTAACAACTTGGCACCGGCTCATGCTGGCCATTTATTTATTTATCAGATATACATGGCAACCCATCTCTGGGTGGTGTACAATAAAACAAACAATTGAAATATAAAACCACTTGAAACACTTAAATAATTACATACAAATAAAAATTAGATAACAAGAGGGTTAAAATCAAACTGTTTTGCATGATGCTGCCAACACACAGGATTGCTGCTGCTAGGGAAACCCTAAGTCTGATAAAAAAAAAAATGTTTTGAGAGCCATCTCTCAAATATTATTTATTTACTTCATTAAATTTGTTATGGCCTCCCCTCAAGTAGACTCTGCCTTAGAAGATTCAAATGCATAGTTAAAGCGGTTAAAAACGTAAAACGAAATGGGACAGGTCAGACTAAAAACAACTATAACAATGAAAACACAATAGGAGCCCCACAAACATACCAACCTTAGGCCTAGGAGCAGAGCCTTAAGGACCTACTGGAACACCAAGTAAGTGGCACCAAATGTATGAGGCTATTCTAGAGGGTGGGGGCAGCAACAGGGAAGACATTTAGTTTCACATTTTTATGGCCATTTTAATGATTTTTTTAAAAAATGCAAACCCAAATATTGATTGCTATGTTTTTTTTTGTCAAGGAAGTTGGTTTCGCAAATTCATAAATAACTTCTTTTAGTATTTTCAAGGTTTAAACTGCTTTTTATTTGTTTTTATTTGTTTACATTTTTAATTATTTTTAGCTTTACTAATTGTAAACTGGCTAGATGCAAAAAAAATGGCAGTATAGTAGAAATGAATGCATACACACTGCTTGGTAGACTAAATACATCTGCTGAAACTTTTCTTTGGCATGTAAAAATAAAAAACACTTGCAAAAATTCTATACATTATTCAGGCATTAAAGGTAGCTTTATTAAAAAATAAATGATGGTTAACTTTTCATTAGAATCATGTTTAGTGTCATCATTTCTCACTGTCAGACATATACTACTTGTGTGTGTGTGGGGCGGGGTGGGGGTAAGCTAGTTCCCTTCCGTATTGCCAAAATTCAGAAAAGGCCAACTTTTTAGAAAAGTTTATTTACCATGTTCGCCATTTTTTTCACTAAGAGTTCTTTAATAAACTTCCAAAAACTCCAAGGTTTCCTGGAAGACAGCTGGAAAAGACTTGCCAAAATACTATATTTGACAACATTTAAACATTCACATATAATATTTAACATACATATGTCTGGCCACAAAACAAACATTTTTGAACTCTAGTTTAACCGTAGTCATTTTTGAGCTATAGTCATTATTTTTTGGGTGGAGGGGATATCATCTCTCCTGTTCTAAGCTTCTTCTCTTTTGGAGAAGATCTACCAATCCATGCCATGACCCAGCTATTCCTTTCTCTTACTGGGAATCTCTCCTTGCTTGTCTGCAAATTGTTATCACAGCTGCATTGATACACTCACCAGAGCCTGTGATATAATTGAAGGGTCCCAGTTGGAAGGGAAAAACACTTATGGATACATTATGCTTTGCTAACTGATCTCTCAGGGGGAATGCACACACAAGCACAAGCGCTCACGCATGCACGCACACACACAAGAAATCAGTAGAAACTAATCCTACTCATACACTGTTGGCATATTTATTGTTACCACCCGGTGCAATGCAGTTATTTTTCCCCTTGTCAAATGGTGTTTTGCTTATTGCAATGTGTGAACAAGCCGTTCTACTAATTCATTAATAGATACATTAGTAATGTATCTAAGAAACATTCTTAATTGTAGATGTTCTTTTTACATGCCTATCTTATTTGTAGGGCTCATAGAGCTTGTTTACATGCTGTCATGCTGGAGGGTGTAGTCATTATTGTCTTTTTCCAAAAAACTCAAAGCGTATTATTTGGCAGTAGATAGTCCTCAACTTAATTGAGCCCAGAATTATGGTCATAAGCCATTAAGCAGTCATCATGTGTGCCCGATTTTACAGTCTTTTTTGCAGAGGTCATTAAGCAAATGCCATTCTTGTTAAGTCAACAATGTAGTCATTAAGTGAAGCCATTTTTCCCAATGGTTTTTTTTTTTGCCGGAAATCAGAAGTAAACACCAGAAATTGCCAAAAAGAAAAAAAAAGTTGAAAACAGCAGCCATGTGACTGTGGGGTGCAACAAATGGCCATAAATGTGAGCTGGTTGCCAAGCACCCAGAATGATATCATATAACCATGGGGTAGCAGGGGCAACCATCAAAACTTCAAAATCAATTCATAAGTAGCTTTGGAAAAGTCCTTCATAATTCAGAATGGTCACCAGGCAACCAGTTATTTTGTTGTTGTTAGTTGCGAAGTCATGTCCGACCATTATGACCCCATGGACAATGTTCCTCCAGGCCTTCCTGTCCTCTACCATCTTCTGGAGTCCATTTAAGCTCGCGCCTACTGCTTCAGTGACTCCATCCAGCCACCTCATTCTCTATCGTCCCCTTCTTCTATTGCGCTCAATCTTTCCCAGCATTAGACTCTTCTCCAGTGAGTCCTTCTTTCTCATTAGGTGGCCAAAATACTTGAGTTTCAACTTCAGGATCTGGCCTTCTAAAGAGCAGTCAGGGTTGATCTTCTCTAGGACTGACCAGTTTGATTGCCTTGCAGTCCAGGGGATCGCAGGAGTCTTCTCCAGCACCATAGTTCAAAGGCCTCAATTCTTTGGTGCTCAGTCTTTCTTATGGTCCAACTTTCACAGCCATACATTGCAACTGGGAAAACCATGGCCTTGATTATACATACTTTTGTTGGTAGGGTGATGTCTCTGCTTTTAAGTATGCTGTCTAGATTTGCCATAGCTTTCCTCCCCAGGAACAAGCGTCTTTTAATTTCTTGGCTGCAGTCCCCATCTGTGGTAATCTTGGAGCCCAGGAAGATAAAATCTGTCACTTCCTCCATTTCTTCCCCATCTATTTGTCAGGAATTGAGAGGGCCGGATATCATGATCTTGGTTTTCTTAATGTTGAGTTTCAAGCCAACTTTTGCGCTCTCCTTCTTCACCTGCATCAAGAGGCTCTTTAGTTCCTCTTCACTTTCTGCCATTAGAGTGGTATCATCTGCATATCTTAGGTTGTTGATATTTCTCCTGGCAATCTTAATTCCAACTTTTGATTCATCTAGCCCTGCCTTTCTCATGATGTGCTCTGCATATAAGTTAAATAGGCAGGGCATGAGGACTATTCATAAGGTCCATTGATTTTGTTTTATAAAGGAGCCCAGAGCAATTTTGGCCTATTTACAAGAAATGAATTTTAGTAGTTGAAGTCTTGGGAAGTGGACAAACTATTTGTCCAACTTCAGCCAACCACTTGTTTAATTCTCTTTTAAGATGATTTTTAACATAACTAATATACTTCCAGTAAGAAGGTGCCCTCTAGAACAGCAGTCCCCAACTTTTTGGTTCTGTGGATTGGCAGCAGCAATGGCGGTGGTGGGGGAGAGACGGGACAATTTTGTGTATGTGCCCACCAGTTGCGCAAATGGAGTTTCAATAACTCACACACTTGCCTGCCACTTATGCAGACTGGTTCCCAATTGACCACAGACTGGTGCCAGTCCTCAGACTGGGAGTTGGGACCCCTGCTCTAGAATTAATTTTATTCATGTTCTGGAAAAAAGCAACCATAAATTTATTGCAGATTCTTCATAAAGGATAAACATGTATTTCTTCTGCTGAAGAAATGAATTTAATAAACATTAGACAACCCATGCCCCATTGGGTCATTGTTTCAGAGATATTTCTTTACCCTAAACAAAGAAACAGAATGACTGCAGGGTTGGGTTTTTTTAAAAAAGCATTGGTAGCAGGAGCAATTTCCAAATTCCTGCCAGCTTCCCCCCTGAGTTTCCTGATGAGAAGCTGTCAGAGAACATCAGAAATTTCCTTCCTTCCTTCCTTCCTTCCTTCCTTCCTTCCTTCCTTCCTTCCTTCCTTCTTTCCTTCCTTTCTTCCAGCTTCCCCATTTACTTTGCTTAAGGAAAGTTTGCAGGGAGAAAGTCTGTGGGGAAGCCAGCAGGAAGTTGCAAGACTGAGGTAAGTGAGTGGTACCAGGAGTGTGAGGGAATGTGGGTCAAGAATGGTATGTGGGGATGCACAAGAGATGCTAATGTGGGATTTCAAAGAGTGTGTGGGCATACACACAAAGATACTGCATCAGGGAGGGTGTGCAGGTCAATGGCGTAGTTTGAGAAGAATGCACAAGAGTGTACAAGAGGCGTTTTATTGGTCAGGAAGGGCACATAGGGTTGGCATTGGTTGGAGGGAATTGGAGGGAAGGAGCTATTGTGAGATTGGCTGGGAAATTGAAAATGAATATTGAAAATGAAGACCACATGACCCAGCAGCAATCAGTAGCACTGAAGCACCTGAACTTTCCCAAATTTCATTCCCTCAGGAGTCAGATGTCTCGGATTTTGGATACATTTTGTAAGTTAGCCCATTTGAGGTATTTGGCCCTCTGATGCACTGTTTTGCCCAGTTAAAGATCATGCCAACTAGAATTTTAGTAGTATATAGATTATTTATTCAAGAGGAAAAGATAGACTGAAAGGAATGTTGATGTGAAGGTCTTCAGCAAGCTAGAGAAAAGTATACATTCCCTCCCCCCCTTTCACTCTTTCCATTTTCCTTTCTGAACCATCTGGAAGCTGATGATACAATATTAATAACCACACTCAATTAAACGGGTTGTCTCTAGGGATGCAGAGTTTCAACTGGGCAATGTCAACAGAATTGATGTTATCCCAGTCTTGTTTCCCCTGAGAGCAGCTGGCTTCTTGAATGATGTCTCTGTGTATGCATGCCTCTCTGTGTGTGTGTGTGTGTGTGTGTGTGTGTGTGTTGTGGGGAGGGAGGGTCGATGTCTAGTTTTGTGTGCACACAAATATCTTTCCTTATTATTTCTCTGAAAACCAAATTATCTTGAGAAGGATACAAGCAAAAAAAGATGCCAAATATTTTTTTATCAGTCCTTCAGTGCAAGAGAAAACATGACATGTTAGTCATGTCCCAAATGATCATGTTTAAGGGTACTTTTACATCTTTTTCTCCCCAATACTTTCTCTACCTTTGTTACATGAGAAGTCAAGGCCCAAAGGACACAGTGGGGCTTATTTCCAAGAAAGATTAGTCGCTGTAACTTTGTCAATTATTCCTGAAAATTCAGGTAATAGTTTTGCCCCGGTAACTGTATTATATCATCTGGATAGGAATTATGCTGCAGATGGAAAAAAAATTTAGTCTCTCTCTCTCTCTCTCTCTCTCTCTCTCTCTCTCTCTCTCTCTCTCTCTCTCTCTCTCTCTCTCTCTCTCTCTCTCTCTCTCTCTCTCTCTCTCTCTCTCTCTCTATCCCATACCTCATTACTTCTTTCAAAATTATATCCTCTACCAATTTAAGGCCAGAAAGAAAAAAAAGAACTAGATGACTGAAACTGAGAAGACACGTATCAGGTATTAATTTGACATGAAACCTTATTCAGTAAGGGTGTGTGGATCAGTTCCACGGCAATCCAAATGGTCAACTTCATTCTTATTGCCAGTCCAATCCTATTCAATTATTTAGAAAAACTGAGCCAATTCAACACTTTGATTTGCAGCACTGAATCAGATTAATATAACTCAGAAAAGAGAGCTTTGTAAATGCGCTCAGAGGCTCTTCCAAACTGTTGAATCACTTTGGCAGCGTCCAGTTTGATGTGTGTCAGACTGACTTTCTGATTTGATTTGGCAAGTTGATTTGAGGCTGCCATTCAAATGAACTGGCTTTGAATCAGATTTACAAACTGAATCTTTCTACAAGCCAAGAAGGTGGCTGCATAGCTGAAGAAAGAGAGAGGAAAAAATAATTTCAGGCCAAAATACTATTGTTGCAAAGTTTCTCTCTAGTATTGGCATTGTACACTTTGCATATACATACACATTTAGAACTGACATTTCTCCCAGAGAAACATCAATTTCATTTGGGAGAAACTTAGTGAATTATGACTCACCCAGTAAAGCCATGCTTTCTAGATCTTCAGTTCTGAAAAGCGCATCTTGTCGTTTTCACCAAATATGCTTAATCCTCAAAAGAATGAGTGGGGGGGGGGAATCCTTCACATACATACAAAACTTTTTTATTGTCAGCCTAAGAAAGCTTTTCAAATCCCCAAAGGCAGCTATCTGTGAATTTCTTCCTGCGGGATATATAGGAGACGCATTATCAGTCCATTTTTCAGCACATTGGATTGACCGGCCCAGGAAAGGATTTATAATACAATGCCATATCATCCCCCCCTACCCCAACACTATACACACACACACACACACACACACACACACACACACACACAAACCCATATATTTTGGAAGGGACACAAGGTCAGTTGTTCTTATAACTGTGGTTTGTGGCCTGTCTAGTTAACAATTGAATGGAGTCTCCATTCTAAAATGGAAGGAAACAAGATCTGATGGAAAGGGAGGGGGGAAGGTTGTGTCCTCTATTCTCATCTTATCCTGCACCATCAAAATTGTGCTGGAAGTTTGAAGTGGTACTATTTGTAAGGTCCTGTTACATTGCAGGATTGACATAGGGCTACCCTGATGCCAAAGAGACTGTGTGGTGCAACTGTGATGAATGGCAGCAAAGGAATTATACAACGGCAGGAAATCTGTTCACATTTGCATACAGCTCTTTCTACTTGTAACAGTGAATAATAGGGACACTTCCCCTCCCAGTTAATTGATTATAGTAATTAACTACAAGCCAGTTATCGGAGAAGTGTACCGGTGTTACAGTACTGACATTCACAATGAACTGTGAATCTTCAGGCTCGATATTAAATATGGGTGGAGGCCAAACTCTCCTAGAAAACCATATATCTATCCTTGTTGAAAATTGGTCCCTGGAGAGGGCAGAAATGTAGATGGCTATGATGGGTAGTTGGTATAAATACTTCTATGAAACAGCCATCAATGGGGATAAATGGAAAGGCAGACAGATGGATTAGCAGATGGTTTGCTCATGATATGAGGATAAATAAGATTAAAGAACAGCTCATCAAGGGGTCTCTTTATTCTAATGAGCAGGGATGGGTGGACACTGTCACTTTATTTTTTCCAGCCTTTCTAGGTGTCATTTGCAAATTCTATTTTTTTCACAAGCAATCAGGACCTTGAAAGGTATTAGTGTTCACAAGTCTACAAAACCCCAAAAGTCTGTGAGAGTTGGAAAAATTTTCAGAAAAGAGCCTCCTTCTTATTTCTTGATGAATTCTTCTCCTCTTGGTTCCTCTCATCTGGCCACCCACACTGTCCCCAAGAGTACAGTCTGTTTATCCAGCTGCCCCAAGCCTACCTTGCATTTCTGACCTATTTCCATCACCTACAGCCTCATTACACTTTACAACCTGCCACCTAGAATCCTCACAATCCCTCTTTTTTTTTTTTCCATTTTCAGCACCTGCCTTAGGTTAGGGGAAATGATATGCAGAGAAAGCAGAAAGGAGGCACTAGAGGGTTGCTCAATTACATCAAGATGACACTTGAACATAGAGCATAACTGGAAACTAGGAATGAACCTGTACAAATCAAATCTAGGAATCTATCAAGCTGAGTCTAAGAACAACATAGAACAATTCAGTCAAAGTTCAGTTTTTTATTTGCATACACACCATTGACAGAATCTTGCCAGACTAAATCCTTATTACCCTTACACTAATGGATAGGTCTTGGTAGATTCTAGGAATAGCTATCCTGAGTGCTTTTCTCTCTGTCTCTCTCTCTTCTATCCATCTCTAGTCTGCCTCTTGTCTAATTCCCCCTTTCTGGAATGTGATTCCCTTCTTCCTGGGAAACTGCCACCTTACTGTAGTCCATCACACCAGCAACTCCTCTGAAGGCACCAGTTTTCACAGAATCCCATAATATATAATCCTGTAACTCCCACCATCTTAGCCTACTGCTGTTGTTACACTTAAATATGACATTTGCTTGCTTGTTCTCCTTTCTGCACAATATCTTTGATTAAATAGCACATCATTATTTTCTGTATCTGTCCCCATCAATTTTAGGGACAGGGCTGGTTGGAATTTTAATTAATTACTACTAGTAATTGTGGTAAGTATGCATACAAGTAAGTAGTAGTTTTAATCATATTGCAGTTTTTAAAAAAAGAATTGCCATATCTGTTTTGTCTTTGTGATGGATGGTATTTAATAATACTGTCATAGAATTAGAGATCACAAAATGAAACACATTATAATATGTCATGGAAAGAAATACTAGATACATTTTGTGCTGAGAAATTAGATATGATTGATGGCAAATATATTATAGTTCAGCTCATCCATTGCCTGTCCCTTTTGGCTTCATCCTTGAACTAAGTATCTGGTTTCTAGCAAGCTGCTCTCTTGTATTAAAAGAGGAGCTATGTTGCCTCCACTCTAATTGTCAAACCCCATCACACTTCAGAAGATTAGAATTTCTTCTGGAACTGATTAACATTGTGCTTTAATATGGCAGATACTGTATCCATATAAAATATGCACAAAAAGATTGTATAAACCATCTTGGTTCCTCCCCCTACAGAAGTGTCTGAGAGCATTGCCAACCACATTCCTTATGTGCCTGTTTGCTTCATTTTCAGCATCCCAGTAAAAAAGCTTTTTGTTGTTGTTTTGCTTACCCATTTAGCATCTCACTCATAACATCTGTACAGTGAAACATAAATCCTCACAATCCCCCTTAACTTGCTGCCTATGGCATTATAGTCAGTTTGGGATTTATGCTGCTTTTCTAGTGCGCGCACACACACTCACGCACATGCACACACAGAAGCACATTCTTGGAGAATTCTAGAGTTAAAAGTCATATTCTTTAAGCTTACTGGTTATAACAAAATGGTTGAAGAAAGCTCAGGGGAGTTGTATTTTTGCAAGATTTGCTTCACATGATGAAAAAACTGTTTTTTTGCAGCAGACAAAGCGCGCGGGGGGGGGGGGGGGGAATGCAGCAGTGCAGTGAATCCAACTGAAGTTGCATCCCAAGTGGTACATTCCCAGGGGAGAAAAACTCCATTGGATGCTGTGGGACTCACTTCCAAGCCAACAAGCAGAGGCTTGCAGTAAACAGCTGCATTCCTACACAGGAATGGCCTGGGGCGAGAAAAGGATAACAAGCAGGGGCATCTGTGTGAAAGCCTCACTATAAAGGATTATACACTGCAGAGCTGTTGTAATGGGAAAGGGGATTACAATCAAGTGCAGCTGCCATTAAGAGAATCTGGGTCAGGCATATGGAGAAATGCACAGGGGGATTGGAGGCAGGGTATTTGCCAGGGTGTCCAAATGACACACTGTTAAATAAATATCACAGTGTATGTGGAACTAACATTAGACCATTCCAAGCAACCCAGATTCACCACCTCTTTCATTTCTCCTACTCAGCCAAAGGGTGCTGACTTTTAACTTCTTTGGGGGAAAGGGGATGAGATAGGGTGGCTCTGTTCAAATTCAATGCCACAGGGGCAGAAAGGAGGAATAGAATACAATATACTTTATTGGCCAAGTGTGATTGGACACATAAGGAATTTGTCTCTGGTGTATAAGCTCTCAGTGTGCATACAAATGACAAAATGATATAAGTGGTCCTTGGTGCTCTCTAAGCTTGCTTGTTTTCTTGCAGACATTTCATTACCCAAACTAGGTAACATGATCAGTGCTAGTAGGGAGAGCAGTTTGCTGTTAATTTATATTCCAGTGCACCGGTGTCAAACTCACATGATGTATCATGACTTTTTTTGCATTGCCGGAGCTGGGGTAGGCGTGGCCTCCGTATGATGCAGCCGGCCTGTGGGCCGGCAGTTTGAGACCCCTGTTCTAATGTCTTGCCCTGTCATTGTTGGTGGGGATGGTCTTAGAGATTCTCTGGCTGGGCTGTTTAGATTAGATTAGATAACTTTTGATTGTCATTTTTTTTCCTGCGGGCACAACGGCACACATTAAAAATGACATTTAGTTGCTTGCTCTCAAGTGTACACATACATAACACACATTTAAAACATACTATATACAACATATGTATAGACCTACACCCTTACATATAAGTAACATATAAATATTAATCACTGTCCATCTTGAATACATAACAGAAGGAAGAAGCTTTAGAGTTCACAAGGTTAATACTGTATGGAACAAAACTGTGACTTCTTTGGCAGTTTCTTTATTGGGGTTTGTTTACTTGATTGTTCGTCTGATATTAGCCTTGGAATTAATTTATGTTAATCTGGGTGCTGATTGCTGGTGGAGAGGTGCTGGAGTCTCTTTGTTCCTTTTGGGCTTGATGATCGTCTCTTTTGCATGGTCTATAGATGTTGTTAATGTCTATGTGCCTATTGATTTGTCAGAGTGTCAAGGCTTCTAGAAATTCCCTGGCACTTTGGTCTTGGCTTGGTCTAGGATTTTCACATTTTCCCAATTGAAACTATGGTTAAATCTGCCTGTATGTTGTGAAATTATATGTTGTGAAACTGATATAATCATAAGATGTCAATAGGAGAAAATAATAGGAAAGATGGGAAGGATAATAGTAATAGAGCCGTACTACATGGATAGATATCCTTAGGCATAAGACAGTGCTATGGGAATTAGGTGTGAGGTGTCTGTGGAAGGAATGGCTGCCTGCTCCATCAGAGTCTTTTAGTCTCTTTGCTGTTCTAGTTTTCCATGGCTGTTTCTCCTGCTTCAATTAGAAAGCAGGAAACAGCATGGAGAAGCCCCAACCATGCTTCATTGAACTAAGCATTAAGCAGGGATAAAAGCAACATTCTCCCACACACTTCTAGGCAGAAAAGGGTCTGAATAGCTCAGCAGAATAATACTGACATGATTGTTTGAAGAAAACAATAGAGTTACAAACTGAATAATGCCTTTTCCAATCAGAAAATCAATCTCTCTCTTTCTCTCCCTCTCTGTCTCTCATTCTAGCAGAGCAGATTTTCATTATCTGGGTGTATGGCATTTATAGCAAAGACTAAACAAAAACTCTAGACCAGTGGTTTTCAACCTTTTTCAGGCTGTGACCCCAAACTGCACCGCACATGCGCGGCATGGTGGCTCGCATTGCGCATGCGCAGCGCGATGGCCGACATCGCGCATGCGTGGTGCTATCCCGTGCATGCATGGTGCTGCCCCCTGCACCAGCCGAGGCATAGGCCACCGCCCGTTCGGGGCGGCGGCAGGCAGGCCCAGGTGCTCCTGGGCGGTGGCAGGCGGGCCCAGGTGCTCCTGGGTGGCTGCGGCGGCGACGGTGAAGGGCGACCACGGGCTGCGCCACCAGCTGGCCCAGCCCAAGGGAGGTAAGACACCTGCCGGGCCCCATGCACACCAAAAACCCTCCCTGCGCCCGCTGCTGCCCCGCTAGCCTTGCCTTCACCGCCGCCCATTTGGGGCGGTGGCAGGCAGGCCCAGGTGCTCCTGGGCGGCCGCGGCAGCGACGGCGCAAAGCAACCACGGGCTGGGCCACCAGCTGGCCCAGCCCAAGGGAGGTAAGCCACCCGCCGGGCCCCACGCGTGCCAAAAACTCTCCCTGCGCCTGCTGCTGCCCTGCTAGCCTTGCCTTCGCTGCCGCCCGTTTGAGGCGGTGGCAGGCAGGCCCAGGCGCTCCTGGGCGGCTGCGGCAGCGACTGCGCAGGGTGACCACGGGCTGGGCCACCAGCTGGCCCAGCCCAAGGGAGGTAAGCCACCTGCCGGGCCCCACGTGTGCCAAAAACCCTCCCTGCACCTGCCGGCCTCCCACCTCCCACCCCTGGCTCTCTTTTACTTACAGTTTTAGTAGTTCTCAGCAGGGAGGGGTGGAAACTTCTGGAGAGCTCATCTTTGCTGCAGACAACTTGCAGCACCATTTGCAGACTGGGACTTTTGGCGGCCTCAGCAGGGCGGAGACATCCTGGACAATTCCTGTTGGCTTTTGAAAGCCAATAGAATTAGACTCTATGCAAGAGAGTCTATTCTATTGGCTTTCAAAAGCCAATAGAATAAGAGGGAGTAACACAGCTAAGGAAAAGGGGGAAAAATGGCGTAGCACAGCTAAGGAAAAGGGGGAAAAGAAATGGCGGACTGCGTTGTTTGGCGACCCCCATGAAATGGTTGTTCGACCCCAAATGGGGTCACGACCCATAGGTTGAGAACCACTGCTCTAGACCATGTTTTTGTAAATGGTTTTTTTTTTTTTTTTTTACAAAAGAGTATCCCTCTCTTTTCTCTGTCTTTCCTTGCTCCCAGATGCTCTTCTTTGCTCTCTGGGAGAGTAGCACAGAGCAAAATCTGATTTTCACATTAATCAGCTTGATTTTGTTCCCTTGATGTACGGAGGCATTGCCATTTCATCCTGCATGCCTTGCATAATGATACCATCCCAGCCACTCCATGATTCTTGATGATGGAAACAGCCACATCATTAATGTGATGGAAGAAACAGGGAAGGAAAACAAAGGCCCTGGAAAATGGAACAAGAGAAGTCGCATATACCAAACTGTAATAATAATTTACCCCAGTGAACTAATATTTGCTGAATAGATGGCATGGTTAAATTTGACAATGAGCATTCCTCTTAGCACACAATTAGAATTTTTATAGTACCCAGGCAAAGGATATTCCGCTTGTTTCTAAAGTAATGCAAGGAACAATCTATGCTTTCTACATGAAATAATTTTAAAATAAGTACAAATAATTATTATATACAGTTCAATTATTACAGTTCAATTATTATATATACCACTGTTATATAAAAAAGAAGGGCACCTGTTCTCTTGACCTTACTTTGGACTACTATATTTTGCAGGAATATAAAAGTCCAGTCCTGAATAGATTTCTCCAAGTTACACATGGCTGGAATCCATCCCTGGGGCATTAATAAGTGTGCTGTTGATGCATCACCACCTGTCATAGGATGCTCTCTCATGTGGCCCATATGAAGCAAGTAAACCCGAGCACCAGTAGATGGTGCTCCAGAATGTGTAGTGGAATTTCTTCAGTGAATAGCCAACAAAACTATTGTTTTGAACTGCAGGTTAAGAGAGAAGAGATGTTGGCAACCATAGATGATAGCTTGCCATGGAGCTCTGCAGTGGTCCCACAAAACAATCTTCTAATCCCACCACAAATTTCAACACTAGATGGAAAAAGATTTGGTTTTCCAAAACACAATTTCCTCTCCTGATTTTTCCTTATTAAATGTAAGTACATCATGCACTTACATTGGTTGAACAGATAACAAAACACTGGATGTGCTTCAGTCTCTTCCATATCATTATATGCATTGCGTTACATGAATTGATTCAGTGGTGAATTCTGATCATCAGTCTACCCCATCAACTCATTACATTTCTCTTATAATGCTTATAATCCAACCCAAATTAAGTAATTAGAAATCATACGGGTATTAAAGGGCAACTAACTAATTAGGGAGGAGTGAATGTTTCTGTCCTGTTCCGTTGCTGTTTAGAGTTTTACATCCTTCCCACCTATTTCCACAAAAGAATCCATTAAAGAAGGAAAAATGAAAAAGCAAGGCAGTATCTTTTTTATTTGAGAGCACCCGGAACCATCTGTTTGGAAGCATCCTATAAATATATGACGTTTTCAAAGACGAAGAGTGCCTTTAAGATTTAATGTTTTAAAACCTATTATAAACAAGTCAGATTTTCAGAATTAGAATCAAAGCATAAAGGCAGATATACCACTATTCTTTATATGAACTCTCCATTTTATGTTTAGCTACTCAAAGATACTTTTTTTTTTATGAAACAGAATTGGGATCAACACTTTTCCCATGGAAGCATGGGAATGCAGGCCTTCTGGCTGTATTTTTGTGGCCAGTATGATTCAACAGCTATGTTTAGATCAGAAGAAGCTGGCCCTGTAGACTAAAGATGTTTCTGTAGCACCAAGTTTATCTGCTTCCCATCAGTCCTCTCCTTCTATCCTCTGCATCTGCAACTTCTCCATAACTTGGTGTTCAGTATCAGTTTTCCATCTTGTTCTGACTTGTCTTTATTAACAAACAGACTCATTCCTACAAAGATTCATAAGTGGAGTTCACATTTGCCTTTAAGGGAAGGGAAGGGAAGGGAAGGGAAGGGAAGGGAAAGGAAAGGAAAGGAAAGGAAAGGAAAGGAAAGGAAAGGAAAGGAAAGGAAAGGAAAGGAAAGGAAAGGAAAGGAAAGGAAAGGAAAGGAAAGGAAAGGAAAGGAAAGGAAAGGAAAGGAACAGACTTGGAAAATAGTTTTTATTGAAGAAAATAATTAGGAGCTCAGAAATGTAACCGAGTCTTTACTGAAGATCAGTAAGTGCCTATTAGGAAAAGGTGGGTGTGATCTGACCAAATCCAACTGCTGGTTCTGGTTTTCATTCCTTCTGCTGTTGTTGGTTGGCTGGTTGTGATTTTATTGCATGAGTGGAGAGTAAGAAAAATAACACTGGATTTATAGAAGAAGGTAAGGTTCTGAATCTGCTGTGTCATAGCTGTGAACAATGTTTGTTTGTGTCAAACCTACCCCAACCTGATCTCTTAGAAAAGAAAGACTAGCTACTCCATTTGGCTGAAGTGAAAGGTTCTTTTACTGAAAAGATGTTTGTTGTGTCCTGAGCCTGCAAAAGCAGGCTCGGGATGTTGCATTGGTCCCGGGCATTCCAAAAGCTGCCCGGGGACCAGACAGAGCGGCGCCAGCCTTGTGCGCATGCGCAAGGCGCGAAAACACTCTGTTCCTATTGGTTAATACTGTCCAGGTTTCTGGCCATATAAAAAGACCTGCATGCCTTTTGTTTTTGCTTGCTTGTTGTAGAAGGAGAATAAAGTGTTTGTTCAGCATCACCATGTGTCTTCATCATTCGCACGTGAACGAAGTACACAACACTAGTGATGAGGATGGGATCCTTTGCAAGCTGGAACAAAAGATTTAAGGACTTACCCAGGAAGTCCTGAAGAGGGGAAGACGGCGTCTGAATCAGCATCCCAGCCTGCCAGTACAGCGTCGCTGGAGGTTGAGCTTGGCTAAAGGACCCTTTCCCCAACAGCAGCTTGTAGAAGAAGCAAGTGGTGAAGGTCGTAAAGCTTACGATGTCGAAGATTGGCCGCTTGACTGATTTCAATATCTCCCACCCAGAGAGATTAAATTCCTACGTAGCACGGGTGGAGAATTACTTCTGAGTAAATCAGATTAGAGAAGACGGCTTGAAGGCAGCAACTCTTTTGTGTGTCTGTGGACAAGAAGCTTTCGACATTGCAGAAAATCTGGTGGCCCCTGTACCTTTGGAGTCAGTAACATATGCTAACTTGAAAAAAATGTTGAAGGAACATTTCCAGACGAAGTTATTCATCATTGCTTGGAGGCACGCATTCGAGCAGAGATACCAGAGGCCAGGTGAATCTGCCACGGACTTTATTGCGGCCTTAAGGCAAGCAGCCAGACCTTGTTTTGTCTGTGACTTAAGGAGTTTTGTCTGTGGTTTAAGGAGCAGAGACTTACAACAAAAGATTTTTGCAAAAGAAGATGTCTCCTTCCAAGATGCGTTGCGAGAGGTGGCAGCTGAGGAAGCAGCAGGCAAGGCTGTGAAGGCCTTGTGCCTCACCAGGAATCCTCCAGACACAGCTACCATCCATCAAGAGGATGCTCGAGAAGGATCAGAAGTGAATCCTGAAGAGGAGGTCGACAGACTTCACCAGCCAGCTGAGAGGAGGCAGAAGGGATGTCCGGACAAGGCCCAGCATCTCTTCAATGCTTCGGATGTGGAGGACGCCACAAGCGAGCTGACTGCAGGTTTCGCTCCGCCATTTGCAGGGCGTGTGGCAGGCAGGGCCACATTGCATCCATCTGTTTGGGTCACCAGAAGGTTCAACCTCAGGAAGAATTGCTTCAGAAAGGTACCAGGGTCACCAGCCAAAACAGGGTGGGTTTCTGCGCATCACGCAGGAGCATTCTAAAAACAGGAACACACAATCCCCTTAAGAAGAAACTTTCCATTAACGTAAGGTTGCAAGGGGTTCCCTTACTGATGGAGTTGGACACTGGATCCACTCTTTCTATTATTTCAATTAATACCTTTAAAAGGACTTGCAGCAGTAGTGGCCTATTATGCAAGGACTCTGTCCTCTGCAGAGCGAAATTACCGCTCAAATTGACAGAGAAGCCTTGGCCATAGTGGCTGGCATTAAGAAATTTCATGATTTCTTATATGGCTGCCACTTCACGGTCTTTACTGACCATAAGCCTCTGCTGGGTTTGTTTACCATTAACAAACAGACCCCACATATCATTTCTCCTCGTATGCTGAGATGGTCCATTTTCCTGTCAGCATATGACTATACATTAGTTCACAAACCAGGAAAAGAAATGGGTCATGCAGATGGCCTGAGCATATTAACCCTGAACCAATTAGAGCCAGATCCTGTTCCAGCGATTAACATTCTTTCCATTCAGGAGTTGCCTGAGTCTCCCCTCAATGCTAGGGACGTGGCTGCAGAAACTGCCACTGATCACATGCTTACACGCGTGGTGACATGGGTGTTGTCAGGATGGCCTGACAAGTGCCCAGATACTGAGTTCCAAAGCTTCTGGCACAAGAAGCATGAGTTTTCTATTTTCAAGGGTTGCCTGTTATGGGGTAGCAGGGTAGTGATTCCAGCCCCATTGAGGTCTAGAATCTTGATCTCTCTGCATGAGGGACATCCTGGTATAGTCAGGATGAAAGCGCTTGCGCGCAGTCATCTTTGGTGGCCTGGGCTCAATAAAGCCATCGAGGCCGAGGTGCACGGGTGCCAATTGTGCCAACAGTCTTGGCCTGAAATGCCTCAGGCCCCAGTACATAGGTGGGAGGAAACTCAAACCCCATGGTCTAGGGTGCATATAGATTATGCTGGGCCCTTTCAGGGACAATTCTTCCTGGTTGCTGTTGATAGCCATTCCAAGTGGCTAGAGGTTGTTCCTGTTTCCTCCACTACTACTGCCAGGACCATCCAGGTGTTGAGAGGAATTTTTGCATCACATGGTCTTCCAGATGTGCTGGTTTCAGATAATGGCCCTCAATTTACGTCTTCTGAGTTCCAGGCTTTTCTTCAGGCCAACCTGATCCGGCATGCACCATCGGCTCCCTTCCATCCATTCTACAACTGACTGGCAGAGAGAATGGTGTGCCCCACCAAAGATGCCCTCAAGAAACTGACTTACGGTAACTGACATCAACTCATACACAGATGACTCCAGGTAGCTTACAACAGTAAACCTGAAAGCTAGTTTCTAGATTGGATTTAATTTCCAAAGAGCTGTTTGGATGACTTAAAGGATTGATACTAGAGTGCTCATGTCCCTTGGTGTCTTTGCCAGGGAAGAAGGTTAGAATAAAATCAGAATCAGTTGGCTCTTTTATCATTAGCTATTTGATATTTGAGGAACTGTCTCACCCCAATTACATCTACCTTTTCTGTCAGATTTGGCAGAAAGGTCCCATCTACAAAGAAACATCATCTGGTGGGACTCAGGAGGTAAACCTTTTCTGTCAAAGTGCCCACCCTCAGGCCACCTAAGGTGAGATTAGCCCCAACCTTGATGGCCTTCAGGAAGAGCCTGAAGACATAATTTGCCATCTGGTCTGGGTACCTGGTCATTCATATTTGCTTTTTTTTACTTTTAACTCCTTAAGCCATCCAGAGCTGCAGCAGTGAGATATGTAGCTATATAAATTATAAATACATGAATAGATAAATATTAACCAACTTTTCTTTATCTAACCATATGCAATTCAGTCCTTACAAAGCAGAATTTTCAGTTCTGGGAGTTGAAGTCCACATGTCATAAAGTTACTGAGGCTGAGAAACACTGCCGTAAACCAATGCAAATTATATGAAGAAAAAAATGATCTTAGAATACTTTGTGTCCTCATTTAATCCTGAATTTTCTGATTGCTCAGAGATAGTGATTAAAATAAAAGCCTGTGAGGCATTGGATAAAATCTGGATCTTCTATGTTTGGGAGGAAATTCTTGTTGTTATTTTCTGTATAACAACCCTATTTTTTTTTCCTTCCTGTATACTATTTTGAATGCTTCTGCTGATAGTGATTTCCTGCATTCCTGTAGTTAAAAATGACCATTTAAAGCACTAAATTTTCCAAGTAAAACAATTTGTTCAGTATTTTGCCACTAGTGAAATTCTCAACAATTGTTTCAAAACTGATCTTTCAGCCTAATTTCTGCATTTGAAATAAACTTACTCTTTCTATGCAATAAAGAATGATATGACTTAATTTACTTCACTCTTATAGATAAAAGTAGTTATTTTTTTAAAAGAAACATTTCTACCAGATTGGAAAGTCATTTATTTTCATTGATTTTGAAATTTTAGGAGCTGCTGTAAAAAGTAGTTTGAGGACTGATTCAAGATCTTGCTGCTTCAATTTACCTAGCCCTAACTGAGGTGAATTTAATTAATCAGAATAGAGTTGGAAGAGACCATGGAGGTCTTCTAGTCTGCTCAAGCAGGAGAACCTTTACCATTTCAGACAGGTAGCTGTCCAGTGATGAAGCACCCACAACATCTGAAGGCAAGCTGCTCCACTGGTTAATTGTCCCCACGGTTAGGAAGTTTCTCCTTTATTCCAGGTTGCTTCTCTCCTTGATTAGTTTTTACCCATTGTTTCTTGTCCTGCCCTCTGGTGCTTTGGAAAATAAGTTGACCCTCTCTTCTTTGTGTCAGCCTCTTAAGTACTGGAATACTGCTACGGTATCATGTCACCCCTACTCCTTCTTTTCTCTAGACTAGCCATACCCAATTCCTGTAACCGTTTTTCATATGTTTTTATGTCCAGGCCCTTAATTATCTTAGTTGCTCTTCTTTATCCAGTCTCAACATCTTTTTTTGTAATGTGGTGACCAAAACTGGATGCAGTATTCTGGGTGTGGTCTTACTAAGGATTTATAAAGTGGTACTAATACTTCATTTGATTTTGATTCTATGTCTATTTTTTTTAAATATAAAAGTTCCTTTATTAAAACATTCAGCATTGTACATAAAATCCTTGTATGCATCAAACATCATAGCCTCTGGTATACAACACTACGAATTATTCTTTGTAAACGTCTGGTTTGGTAAACATTTTTCACTCCTCACTTCAATCCTCTATTATACACCTGTTACCTTTTTTTATTCTCTATGATCCCTAACAATAGGTCCTGAGGTAGTAGTTAAACATTAAATATAAGATCATATTAATAATCAATCATCATAGAGCACAGCATATAACACTAGGTATTAATCTTTGTAAACGTCTGGTTTGGTAAATATTCTTTACTCCTCACTTCCAGCCTCAACTATATGTCTGTTGTATTTTATCTTTTATGATCCCTAGCAAAAGATCCTGAGGTAGAGATTCAATAACCTGGGGTAAAAATTCAGTCTGCTTTTTCATTATTAAAGTAATCAACATTAAGCATAAGATCATATTAAGAAGCAATCATATTAAGAAGCGATCATCGTAGGATATAACATACAACAATAGGTAGACATTCTTCACTCTTCACTTCAAGCCTCTACTATACACCTGTTACATTTTTTAACCTGTATGGTCCCTAACAGTAGGTCCTGAGGTGGTAGTTCAATAACCTGAGGTAGAAATTCAGTCTGCTTTTTGATTCTATGTCTATTTTTATACCAGCAAGAATTGTATTAGCTTCTTGGATTGCTGCTATACTTTGCATTAAATATATTGTTCCAAAGTAGGGCTCCGACTGCAGAATATGAGAGATCTCCGTCATTCTGTCCTGGTAATTTGGAATAAGGCAGAGCTAAAGGTGACTTCTTACAATAGTAGGGCCTTTCAGGGGAGCAAAGCAGATCAATAGTAAGAAAAAACCCACTGGTCATTTCAGAGAAGCATTACTACATTTATCCTAAAATCAAAAGAACAGAAATAACACTAGGTCCCCCTAATCTGTACATGGCAATCAAAAAAGACAAGAGAGCAAGTACTAAGCTATGGATAAGGAAACAGAATCAACAAGGTCAAAGGATTCAGACACAAATAGTCTAGAAATCAAGAGGTGAGCAACTAGGGTGCAAATGCAGAAATGTGCCAGCGGGTACCTGCTTTATGCTGAAGGGTTGTATGCATCTAGCTGGCATCATTGGCTGAGTATCTCAGCATCTTCTCCAGGAAGCCTTTTGGTAATTTGATCAACCATATGCAGTGCAGAGAGATTTACAGAGCAGTTTATAGATATTTGTGTTTCTTTTTCAATCTAGCCAGTTGCCTACTTCCTACTTAGAACTCAGTCTATGCCCCACTAGATCTAACTTCATCCTTAATTTAGCAAGGTCAGATTCAAAAGGCAACCCATAGCAGTTAGTCTGGATGTAGCTGTATATTACATTTGAAAGAAAAAGTTAATAGAGATGTGTTAGACTAGGATCAGGTCTACCTTTATAGTCAGCCATGAAGACCATTGGGCCCAGCATTATCAATCAGCTAATCTAACTCACAAGGTTGCTGTATAAATGAAATTGGGGGGGGGACTAGGAAATGAAGATAGGTAATACATATATATCTAAAAGAAATTAAATAAATGGAGGAAATAAACTACCAAATAAGATCTACACAGATCAATGGAAAGAAAGATAAGAACATTTGCACAAAGTTAATACAAAGTCTGGGTTGTCTAGCAACGTGTCACATATTCCAACCTTTGCTCTAGCTCTTTCATGTCTAAAAATATTGCTACAGAAGGCCTTATCCTTAAGCCAGCAGCTGGGATAGGAGAAAATACTGCAAAGATCCAATGGAAACCATTCAGTTTATTTTTTTTAAGTGGCATTTGAAGCCAAATTGCTTCTCTAACAGATGAGTATCATAAGCATCAGCTCCCATATTGAAACTAGATGTAAAATGTTGCCATGAGAAGTCACTAACTACAAGCCTTCTAGCATTCCAACATCATGAGCCAAGTCCTGTCATCATAACTCTGCAGCTGAGAAGAATGAGACCTGTTTAGAAATGAGAGAATCAATTGAAAGTTTAATACATATGTTTTCTAAAGTTCATGATGAAATCATTGTTGATCTGAGAAGGGAAGCACTGAGGCTGGGGTGTAGCTCTAGCAATCTGGCTGGCTTCCCCTTCTTCTATAAACACGCCAGAGAGCTTGGAGGGAAAAAATGCACATGGATTGGAAAGTTGCAAGGCAGCCTGGAGGTCAGCAGGGACCTTTCTTTTTGCAGGTGTTGCTTTTAGTCTTTGCCAGAAGCTACTCTGGACAATCTGTGGCTGAGAAGAAAGAGAAAACCAGGCAGCTGTAGCTGTAGGCTTGGGTTGGTTTGATCTTATGCTTAATTGTAGAAATATTCACATGCTGTGAAGGTTATAGAAAAATTCAAAGGAAGACTGAGCCCCCCTCTCTTTCTTTTTTTAGAGGGTGTGATGGCTCAGCAGTTAAAGATGTTGAGCTTATCATCTAGAAGGTTGACAGCCTGGGTTTGAGACCTAAACGCTGCACAACAGGGTGAGCTCCCATTACTTGCCCCGGCTCCTGCCCACCCAGAGTTTGAAAGCAAGCAAATGCAAGTAGATAAACAGGTATTACTTTGGTGGGGAGGTAACAATATTCCATGTGCCTCAGTGTTTAGTCATGCTGGCTACATGACCACCGAAGTGTCTTTGGATAATACTGATTCCCTAGAGATGAGCACACAGATCCTTAAGAGTTCAACATTTTGGATAAGGGAGACCTTTACTTTTAGCTTTAAGGCCTCTTTTTAGTGATTTTCCTCATAGCATGTTCCTAAAAATATAGCAGGTCATTGCAACAAATGCATCTTCAATAGCATGTAGCAGGCTAAATATGAGCAAATCAATCTGGGGTCAAATTTTTGACACAGCACAACAGTGATCCTGAAGCAGCAAAATGAAAAGTGGAATAGACAGAATTCCCCCCTCCCCCATTCCTCCCACCCAAATCTATTGTCTCATATCATTTTCATACATTGGTACAATTGGAGAAAAATGTCACTTGGACAGTTGAATCATTGGTTTGTTGGAGAGGTGGGTTCAGTCACTAGATCTCTGATTATAATATCTATGACCTCAGAATGGAAGCTTTTTGCTTCAGGAGCAAAGCAAAAGTCACTCTTGCTCTCTCTTTCACACAAAAACACACACACACACAGAGAGAGAAAATTTTGACATCCTTTGAAGATCTTTGAACTTTCTCCAAAGTTTTTGGGTTCTGTATGTGTGGTATTAGGTTATAAATGTTTGTGCTAGAACATATCAACATTTGCATACAAATTCTGTATTGCTGGAGGTGAAATAATCCATTCCTCCACACAACTTGATAAATGATCAGCTAATTTCTGTTTAAAACTTTATTTTTCATTTTGAGCAAAGCAAAAATATACTGTATAATGTAGCAACAAACTGTTTTGCATGTAACTTTACCTAAGAAGAAGACACCTTTCTGGACATTTGGAAAGGAAAGGAAAGGAAAGGAAAGGAAAGGAAAGGAAAGGAAAGGAAAGGAAAGGAAAGGAAAGGAAAGGAAAGGAAAGGAAAGGAAAGGAAAGGAAAGGAAAGGAAAGGAAAGGAAAGGAAAGGAAAGGAAAGGAAAGGAAAGGAAAGGAAAGGAAAGGAAAGGAAAATGAAAAGAGCATTGTACATCAGATGTGTCTTTGTCTTTCCTAGTATATTCTGCAAAGCAAGAATGATAACCACTACCTGAATAAAAGATGGAGCCCATCTGCAGTCTGATGTATCTTTCTTGGTGAACAGTTTCCTTCTCTTATCAGGGAAAGTGTAATGATTAAAAAAATGCCTGGAATATCACAAATCTCCATCAAAAATCAGGTCTGGTCATTTGGAAAATAAGTAATGAACATCATTTGTCAATGTCACTGTTAAGTGATGAATTTTCTTATGCTTAAGACCCGAGGAATATGTCATCTTTATTCCCAAATTTGTTTTTGGATCTGTTAATTTAATTAAATCTCCATTGCTGAAGCTTCATAAAAAGTGATGAAGCATGAAAGGTGCCTGGCTTGTTGCACTGTATAATTAAAAGAACAAGGACAAGATGAGATGGAGTTGAAAGAGTAACTAGATAGAAGTATGTTTCATTCCTGAGAAAATCAGTATTGAAACAGAGCTTATGAACACAAGCCACTGAAATTAATCACATTTCTCTATTAAAACTGTTTTACAAATGTATAACCAACTGTTAAACCTTAGGTTTATACCCAACTGAGTTAAAAACAAAAACAAGAATTGTATATCCTATCCAGCTCAGTATCAAAAACTTAATTTCTAACCCACAAATAGTTAAAAGGATGGGGATGGGATAAAATTAGTTTCTAGAACTGAAGCAGCTTTGGGTCTAAGCCCTAACATTAAGCCTAAACCCAACAATTAAGATCCTCCAAATCTAAGATCTACAGTATATTCCCAGAGATTCAGTTCCAGCATCTTCATCCCCAAAATCATGTATTCTCCTGAATCTATTTATTAGTGTAGACAATGTTCCCAAGGAAAAAAAAAAAGTCATGATAGAATGATTGGTCTTCCAGCTAGAACAGTCCTTTTGCACTTTCTCAGAAGACAGATCCTAAGAAGGGTGGTTAGGCCCAATCAGTAGAATAACTCAGTTAAATCTTCCTCTTTATAGTACATTCTCTAAGCTCTGTCCGGGGTCCTGAAAGAGCTTTCTCCAGCTACCACATCCAGGGCTAAATCTTGCATCTCCTTCCTCTGCTTTATGTACTGTAATATGATACAACTGCACCTTCCCAATGCATTCCAGTTACCAAGCCTGGCCAATCAAACTCTATGGAGGCTCAGAGATCAGTTCTGAGCACAAGACAAATTATTGTCTGGGATTTTATGAAGCATTAGGAAACATAGCAGTTTCTACATAAGGTTTTTCTGTACGATTCAAATCTCCACGAAAACTTGCAGATAAGCTGCTAGTTCTGCCAGCAAACTCTATGCTGCTAGTTCTGCCAAATGATGTTAGCAGGGCATATTTGCTTCTTCCATGCTTCCCCTTTTGTGAATCTTACAATTTGATAAGAAGATAAATCTATTCCCACAGTCTCTTTTTTCCCTCCCCCACTCCCAATCTCTCTCTCTCTCTCTCTCTCTCTCTCTCTCTCTCTCTCTCTCTCTCTCTCTCTCTCTCTCTCTCTCTCTCTCTCTCTCTCTCTCTCTCTCTCTCTCTCTCTCTCTCTTCACACACACACACACACACACACAGATTCTTTTCTGGCAGAAGCATAAACAGAACAATGATGGCAGTAATACTTTTGTTCTGAAATGATGAGAAAGCTCTCAACACTATCAGGCAATGTGGATAGTGGGAGAATTATATATGCAGGAAGTGATGATGAACTTGACCAGAAATTCATCTTGCCCTTTCCAGATGTCTATGTATAATTAGGAAGCAAGGGAACTTTTATAGGTAATGCCAAGGATTCTTTTATTTGAAACATGGCATTTATGAATGCTGGTATGACAAAAACCAGAAGCAAACATATTCTGTTCTTTTAAAATGGAATGTACATTGTATCTAATTTAATTTGATCTTCAAATAAAGATAGTACAGCAACCAACTGAAGCATGACTGGGGATGTCAGTGCCATCTAATGTATTTGGATACTAAATCAACAGCACAGATATATCATGACAGGTCTCTTTTATGTTTTCCCTTATTGCCTGCCAAAAGAAGGCATCTGTGAAATCTGGAAAACATAAGCAAGAAAGGGAGGTGGGGGAAGCCTCAGATGTTATTTTCTAGTATGGGTACTGCTACATTTTCATATTTTCTTCTTCCAATAACTTTGCCTCAGTGGTTTTTTTGTGTGTGTGTGTGACTACTCCATTCTACTATAGATAATGTTCATATTTTTAAGGCAGTAAAAATAATGTGTAGATTTTGATAACAATCCTATCAAAAGCCGATATTAAATCATTGATTCAATGAAGGAGAATATTTGTAGCTCGGGATTGAAATGAGGGGCCCTTGATGCTCTCTGAGTTTGCTTGTTTTCTTGCAGATGTTTTATTACCCTAACTAGGTCACATCATCAGTGCTAGAAAGGACTAGGCACATAGACATTAACATCTATAGATTATACAAAAGAGACAATCAACCAGCCCCAAAGAGACAAAGACTCCAGAACTTCTCCACTAGTAATCAGCACTCAGATCAGCATAGAATTAACTCCAAGGTCACCTTCAGACCAACAATCAAGTAAGCAATACCCCAATCAAGAAGCTGCCATAGAGCCATTAGTAAACAGTCTAATCCAGTGGTTCTCAACCTTTTCAATGCCGCGACCCCCAACCGGTCGTAAGTTGAGGACTACCCAACCGGTTGTAAGTCGAGGACTACCTAACCGGTCATAAGTTGAGGACCCCAACCGTAAGTTGAGGACTTTCCCTGCCTGGGAGCACTGCGCATGCATGGTGCCGCCCCCTGCGCCAGCCGAGGTGTAGCTGGCAAGGGGCAGCGATGGCGCAGGGCGACCACTGGCTGGGCCACCAGCTGGCCCAGCCCAAGGGAGGTAAGGCACCCACCGGGCCCCACGTGTGCCAGCAACCCTCCCTGCGTCTGCCGGCCTCCCACCTCCCACCCCTGGCCCTCTTTTACTTACATTTTTAGTAGTTGCTCAGCAGGGAAGGGTGAAAACTTCTAGACAGCTCGCCTTCGCTGCAGACAACTTGCAGCACTGTTTGCAGACTGGGACTTTTGGCGGGCTCAGTAGGGCAGAGACAGCCTGGACAATTCCTATTGGCTTTTGAAAGCCAATAGAATTAGACTCTATTCAAGAGAGTCTATTCTATTGGCTTTCAAAAGTCAATAGAATAAGAGGGAGTAGCACAGCTAAGGAAAAGGGGGAAAAATGGCGGACTGTGTTGTTTGGTGACCCCCGTGAAATGGTTGTTTGACCCCAAATGGGGTCACGACCCACAGGTTGAGAACCGCTGGTCTAATCAAAGAATCTTTAAGACTGCCTCCACCCACATAGACAGGCAAGACACTCCTTACTAGCACTGGTGATTCCAAAGATGCTTTTTCACAAGGCAACTGGACTTCCTTGTTTTTTCTTTGAAGACATTTCGCTTCTCATCCAAGAAGGTTTTTCAGCTCTCCATTCCCCACCATCCAGTCAGAGCTGAAGAAGCTTCTTGGATGAGAAGTGAAATGTCTTCAAAGAAAAAACAAGAAAGTCCAGTTGCCTTGTGAAAAAGCATTTTTTCAGATAAATATGACCTGGATGACTGAGAATGTTCATAGACGTTTAGCACTGATGATGTTAACTAGTTAGGGTAATCAAATGTCTGCAAGAAAACAAGCAAGCTCAGAGAGTACCAAGGACCCCTCATCATGGATTCAGTTTGAATTATTAAAGCAGATGCATCTAATGCCATTTTATCTGGACTGCTCTTGTCCATGAATAGGCACATTAATTTTTGTAAAACTAAATTGAAGCACCTAACTCTTTTTTTTTAATTTCCAAAAGCAGAGTCAATTCAATCAGCAGAACCTTGGGTTGTAGCTGAATCTGGCAAAAAATAACAAAACAAAACAAAGTAAAGCAAAACAAAACACACGCATGTCCATGAAGTCATCAATGCAGATATTTGCTTTCACCATCAGTTTGCTTGAATCAGCTTGATCCAGATCAGACAAAAAATCCAATTAATAAAAAAACTTGATGGCTTGAACAGGATCAGTATTCCAAACTGAACTGAATCTTTTCTCTTTTTTGCCACATGTTCATACTGCAGCATGCAAATATGTACTAATTCAGCTCAATATCCAAATACATTGATCAAACTAATTAGGAGGAAAGAATCTAGGAGTTTGATTTTATTTTTAGTTTTACAGTTGGAAAACATTTATTTCAGCCTAAGCAAGTGATAACATGCACAACTATTAACTGAAAAAAAAAGAGTCAAGGCAGAGTACAAAAGAGATTGACTATTTCTATTTGACACATGCTGATCAAATTGAACAGAGTATCATGTTGGTTGTTAACTATACTTCGCTTCTGTGAGGAAAATTTGAAGGCAGAAAGCACAAGTCACACATGTGCATGTGGCGCATGCACACACACACACGAAATAGAGCACATGTCAGAATTTACAATGTGTCAGCTTGGAGGTACTAATGATCCAAACCTCAGAGGTGTTTCCTCATAAATTGTTTCAATCAGGTTTAATTTTTATGTGAAAATGTATTACAATAAATATAAGGGAATTGCAGGCAATGAGGCCATGGAATTTACTTTTAAAAGCCTTCTAAGACAGCAATCATCTTTAAGACATTTTGCTTCCATATGCACATCAGTGTCTGCAGTCTGAACAAAGAGACTTTTATGGAGACCATGATTGCCTCCAGCTGACCGTGCTCTCTCCCATAGGGAGTGTCCTTCTCATATACAAATGCCTAAACATCTAGAATCATATTTTGACAGAGAAATGACTAAATTATTCAGGATTAGTTTTGCCTGTTGAGAAAGAGGATATAGGGAAGTTTTCAAGTTCTTCTCCCAAAGTTTATTGTAGGTGTTGAATAGGAAACAATGTATAAAATAAGAGTGGGATGAAACAGCACTAATCATATAAAAAGATTAAATTAATTTACCAATCCTTAGGGTACAATGCTTTAGATCAGTACAAGTGATTAATGATATAGCAATACCACTTAGACTTATATACCATGCTGTAAAGCACTGTGGCGTGGTATATAAGTCTAAGTGCTATTGCTATAAATGGTTTACAGTGTCAGAATGTTGCCCCCAACAAGTGGAGTGCTCATTTTACTGATCTTGGAAGGATAAAAGTCTGAGTCAATTTTGAACCCACCAGGATCCAACTCCAGGCTGTGGGCAGAGTTAACCTGCAGTACTGCATTCTAACCACTGTGCCATCATGGCTCCTGGTATTTACATCCCATTGATTATGAAGAATCTATTTTAACAATTATTACACATTTTTTAAAAAATAATAATAATAAGTGGTTTAACAAACCACCCCTGAAAAACTTTACCAAGAAAATGCAGGGATTTGTCCATGCAGTCACCAAGAGAAAAAAACAATAGGTGACCCTCCCACTTCCCCCCAGAATAATACTTTATCTAACTTATCTCTATCCTTTTCTAATTCTCCCAGAACTTATTCACCCTAATTAAGATATTCCAACGTTGCCTAATGCTGCAGGTATTGGCCAACTGAGATGAATAGTGGATGAATTAAGGCATAAGATGCCCTCTGTGCCAGTATTTATGCAAATATGGAAGGAGAAATGAAATATATGCTCTCAAGAACTCCACAGCCATGTCTCGGAACATTGTCTCTTCCACTGTAGTAAGGCTCTTGAGTGGGGGCAGCAAACAGTGGACATAGTCAAGCCCCTCAACTAAAGTTGTACAAGTTCCCAGTTGTTCTACCAGAGCAAACAAGACCTCATCTTCATCATAACAAGAATCTTGGTTATTGTCCCCTGGTAACCAGCATGCACATCCACCGATTCCCAGCTGCCTTACACACGCCGACCAAACTCCCGGGCTAACTGCCAGGAGCTCGGCGATCCACAATAACCTCGCCAGTTCTCCGTCAATCCCAGACGCCAACCCAACTCTGTTTAGCTCAGCAGCAAGGTAAAAGGCGATGTTAAAACACTCGGCCAGCTTCTTGTCTTGACGTGGTTTACCCATCCCAACCTTAGCCCCGAGGCAGCGTCGACGGTGGTTTATAACCAAGTTAAAGTTCTTAAAGTTTATAACCAAATTAAAGTTCTTAAAGTTCTCAAAGTTCTTAAAATTCTTAATTCCAGTTCTTACAGTTCTTAAAGTTCTTAATTCCAGTTAAAGTTCTTAATTCCAAGTATAGTAAAAAGTTTTTGTTTCTGCTCCGCTCCTTCAAACTCTCTGCTTGGTTTTTTTACCTGGTGGTTCCTGTTGGCGTTTGGCGACCCTCACCCCAAAACGGCAATGCTGCTCATTCAAGGCTCGAGGAGACCACCGCTGCTCGCCCAAAGCTCGAAAAGACCACCTCACTCGGAGCTGGGGCTGCTCGACATAGCGAAGAGAGGAGGAAACTCTTGGCGTGGCGGAGAGAGCTCTCGCCGTTGTTCTTACTCGGCGTCCCCCCGTCTTGCTTACTATGTTAGTAAGCTGGTTAGTTTAAACCTTAACACACATTCCTGGCAAGCTGGCTTCAAGCTGTTCTCCAACAAGCTCAGGAGTAGGCAACCTGGGCTCTTTTATGACTCATGGACTTCAACTCCCAGAATTCCTGAGTCAGCAGGAATAGTCTACAAAATGGGGCTACATGATCCAAGAAAGTGAAATTAAGAAGATAGAACAAAAATCTTACTTACTAGCTTGAGCTGCTATTTATTTTATTTATATTCCACCTTAACTATACGTCTAAACTCAGCACTTTGCTGTAAATGAAAAGAAACCTAGTTTAACTCTCTACAATGCCAGTAGTGGTCATTGTCAGTTGTACCCTAAAGCTTAAGGAGGAAGAAATAACTAAAAAAATGTTCCTTTAATCATCAAGAAAGCTTCAGACCCAAAACTGAGAGCAAATAGGAAGGATTTATAGACAAGCTGATATACCTCCAGAATTACAGACCTGCTGATTCTACTTCTTCACTTCTTGGCCACAGAAACATTTAAAACACGAGTGTCCTTTCTAATAGCTGGATAATAGAGATGCTTCTCTTTGCCCACAGGGCTTTTAAAACCCGCAAAGAAGAATTTGCTAAAGTCTGCTATATTCAAATAATTTGTCAAGCTATGATTTGGCATGATCCTTCAGTGGTCAGGGACAGGAATTCAGCAAGAGATTTTCAAAACAAGTGAGTGAAGAAGCCTACCTTGTCAGTGACACTGGATGACAGGTATTATTCTGACATCCTGAATACAGTGTTGAGTGCTCTGTTTACCAAAGCACTGATCATGTTCAGCTACAACTATACAGTTCGTTGCCAAAGGTAAAGAAGGTTGGTGTGTGCTGTTTCCAATGAAAGATGCTTTTGAGCTTAGAGTTTGTGTCTGCTTGGTTTTTTTTTTACTCTACCCGCCAAGAAATCCATTGCTTATGGAAAGTATTATTCCTGCACAGATCTCATTCTTCCATGCCTTATTTGTAGACCGGATAAAATGACTTTCTGTGTTCATTGCTTTTCTGGAACTAATAGCAACCGTTTCCAAAATTATTTTAAACATATTACTCCTATGGCTGTACAGTTACTAAATTTCTTCTACTGTTTGTACAAGTCATCTCCTAATGCTGATATTCCACAAATATAGCATTCTCATTTGAGAACATGAGTTTGCATAATGCACATTCCTGGGTCCATTGTGCATGCCAGTATTTATGAAACATATAATATACATATTTTCCTTAAATACATTGCAAATTATGTAGCCGGACTTTATTTTTGAGCATAGAGGATTCAGGTTGTTTTACTGTATTGCTTTTACTGCTACGCAAGTTTCCCTAAAGTAGCCCACTTTAAGGGCATGACTACATCCACCCAATAGGATGCTCTGGGTGTCAGCCTTTTTAATGCTGACATGGGAAACTAATTCCAAGTGACTGGATTACTGGTTAACTAAAATCTGGTACCAAGAATTGAAGCATCTTCTGAGATAACTAAAACATTAAATTTTCTTTTATCAACGTGTACATACCAAATATAGTGAAGTGTTTGACAGACCCGGAGCTGGCAGTGGTGAGGAGGAAGAAATCTGAAAGGAGGAAAAATGTAAATTGAGAGTTAAAAATATCTGGAGTGTATACATGCTCCAACTGCAAAATGGAAAGACCAGCTGCTATGTCTCCATATATACAGTATGTCTGTGTCTGTGTGTGCGCGCACACACGCGCACACCCACCCACCCACATATACAGCTTTACTTGTAAATGTTTGGAGAAAACAGTTACAAAGTTCCCTTCCCAAATCCATTTTGCATCATCTGCGTGCTTTACCGAGAAGAAGGAATGTTGGCAATATTACTGTATGCACTGAATCCTCAATGTGACTATCTCATTAGCTTTAATAGAGTTACCCTCTTTGAGCTGCATAAATCTGGATGACTGCTAGAGAAAAAACAGTCACATTTATGATAGTTTAAACATTTCCTTCAAGGTATATATTGTTCTTTTTATTATTATTTCGCTTTTTGTACACCATTCCCGAATCTGGTCAAGTTATAGGGTGAAAAGAAAGAAAAGGAAAAAAAGAGAAAGAAAAGAAAAGAAAAAAGAAAAGAGAAAGAAAGGAAAGGAAAGGAAAAGAGAAAGAAAAAAGATTTATTAATGATCATCTAGATTTTTGCTATCCTATAGATTCATTGAATGCTGAAGTCTTATTAAGTGGTAGTAATTAATAAACAATCATCCTGTCTTTAATCAGAAATTCCTAAACTTGCTTCGACACATAAAGTTGATCTCCCTTCTGTGTTCAGCATAGAGAAAGGCCTGCTTTATAGTTACTGATATGATAATAATGATACGAGTAAATTGGGTAAGTCAAAAGTAGATATAACAATACAGAATATGGAGAAGTTACATTATAGTGATTAAGCATGACATATAGAAGAAAACACAGACACTTTTTCCCCCATAGAAAATGTGGACTTTGCATTTGGACTGTCCTTCATTTTGACAAGAAATATTGATAGCAGGAAGAAATACAAAGAGGTTGGTCACTGTGTTAGTTATAAGAGTTACAAAAGGCCATGTGTTTTCCTTCTATCTCCAGTCCACAAGACAGGATGAAATGACTCCCCAAAGATGCAGATACTTATCATCTGATCCATAAACCCATCGAGCAATTACTGTACTTCCAGATTTATCAGTTAGTTATCCAGACCAACATGTTCCCCGTGTCTTCTCTCCCTTCCTTAAATCTGATATCTCTATAGTGAGGAAAATGATCACTTTTGGATCACCCCTTCCCACTTCTATCCAAAAACATTACAGATTCCCACCCTACGTTGTTCTTCGCAAGTATACAGTACATTCATAATTGTCTCCATGTTGTGGTCAATCTTAGTGACATTCTAGAGGGGAAATGACAGAAGCACAAAGTAGTGGTGTCAGGGAAATTGGTTACGTTACATTAAAGCTCAAATATCTGGACTCTGAATTTGTGGTGTCAAAGAGAGTCTGCCAAATGCCACTTTGTAGTAAATGCCCCTGCTAGAAGGATAACAATCAAAGTAATGCTGTGTCTCTGGGCCCCATTGAACAAGATGTCTCAAAGATCCTGATCAATAGTAATGCAGGGGGAATCAACTAAGCACTCTTTCCTCCTCTTGTCTCCTGGTGAAGGTCAACCAATGAAAGAACTAAGGCTGTTTCATCATGGCCTAACTTCTATTAAATTTAGAAAAGGTTATCGTGAAAGATTACCATAGGATACAAAAACCAGGGCAACACCTCAGCTATTTGCCAGGAAATAAGAACGACCATGATCTAATGCTTGGTTTTTAATTTCCAGCTAGACCTCTATTTGCAGGTTTTATGTTCTGCTGTCAGGGATTTTTTGAGAAGCATGGAAAGAACTTTCTTAACTGGCCTAAGTAATAGGAAGTATGAGAAAAGGAAAAGAAAGGGAAGATATTTCCCTTCTGAGCAAAGGGAATGAAGAAATGTGCTTCACCATTTCTGATGGGTTGGTGTTTTTTTTGTTTTTGTTTTTTTGCTTGCACGGGCCATAAACCTCTTAAATAGTGATGACGGGCAAACTCTGATGGAGAATTAATAACCTTTTAACTCAGCTTCATTAATGAGTGAGGTTGTGGCAAATTTTAGACCTTTTAAGACACATTACATCAGCATTCATTGGTCATTAACCACAAGGGCTCAGAGTTGCTTTGTGAAAAGCAGCTTACGCAAGAATGTGTTTCCAATAAGAAGAGATGGGACAGGATGCTTCATTTGGGGACCATCTGGTGATCTTAACTGAAATGCTAGCATATTTGCAATTTATTACAATAGTTACAAATATGCTAACATTCCAGTGAACATCACTAAGCAAATAATGGGGTTTGGCAAGGCACAAATTGCCCTAAAAATACTAGAGCACATCTCTCTTTCCTTGGACTAGAAAGCAATGGCAATGATAATGCCTCTACAGTTCAAAAGTATTTATTTCACAGTTGCTTCATAGCCAGTTGTGTAGCTATCATTTTATCATTCAGACCTGAACAAGCATTATTAATTTTCCCCAATGAAATGTTCCTCCATTGCAATAGCAAAATATGCAATAGCAAAATTAATTCCATTAATTATTCCACTGTAGATAAACCCAAGAAATAGGATGACTTCTGATTCAGGTTTGGGGGCTTGACAATTAGTAGAGTAATGTTTTTCCTTTTGCTCCCAAAAGACACTGTGAAGGGATAATTCTTTATTGATCTGACTGCATACAAACACCTCCATACACAATTACATGCATAGGGTAAGGTGGACATAAACTTTGGTCAAGGCAATCAAGTACAGTATTTTTTTTTCTAGCTTCCAACCATGAAGAATGAACTGCCTACAGCTGTAGATTGCAGCTTTCATTCCTTGGTCATTATTCTTTCTCTCCTCTGTGACAAAAACCAAATGCTTCCGTTGTTTTGGTATCATTTTCAGTCAGCCATATAATCATATATATTATTTTTGTCCTATTGCCTTGCCTACTAGCTGATTTTGCTGACAGCCAAATACAATATTGTATATTGGAAAGCAAGGTGCAATGATAATTGTATGCTCAAACAAATATTGGTGTAATTACACTCAACATTTGTGTACATTTGGATCTACTGAGCAAACAAAGTTTACACCCCTAGTTGAATACAGTAGTCCTCGACTTACAACATTTAGGCACTAAACAAAATGACTTATGACCATTTTTCACGCTTATGATCAATGGCAGCATCCCCAGGGTCATGTGATTTACATTCGGATGCTTGGCAACTGATTCACATTTATGAAGATTGTAGTGTCCCCTTTTGCAACCTTCTGAGAAGCAAAATCAATAAGGAAAACTAGATTCCTTTAACAACCATGTTACTAATTTAAGAACTGCAGTGACAAATATGCCAAGAAAAGTTGGAAAATGGGGCAAAACTCACTTAACAAATTGCTCACTTAGCAACATACATTTTGGGCTTAGTTGTAGTTGTAAATTGAGGATTACCTATATAATAAAAGTTCAGAGGTTGGGTATCTCTTGTTCAAAACTTGAAGCTTTGTTTGATTGATGTATATCAAAGATAAAAGGTTTGATAGGCTAAAAGTGAGGGGAAAGTGACATATTGTATTTTATTGACATCAGGATTAAGTTTTATTTTGAAATGTGTTTTATTTTTTTAAAAGTAATATATTGGTAATATCACATAACATTTATTGTGTCAAAGTGAGATTTGGGGTTTACTTTTGTTTCAGATACCATAAAATGCATAAAATAACAAATGGCTCTTTAAACCTGATTGCTCGTCCACAAAAAATGTCCAGGGCAACAATATCTAACTCTCCCCTGGCTGTCCCTCAACTTTAAGACTTCAATGGATTTCATACATTTAGCTATTTATGCAGTGCTTTTTTTGTTAAAAAAAAAAAAAAAGGCGCCAGAACTCACACACATCATACAACCCGCCTTGCCTACCCTACAAGGTTCCATCCAAAAAAGGTTCCAGAACTCCGTTCTGGGTGTTCTATGAGAAAAAAAGCCCTGTATTTATGTATTTGTTGGATCTGTAATGCTACCTAATCATCAAATGACTCAAGGCAACCTACAAGCCTCGATGCATCCACAAAGTGGAGGCAGGGGAACTTAAGATGGCAGCTGAGATTGTGGGATGAAAGTACTAGCTTTTTTACATGTGTGATAAAGGTTATGTAGTTGATGCACATAAAGGGAGATCAGAATTTTGATCACACAGTTCTCGTCTTGATAGTTTTGAAACCTCCCTATTTCTCTCTTTTGTATGTGAGAAAAGTTTGAATTACAACCTGGCAAATACATAACAATTAAAAAAAACCGTAACATTCAAGCAATTTCACCCCACATCCCAGCCCAGGATCTGTGGAAAACTAGTTTGTTCCATCTTTCCTAGAGGACAACATGATCAGATTAGGCAGATGTTGGAAGCAATGTTGTTTCAAGAGCTGGACCAGCAATAGAAAATGCAAAGAAAAGAAAAATGACTTCATGCACACTTCATCGTAAATTGATTTCCTCCAAAATGCTGTTGTAATCCCAAATTGCAAAGATGAATTCAGATGATGGTGAGGTCTCCCAACTGCATGTTATAATCTTTGCAATCATGCACAATTCAGACATAACAGTGGTATTTCTGGGCAGGGGAAACACCATTTCCAGTCAGCAAACCCTGCTTCAGAAACATTTGACAGGAAGCTCTGTACTTTCCTTTGATTCTCTGTTCAAATCAATCTCTGGTCCTGGAACCTTATTATAGCATCAAGCTCATACACAGAATTGCCAGCACACAGCCCTGGAAATTTGGAAAGTAGTGAAGGTTAGCTGCCACAGTGAGTAAGAAGGTTTTGAGGGATTTCAATGCCATTGTCCGTATTTTGTTGCAGTCCCTCCATTCTTGCTCAGCTTCACTTCAAACTACGTCAAGAAATTCATTGCAAAACAAGGGACAGATGTTCACAAATACATGCACAGAAAAATATGGAGTGTAGGAGTGGGGGGAACACTAGCAATTTGTTTTCTATTTTGGAGAAAAGAGTTATTTTAAGACACAAGGAAGCCTAATGGGTGGGAAAAGGCACTTAGTTATTGAACAGCTTGGAAGCACTGCAAGTGAGTGCCGATTGAGTTGTCATTCTTGATGCTCAACTATTGGCCAGAAAGAGCAGGAACTTATTGGTTGATGGTTCTCTGACAACTATACTCCTAAAACCAATAAACATATCCTCTGAGTATCTGAAGGGCTCAGCAAATAGTCAAAGCTTCTTAGATTTATCTTGGATGGATGAAAAGGCTTGGCAGGTGGAAAGGCTGGTCATCAGGAAGGGCCCTTGGATGTAACTGTTATATTCAAGTATTTGATATTTTTATATGTTATATGTTATATTTTTTTATATTTATTTGTTTTTTATTCATTTTACAAGTATTTATTTTAAAAGTGGAGATTTGGATCCATGATCTTTTTCTCCAAGGGGAAAATTATTTGAGGGAGTTCTGCCCAGAAGCACTAACAGAAAGGAAGTACAATATATATTTTTGCCAATTCCTTCTTTCTCTGTAAATTGTACGATATTCCCTCATAGTTTCGACAAGTGTGAGTAAGCGAGGACTGCATGGATAAAACAGAATCCATAAAGGTTGGTTGTTTCCTTCTTATCTTACATGCAGACTTCAAAAATATGTCAAAGAGAAATATATTATAAGTCTTAAATCACTTCAATCCATTGAGAGGTTATATAAAATCACCCAAACCATCAAGTTTAATATATACCATTCTTTTTTAAAAAAAAAAATAAACAAATAATATCAATAACAATAAATCCCTCAATTCAAAAAGAAAAATTATGTTCTTAATCAATTTAATATATCTTAATATATCTTAATATATCTTCATTTAAACATCCTCTCTTACAACTTACTTATAAAATTGATCTTTAATTCAACCCATAGTCTTAGATTGGCCTTAATTCCTTTCATTTAATTATAAATTATTATCAATCGACTTCTGGGCTCTCTCATCTGTCAAATAAACCTCCCTAACAAATACAGTCTATTTATTCCATTTCTAACTTACATTCCTTCAACTTTATCCAATCACTTAATGCTTATCTATCTCATCAATAAATCAATCTAATGTCAAACCTAGATCATCAAAACAAATACATTCTTCATCAATTTAATTATATCAACCATTAATCATCTTCTCTTACATCTTACTCATAATCTTAGTCCTTAATTCAGTCCATAATTTTAGATTACCCATAATTCCTTACATACAATTTTAAATTTCATTTCTTCAGACGAATTCTAGGTTTTTTTTAACCAAGTAAACCTCCATAACGAGGCCTCCCATCCAAATAATAAGTCTCTCTTCTTTATTTCTTCAGTCCCATAAATAAGTTGCTTCTTAAACTGAATCAATGTCTCTTTTTTCTCAATTAAATCCTCTTCTTGCTGCTTAACTAAAGAAAAAAATAGCCGTCCTTTCCTTTCTTGAAACAAATCCTCTTCCTCTCCATAAATAAACTGTTCATCAAGCAGGATCCATTTCCCTTTATAGTCTTTATTCTCAGAACTATCTTCTTCTTTTTCCTGTTGTTCTTCTAGTTTATATTGTATTATAAAATGCTCAGCAGTCAGTTGTAAATCAGTTTCATTTGGGAGAAAGATTCTAGTTAATTGTTCTTGCTCTTCTTCTTGTTTAGATTGTATTATAAATTGTTCAGCAGTCGGTTGTAAGTCAATTTCATTTGGAAAAAGAAATTTAGTTAATATTTCTGTAAAAGTTTCTTTCAATATTGCTTTAAACTCTTGCGCAAAACTCTTCACTATTTCAAGCCTTTCTTCATGAAATTTCTCAATACAGTCCAGAATAGGTTCAGCATTTAACTGTAAATTCCACTCCATTTTAACTTTAAGACAATCACAGCCGTCTCTCTGACTTCGCTTACGAGAACAGGAAGAGAGAAAAAAGTAAAGAATTCACTTTCACTTTCCAGCACTTTCCCTAACAATGAAAGCAGTGAAAGCTATACGCCATCTTAAAAGCATTATGTTGATTGTAGACGTTAGAAATATATAGCCAGAAAAACAATAAAAAAATACTTGCAATCCATTAAGAACTCCTGTATTCACTCAGTCTGCTTACAATCTCTCCTGTGTTGTATTTTAAAAAAGCAGAAGTGGTCGCGGCGTCTTTCTCTGTCTGATGACAGAAGCGTCTCTGGGCAGGAGCGTCCTCCGGAGCTTTAGGGAGCTCACTCTTGATCCCTGAAAACTTCTTTCCCAGGGATTTAAGAGGGGCTCAACCTTGCTCCCGATGCTCTACACCTCTCCTTTGCCCGGAGAGGGGGTTTTTCACCGCGAAAAACAGCTGGTGTGCGCTGTTCTTTGCGGCTTTACAAACCCAGAGAACGGAGTCTCACAGAGGAGACCCTGGCGGCGCCGGCGGAGCCGACTTAGATTGATGGTTTAGATGTAAATGATAATTATTATTCTTAACAAGATGAGTTGTTTGTTTTGTTTAATGGATTGAATTGATTTAGAGAGTGTATATAGTATATAGTTTAAAATTCTTGTTAGGATTATATAATAATTTTGTTTGATGTAGTGGGGTTTTCTTTTGTTGTACCCTGTACTCACTCTGGGAAGTCGGGGGGGGAGGGTTAGGGAGGGTTTATAATTTTATATATGATGTTTTCTCAACTGTAATTGGGGTTGGTGGAAGAATATATGTAATTACTGTTATTAAGGGGTTGCTCGGGTGGCCTCTGGGCACCACATCTGATGGAAAAGAGGAAGGAGGAGTGAAGGCTGAAGTAAGTGGAAGTTGATAAGAAGGGGGAAGAGTAGGATGGAGATAGAGAAGGATGAAGAAAGAAGAGAAGGAGGGAGGAAGGTAGGTAGTTAGTTGGTAAGTGAGGGGGGAAGGATAGGGTTGGGGGGATGTGGTGGTGGGGGTGCCGAGCAGTGATGTTAATTGTTTGGGATGATTATTTTCAGTTGAGTTATTAGTATTAGATGTATTGAACAATGTATTTATGTTTTGTTTATGGATGATTGTTTATTTTAATACTATGATTTGATTTGACTAATTTTTTTTCTTCTGTAAAATTTTAAAAAAAAACCAATAAAAATATATTTTAAAAAAAAAGAGAAATATATTATAAGCTGGTGTTTTGCATTGCCAAGAATTCTAATAGAATAAATTTGCATGGGGTAGGAAGTTTAAGGTTTTAAGGGAGGTGCTGACAGCTGCCATGTTGCCTGCCTACTTCTCTTTTAGGATGTGTTCCTTTGCATTTCTCAATCAAAATATTTGTGCTTAGTTGGCTCTTACAATCCGATATAAGCTTGTGTATAATATTTTTCTAAAAAAAAAAGATGCACATAAAACTCTAGCTAATCTATATTCTGCATGATGTGAGGATGTTGCCAGACTTCTGAAGTAGTAAAAGATTTGAAAAAAGGAGGCCTTTAGACTAAGCATCAATGCACAACATTTTGGGTGGTTGATGGATTGCACTGTCCACTATGTTGTACCCATGAGATGGCTTTTCAAAATGGGTGGGTTTTTCATGACCACAGCTGTAAAAATCCAGGGTCTCACAGAACATCTGATAGCTCCAGGCATAAAACCCATCTAACCTAAGATTTTTTTAAAAAAAAATAAAGATTGGGATGCAGGCCTTTTTAAAGTTTTCAAATAATGTCAGCTTGTCACTTCTCAGAAACTTTCTAATTCTTTCCAGCTGTATATCAATCATCCCATTAACTCTTCTGTCCTGATCCCCCACTAAGTTATCTGGGGATTGGCTTATCCTGACTGAAACATTTTTGGCAAGGCTCAGAGGATAATGTATGCCTTGAAGATAGGCCATGATGTCATGCACACTCACTTACAACTTTCAGCAAGACTGTTTTACAAAAAACCCCTTCTTTCCTTGCCATAATTATCTAGCTATTAGAGTATATTATGCTAAAGACTTCTTATATTTTAAGAGTGATATCACCTTTAATGTCCAGTCAGTGGACCAATTTACACTCACTTCCTTTGACACTGTGTTAGCTGATTGGGGGCTTGGCTTCTGTAGCTAAGGATAAAGCAACTATTGAAAGGCAAAAGGAGAACGATTGTAATGAAATTCACAAGTAAGTGTGACTTAATACTGGGCATTATTAATATTTGAAAAAAGCTGTTATACAATATACCCACCTTTGTGTCATCTTTGTGGTTATAGCCTACTTCCATTACATAGTCATCTCATTTGCCCTGTTTTCTTGGTTTGCTTGACCTGACATTAACTCTGACAGCCAATGAGGATAATATCTGACTCCATTCATTGTGCTAAGCCATAATGTGTTTAGCTGGGTTTCAGCTCAGTGTAATTTGTACCCCACAACTGTGGCTTAAAAATAATGATTTTGTGGTCAGTGCAATTATAACTTCTTCAATAACCATTGTTAACAAGCCATAGCTTTGCATAAGAAGTTGACTTAGTAATTATTGGACTTGTTGTCCAAGATGTCTGGAACAATGTACAAGAAAAAAGGGTTTTCTCTTTCATTGTGATTACGCAGCAACATATTGGGCCTGAAAATAATAGTTGCCTAAAGGGCTTCATTTATATTCTCCTCAAAAAAAAAATTTGCTTCAACAAAAGAATGCCAGAAAATAAGTGACGGGGCTTCCTAAAGAATTATGTTTTTCCCAAAACTACATAAAAAGCCCTAAATTTTGATGTGAACTTGAGTTTCAATTCTCTAAAACAGTTTTGATCCTCTTAGTTTTCTTGTTGTTTCACTGTCAGTAAAAGGAATATAAGCAAACTGAAAAATAAAAGCAGGACTGATCTTTCTTCTAGCAGAATATATTCCTGACATGGGTTGTGTTGTATACTTCGTTCGCGTGTGAATGATGAAGACACTTGGCGATATTGAACAAACACTTTATTCTCTTCTACAACAACCAAGCAAAAGCAAAAGGCACACAGGCCTTTTTATATGGCCAGAAGCCAGGACAGTGTCAACCAATAGGAACTTAGCATTTTCGCGCCTTGCTCATGCGCACAAGGCTGGCGCCGCTCTGTCTGGTCCCAGGCAGCATTTGGAATGCCCGGGACCAATGCAATATCCTGAGCCTGCTTTTGCAGGCTCAGGACACAACACCCCTCCCCGCTAGATGGAACATACTTCGCGTACACACATGTACGTCATGCATTGGGAAGAGTGGCATACAGTTGCATTATTCAAATGCAAAGAGTGTGAAATCTTGAGTCTGCCCTTGATGCAACGCACCCCAATTGCAACGCACCCTAGCATGTCACCATTGTGTTTCTGCTTATTGCCAAGCATTCAAATTGCAACGCTCCCTAACCATTGTGATTTTGTTTATTGCCACGTACTCAAACAACAACACAGGCAGGAAGAACAACAGGAGGGCTTTTAGGCTATGCTTGAAACATTTGCTGTTAGATCAAAGAATGTTAAACAGCTCTGAGGCATTTGTTGTTAGATCAAAGGATGTTCCGGGACAGATGCTAAACAGCCAAGATAACATCGTGAGAACATACTGACACCTGGATTAAGCAGGAAACAAAAGTATATAGTTAAGGAAATAATGGTCAATTCGCAAACACGTGTAGAAAATATATTATGCTGTAGTTTGTTTAATGTGCCTGACTAAACTTCCTTGTATGTGACTTGATTTATTACGTTGTGTGATCAAACCTCAATAAAAGGTGGTGCTTGGGCTCAAATCGAAGTCATTCACCCCAGAGAGAAACCTGACTCGCCTCATGCTTCGTCTCTAACATTCAGTCTCCGTGTCTGACCCACCGGGATTGAAGGAGCCTGCGGAGGGCTCGCTTCATGCCCTCAGGCAAACGCCCTTCAGTATTTATTAATACAAATAAATGTATCCGAAATAAAAAATAATACAAAATAATCTACCCACGAATTACTCCCCTTATTCAGGGGACTCATGAACAGGTCCCTCATGATTTGATAGCAACTTCACAAAGTCTCTCAGATGTTTGGGTGGGCACTTGGCCCACTGCAACCTTCTAAGGCCTGGAGAGATTGCCTGGCCCACCTGCTCACCTACCAGACTAGGCAGGACAGGACATTGCTGCCCTAAATACCCAGATGACCCTGGTGAGGGTGCCTGGCCTACCTGCTCACCTACCAGGCTAGGCAGGCCAGGACTTTGCTGCCCCAAATACCCAGTTGACCTGCCCAACTGCTGGCTGGCTGGACCCTCTAAGTCCAAGGAGGGGTGGAATTCCCCGAGTCCACCATGGACCCCTCTTGGGAACACTGTCCCTCGAGCCCAAGGCCAGCAGATGGAGAGGGCTGGGTAGCAGAGGTGCCACAGTACTCTGTGGCCCCCAAGCATGTGTCCGAGGTGCCAGAGTCAGGAGTCGCCTCCATGGCAACCCCCTTTGCTGGTGACTTCCTTTTGGGAGCAATTGCGGAATGAGGCAAGCGCCCTGATAGAATTCCTTTTCTCTTGCTGCTTGTGATTTGTGTGGATACCCCCAGTCAGTCTCCCTGTCTGGAGCACTATCTGACATATGTGAATACTGTGGATACCCCCAGTGTGACTCCCTGTCTGGAGTAATTATGGATGGATGGGATGACCCCCTATCTAGTGAATTCCTGTTTAGAGCAACTTGTGGAACCTTGGGATGAATCCCAAACAGCCTCAGTAGCAGCTAGTGAGGGCCTGTTAGGCCTGGGAAACCGTGACCCAGAATGCATATTATGTTCCTCCTCCCCCCCCAGAGCAGAGCCAGGAGCGGAAGGGTGAGAGTCCAGTCTCCAACGCAGTTGGTCTATGTGTCTGCAAATAACGCGGCCGTCCCCCAAGACAACTTCGTATGACAATGGCCCAGAGACCTTGCAGACCACAGCTGTGACCCAGAGATGTCCAGGCCCATAGTTTCTTGCCCAAACCGGATCGCCCACCTGGAGTCTCCTAGGTGCCCGTGGTTGTGACACCTATGAAGCCACCTGGTCCACCCGTGCTACGTAGGAATTCCATCTCTCTGGGTGGGAGACATCGAAATCAGTCAAGCGGCCAATCTTCGACATTGTAAACTTTACGACCTTCACCACTCACTTCCTCTGCAAGCTGCTGTTTGGGGAAAGGGTCCTTTAACCGAGCTCACCCTCCAGCATCGCTGTACTGGCAGACTGGGACGCTGATTCAGATGCCGTCTTCCCCTCTTCAGGACTTCCTGGGTAAGTCCTTAAAACTTTTGTTTCAGCTTGCAAAGGACCCCATCCTCGTCGCCAATGTTGTATACTTTGTTCGCGTGTGAATGATGAAGACACATGGTGATGCTGAACAAATACTTTATTCTCCTTCTACAACAACCAAGCAAAAGCAAAAGGCACACAGGCCTTTTTGTATGGCTAGAAGCCCGGACAGTGTCAACCAATAGGAACAGAGCGTTTTCGCGCCTTGAGCATGCACACAAGGCCGGCGCCGCTCTGTCTGGTCCCGGGCAGCTTTTGGAATGCCCGGGACCAATGCAACGTCCCGAGCCTGCTTTTGCAGGCTCAGGACACAACAGGTTGTATGAAAACAGGGATCTTCCTCACTGATGGCTTAATGTTCATTTAGGCAGCAGAGAGCCATAATTTTTATTTCCCAGAATCCTTTCAGTCCTCAGTTTACATCCCACAACTACTTCTGGGAAATCAAAATGGCTGCCAGCTTCCAAAAGAGCATTGTTTAATATCAATGCTAGAGGATTAATCAGAAAATATAGTGACAATCTTTGATATTTACAAGTTTTTCATCTTACATTACCTTTTCCAATATCACCAAAATATCACTTGTGAATGAAACACTAAAATTGGACATTTTGGTTTATGCTTCTTGGTTTTCTTTTGTGGGTACATAGCTTCAAGGAGCAAACGGACTTAAAATTGCATGCATCATATTCCAGGAGGCATACGCAGAATTGGGTCAGTGTAGAAGAGATTGTAATGCTATTGCTATCTTTCACCAGGTTAACAACAAAAAGTAAACCAATCAAGAACATCCAGGTTATTTAAAGTGCTTCATTTGCCAAGTAATCTTTATAACATATTACATAATTGGTGAGAGATGAATTTGGTTTAGCTTTGTTTAGAACAATGCTATTCTGAATTCTTTGAAAATGAAATTCTGAAATTTAGAAACTCTTTATGACCGTCAAATGCTGAGGAATAATCGAGCAATGAGAGAGAGAGAGAGAGAGAGAGAGAGAGAGAGAGAGAGAGAGAGAGAGAGAGAGAGAGAGAGAGAGAGAGAGAGAGAGAGAGAGAGAGAGAGAGAGAGAGAGAGAGAGAGAGAGAGAGAGCCCTTTTATGACTTGTGAACTTCAACTCCCAGAATTCCTCAGCCAGGCACACTAACCCTAACCCTGCTCATTTTCGAATCTATAGTGTGGGTGTTGCTATTTGATTCAGACATTTTCAGGCACTTTTGGGGCAAGAAGAAGTAATGCCAGTTGGAACCACAACTTCTGTCACTAAGCATTGTAATCATTAGGTGAGTCATGTCCAATTGTATGACCTTTTTTGCCACAATTATTGAGCAAATCAATAATTGACTCGGTCCTTAAATGAATTTGACTTGTTGGAAGGCCCCTGGAAAGATTGAAAATGGCAATCATGTGACCCCAAAACATTGTAACCCTCATAAATACATGCCAGTTGTCAAGAGTTCAAATTTTTATCATGTGACAATGGAGAAGCTGAGCAGTGATGCTCAGCCAGTCATAAGTCACTTTTGTCAGTGTTGTTGTTGTAACTTTGAAAGGTTGTTTAATGAATGGCACTAAGTCAAGGACTACCATACTATTGGATCAGGATAAATTGCTTGTAAGCTACTTCAAAGGTCTTCTTCAACCACATAATAAGTTAAAGCCCTGTGAATTTTTTGAACAAAGGTGTGGCATGGAATGCTGATCAACACATTGGATTTAAGCAGAGGAGGTCTAACTGTTTTGCCCTGTGGCCATTTGGGTAAGGCAGTCACTTTCTTTCAACCTAATGGCTTAGAGCAGGGGTAGGCAACCTTGGCTCTTTTATGACTAATGGACTTCAACTCCCAGAATTCCTGAGCCAGCCATGCTGGCTCAGGAATTCTGAGAGTTGAAGTCCACGAGTCATAAAAGAGCCAAGGTTGCCTACTCCTGGCTTAGAGTAAGGGGGAGGTCCAATGGGCAGTGCCTGGACCTTCTGCATCAAGATGAGGAGAATTCATTCAGGGTCTATTATAGTTATGCAATCTCCTGATACACTTTTTCCATTCAGGGGTCCCATTAGGTATGTTGGGCAACAATTCTCAGCATTCACAGCTGGTAATTGTGTAACTGAGGGGTGATGGGAGATTTAAAGCAAGATGTTCCAGTGTGATGGAGTGTAATACTCCAGATGCATTCCAGACAAATAAGAGGGAGTTCAGTTCAGATATTTTATATGAAAGAAAGAGGGTGAAGCCAGCCCCTCCCTAACAGTTCTCAGAGTATATGCTTGATATAGATAGCAGAGTGCTTCAGTTTGGGCAAAATTATGTCTGTAGGCATGGAACAATAAAGAAATCTGCTTGGAAGAATTGCCATGTCTCTTTTTTTTAAGTTTTGGTGCCCTGACATTGGCAAGAACTCCAGGTTGAGGTGGTTTATCCTTTCACTCTTCATAATCTTCCTAGCTTCCAGTAATAACAAAGGTAATGATCCACAACCTGATCAAAGTGATTATATATAATGACCTCTACCTCTATTGTGGCAAAACTATAATATAATTAAAACCAAATATTTATAAAGTGAGTTCTGTTACAAATTGAATTTTAAAAAATTCCCCTTCCCTCTCCTCTCAGATCTTCCTGTAGGCATCCATACAACAATTTCCAAGAGGTGATTGTTCCTGCACAGCTTCAAGTGTCCCCATCCCAAATAAGTGACACCACCATTGATCTCACTTCTGCCATCTGCCCTCACACAACTGCAACTTCCACTTGTGGCAATAGGTCTTTGATTTTCAAACAAAACATTCAGGCCATAAGCTGATCAGAGAACAGGAAAGAATGGCAAGCAAAAAAGGAGCATCAGTCTTGACAAAACACCCTTCCCACCCCTCCAAATCCAGATATGACTTTGGACTTTCTCAAAGAGCACACATTAAAAATCAAGCACGAATGGAAAACTGAGAGAATAGCCAGCTTTCCCCATCTGGCTGGGCTCATAAATTGCAACTGATTCCAGAATGCAACAAGATTATATTACCACTGTAAATATGTTGAACAAACAAACTTACATTTTGGGCAGAGAGCTTCTCTGGTTGTTAACATTCTTTATTTTGGAATTTTTTTCCAAAATAACTGAAAACATTAAACTCTGTTTGGTTTCCTGATCTAGCAGTATCAGACATGTCAAACATATTGATGTATATGGATGGGGTAAACAGTGAATCACCAATTAAGAAGGCCAAAATGTGAAAAATCTCCATTTAGGGAATGGTTACTGTAGTTTTGTAGTTCTCTCTCAAGCTGTACAATGGATATGGACAGATACTATTATTTAAAAAATGAATGGCTACAACTGTAAATCAAGGAAGACTTTGAGGAGAACATTTCTAAAATATGAATTAGTCCCTGCAGCAAGAAAACAATCATTTTATGTCTGAGGCAGCTCAAGACAGAAAGGTTTCAAAAACCAATCAGAGACAATCCTACTTACATCTTACAAGAACACTACCTCAGAAACATTTTTTTAAAAATAGAGTACTGTCACTCAAATATGACTTTCAGTGGCATGATACTAAATCATTTTTTTAAAGCGACTGATCATTTTAAATGACTAAAAATATTTTTTTTCAAAATGACTGATTATGTGAAATGACTGCAAACAACCTCCCAATTTTATGGGGTGGTATTTGTCTCTCTCCACTGTTACTGAATTGTGCTCTCTAGCTTTTCTATATCCTAATGCAAGAGGCTGAGAATTCAATAAAGAATATCTTGGAACTTTAGTGGCTTCAGGTTTTTTTTTCCCTTCTGTTTGAAAAATGGTAAATTGACCTATTTCTCCCATAATAAACAGAAACACTTAATTTAGGAATGGCAATTTAGCGTTTAGGTGGAAGGTGCTAAATAAAGGGAGCAAGGTTTGACCAAATTGAAGACTTAAGCATTTGGAATGAATTTCATCTGAAACCTATTTTCAAGGCTGGTCATATTATTGACCTAAAGTCCTAACAGGTGAACAATCCTCCATTCTTTCAAATAAGAAAAAGAGCAGCGTGGGCCAGATTAAATAATATGCTTATAGTACAAGCCAGAAATTGTACAATGAATTCTGTAGTGGGAAGACCACATTACCTGATGCAGAGAGTCACTGTAGTGATTGCTTGAAATGGAAGGAAACCTTAACATATTATTATTCTCAATATTTCACTGCTCCCAAACATGGATATTATTAGAGTATCAGATGGGGAGAAGAAAAATTAGACCTAAAAGGTGAAGGTGGCAAATGAAATTTTACCTTATGTTTGATTGGCAGGAGTTCATTTTTGAACGAGCTTACCTTCCTTTTTTTGTTTTAGACATTCATCAAAGGAAAATTTGATGAATGTCTAAAATGTAAGATATGAAAAGTGCTCAGAAGTCCAGTTAGAATCCCTTAGTGTAAGTTGTTGCAAGATTTAATTTCAATTCTGTTGCCAATGGATTCAAAAGTAGGGCCAAGTTCTGGATGGATCTCTTTTCTTCCTCCCTGCTCCTTTTTAAAAATTTGGCAGAGTAGCAGCTATGACTAATAAGAGATGTGCAAAAGAGCCTTTGGGAAGAAATGCAGTGCAATCTCATGTTCTGACACAATAGGCCTGTTCCTGTTTATTGCAGAGCTGTTAAGTTAGAGCAAAGTTTGGCAAGGGTTTTCCATTGGGCCTTGGTCCCCTTATGATGGCTTGCTCTTTGAACCTAATGATGTCATCTTAAAAAATGCCTTTTTAAAAATATGATTAGTGGCAGGTACAGCCTGACCTTTATCTCCTTTTTCCTTGTTCCACTGTTTGGTTATGTCCTCTAGTCGTGGAGTCTCACACATACAGGATTCATGGTCCAGCTCTAAAGGCCATGTTGCTTCCTCAGAGGCCAACTCACAAGCAGCCCAAGAAACCAGAAAGCCTCCATCAGAAAATAAGGACAAATCTCTGGGAGATTTGGGATATGTAAAAATAACGTTGGGGAACAGAAGGCCCACAGTCAGATAAAAGTAATCCCAGGCTTGAGCAGAAATGTAATTTGAGAAAGCTTCAGACTTGACCCTGCCTAATTATCTTTGAAGATAAGGAGGAGGGAGACACATTCAAACTTGCAAGATTCTATTATTGTAAGCTTATAATAAAAGTAGCATTAGCACTGATGACTTTGTTTTCCTTGTCTGATCTACCTTGAAGGGCTGACATCAACCTTACAACTGTTAGCCAACTGTAACCGTTGTCACAGTACAAGCAACAGAGTGTAGTGTTTTAGAAATTTTTGACAATAACTTTGAATTAAACCTGTGGAGACATGAACTTTTAAAAACTGTGTGTTGTGGGAGATACAGAATATTTGTAAATCATGCTCTTTTTAAGGTATGAACATTTGGGATTGTTCTGGTTTTGATTTGTCTGTAAGCTAAAGATAACACCATTGTCATTTATAGATGACCTTTGAAAAGGCTGACATTTATAAAGACTTGTTATAAACTATGCACCAAATCTATTTTCCTGTTTTCATTTGTGAGACTTCCAGACAACAAATTATTCCTTTTCTAGCAGGCAACGTGGTCTCCATCCTAACCTGCACACTTACCAAATGTTCTTTCTTATTGTCTGTCACATTCTGTTAAAATTGATCAGATGATTGTTTTGTTTTATGTTTGGGAAAGGGACATTACACTCTTAGCTTTTGTTTTAGAAAATACATATATTTGAATTTTCCTGAGCATTTGACCTCTCTCTTGGAAGTGCATGTTGTGTGTTTTGGGGGGGGGCAGTGGTGGGACTCAAATATGTGAACAACCAGTTTTCTGTGTGGATGCTGCTTCAGGAAGTCCATTCTGTACCTGGACAACAAAAAATTAGCTACCAGTTCTGCTAAACTGGTGCGAACTGGCTGAATCCCACCACTGAGGGGGGAGGGGAGCATTTCTGTTGTCATCTGCCATTCAGGTTGTGTTAGGGGGTCAGATAAGAAAACAATATGCAGTTTCACAAGGAATCTCTTTTATTTGTAACACAGGCTCTATTTAATAGGTTAATCAGCCATTTCCCCCCCCCCATGTATAACATGACAGACCCTTGGATATGTAGAATTCTTAAGTATTTCTATTATTTTTATATTTCCTTTCCTAATTGTTATTTTGTTTTATTTATTCATAAAAGAAACAAGTCTAAACATCAGCAATATGGAGACAGAAGGGAGAGAAAAGAGCCTGAGAAATTACTACAGTGGGACATGTGCCAAATTGGGAACAAATAGGTTTTATAACATAAAGGGGCTATTTCTCACTCGCTCTGATCCATTTTCCATTTGAACAAAATAAATAAATAGATGATGCTATAAAAATGATCGCACACAAATTCTCTTAAAAAGAATTTCTTGAACTGGTGTGGTGTTTTGAAAAGGCTTTTACATCTGTGAAATCTGACTGGCTCTGTTTTTTCAATTATGTAATGTGTTATTAATAACAGCTACCAAATAATTTATATTAGTCCACTGATGTTTCGGTCTATGTCAGTGCCAGGGGCAAAGAGAACAACATAGCTTTGTTACTCCATCTGAATGACACCAATAACTAAAGCATTCTTTCTTTCAGGTAGTTTAACATTTGGACTGAGCATTCCAGATACCAATTTTCTAATTAAAGACCAGCTGTCCTGCTTCCAAAGATGCAAAATGCATGGGTAGGTTAAATAAACATTGGACTTAATCCAGCTTTACTGGTTCTGGCTGGGAGGGCAAGTTCCCACCCACATCAAAAGTTGCATCCCAATGTCTCAACGTGGCTCAGCTGGACTCTGTATTGCCCACAGCAATTAAAGAGATTATTTCTCTTGCTTGCATCTGGATTTTAATAATTTAAAGCATGTGCTATATATATTATTAAACCAAGAAATATTTAGCATGCTCTATGCGCAGTCTTTTTAGATGTGCCAAACATAAGCTGGAGCACTAGTTATAGATTTTCCTAAAGGAACAAATATGAAGTGACCACAATAAATCTAGACAGATTACTGCAGCAGATTCTTCATAAACACTTTACAAAGAGTCTGAAGTTTTCAGCTGGAGCTAAAAGCAGCCATCAAAGATCAGCCCACATCTCTTTCCTCTGGCTGTATCACTGCTAAAGTTAGAACAAGATATTGACCTTTAAAGTTTTAGGAAACATTTCACTACCTAAACTCAATTCCAAACGCTAACCTCTTGGTTTGACCGTTGTCTGAAATCAGTTAGGGACTTTTCCAAAATGGCAGCTGAATGAAGGAAACTTCTTGGGATGGTAGTTTTTTCTGTTGACTTTGTTTTTCAGGGTAGCTAACATTCATGGGTGCTTACAGACAGTTTCATTGGCTGCTACTTTTATGAATCCTTATTTGGATTTCAAAGGTTTCCTACTGCTTTTTACTGCAGGTTTTCCTGCTATTTTGAGTTTGCTTGAGAAGGCAAGGCACAAATGAAACAAATATATTTGCCACTGAGTCATGTATTGATGGTTGTGATGTTCTAGATTATTATTCTTTTGTTAAAGCCAGTGTACATTACTCTTCTTTTCATTCACTGTGTTATTAATGTTATTTTGTTTTCTTTTGTGTCCTCCTGGTTTGTTGATCACAGACAGGTGATCAGAATTGTCAGAATTGTCAGAATTGAATCCATTCATCCAGTCCCAAAATCTGGAAAACACCTACTCTAAAGGCCTCATCTCCTCGTGGAGGTCTGTGTGGCATACATTAGATGGCTGGCCTTCTCAATAGAAATTCTCACTTTCTGGCACACTCTTCCCTTAGAAGTACCTGCAGTATTTTGGAAAAAGGTTAAATCCCTTTTCTGTTCTTTCAATGCTCTTTGATTTCAACTAACAATGGCCACCTCTGTTGAGTTTTCTTTAGTATTCATCTTTTTGGGGGGAGGGGGGTTTGTGATTAAACAACCACCAACGAATTATTCAGTCGCAAATATATTTCACTCGTGCCTTGTCTTCTCCAGCAGATTCAAAACCTTTTACCTTGCTCTGATTTACTTTATTATTAGTTTTAATGTGCAAAACCAAACAATTGTGCCCAATAAATAATCTGTGGTTTAGTTATTCAGGGTAAATGTGTGATGCAAATAAAGCCCCTAGCAAGCTGTATGGTCAAAAGAGCATGAATCTGAGAACCAACATTGTTAGCTCTTTTTTCCTCCTTTGGTATCAATGAGCTTGGGGGGGAGGGGGCTTCTTCATTGGATATCACTTTGTAATTTCTAGTACTGTAGAGAGTTACAGCCCCTTCAATGGCACTTGAGCTTCCTGTATTCACACTGAAGTGCCACATGCATCAAAGCACCCATTGTGGCATCCACTTGCAAACACTGGATATACACCCTGGGCCACCCTGCAGGAGTTGCTCATGCCTGTATTAGTTATAAGGAAAACATGCCAAGCTCCTGGTTCAACTCACAATTTGCTGCAGATTGCCACAAGGGAGAAAGGGAACAAGCCACATTTCCTGCAGCATCAGACAAATGACAGCATTTGACTCCCAGCCGCTGGGTTTTGCAGAGGCATTTTCTTTTAATTGAGTCAACTATTGTTTATTCAGTGTCACCTCTTCCTTCTCTTTTAAGTATACAACCCACTTTAATTAAGAGGGATAAAACCAAGATATTTTATCTTGCCAAGGAGGCAGGCATGAAACACAGCTGGGGTGGCTTGCCTTAATACCATACCACACAGCTTAGGGACAATCAATTGCCATCAGTCATCCTCACTTTACACAATATCCAATGGATAGCTGGTAGGCAGGCTAAAAATAGCTTGACGATGACAACCCCTATGGGCTGCACTCAAGCTAGCTTCTGGGACATTAATTCTGGTTCAACCTCCCTGAAACACAAAACCATGGCAAAAAGCCTAAGATTTGGCAGGCAAAATAAATTTGGGACCTTCTGGAGGCCAAGATAGGCCTTTGCTAATGTCCAAATAGAGTATCAGGAGTGATGACAGCCAAGCAGGAAGCACTGATTGAAATTCAGCTGTTACAGGAGAGTCACAAGGAAAAGAAAGTTTGTATTTCTTTTAGATTATAACCATGAGAGTCACCCCAGCCTGCGATATCTAGAGGGCTCATGGTAGATGTAACAGCAATTTTACAAGGTTGTTTTTGAAGGTGACAGACTTTGAGCAATAATAAATAAAGCTATATAAATCAGGAAGCAGCACAAAATGCCATTGGCAGTGTTAAGTTCTGCTTTTCAATCAAGGGCTCCTCACCCATCTATGGCATGTAAGTCATGTTTGTATTAGCCGATGACACTCTGCAATAGCTCCACTTTTCAAGTGATGCCAAAGAGGCTGTGAAAAACTTGGATCATGGTCTGGATTTAGCAATGACTTGGATGGGAGGGTTAGGGTGGATGGAATCTCAGTCCAGATAAGGCAGAGCTCATGATGGTGGGTGGGCATTTGACTTTAGATATGCCAGGGGTTCTCAACCTTGGCCACTTTAAGACTTGTGGACTTCACTCTGCTGGCTGAGGATTTCTGGGAGTTGAAGTCCACAAGTCTTAAAGTGGCCAAGGTTGAGAACCCCTGGGATATGCCATGCAGTTTGTTCTAGGTCATCTTCTGAAGAATCAGAAATGCAGCCTAAACTTCATTCAGCGCTGACATTTTTTTGCTCTAGAGATGGCTGTGGGCAGGTGTGGCTTTAGCCAATTTGACTTCTACTCCACTTGTTTCTTCCCTGTAAAGAATGGATTGGGCCACCAAGATGAACTTTTTTTTTTTTTTACATCTTGGCATTCCTGCAACATATTCTCTAGGGAACTGCCTTTGACCAATATTCAGAAACTGCAAAGTGCAAGAAATATTCCAATTAGAAAGCTTTCTGTTCAATGAATGCTAGTCTTACATCACTTTAACAGACTCTAATTTGTTTAGGTATCCAATTCAGGATGTTTGGGGTTATTTATGAATCCCTAAACAAATTGTACAAGATGACCTCACTACTGCATAAGCTGATTTCACTAAATTTCCTAAGGAGGGAGACTAAGATCCTTTTTGTGACAGTACCCTAATTATAGAAACATACACACACACACACACACACACACATCATAGATTAGATTAGCACCTTCAATGTTTAGGTTGTGGCAGGTGGTAAAGTGAGTATTTAGCATCTAGCATTTTCTAGTGGCCAATGTGTGGATTAAAACTGAGTTTCTTCTTTTGGAAGTCACATTTCTCTGCATTTAATTTTGTATTGATCTTGTTCACATTCTTTTCATGTTTGTTCTGTGTAGCTCTTTTATTGTCTTAAACTGATCTCTAAAGATTGTAACTAATTTATTAAATTTACTCTTGATCTGATCTCATTTGTGTATGCAATGCCTCTTGCTACAGCTGCTGCCACCCTTTTTGTTTTTCTTTCTTTATAGCTACCTCCATATCTCTAATAGCCAAATTTTATTATTTGGGATAAATGGCAAGTAAAGCCACGATTTCAACTTGGGAAAAATATCTATAATTATTACGCTTTGATGATTTCTGCTATTGTTGCTGTTAGTTATCTGCTTACCTATCCCATATTAATTTGGAACAAAGGCTCCTTGGGGCATGGCTAAAGCCAATGTCTCTTAAAGTCCAGTTAGGAAAATCTTAGGCAAGATCCAGCCATCCTTGAAAGTGGCACTGACTCTTGAATTTTTGGCCTCAATATGCTGTTTGTCTGCAAATAGGCATGTAATTTAGAGGAACTGAACCAAAATTAAATTGGAAAGACTATCCATCTAGGCTTATAGGGCTTGGACACCCACAGAGGCAAAGTATTTGTGCTTTTGTCTCTTTGCATCCAAAAATAATTTAAAGAAGAACTGGACAGTTTCTTCTCTCCATGAGAATGCCAACTGGATTCAAAGGGCATTCTCCACAAACAAGGATGGACCATTATTTCTGGCAGTCAAAATAAGATTTTCATGTGTAAATTGCATGTTTACATCCAGTGTCAGCTCCTTGGCCAGCTTTGTCCCTATATCATCCATATCTTTCCATTGCCAATCAATGGAAATCATTAGCAGAGAGCTGGAGGTGGGGCAAGGGATGAGACAAGCAATCCTCTTTGGACTCATGATTAGAGATGTTCCTAGTGTTTGAGCTTATTCTTGGCTATCTGTCTTAGAAACAGAGAAAATATAAAGGAGCAATAGACTGATTGGCTGCTACCCATTGGTGGCTGAATGCTGACACAATTGTATATGATCAAAGAACAGCACTTTGGACTTCTTTAAGGCTTTGTCTCCATTTACCTTGGCAATTCCAATGCAGCCATAATCTCATGACACAGTCACCTCTTCTCCCCAGCACCTTTGTTAAATTGCTTTACCTTGCTGTTCTTTTATTAGAATAAAATGCTTAATCCCAAGTCTGTGCCACTACAATATCAAGATGCGTAAAATCTCTCAAGCTTTCCTACACATTATCTTGAAAGCAGGATTGTGGGCATGACCAGAGGTTTTTTGGGGGACGTGCTGGGAAATGCAGACACCAGTTCCTATATTCTCATTACTCATGCCTGGAGTGGCACCTAAGCCCAGCAAGTAAATAATTGCCCTCCAGAGCAGCCACTGTATTCCAACATTTCCCCATCCCATTATCCCTTTCCATCTACACTCTTCCTCCTCCTAATTGTTGAAATCAACATATCTCCAAGACTTCAGGCTTCCAAACAGGTAGAGAAAAAGAATGGGGCAGGGGGTGAAGGGGTGTACTATTTGAGAGGCTTTAACTTTAGATCCAGCAGTCCAACTCTTCTTCACTGCAGCATTCTGAAAATAATGGGAAAGGTCAGCCTAAGCTTTGGTTGAATGGTTGCAAGTTGCAATGTATCTGTCAGTTTCAGTAACTCCTTCTCCTTCTTCCCCAGTCCAGTTACTGTTTGTTTTAGTTATCCATCCTTGTAGGACTTAGCTGCTTGGACAAGCATGGGGAGGTCTGTCTCCCTCCCCTCTGAGGCTCTAACTGCTCCAGTGTCTCGTCTGCCTGTGTCTGATTATGTTATCTAAATTAGAATCTCTTGGCACTGCCCGCAGTTAATTTTGTCTTAAAAACTGTATACACGGATTTACAACTGGGAGCCACCTCCCCATATGTTTCTTCATTTCACATTACTTTACAATTTGTTAAATGTCCAAGTGGGATGTGGGAGGAGAGGCAAACAACCCAACCTACAGAAGCCCAGGCACAATCCTGAGATTATGGAATTTCACTAACACAGTAGCAGGGAAATGATTACATTAATGAAAGACTGAACGATTTGGAAGCTAGGTAGAATCTTTCTTCTTCTTCTTCTTCTTCTTCTTCTTCTTCTTCTTCTTCTTCTTCTTCTTCTTCTTCTTCTTCTTCTTCTTCCTTCTCCTCTTCCTCCTCCTTCCCCTCTTCCTCCCTTCCTCCCTCCTTCTCCTCCTATGACAAGATAGAATGCCAATCATACAGTATGGACAGAACAGTAACATAATTAAAACCAGATAAAGATGACTTATTTTCAGCTCAGTTTCTGTTGTGTAATCCATGCAGGATGTTTTGATTTGATTTGATTTGGTTTGCTTTTGCAGCATTACAGAAGTGGTTTTCCTTTGGGGAGGATTTTTTTTTTAAAAAAATTCCCCATCTCACTGAAAGCTCTAGAATTCACAAGAGTTTTTCATGAAAATATAAATCAGGGCAATAGGAATCCCATGAGCAAATTGTGCAGTTACTTAAGAGGTTTGGAACACCACCTTTGTGATGTAAATACTCATTTCTTTCTCATCATATGGTATATGATGCATACGATTCAGAGACGTGGATCAAACTTGATGATACACTAAACTGATACATTCTGATCAAATCCATAGTTCATGAAGACAGGAAGGGGCAACTAATTCTTCCATTAAGTCTTTCCAATGAAAATTACTCTTCACCTAAGATGTTTGTCAACTCTACACTGAGCATGGCTGCAGCCATTTTTTCTTCTCATTCTAGGTTGCCACATAGAATGGAGGGAGGGGGGCTTGCCCAGGTGCTTCTTTAGTCAAAATAATCTTCTGTCCTGTGGGAACCAAGGTCATTGGCTGCTCCTGAGACTAGGGACTGGGCGTTGCATAAAAAGCCCGTCAAATAACTATACTGGAGAACGTAGTTGCTTGCGTGGTTTTGTACATTTAACTTTGTAGTTTGGCAATTGTTACTTGTGTATTCAGACTTGCTTTCACTTTTGACCATGTGGATACTTTGTAACTAATAAACATGTTTTTTGAGGAGTTCTTTCAAGCCTCGGAGTTCTGTTTTATTCGTCTCTGTCTGTCGGAACCATGACAATGTTATATATGTATTATGGGGATATAGCAATTCTTGTTTCCCTTGGTGGGTAACTTCCTACACTCATTCTGGCAATGCTGTTATGGGTTACATGTTCCTAGCTCCTTGGTCAAACAATTTTTCATAAGATAGCATAAATAAAATTAATATGTGTATAATAATACTGCACCTAAAATTAAGCACAGAAGTTACCTTGCCATCATGTATCTCAATAATGTATATAGTCTGCCTTTCTAAATAAAACAATGATTTTCTTCAATAAAAATAGTGACAGTTGCAAGTCACTGCTTTTTTTAAATTTCCCTTTTCCTCACTCTATTCCCCTTTCCTTTCCCCTTACCTTCTTTCCTATTGTCTTTATTTTTATTTGTATTTTATTTTTTAAAAAGTAATTGTTATAAAAAATAGTTATTTTCATGCAGAAAACCCTCCCATAGTGCTTGAGAACTATGTAGGATATGAACACAAAAGGCAATTGGGGAATGCATTATCCCAGATAGAAAGTCAGTTTGGTCTAGTGGTTGATGCATCAGGCTAGAAACCGGGAGATTGGAAGTTCTAGTCCCTCCTCTGGCACAAAACTAGCTAGGTGAGTTTGGGCCAGTCATTTGGGCGAGAAGGCATAGGCAAACTGCTCCTGAAATGTCACCTGGAAAACTATAGGGATTTGTTTAGCCAGTTGCCAGGACTCAAAGCTAACTTGAAAACACATTAAAACTCTCAGATGAGTTGCAAAGAATGGTTTGTGGAAACTAATTTTTTTTCAAGTCTTCAGCTTCAAAGGGTGTCATCTTTTCACTCTGAGACCTTAGAGAAGATATGATCTCCTATCTGTATTCCCAGTGAAATAAAATACTGTGGGATAACCGTGTGGATGAAGATTTATCCTAATTCTCCTAGGCCACTTCTCTCTACTTACACTTCAAAAATGCTCATGGGACACAGTCACAAAATGACCATTGATCTTCTTAAGTATAAAGTGGGACTGGTTATGCACATCCATTTCTGCTTCTCATATATCCATGCCAATTCTTCTGCACAGGTCTCCCCGCCTCCAGGCCAATGTAATATTGGAGTCTTTGGGGAAATGCAATCAGTCAGGAAGGAAAATAAATAGAAAGTTGTAAGAAGAGGCACTTCCCAGACAAAGTCCAGGCCAAGCTTAATTCAACCATGGAGGAGGAGGGACTGAATACCTTTTCTGATAGGGATTTAATAGACACATTATGCAGGAACCTGGTGTAAATATTCTCAACACTGAAACCATTCCAACTCATCTCCAGCCCCACACACATTATTATCATCTTGATTTACAGCTGTCTGGATTTCACTTGACATGACAGTATTTTATCAGCTCAGGGAACTCATGTAGATAAATGGCTGAGCTTCAGAGAGGTAAACACATGTCAGCCCATGACAATTATTTCTTTCATTAAGGATGAAAGTGATGGATGTGATCCCAATGGTTCAGTTTTGGGGTTAGGGACAAGTAATTTTTTTATCACCTAGGTAGGAGAAACCAGATCAGTGTAAATTTTAAGATGCCTCTCTGTGTAGCACTGTTTATTCTGATGGCAAGGACCCAGAGAATATGTGGATGGCTACATACTTCATAGTAAATCATTATCTGATTTGCTGGGTTCTGCTTTAGTTGTTTCTGTGAACCCAGATAGTGTAATCTGAACAAACCGACCATCATTCATAACCATGATTAATCCAAACATTGTTCAATGCAGTATGTGGACTCAATTCAGTGACTCAACAACGGAATTAGCCTAAGAAAAATAGTGGCTACTATTACAGGATTTTCCTCTTCCCATTTGTATTCCAGCAACATTAGTATTGCTTCTATAAGTATTTTTTCCAGATGATAGATTATATATTTAAAATAAAAATATACCAAAGTACTATCCCAAAGGTGCTCTTTTCAAGAGGCAACTGGACTTTCTTGTTTTTCTTTGAAGATGTCTCACTTATCATATAAGAAGATTCTTCAGCTCTGACTGGTTAGTGGGGAATGGAGAGCTGAAGAAGCTTCTTGGTTGAGAAACAAAACACCTTCAAAGAAAAACAAGAAAGTCCAATTGCCTGTAGAAAAAAGCACCCTTAGGACAACCATGAACTGGATGACTGAAATCTCCATAGACACTGAAGTACTCCATAGACACTGAAGTACTCCATAGACACTGAAGTTATAATTATGAATTTTTCTTCTAAATGTCCTCTAAATGCTCATTGTGTTCCTCAATTTTTCTTATTTAGATGTAAGTTAAATTCAGAGACAATTCTTTCTAGATAAAATTGGGATAAGATGCACCTTTCACTAATCTATCTATTCAACTCCAAGTGGTACTGTAAGTGATGCTTCAGAAACAACAATTTATTGCATACTTGAAGAGTAGTCTGTGTACCTAGTGAAGGGGATTCTTGATTTGCCCAATTCCTGGCTCCTGATATCCCGTAATAGCAGGGTGTTGGTATGATACGCCAGTATTAAGAGTTTGAAGGCAAAGAAGTGTACTATCATAGAAACTTTCCATGCCTCAAAAACAGTACAACTCATTCACAGTCACATAGAGAAATGTGGCTGTTAGATTCCTCTATGCTGAATCAATAAATCATCCTTACCAACTTTTCAAACCAGGCAACAGTCCCTTCTAGATAAAATAAGACAGCTGGAAAACCTATAGCATCTCCTACATCACTCAGCATTGTTGAGGCTACAGAAAACCTTTTCTCAGCTCTAGTCTATCAACCCAACAATGGTTGGGTTGGAATCACTCTACAAGAAGATACCATAATTATCCACAATTAATGGGGAAATGGCCTTTTGAAGAGTAATTTAATGTGAAAGGTGGCTATCCTTGTTTCTGTTTGTCTTCAGACTTTTTGTGACTATTTGGAGAAGTTTTAAGATTACTTTAAAGGGGAAGAATTTTTGACATATAAATATACTGATGGATTTTCAACAATGACTTTACAACTTCAACATTTAATTTCTTACAGTCTTTTTTTCTGACTCAACTTTATTTAGCAATATGTGTTTGAATACTGCTGGGGAATTTACTTTATACTAATCAAAGTATTGCCCTTCTAATTCAGTACTATCCGTACTATATTAGGACAGGTAAACACTGTAGATCAACTAGGCATCATCAAGCTAAAAAAGGCTGAGCTGTGTCAGTGTCATCTGAAAATATTGAGGGCTGACTCTATGGTTTTTACATGGAAGCCTGTGTCTCTCCAGTGTCAAAGAGTTTCCTCAGAGCTCCTTGAGGAATCTCCCAGAAAGCACAAATAATTGTTAATGGAGAACTAACAAAACTCCATGAGATACAAAAAGGAACAAGATGAGGATGCCTGTTATCTCTGCTCCTATTTATTTTAATTTTTAAAATACTGAATAGGTAAATAAGACAAAATGAGAGAATTATAAAAGTAAATGTGAAAATAAAAAGTTAAGGACATTTGCTGATGGTTTGTGTTGGTTTTGGAGGGTCCATTATTCTGTAGAATACAAATATTAATGGGGAAAAAAATTAAAATAATGTGGTGTATTAACAAGTTTTATTAAGATTAATAATCAGAAGATAAAAATGTTAACAGAAATGTAAAAATAGAGGATCAAATAGAACTGATGAAGAAAAAGCAGTTTTTAAGATTAAGGACAAAGTAAAATATTTGGGTATCACAATGACAAATATGAATTGTACGTTATTTCAAAATAATTATGTTAAACTATAAAATGACTTTTTTTAAAAAAAAACTATGTTAAAATGGAAGAAACTACCATTTTCTTTGCTGGGGAGAATTTCTATGATAAAGATGAATGTTCTTCCTAGAACGCTATTTTTGTTTCAGCCAATACCTGTTTTGACAACTGATATACATTAAACAATCACAAAAAAGATGTATCTAAGTTTGAATGGCAAAGGAAAAGCCATGAGTTAAGAGAGGGTCTGAAGTCCAGCATTTGACCCAGACAGCATGAACTGAAATTGGGACAAGAAAGAAAACACCAATGTTGATAACTTTCAAATCAGAAAACACAGGTAAGAGTTCCATTGATAATGGCTGGACTTCGGCTGATAATGACACCAGATATTTCTCCCCTGCAAAATGATGGCCAGCTCATGTTTACACTGGGGTAAGTTGGAAGAGTAGATCTGCCTTCTGTCTTCTAGTCTTGTAGTAGTATTGTAGGCTATGCTCGAGAAGACTTCATTTCTACTATAAGGAAAGAACAGAGTGGGAAGAGCAACTACGGAAAAGAGGGAAAGATTGATAAGCCTAGTTAACTATTTCTTCCAAAATCTATTAACCAGTCAAGAATTGAGAATTTCCATACAGTTTGGAATCTTTTATTTGTTCTTTCACACTTCTCAAAAGAACTTTGATCAAATTAAAGTCATCTAAATTCTTGCAAATTTCCATATAAGAGTACAAAAGACCTCTTATTCAGTACAGTGGAGCCTGAAGCTTGTATGTATAAATGAATTATCACACTTGAATGGCATCACTGAGTGAGGGAAACAATTAAAGCCATCCCGTTAACATTTTACAGGTTTCAATTATCTTCTCAGTGTACCCTGGATATTGATCAAACGTCACAAGCAAACTTCTCAATCTATATTGATGAGTGGCAGCAAAGTCATTAAAAACCTCTGTAAAATGCATTATGCAAAAAGAGGATAAACAGTATCCCTTTTGAAGCATTTTATTCAGAAATGCATATATTGTTTTGCCTCATGTTACAGAGCTTAATGCTTTTATTTCCATTTCCAACCAATGGTTTTGTTGGAAATAAAATGGTGTTATGCTCAATTTTGTTCCTGTACTCACACAAACGCATAAGGTTTTTTTTTCTAGTGAGCATAATTCTTGGCTGATCTAAATTTTTTAGATTGGGACACTGAGAAAAGAATGGGTTCCCTGAAAATCTCTTCCCCTTATTCCCAACCTGTCATCCACACAAACATATCAAGTGGCTCTGTTCAGGTTAATATTTTCAGACTCACAAAAAAACAGCTGAAGATAAGAATAGTTAAGAAAAAGGAAGAAGGAAGACACCAGTTTTCCTCTTCTAAAACTTCAGCCCTATTTTCAATCTTAGAGAGAGAAAACTAACATTTTTACCCTCAAGGTAGTTAAGAAATGTAATTCTAGGCATGCCTACTCTAAAGTAAAGCCTATTCAGAAGTGAGCATGTATAGATCAACCTCAAGTGCTGTTTCAATGGTAAAAACAGAAAAGTGCAAGCAAAGCAAAAGACACCTCATCAAATCAAGCTTGCCCTCTGCTAACTGGACGCCCCCATGTAGTTTTCTTGGCAGAAGTCCAGAAGTGAGTAGCCAAACTCAAGCAGCTGGCTTAAAGATAACCATGATGATTCTGAAATGAATGCATACCACTGTCAGTATGGAAACTCACTCTCTTCATATTATGATGTTCAGTCTAGGGTACATTTTAGTCATTTTGCTTTAATGTATTTCAATGAGTTTAGCAGAAGTTTTATGCAGATTACCACAAAGCAGTTTTGACATTTTCAGTGGAAAACCTTGAGTTCATTCAATAGCCTTTCACCAGAAAACAGAAAAAAAATAATAATGATTGGATGTGTGTCTTGCATTCCCAAGCTCTGTTATGTTTGGGTGGAGAAGGTTCAGTTAGGGTGAATGATAAATTCCTAAATCCTCTATGTTTATAATCTCAGTAAGGGTAATTGCAGCATGTCGGCATTTATTCATTGTATATTATTTCTTCAAATGGGGCTGTCCTGCCTTCAGCCTCAACCACATGCTGACAGTTTGTGGTTTTCAATTTGCCTTGCCGAAGGTTTATTTGCTTAACAAAGAGCCTGAGTTAGAGTCTCTCTTTGTCAAATTTCCTGACCTGAAATATGAACTACAGCAGATGCATATCGAGAAGAGCAATCTGGCAGGACAAGGGGTGTACCTGCTCCAACTTTGTAGCCACAATCCCCAAGCTGATATTCTTGAACAGAAGACCAATCAAAACATTCCCCTTCTCAAGCAGGTCCAGAATTCAAATCCAAGCAGTGCACAGGGACATGTTAATCTGAGGAACAATATGGAAGACAACTGGGTGTTGTTTTCTGGACCATCCAAACTCATGGTTTTAACAAGGGGACACATTTGTTTCTTTATAATGAGCTGTCCTGGGAAAAGGACTGAGAGACAATCTCCAGCTGTCATTGTTATACTATTATTGCTATTAAGAAAAATGAGAAAATTAACTTATAGTAAAACTTTTTCCAGACACGCAGCAGAGCACTTCTCAGTAGGTGCTCTTTGAAACTCCTATCCACCTTTTTGTCATAAACTAAATATGCATGGAAACCATATAGTAAACCGTACCCTTCTATATTCAATATTCTATCCTTAGTTAAATTAACCCAGTCACTTATCGCTACTAAAACAGCAGCATAGTAATATAACTTGAAATTGGGCATTTTCAAACCACCTCTTTTCCTTGTATCCTGAATAATTTTCAGTTTAACCCTCGGTTTCTTGCCATTCCAAACAAATCTATTAATACCTTTCTGCCACTCCTCCAAATTCGCATCCTTTTTAAGTATAGGTAACATTTGAAACAGAAATAAAAATTTTGGCAATACATTCATTTTAACTGCAGCTATCCTACCCAACATAGATAATTGTAATTTTTTCCATTTATCTAATTCTATTTGTGTCTTATTCCACAAAACTTCATAATTGTTCTTATACAGCTTCCCATTAGAAGCTTCAATATAAATTCCTAGATATTTAACTTTCTTAACTATCTCACAACCCGTTATTCTTTCCAAATCTTTTTTGAATTATTATCTAAATTTTTAACTAACATCTTTGTCTTAGATATATTTAATTTAAAACCTGATACCCTACCATAATTTTGAATTATCTCCATCAAACTCTGGGCCGACTGAATTGGTTGAGTCAATGTCACCAGCAAGTCATCAGCAAAAGCACATAATCTATAATCATGTTGTCTAATCTGTATACCTTTTAAATCATCTGAGGCTCTAATCCTATTCAATAAAACTTCTAAGGTTAAAACAAACAACAAGGGAGATAAAGGACATCCCTGTCTAGTACCTTTCTCTATATTAAATAAATCTGTTAAATGCCCATTCACAATAATCTGACCTTTTTGTTTCTGATAAACTGCTAATATGGAATTAATAAATTGACCACCCATTCCCATCCTAACAATTAATTTTTTCAAAAACAACCAATTCAGTCTATCAAAAGCTTTCTCCGCATCCAAAAACATAAGAACTGCAGGCACCTGAATATGCTTGTCCAAATATTCCATTATATTAATGAGTTGTCTTAACATTAGTTTTCATCTGTCTCCCTTGTAAAAAAACCAGTTTGGTCAGAATGAATTATTTGTCTTAAGACTGTCATTAATCTATTAGCCAAAATTTTTGCAAAAATCTTATAATCCGTATTTAACAATGAGATAGGTCTAAAATTTTCTACCTGGACATTATCTCTTCCTCTCTGGACAGTTCCCAGGCACGCAATAGAGAGCATAAATAGACAACAAATTCAAGATGTGGTGTCTTATGAGAAACTCCTAATTAAAGAAGGGAATTTGTTTTTATTGAAATCATCGAATACGTTAAAGGAAGAAGGAATAGTTTATACTTGGTTTCCATATGCACAATTGCAGACTAGATGGCAAAAAGATTTTAAGATAGGCTTTTCTTCAACAGATGAAAATTTAATTAAACAAGTTAGAGATCAAAGGCCTATGCATATTAAAAGACTATATAATGCATTAATTGAAATTGATTCTGAAACTGAATTAGTTAAGGACTGCATGATTAAGTGGGAACATAATTTTGGACAACCAATTATGATGGAAACATGGGAGATGATCTGGGTTAAAAACGTAAGATTTACACAAGCGCAACATTTAAGAGAAAATTTTTATAAAATGTTTTATAGATGGCATTTAGACCCGAAAAAATTATCATCTATGTACCCAGATATACAACCTAAGTGTTGGAGATGTGAATCTATGGACGCTACTTATTTTCATGTATGGTGGACTTGTAGAAAAATTAAGGCTTTTTGGATAAAAATATGGTGGATACTTCAAAACATATTGAAAAAGCGTATCGAATTTTTACCACAGTTGTTTTTGTTAGCTATTATAAAAGACTGTGCCACCATAGAGATGAATTTAATTTTGAACTTGATTACAGCGGCAAGACTGTTGGTGGAACAATATTGGAAGACATCAGAATTACCATCTATTGAAGAATGGACTTTAAAAGTTATTAACTTGGCAGAAATGGCTAAAATATCCTCATATTTGAAGGATCATTCAAATGAAAAATATATGTTGGATTGGAAAAAATGGATAGATTATATACAAAAAAATATCAATTTAAGAAATTGTATTTAGTATATAGTTAAATATTTATATGTTGGATTGAAAAATGTAGTTAAATTTTTAATAGGATTTATATAATATTTTGGTGTAGTTTAGTGGGTTTTCTTGTGTTTTTTTTCCTGTATTCACTTTGGGAAGTTGGGGGTGGGGGGTGGAGGGGTTTCTATAATCTTCTCAACTGTAACATGATATTTAATAAAGGATGGGTTGCTCTGCGGCACCTTGCACCACATCTGGAGGGGATGAGACTGAGGAGTGAAGGTTGAGGGAAGTAGGGAGGTGGTATGAGGGGGAGGAGAGAGTGGGGGTAGAGATGGTGGGTGGATAGAGGTAGAGGTAGGGAGAAAGGAGGAGGGGGATGTGGTTGGGGGGGGGTGCCGCAGAGCAATACCCATAGTTAACTTAACTATTTTAGTTAAGTTTTTATGTTTTGTTTTTGTGATTGAAAAAGTTGTAAACGTTTTTATTCAGTTGAGTTGTTTTAATGTGATTTTTTTTCTCTTTTGTTATTTATAATTATAAAAATCAATAAAAATTTTATTTAAGAAAAAAGAAAAATGAGAAAATAATGTTTGATCAGTTTTGCCCTTCTATACAATATAAGCCTAGAAAGGCACCTTAAGATAGAATTAGAATATCCTTTATTGGCCAAGTGTGATTGGACACACAAGGAATTTGTCTCCAGTGCATAAGCTCTCAGTGTACATACAAACAACAAAGTAATATAAGATACTAATAGGAGAAGGTAGTAGAAAAGATTAGAAGGATAATAGTAATACAGCTCTATTGCATGGGTAAATATCCTTAGACATAAGACAGTACTGTGGGAATTAGGCGTTCAGCGGAGTGATGGCACAAGAGGAAAAACTGTGTTTGTGTCTATTTGTTTTGGCATACAATGCCCTATAGAAATGTCCTGAGGAAAGGAGTTGAAACAGTTTATGTCTAGGATGTGAGGGGTCTGTAGTAGTATTTACAACCTGGTTTCTTATTCACTTTTAGGTGACCCCAAAGACCGTAAGGAAATCATTGAGAACCTTTGCATTCTAACATCCTTGAAATGTCATAATAGAGTGAAAAAGCTGCCTGTTTTCCGGTACACAGTTTAAATTTTTGTGAAATCACACAGCAATTTCTTACATTTAATATATTAGTGAACTTTGTAACAACCCTATAAAGAAAGAAGGTATTACTAACCATAAAAGGGTAAAAGCGCCTTGCCAAAAGCAATGTAACTATTATGGGAGCTGAAAGAGAAACTTGCTCATTCATAGATAATCTCTAAAAAGGTAAAGTATCCTTCATGTGATTCAAGCGATTACATGGAGATGTCCAAATATTCTTCTTTTCACAGTACAAAAGTGGATTTTCACTGCCTTCTTCCAAGATGCTTTTTGATTTCCCCCTCCAGCCTAAAGCCCTGCAATTTTTATGCAATCTGCCATCCAGGAACTAACCAAATCCAGCTTTGATTTCCTTTTGAATTAGTCCAAGTTTTCTAGAGTCTAACTAACTGAATGCTAATCCATAAACCATGGTTTCAGCCATTACAGCTGGGTTCATAAATAGGAATATACATTCCTATATGCATGGCTCAGTAGGACTTCTGTTTGTTACCCAACAAAAATGAAATGCAAAAATGAAAGTTGGATCTAGTAAAGTTTCTACAATAATAACTTAAATTCAAATGATTTTAAAATAGACCAACAAATTTCTAGTATTACGTCTAAACTATTTTTCAAATAGTTACATAGCATGCATAGTACATCAGTAAATCGTATTATTTGATAAAAAAGTATATTTACCTGCCCCTCTCAAAAAACCTTTGCTTGAATACATTTTCCCAATACAGCAAATAGCACAACAGGGTAATCAATCCTACCAAAAGAGCCACCAAAAAAAAAGCTTTTTTCTTATCTAGTGAAATTCCAACATACAGTAGTAGGAACATAACAATGGCTTTCACATCAAAGCAAAAAGCAGAAGGTACATTAGTGAGGATTCCAAAAGCATCCATCGATTATTAAGGCCTTCAGAAATTTAGCCAATGTTCTGAATCCCGCACAGAAACACAATGCAAAACCTGGCATGGCTATAGCGATGTGATCCAGGAAGCAAATATCCAACAGCATGCTATCTTTGTCTTAATCAGCAGCACTTTTAAAAGTAGCTTCCTCCAGAATACATGGCAATAATCAAAATGAAGTGTCAGTTTATGAAGATGAATATTCACAGCGCTTCTTAAACAGTCAATGAATGGCATTCGTTCTTAAAATACAGTTGAGAAAATGTAGCACTAGAAGAAAATGTAACAATCATCATCTGGCATGCCAATTTTACTTTTATATTTTATAATACTCATGCATTCTTATGTGCAGTGTTCCTGCACATATGTTTTTCAGTACTGCCATGTTTAAAATGTACATTAAGGGTGCTCAGGCCATCTGAGAAATACCATTTGCATCTAGTTAAAAAGTTAACATTGAAAAGGCCCACAGTACATGCATACAAAATATTTAGGCTTGTACATCTAAGGGCCACGTGTAGATTTTGTCCATTCATATGTTTCCTCCACAAACAATGGAGGATAGGACTGAAAATCATCTTCGGATTGCCCTATTGCACGTTGCTGAGTTTGTCCCCTGCAGCTAAACGATAGGCACTATCAAACTGGCACTCTGTTTCCCTTCCAATTTTTAGTAATGAGTATATATTAGCTCAGCTTGTTTCCAAGAAGGTGTTGCTCATGTTCTCATTAAAGTCAGCTGAATTTCGAACAGGATGGTAATGGAGATAGAAAAGGCTGAAATCCCAAGGCACCCCTTAGGGGAATTTTGCTGCCAAGAGAAGAGGGGGGGGGAGAAGAGGGAGAGGGGGAGAGAGATTGTGGGGAGCAATATGCTGACATAATAAACCGCTTAGAGAGGGTTGTAAAGCACTGTGAAGCGATATATAAGTCTGACTTTATTGCTATTGAGTTGGATAATAGTCTCTCTCTCTCTCTCTGTGTGTGTGTGTGTGTGTGTGTGTGTGTGAGTGTGTCTGTGTCTCTCTCTCTCTCTCTCTCTCTCTCTGTGTGTGTGTGTGTGTGTGTGTGTGTGTGTGTGTGTGTGTGTGTGTGAGAGAGAGAGAGAGAGAGAGAGAGAGAGAGAGAGAGAATATTCTTCTCCCAACTCAATAGCATTAACACTTATATACCGCTTCACAGTGCTTTACAGCCATCTCTAAGCGGGCTATTGTGGCACCAATTAGCCGGACACGCATCCGATTCGAAGGTTGCTTGTCCCTGAGCTGTAGCGCTTCCAGCAGCCCGAAACCCCTACCCGACGGATAAGAAGAGGCCGGGCACTCCCGGCTTTCTGCCCTTCCTGGAGCCGCGCCCTTTAGCTGGAGAGCCGAGTCTCGACGGCCCTGCGTAGGTGGTACCAGAATGCCCGCGCCGCTCCCTTTGTCCCCGCTAAAGGCGAAGGTGATGAATGCGCGAAAGGATTAGCAACGGTGCCTGGAAAGCTCTCCGAAGCTGTCGGAGCCCGGCGCTGATAGGACAGCTGGCGAGAAGGGACACCCAATTCAATTTGCTCCTCATTTGCATACATATGACAACCATCTGTGCTAATAGCACTGCAATGTCTCCATTAGGCTCCCTTCGAGTGTACAGAGCTCCACTTCGCTCCAATTAGGCTTTTAAGTGGGAAAGCTTAGCGCATCAATATTTGCAGAGGGGACAGGACGGCTCAGCGAGCCGTGGCGCTTTCCGCTTTTCCCTTCGCATCAAGAGCTGTTAGGCTGCTCCATCCCAGCCTGAAAAAGCCATATAGGAATGGGTTTATAGCCCATACTCTTCTTGTCCCCTCCCAAAAAGATTTCGGAATTAGAGCATCAGAAAATTGGCTTGTGCTTAGGGTGATCCAGCTGGCCCAGAATTCTAGGAAGGGGTCTAGTTCACCCAGAAGGGGAAACCTGAATCCTCCTTGGCCATCTTGGCCTATTTGAAAGCTGGATTTATCAAATCCCAGCATTGCCAGTCCTGCAGCCTAAGCAGAAGGGGAGTTGGCATTCAACATATCTGGAAGACGGTGGGTGGAAACGGCCACAAAGGGTTTATTCATCCCGGCTCTGCAGAAGCAAAACAAACAGCCTGTGAAAAGGCAGTTCCACATTTGGAATGGTGCTCAAGATGTGCGTCATTTATTTGCAATTAATGTCGTGATTCCGGTGCTTGATGCTCCTTCTCCTCCTGTTTAGAGGAAATAGCTTTAAAGTTTGGCCATGTTTACCTCAGGAAAGCCTTTTTTTTTTTTTTGGCTTAGTCTATTTCAGTGTCCTATGTAATCACAAGATGGTTCTTGGGTTTCAATGTTAAGGCATTTATATCATATTTTCTTCCTCTGAGAACTCAAGGTGACCCCACATGGAATTATCTCACCAACATATAAACAGCCATGTGAAGTAATTTGGAATGGGATGAGTGAATCAAATGGACAGACAGAGACTCTCTGCCCAAAGTTCCCTGCCTTATCTTCCAGGGACACATACTAAGTTATTTATTACATAAACAATTTTTTCCACCCTACCCAGCCTCTACCCTTGCTCCTACTAGTGCCAACCTTTTTTCTTCTGTTTTTTTTTTTTGCTTGCTTCCCCCCCCCTCTCAAAACATGGTACTTCCTTCTTCCTGCCACCAAGTAAAGCCAGCTCTGTCTCCTCAAAGTAATTGAAGGGATGAGTCTAGCTCTCTAGATCTGTACCATTAGTGCAACACAATGGTAGCATTCAATAAATATTTATTTTAATGAATAAAAAATAGACATCATTTTGCTGGCAGGCCTGGGGTGATACAGAGCCCATCAAGTAGTTTGTTTGATTGTTGTTGCCAGAGGGGTCGGGGATTTATTGGGTTTATTGAGCAGCCACATAAATCTTCTTGGTAAAAAATAAAAATAAAAATTCCTGCAAGAGAGAGCAGCATAAAGGAAAATGCTCTCCCCAAATATATATTGTTATGGAAGGCCTAGTATGTATAGTTTCAGCTCATTTGAGCTCCTGTCTGTATAATGATAAAGTATTTCATTTCCCACCGGACACCTGCCAATTCAAACTAAAACTCAATTTTGGGTTTATATTAAACTGAACAGGAGTTTCTGGATGTGTATTTTTAGTGTAGATTTTAAAGAAAGTCAATCAGGATAATGTACAGTGAATGTGTAAGGGTTCAGTACATGTCCTCTGAGTTGGGGTCCCCAATCCCAGTCCGTGGCCCAGTACTGGGCCGCGGCATTCCAACCGTTCCGCACAAACAAGCAAAGCCCCGTCTGCGGGATGCAGGCAGCACACAAAAAAAACCATGCACCCTGTGGTCTGTGGGAAAACCTGTCTCTATGGAACCGCTCCCTTGTGCCGCAAAGGTTGGAGGCCTCTGTTCTGAATATCAGGAGAATTGTATTAAATTAAATTAAATTAAATTTATGAACTGCTATTCTTGTTATGTCAATATATCAGGGGCTTGATTAAGTCCCTGCCCAACTGTAACAAAATCAAAGATAGCCCTCATTTTTATAGGCATCCAGAAACAATTCTAGAAATGATTTCCAAAGATTTGCTTAACCTCTTTACTATCAATCAAGTTAAACGTTTTTATTTTTTTAAAAACCCAGCAGATATTGCTCAATGGGCTTCCCATGAGTAAGTACAGTGTCTTCATTTTAAAGCAAGTGTACAATCAGCAGCCCTTTCTTTTTTTTATGCCCCCACAATTTAATTACAGTATGCAACTTTTACTTCCTGTTTATAGAAATAAGCAATCTAAGCACGCTATACCTATGCATCAAAACATTTTCCACATACTTACTCCCTCCAGTGACCTTACCATGTTGCATTATCTTCCTTAATTAATCAGGCCACTATATTAGATGGACACCCTGGACTTGTGAACAGACCATTAGCCTTTTGGCTACATTTAGGAGCAGCTCTGGAACTGTTGTTTTATTCTTTTGGGCTCAATTGTTCTTTTGGACTTTGACATTTCTCCAAAGCCCCTGGTGACTATTCCATGATATCCGCAAAGGACTACAGATTCTGCAACCAAGATAGCTATTATCAGCTATAGGCAATGAAAGGAAAACGCTGCACAGCCAACTCTTTTAATTTTGAACAGGTGAATCAAACAGCAAAGAACAAGGGATATTATCTATGCTAAACTCTGACCACTGGGGTAGGATCAGGATATATTAAGCCAGGAAACTCTTAAATATGACATAAACTGTGATTCTTTTTCTTTCACTTCCTGCATCGTCTCTTGCTCTCTTCTCTTAACCCAAACTCCATCCCCCTCCTATTTTAGCAGGTAGTAGCTGCCGCTGCAACCTCTCTCTCTCTCTCTCTCTCTCTCTCTCTCTCTCTCTCTCTCTCTCTCTCTCTCTCTCTCTCTCTCTCTCTCTCTCTCTCTCTCCTCTCTCTCTCTCTCTCTCTCCTCTCTCTCTCTCTCTCTTAAATCACTCTTTCTTTCAAAGTATCTGGCTCAAATTTGGTACCTTGATTTCCCAAAGGGCCTTGAGGTGACCCTTCAACTTTCAGACCAGCATAGCATTGTGAATTTCTTACGATCCCGCCTCCTTTCCATCAGATGCTTCTGATTGGTCAATTCTTTGGCACTTAGCATTCTTTTAACCCAGCTAGGAAATCCTGAGACTTTTCTGTGTTAGGACTCAGAAAAATCAGAAAGTTCTTCATCGGGCCTTTTTTTTTTTTGGTCATCCTATTTTGCTTGCTTGCATGATCCTTTATGGAATGACCCATTACTCCACAAACACCTATGTTCATTAACACACTAGCCCTGTCCTCCATTTCTAATGGGTTCACTGACAGGGGGCATTAGCTGGCCAGTTCCTTCTCATAGAGCCTCCCCCTCCCCTGGGGAGAAATTAGGTTTCCTGTCAGAATTGTCTTTAGTACCAAATTATTTTTGCCTGTGTTTTTTGGTTTGTGCTGATGGAGAAATACATTTCCCCAGTGGGCTTCAATAGTTTTAAGGTTAAAGGCCAGCCCATTAATCTATCCCCTTCTTTTGTCAGTTTTCCAATCCACGTGCTCATGCATTGCTAAGGTAATTTGGGAGGTCTGAGCAGTGAAAATATGCTGTAGACCGATACACAGGGAGACAAAAAAAGAAAGATTGGTCATCCCCTCAACTGGGAATGATGTGGTCAATAAAAATTTTTTTACATACTGTATGATATGGAACAGCTTGCGTTCAGAAGTTGTGGGTGCTCCAACAATGGAAGTTGGAGGGATTGGACAACCATTTTGTCTAGAATGGTACAGGTTCTCCTGCTTGAGCAGGGGGTTGTGCTAGAAGACCTCCAAGATCCCTTCCAACTCTGCTGTTCCGTATTCTATAAAACTACAGCTAATGTCCTCCACTCCTTTGTTGTTTTACAGACTAATTTTGAAATTTGATCAGATAAAACATGATCTTCCATTGTCTTCAATTACCTTGCAATTGTTGGTGGAAGGTTGCAATATTGCTTTGAAGAGAAACCAAACTTCTCTCTGTGATTTTGCTAATGGATTACTAGTTGATTTTCCCATGATGTTGATCAATGAATTTTGCAACTTGAATATTATGTGGCTCCCTGCCAGTGGCAGCCCTGGACATCATTTTTGCATACCTCCCCCAACATGTTTTCTGGAGGTACAAGAGCTGAAAAGTGAAGAATGGATTTAAAGGCTTGTCTGTGAATATACATTCAATTCCAAACTAATACAATATACACCTCTCATCTTTCTTCCCAAGTTCAGCGTGCAGAGGGGATCCTTGGCACAGATTTAAAGTTTGGAATCCTGTCTTCAAAATGAATCAAAGTAATGATTCTGAACACCTCACATGAAGTCTAAATTGAGGCTCTAGGTCAGGGGTGTCAAACTCGCAACATCACATGACGTGTTGCGGCGTATCATGACTTTTTCCCCATTGCCGGAGCTGGGGTGTGTGCGGTTTTGGCATGACGCATCCGGTTCGTGGGTCAGCAGTTTATTTATTTATTTATTTATTTATTTATTTATTTATTTATTTATTTATTTATTTTATTTGGACTTATATGCCGCTCCTCTCCGAAGAGTCAGAGCGGCTTACAACATATATAAAACAATATTCACAATCTAAGTCCAAATTAAAAGAACATTAAAAAAAAACCCAACACACATTCATCATTCACACAACAATCCACAATCATCCCCAGGCCTGCCGGCAAAGATAGGTCTTAAGATTCTTTCGGAAGGGCGGGAGGGTGGGAAAAGGGTGGACTTCAGGGGGCAGTTGGTTCCAGAGGATGGGCGCCACAACAGAGAAGGCCCTCCCCCTAGGACCCGCCAGACAACATTGTTTCACTGACGGGACCTGGAGGAGGCCGACCCTGTGCGCTCTCACCGGTCAAAGGGAAGTATGTGGCAGAAGACAGTCCCATAAGTATCCTGGTCCAATGCCATGAAGGGCTTTATAGGTAAAGTTTGACTTGCACCCTAAACATCTGCATATATTATCAAGCTCCAAGTACAAAAGGTTATTTTTCCGTGTGCTTTTTACACTGTGTTATAGAGACCAGCCACAATATACAAAGCAAAGTTGCAGGAAACAGATAAAAATGGGTGTTTTCTGCTCTGTCATTCACTCCCATTTTCAGGCTTGACTGTGTTTGCTTTGAGGTAGCTCCTTTTTATGAGATGCATCCCTAAACATACAGTATATCACAAACAACTGGGAATGTGTTATATTCAAAGTCCCAATCCCATTTTAGCTCCCAAATGCCATGTCTTGTCTTAGCAAAAAAAAAAACAAAAAAAACACAATTCAGTAAAATCTAATGACTTTTACAATGTTTACACCGAGCCCACAATTACTAACCACTTTGTTTAAATAGCACAACAGCTGCATTGATCTTCAAATTAATCAAATCTGGAATAGGTATTTGAAACTTGAAAGTCAGTCACCAAGTGAATACTGGTGGAAACAACTCACTCTCCCCTTTTCACTTTCTTGCCCCCTCCCTATTGCATACACATGCTAACATTATTAGTCTGCACAACCCTTTGTTTAGATATTAGGCCCTAGATTTAAAAGGCATAAAGTATATCAGCCTTCACGTCATTACCCATGTCTCCCCCCTTATCATGCCACCAGCATGTGTCAACATGGTTTTCTGAAATTCCTATAATCAACAGGAAGTTAAAATAAGTATGTTAAACTTCCAGCTGGACTGTCACACCCTAGTTATTCTGGCTACTCATTTTTTCCCAAATGCTAAAGGGGCTAAAGTGTCATTTCTCTAATCCTTCCCTGGCTTCATTTCAGCATCCCTGCTCTCCTTGCAGCCCTTGGAGGCTGCTTTTTAAAGTGTATCCCTGTTCTAGAAGCTCAGCTCTACAAGAAAGATCAGACTATGTATATCATAGAGGTCAGGACTATTTTTATTGTAACAGCTATAGGGATAAGCCTGAGTATGCTTATCCCTTCTTTTGTGAACTAGGGAGGAGCTGGTCTGAAATGTTTTCTCAATTTTTTTTACTTGACCTAGGCTTTATTTACCTAACCACAGCCATTCTCTGTGTCCTTTACATCAGAAGTCCCCAACTTGTGGGCCATGGCCCACTGCCGGGCTGTGGGCTGTTCGCCACTGGGCCGCTTGAGAGGCTGGCCAGTGCATGCATGTGTGTGTGCACATGCGCACCCCCCCACTCATGCTAGTGTTGCGGAGTTGCGTGGGCACTAGCAATATTGCGAGCATCATACAGGTGCTAGCTAGTGTGATGAGTGCAACTCCCACTTGCGTTAGCATTGTGGTGGCATGCAGATGCTATCAGCGCCACGAATGCACACTCCCCCCACTCGCACTAGCATCACGGCAACGTGTGAGCGCTAGTGTTGCCTGACCATCGCATGGGTGCTCATGGCCCCATTTGCATCATGCATGAAATCGTGTGTACTTGCAGCCCCCTTTACACATGTGTGCATAGGCATCTCCACACACCCCCGGCACTGGGCCACCAACGAAGAAAGGATGGGCACCCCTGCTTTACAAACAGATATCCACAGGTCAGGGATTCTTAGTCCAGACAACATGTTGCACCCACTTGGATGTTCCTTTGTTTCTCCTTATTCTTGTTTGTAGGGTGCATGAAACCTCTGATACTCTATGGTGACACTCTATATTAAAATAAAAATTCAGCTAGAGCTTCATTTTAATTTGTTCATGAATCTTAAATAGAACTTATTTTTCTACTTATCAGTTAGATGGTGAACCTCCCTGTGCCTTTACAGAACATTCTCATTTAACTACTTTATTTATATTTTGAGATACCTGCAGGCCTCCAAATACCTTTTTGGAGCCCAGACCTGGTGCTAAAATTTTCTTTACGTACAGTGCAAAGCATACAGAATACTAAATAACTGACTTGGAAGGTATATTTGAAGTCTTCTAGTCCAACCCCCTGCTCAAGCAGGAGACCCGATACCATTTTAGAGAAATGGTTGTCCAGTCTCTTCTTAAAAGCCTCCAACGTTGGAGCACCCACAACTTCTGAAGCCAAACTGTTCCACTGCTTTGGTTGTTTTTACTGTCAGGTAATTTCTCCTTTGTCCTACCGGTAGGTTGCTTCTCCCCCTTTTCAATTTCAGTCCATTGCTTCTTGTCCTGCCATCTAAAAAATTATCCCCTTGTCCAGTGTAATAAAAGCTATTCGGTATTATAAAAGCTATCCCCTTGTCGAGTCCCTGCCTTTCCCACATAAATAATTTCAGAATAATTTCACCATAACTATATATTCATTTCCAAACTTTCAAATATAATTCACTTTCTGACCTAAATCTCTCTTTACTTTATCTCAGGTACGGAAAACATGACATAGAAGATGTATATATGAACTACTCATATATATTTTAAAATATTAGATGACTAACTGACAAGAGTGACTGAAACCTGGTTGCTTTTACCTGCTCGATTAAAGTGAAGTCTGTCCTGAAGTACCTCTGCCCAAAATGCAGAAAGACAAACCTTTGCATCTCCTCTCAACTTGATAGAAAGAGTAGGAAGGCAGGGGGGGGGGAAGAGAAGGAAAATGATTTTGCCCTGACATCTAAAGCTTGGATTAATTAGGTTGTTCAATGGGGTTTGACAATATCTGAAGCGGCACAAATTTCCTTGAAAGAGGTAAAGAGGGAACGGGGGAATTGTTCTCACCCATGTGTCAGACTCACTACATTGCCCAGGACGCATAGGTTCTCTGATCATGCCCTGTGTACTAGGAGGTGATCATTAGTGAAACAAGCTAGGTAGCGCACTAGCTCATGTGCACCAAAAGGTCTGTGATTAATGAAATGTCCCTTTGGACATAGGAAGTGATTTGTCTCTCCATGGCCACAAGTCCAGTGCTTGTAATCCTGTCACATGCCAACCTCCCATGGACATGGTGTGTCAGAGGTCATAAATGGCTATCACTAGCCCATTAAACTGGAATTTGCAAAGCAAGCTCTAAAAGTGACACACCTCATGTCTATTGTGTCACAAGTGAGAGACTTAAAACCATAAACCTCCAGTCTTAAAGAGTAACATCATGCCTCTTTAAGGAAAGTTAGGAGAAGTATTTGGAAAGACACAATTGGATATTAAAGATACAGGCATAGATTGGTAGTGAAGATAGTAATCTAAAATGCTGAGCTTCAAGCCTGCTTTTCAAGTCTCCAAAGTCCCTTTCAAGCACATTAAAAAAAAAAAACCTCTTCCCAAATCCCAGGTTTTTTTTTTTTTAAATCTTAGGCTGGTCCTATGTATAACCTAACCCTATATAAGCCACAGGTCTTTCTACTGAAGCTCTTGATCTCTCAAAAAGGCTAAGTGTAACTGCTGGTTATCAAAAGTTGTCCATCTCTAGCAAAAGTCAACATAAACCAGGATGAATGGAGGAGAAAGGGTTCTGAAGGATTAATTGAAACCCAGCTGGTTTTAACTTCCCATTTCACTCACTTAAATTACAACAAATATTGCCATTTTAAGGCATATTCTTAGAGAATAAGATTCAGTGAGAATAAGTGTTAATGGGGGATGCAAAACTTAACCCTTCTTTTAAACAGGAAAGATTGGCATGGTAGGGAATGTGGTGACTTTCATGCTGAACTTGGCATATGAAGAATAATCAAGCTAGGCTTATTGACTAGTTCTCCATGCATCCACTCTCCCTCCACTTCCCAAAGTTCATTGCCAATGAAAAGGAAGAGATAGCAAACATTGATAGAAACAGCTGAAGGAACAACTTAGTTTTGCTCCCTTTTCAATTGAGAGTGAAAGGTGGGGGAAAGGACATCACAAACTAGGACTCATCTGGTACAATAACCAAGGATATCATTTTGCCCTGGGGTTTCTAATATGAATTAGGGCAGCTGGTTGTTAGCAGGTTGCCTTGGACAGTGAGCTAAGCAGCAGATGGAGACCATTCATGAGCTGGTTATTTAACCTTCTGAACAAAGTCCCATTAAATGGGAAGGCTTCGTGGTGATCAGAAACGGCACTGTTACATTGGTGGAGAATGGCGAGTGATGCCTTTGAGTTCTCTTCATGGACTCCTTTCAGAAAACAAAAGTAGGTTACTCACTCTGGATTCTGACAAGCCAATACACTTTCTGGATTATAGATAGGCGTGAAAAGATAAGGACATCTTTTCCAGATAGAAAAGCTGACAAAAAGTGGGAGAAGTTAAGTTACAGGTATCCCATTAGCATTCAGTGCTGGAACAACTTAGAGACAGATAAGTACTGTATGTTATTAAACCATTTATTTTAGGCTATACATACCATAGCATTCTTTGTTCTCTCTGCAGCAACAGATTAATACAAGTACCTCTTGTTAGAGAATGGCAGTCCTTGACCATTTCTTGGTTTGAATTGGAAGACACTGGAGCCCCTTTCTCTACCTGGTACCCTCCAGTTGTATTGGGATGCCAAATTCCTGGTTTACACAGTGATTCGTGGCTATAGTGGCTATGTATTCAGGGAATTCTACAGTAGTTCAAACATCTGGATGGCAACTCTAAATCAAGGATTACAAAAAAAATAAAAAATTCTGCTACTTTTATCACATTGATATATCCTGCTTGTGATACTGCTACAAAAGAAGCAGCAAGCAGGTGCCAAGTAGCTGTTATGCCAAGAACATCAAACTGTGATTCTCTCTTTTTTTAACCTTTTATCTCAAGTAGGTTTGGGAGGTCTGCCTTGGTGAGGAGAATCAGTGTTCTTGTTGAAAATGATGGGGATGCTTGGAGAAAATATGATAATTTCTTTGGCAGATTGATCCTTTTCTGATATTTTAAGTAAGTGGGTCAGAAGACTCACAACTGAATGCCATTCTTTCTTTTTCCTCCACTGTCTGAAGGTACTGAAACTCAATCTATAGCAACAACCATGATGTTGTGGCTCGAATTCCTTGATAGAGAATGAGGCTGCTGTTTATGGCCACAGTATGACTTCTTCTTAGAAAAGTGAAGACACTTGATATCACATTCCCATCTCTAATATATGTTCTCCTTAGGGTTTTGATACAAATGTGACACTACTCGGTGGCTACCTTTGTTGTCTTAGACTCTCCTTTCACCAGCTCTAGGTAAACAGGGTAAGAGGATGAAGGAATTGGCAAAGGCGGGAAAGTAAGATCTCAAGATGTTGGTCATTGAATTCACAGCTGATTAGGAATTGATTAAAAATGTTCATTATGGCACCTCTTTGGGGTGATTTGTGGCATCCTTTCACATAAGGGTGGAAAGGTCACAGGAAATAAAATGTGGGGCACTGTCCAGATTGGCAGCAATCACTTGTCTGCTACAATGTGCAGCTTTCTGTTTTCAGGGAAAGGATTGTTTGTGAACTATTAAAGCATCTGTTGCAACGTTCCTGCATGCCAGTCGCCTGTCATTCTGCTATCAGGTTGGAGAAGGCTAGGGACCGGTGAGGACGTTGACACCTAGCAAGTGTGTACAAGGAACTTTACTCTTAGTTTACAGAGTACCTAATGATCATGATTGATCCAAACCAACAAAAACAATCAAACAACACCCCCCACAACCAGACTAAATTAGACGGGAATTTCCTGTCAAAAGAAGGAAATGACAAATGGCACTTATATATTGGTGGCACTTCCATATTGTAGCTGGGAAAGGGAAAAAAAAGACATGTGCAGGTGTTTATCTGGGAGTTTTATGCTACATTTTAAGGTTCCTGGTACATCATATACAATATTTCAGCCATATATAGTTGATGCTTAATATGCATATGATTTAGAAGGTGATCCTTTCTCAGATAATACTTTTGTATATTTAAGGAAATACTATATGCATGTACACATCCTTGACAACTGCAGTGTGGTAGAGGTGTATTTGATGAATATTTCTTTATTTAAAAAAAAATAAGAGTAGCAACTGACACATGGGAGACCACTTTCATCCAGGATGAATGAGTGGGGAACAAATTAACAGATAGCAGGTGGGTTTTCACAAAGAGTTCAATAACAGCTAAGGTTGATAAAGCTATTGTTGTTTGTTTTTTATGCCAACAGCTGTACTAGGGCCACAAAAATCTAATTCAATTATAGCATGAGATGTGCTTGCTTATGAAAATTGTTCCCTTCTGGACAGAGATCTGGAATCTAATAGAAATTATTGAAACTGATTCCCATTAAGGTCTGCCAGAACATTTCATCAGGCAGATAAGTATTCAAAGTTAGGTGTTATCAAGTTGAAGACAAGTATCCTGAAGGAAAGGTAGAGTATAACCCAGTGGTGCAAATAAGGGCAATACTTATTGGAACACTGCTATTATATCACCCCCATATCTCAGGAGTTGCCACAAAGAAGAGGGAGTCAGCCTATTCACCACAGCACCTGAAGGCAGGACAAGAAGCAATGGGTGGAAACTAATCAAGGAGAGAAGCAACCTAGAACTAAGGAGAAATTTCCTGACAGTTAGAACAATTAATCAGCGGAATAACCCGCCTTCATAAGTTGTGAATGCTCCAACACTGGAAGTTTTTAAGAAGAGATTGGACAACCATTTGTTTGAAATGGTATAGAGTTTCCTGACTGAGCAGGGGGGTTGGACTACAAGATCTCCAAGGCCTCTTCCAACTCTGTTATTCTGTTTTGTTCTACTTTTTGCTGTCCCTCCAAAGTTTCAGGGCTGTGGTGTGGCTATAGACAAGCCAGAGGGCTCTTAAAGAACACATTGGGATAGATATTCCATAAAACAATGGTTTCAGAAGCAGTAGTTTTTGGCAGTTACCTTTTTGCTGCAGAAACATTTGAACAGAGCCTGAGGCAAACCAGAAACTGATCAAATGGATGAGTGAGAAGAATGCTTTAACATAGAGGGAGTAAGACAGAATGCCAGCACAATAAAGGTTGACTATTTGACTTCTTTTGAATACTAACTTTTTCTCTGTCCTGAACAATTTGTAAATGACAGATCTACCCATTTCCCCTTTTAATATGCAACTTTATTCCCTTAGAAAGGTGCCTCCTGTGCATGCAAGAGAAGGTGGATGTGCAGAATAGATGGATATGTGCTGCAGCCTGCTCAGTGGCCCTTTTTGAATGATGTACGGTAGTACAGCTCTTGCATTTGCAATCGCCATGTGATAATGACCTTTTCCTGGCAGGAATCACAATCTTTGATGGTGTCCAATATGTTCCTCTGTGCTGCTTTAATTATCGATGCAGTTTAAGCAGCACTTGCTAGGTCCCTATTGACTTCAGTCTGAACACAGAATGGATGTTGATAAAGCACACCTTGATATTCACTTTGGGATACAGGAAAATTGTTTCCTCCTCTTGCTTGTATGAAAGAGGTACAAGCACAATATGTTCAGAGATCCAGAAGATAGAAAAGAGCCAAATCTGCCATGGTCTCAGCCAAGGGCTCAACTGGAAAAGGATGGTGTTCAAGATGGGAGTGGGTCGCTAAAAATTTCAGGCAATCAGAAACGATATAAATAAGGGTGTGGTTTGGTTGTCTAACAGACACCTTGTCTGCTACTGCATTATTTTTAAGTTCTTTGAGCCATTTTTCATGACAAGACTGGTTTGTAAGTTAAAAGGCTAACCTGCATCAGCTAGAATTTACAACCATTCTGAAAATGGCTGTTCTGTGCAATACAAGAGTGTGCATTAGTAAACAAAAGAACACTGATACACACTCATCTAGGCATACTTACTCAGAGCAAGATCCTTCAGGGACAATGAAGCTTAGCTCTAATAGCTTTATTACCCCACAATCTGATTGGGTGGGTTGATTGCCATTCTGGGGTAAAGGGTATATAGTCATTTGGAATGCAATGCTCAAAACCAAAAACAAAACAATATTAGTAGAAAAAAAGAGGTAACATAGCATCAGTCAGAATTATTTCAATTATGGCTATTGTACACTATATCCCAGCAATCCCAGTGATTCTCCCAACATTCTCTCCAAAGCCATTTGTCAATATACACCAATATACACTCTCTTGTAATTCACTGGAAAAATAGGAAATAAAAGATCATGGTTTTGCTTTAATTCATGGAAGATGTAACTTCTCCACCAACCTTAAGGGTGATCTCAGTGGTGGGATTCAAATATGTGAACAACTCTGTGTGGATGCCGCTTCCAGAAGTTCATTCTGGGCCTGGGCAACAAAAAATTAGCTACCGGTTCTGCCAAAGTGGTGCGAACCGGCTGAATCCCACCACTGTGTGATCTGTCCACGACACTCCAATGGATGCTGCAAGAAGAGACAAAAAGACAAGCAAGGCAACCATGGGAAGTCCTTACTGCTCCTAGCTGTGACAGTTTTTCTCTCCATGCTCCTTATTGAGACTCTCAAGTTCTCCTCCCAAAGTGAAGCTGCTGTGTCTGGAACTAGAGTTCAAAACAGGAACATAACCCAATTGCATAAAAGAAGTTATAGAGTTCTCCTCCCAAACTAAAGTTGCCATGTCTGGAGCTAGAGTTCAAAACAGGAACAGAATCTGATTGTACAAAAGGAATTCTTTATAGGAATTACTGAAATACTCGGTAAGAAAAACAATGAATCAATTGATCAATCAATCGGTGTGTCGGGCAAATTTCTCAGGAAGAAGGGACAGTTAATCTCCATGATATTCCTTGAGTGCTGCACAAATAGGTAAAAGTAGTAGATGAAGATACAAACAGAGGGTGGTCTCTTTTGCTTTCTCTTGTTCACACACATGCACAGATGCGTACACATATGTGCACACATAAACACACACACACACTTCAAGAATCTATGCAGGTGCCACTCAGATATTACTGCTGAAGAGTAACCATGATCTGTTCTTTTTTGCTAAGGCAATGGCATATCACAGGTGCTGCATGACCTGGAAAAGTGTGTGTGTGGGGGGGGGGGTAACCCAAGTCATTGTAGACCAATTTTGTCAATTTTTAATGATGCACAGTCCTCAGTGATTCTGGATGGCTTATAATGATTAGGTTAGAACAACCATTATAAACAACTATCCTGGGAGGAACAAATTCAGAGGTATTAAATCATTACTGATACATATACAAATAATACAGAGCCTGCTGGAAGAGCAAGGTTTTAAATTCCTTCCTGAACACCAGCATGTTTGGGCCATAATTTTACACAAGGTTGGTAATGCAATTATTGGTTAATAAAAATAATTGGGATAAGGATATCCTGCAAATATCCAGGCTTCATGCCATAAAGGCATGATAAGGATGTCCTGCAAATATCCAGGCTTCATGCCATAAAAGACCACAGCCACCTTAAATTGCTTCTGGAAATCTACAGTGTTACAAATACATACTGAAGTATGTTACTCATGCCACTGCATTCTGGGCCTGTTGTAGCTTCAGACTGTTCATCAAATGAACCCAATATGGATCCTACAGCAAACTAGAGACTCTCCATTTGGCCTATCTGGAATTCATACTGTGCTCAAGTCTTGAGAATGCTTTTCATTTTGCCCGGCCTTCTATTCACCCAACAGCATTCTCTACATGCAGTTCAACATTTTTCTGAATCTATTATGCTTCCCACTACCATCATCTCCAATTCAAGCGTAGTTATCAGGGGTGAAATCTGGAGCCTTTGTTTTGAAACATATACAAATTAATACTGAGCTTCAGTCTCCTTTCTTTATATGTGCTTTACTTTACAGAGGAAGCTGTCAGAGATAGACCTTGTGTATCTGTGTTCAAAGTTTTTACCACTAAGGCTTCCATGCTGTAGGACCAAAGTATCCTCCACTCAGTGTGACTGCGACATTCCGTGTCAAATTGTAGATCACATCATGACCAGCTGAAAGCTGAGGACATATACTGGCCCAATATCTGATTTTTTTAATATAAACGATGCTGCGCTTCAATGGTAAGATGTCCTAGATATTAGTATTTGTAAATTGTGTGTGTGTGTGTGTGTGTGTGTATTGCTAGTTCATGTAGGATATGCCATACACTAAGTAAATGAACTGTAGGACCAGAAAGATTGTTCTATTGTTTTCTCATTGGGTGAAATAATGCTTTTTCCCTAAGGACAGATATTCTACAAAGAATCAGCTTGCTTTTAAAATACTATATCAGTGGTGGCGAACCTATGGCATGTGTGCCAGAGGCGGCATTCGGAGCCCTCTCTGTGGGCATACACACTGTCACCACAGCTCTGCTTCCCCCCTTATCCCCCTCCTCAACAGCATCCCTCTTGGAGGGGAGTCACCCCCAGGTGTGGCCCGTGCGAAGCAGTGCAGCCAAGGACATAGTAGCCGGGCAGCAGGGATAAGACTCTACCCTCATGCCCCATCGCATGCAGATGATGCTGCAGGGCGCGGGCAGAGTGCGTGGCCGCCATGGTGCTGCTGGGCTGCCTGGGCAATCTGTGGTGGGCTGTAGAAGTGGTGGCTGGCCCTGCAGGTGGGCAGGGGATGGGGCAGGGGGCAGGGGCAGGGGCAGGGGGGAGAGCAGGGGCAGAGGCGGGAAGAGGGCAGGGAGGTTTTTGGGCACTCGGTCTGTAAAAGGTTAGTCATCAATGTACTATATTATACAAGACTTCCAGTTTGTGCTCGTAGCACATGGCCACACATCAGTGGACCTCTGCTTCCCACGGCTAATTTCGCTCTGCCAGGGGGACCCTAGATGGGTCCGAAGTTGGTCTGGAGAGGTGACCATAAAGGAGGGGTACCCTGTTGATCACAAAGCAATGGCAATCACTTCATTTGATCTGGGGAAAGCCCTCCAAACCTGACAGGAGAAAGGCTAGCTGCATGCCAGCATCTAGCCCAAGCTACTGCAGCTGAAGTCCAAGAGCACTACCAAGAACAACAGTGAACAGCATGCTTGGAACTGGTGAGAGTATTTGATCTTCTCTCCCTTATTTTACAACTAGTCCCTGGGAAAGATCCCCAAAGCAAACAACCTACAAAAGTGAGGGGAGGAGACTACATTCCCATTCCCCCACAGATGGAAGCATCGAATTAACTTTTAAGGAGGAAAGAAACTTATTGAAATTAAATTCAAAATACTACAATCTGATCAAACTAAGAAACTAAAACAAACTGCTAAGATTATATTCTAAAGCAGCGGTTCTCAACCTTTTTCAGGCCGCGACCCCGACCTGCACCGCGCATGCGCAGCACGACGGCCCGCATCACGCATGTGTGGCGCGCACATGACGGCCCGCATCGCGCATGTATGGCGCGCATGTGATGGCCCGCATCGCGCATGCGTGGCATGCACACGACGGCCCACATCGTGCATGCACGGCGCAACAGCCTGCATCGCGCATGCGCGCCGTGACGTCCCGCATCGTGCATGCACGGCGCCTGCACGACGGCCCGCATCGCACATGCGTGGGTCGACAGCCCACATTGCGCATGCGCAGTGTGACGGCCCACGTCGCACATGCGCAGTGTTACCCCACGCATGCGCGGTGCTGCCCCCTGCGCCGCCGAGGGGAAAAGGGAAAAAAATGGCGGACTGCGGTGTTTGGCGACCCCCGTGAAATGGTCGTTCGACCCCAAATTCGGTCGCAACCCACAGGTTGAGAACCGCTGTTCTAAAGGATTTTGATTGAATTACATAAAAAAAGAAAAATAATAAGAACTTTTTGTCTGAAAGAACTGGAAAATAAATATTTGCTGACATCTAGTGGACAATGAGAATATAGACATTAAAGACAATGCACAGAAACAAAGAAAAAAATCTGTTCCCATGAACTCTAATAACCTTTAAGAAGATAGCTGCTAAGGAACAGAGAAGAGATTGCATACTGGGCTGGCTATAAGATTGGAAAGTGTTTGAAGGAAAAGAAATACTTTGTGGTTTAAATTTATGAACTGTTTAAAAACTTTGATCTATGATAAATTATTGAGAAGAAAAGTTACAGGAAGGATTTAAACTGGCTAAATATATTGAATTGACAATTGACTCCTGAAAGAAAAAATTGTTATAAAACATTGATTTTACTGAAACCTTGACAACTGAAAATTACAGTGGATTACAAAAATTATATATAAAAACAAGAACTATACAAAATTGGACTGTATGGATTTTGAATTTTGGTTATTATTATTTATTTATTATTATTTATTTAATTTCTATGCCGCCCTATTCCGGAGAACTCAGGGCAACATGATAGAAATTACAATAAAATACATAAATATAAAAACCCTTAGTTAAAAAAGAAACCAATCATTTCACAAACATACACACAAACATACACTGGCTAGGGGCAAGGTGTTAGCTGCCCCAGGCCTGCTGGCAAAAGTATGTTTTAAGCAATTTATGAAAGGCGGAGAGGGTGGGGGCGACACGGATCTCCGGGGGAAGTTGGTTCCAGAGGGCCGGGGCCGCAACAGAGAAGGCTCTTTCCTTAGGCCCCACCAGGCGACACTGTCTGGCTGACGGGACCTGGAGAAGGCCCACTCTGTGGGCCCTAACCGGCCACTGGGATTCATGAGGCAGCAGACGGTCCCGTAAATAACCTGGTCCGATGCCATGTAGGGCTTTATAGGTCATAACCAACACTTTGAATTGGGTTTGGAGACCAATTGGCAGCCAATGCAGCTCGCGGAGTGATGCCGAAATGTGGGCATTTCTAGGCAAGCCGAACACTGCTCGCGCGGCTGCATTCTGCATTACCTGAAGTCTCCGAACATTTTTCAAAGGTAGTCCCATGTCAAGAGCATTGCAGTAGTTGAGCCTCGAGGTGATAAGGGAATGAGTGACTGTGAGAAGAGACTCCCGGTCCAAATAGGGCCGCAACTGGTGCACCAGGCGAACCTGGGCAAATGTCCTCCTCGCCACAGCCGAAAGATGATGTTCCAAATTTAGCTGTGGATCGAGGAGGATGCCCAAGTTGTGGATCTTCTCCGAGGGGGTCAAAAGCTTCCCCCCCCCAGGCTAATGGACGGATAGATTGAACTATCTTTGGGAGGCAGAATCCATAGCCACTCCGTCTTGTCGGGGTTGAGTTTGAGCCTGTTGGCACCCATCCAAACCCTAACAGCCTCCAGACATCGGCACATCACTTCCGCTGCTTCACTGAAATGACACGGGGTGGAGATGTAAAGCTGGGTATCATCAGCATACTGATGATATCTCACCCTGTGCTGTCGGATGATCTCACCCAGTGGTTTCATGTAGATATTAAACAGCAGAGGGGAGAGGACCGATTCCTGAGGGACCCCACAAGGGAGGAACCTAGGGGTCAACCTCTGACCCCCTGCCAATACCGACTGCGACCGACCAGTGAGGTAGGAGGTGAACCACTGCAAAACAGTGCCCCCAACCCCCAACCCCTCCAGTCGGTGCAGAAGGATACCATGGTCAATGGTATCGAAAGCCGCTGAGAGGTCAAGTAGCACCAGGATAGTGGAAAATCCGCTATCCCGGGCCCACCAGAGATCATCCGTCAGCACGACCAAAGCAGTTTCCGTGGAGTAGCCGAGCCTGAATCCTGACTGTTGAGGGCCCAGATAATCGGCCTCATCCAAGGACCATTGGAGCTGGAGTGACACCACCTTCTCAACAACCTTCCCTATAAAGGGAAGATTGGAGACAGGACGGTAGTTGTTTAAAACAGCTGGGTCCAGGGAAGGCTTCTTGAGGAGGGGCGCACAATTGCCTCCTTGCAGGGAGCCGGAAAGGACCCCTGCCTCAAAGAAGCGTTGACAATCTCCTGAACCCAGCCCCGCGTCACCTCCCTGCTGGCCGAAGCCAGCCAGGAGGGGCACGGGTCCAATAAACAGGTGGCGGAGCTCACAACTCCAATGGCCTTGTCAACTTCATCAGGTGCTACCGGGTCAAACTCCTCCCACACTACAGGATCAAGACGAGTCCCTGTCATCTCGACTGAATCATTATCAGCTGATACTGCGTTCCAATTGGAGTCAAGGTCCATCCGAATCTGGGCGATTTTATCCACGAAAAACTTATTAAAGTCCTCAGCACTACCCTGCAAGGGTGCATCAACGCCCCCCTGATTAAGGAGGGAGCGAGTTACCCTGAACAGGGCGGCTGGGCGGGATTCCGCAGATGCAATCAAGGCGGAATGATATGCGCATCTTGCCGCCTTGAGCGCCACCTGATAAGTCTTGATATAAGATCTTAAAAGTGTTCGGTCAGATACGGATTTACTTTTCCTCCATCGCTTCTCTAGATGTCTCTTCTGGCGCTTCATCCCCCTGAGTTCCTCAGTAAACCAATGAGATCTCCTGGGTCTGCTACCACAGAGAGGTCGCAGCGGCGCAATCCGGTCAAGAGCCCCCTTCGCAGCCATATTCCAGGGACTCTGCCGAACCGAGAATGAGAGAATCCGGTATTTCCCCAAGCGTCCTCTGAAAGCTCTCTGGGTCCATCAGACGTCTGGGGCGGAACCACCTAATCAGTTCCGCCTCCCTACAGGGGAGGATTGGAGCCTTGAAAACAAGCCATAACAGAAAATGGTCTGACCATGACATAGGCAAGATATCTAAGCCCCTTAAATTTAGATCATTGCTCAACTGTTCTGAGAGGAATACCATGTCGGGAGTGTGTCCCCTCTCGTGGGTCGGACCCTGAACTACTTGAGTCAGGTTCATGGTTGCCATGGTGGCCATGAACTCCTGTGTCAACCCAGAGGATTCGCCGAGCGACGGAAGATTTAAGTCCCCCAAGACAATAAGCCTGGGGAACTCAACCGCCAGCCCAGCAACCCCCTCAAGTAGCACAGGCAGGGCTGTTGACACGCAGTTGGGAGGCAGGTACGCGAGCAACAAGCCCACCTGAACCCCTAGGTCCAACTTCACAAGGAGCAACTCACAACCCGCAATCTCAGAAACAGCGAGCCTGCATAGGCTAAAAGTCTTCTTGGCTATAATAGCCACTCCTCCCCCCCTTCCCTGGGGTCGTGGCTGGTGCCATACCTGAAACCCGGCTGGACACATCTCAGAGAGAGGAACTCCTCCCTCCGGGCCCAGCCAGGTCTCGGTCACACATGCGAGGCCGGCCTCCTCATCCAGGAGAAGATCATGGATGGGGGGAGCTTTATTTACAACCGACCTGGCATTGAGCAGCAACAGCCTGAGCCCAGGGTCCGGATTTCGCCCATTACCAGTACTTCGGGTTGAACTCACAGGGTCGGAGCAAGGGATCGCTTTTAGACAGCGAGCTCTTGTTCCCCGGGAATGGCCTACCCTATGGCCTACCCTATGGTTAGCTTGACAAGGCTAATTACTGAGACTATGGTACTTATGACGGATTACTCGAAAGGGGGAGACAACATGGATATGACATATTCATCAAAAAATGATAGAAAACCACACTTAATATCCACTCCTGAAGGATTCAGCCTGAAAGATCAAAGACCTTTAGAAACACTTCAAGATAAGACAAATACTTTCCAAGATTAAATTTATGCAATGTTATGACAGATACAAACTACAATAGATTTAAATCACAAGGAGATTAAACATAGCTTTGACACTATAAGTGAATATACTTCTAATTTAAATCTACAATCAAAAAACATCCAAAGAATGATGGTAAAGAATGAACAAACAATCCAGACAACAGAATGTGAACTAGAAAAAAATGATTTAACTGGTAAAGTTACAAATGAAGGGAATTATAACTTAATACAAACAAGAAAAAACTTACAAGACTTGGATACAATAATAAATATGGAAAAGATATTTTATGCATTACAATATCAAAATAAACCTGAGAAGAAAGAACACTTAACAAATTGGATACTGCTAGGAGAATCATTGTTTGGGAGACAAAAAGCATACATCCTATCTACTATGTATCCTCTACTTCTAACAATAACTACAAAAATACAAGCACTGGACAAGTTGAAAATATTAATTTGGAAAACAATCTGGCAAAGGAAGAAGATTAGAGACGGGCTGAAGAGATTGGATTCATCCTACCAGATGGAATATTATATGAGCAAACACTTGTTTGAATATGGCTAAATAAACAAATAACTTTTGGCCATAAAGGGACTTTAGAATAAGTGGGATAAAAGATATAGATAATATAGTGTTTTTTCACAAGATACTAAATGTAAAAATATTAGGATGTTGTAAGTAAAGGAAAAGTTTGAATTTTAAAGACAAATTAAGTTTGAAAAGATTTAGCATTAAGGAATGATTGAAATATTGAGGGGAAATAAGCCTTAATAAGAACTCTGAAAAAAGGATATATAATGATTTAACTAATTTTTACAAATAGAAGTGAAATATAAATTGACTAGAAAGTTGTTATGGATAGATGTTATGATAGATAAGTAATATAGTATCTTTATAATATATGAAATATGAAAATACTGGGATGATATATTTAAATGGAAAATTTGGATATTTAAATGTTAAATACTAGGGAAAATATGATTGACAAGAATTGTTTGAATATTATGGAGAAATTGAGCTTAAACAAGATTTATGAAAATAAGATACATGGTGAATCAATAAGATGACTCTTACGAAAAATATAAGCTGATAAGAAAAAAATGCTACATATGGATGCCACTATTGTTGGTATAAATATAGAAGAGAATGTTTTTATTTAATCATTAAATATGGAAAATATCAAATATTGGAAATTGTATTTATTTAATGTTGTAGAAGGAGAATACCACTGGGTGAAGAGAAGATCAAGGAAATATATTATCAATTGATATACTAATTAGGGAAATATAAAAATTAATTATTATTGATTGTTTATTAACTATTATTAATTGTATATTCTTTTCTAAAACAATTATGAACCAAGACAACATGCTGTACACCAGGCACTAAGGATGTTATTGTAAAAAACCAATAAAACTTTTATTAAAAAAAAATAAAAGACTATATTATACAATGTATTATGCTGCTATGATGATTAGAGTTTAAGAAGTGAATGTTGTTGCATCTGCTATCTTTGGAGAGCAAAGGTAACAAGAAACATAGATAGCCTCAAATACAACTTCACCACTGATATATTCTAAGCCTGGATAAGAAAGGAGAAAGCATAATAGGCATCAGGCTAGCAACCCAATTCTAACAACAATAACAACAGCACTACTGAAACAATTAATGCAATTCAACGAGATACTCAAAAGCAGTTTGACAATACTTCATGTGGGTGCTTGATGACAGCTGCCAGAAAATCCAGTGCCAGATACAGAGCTCAATTCCAAAACCACCAAAAGAACATGGAGTGCACAGATATTACACTTCTGTGGAAAACTAACACAATTGCTTGATGAATTTGATACTTACCATGTATTTATACATCCTGAGCATGAGGATAAGGTAAAAAAAAGAAATGACAGTGACAGCAAGAGTATTCTGTTTTCTGAAGTGGATAGTCTATGTGTGCACTGTGTTTGTCTTTGATGTTGCACAAGGAGGCAAAAAGGGGGTTAACAGGATATGAGCCAGTGGATGATCATAGCAAGATTTCAATCAAGGCATACAGAGTCAACCATCATCCAAGCTTATGCAGCAACTGAGGATGCACATGAAGCTGAAAAAGGACATACTGTATGAACAACTAAAAGACACTTTCAGTGATATACCCAATCATAACATTGTGCACAAATAGGCAACAGCAGCCAAGGATAGGAACAAGTGATTGGCCTGCATCGATCAGCAGCACAAAGGTGCAACGCTGGAGAGCTCGTGCTGTATTTTTTAGCATAAATAAGGTTTATGTGGGAAACATCTACTCTGCAGATAAAAATATTCATACACTACACACACACACACACACACACACACACAATTGTTGCACAATTCAGCCTTTAACAATGAAATCAATGGCTTTGCAACAGCAAATGATAGCAATCAGCACTCCTAGATGTCAGAACATGTCACAGAGCAATAGGACCATCATCCCCTTAATGGTATCATCTAGGCCAGGAGTGTTAAACTGCCAGCCCGCGGGCCGGATGCATCACAAGGAAACCGTGCCCACCCCATTGCCAGCAATGGAGAAAAAGTTCTGATATGTCACATGACATCACATGACGCCATGAGTTTGACATGTCTGATCTAGACTTTACTAAAAGAGAAAGCAAGAGTAGTATACAACTTGCCCTTCTGCTGTTGAGAAGCTAAGAATCATGTCATTGCTAAACAGGACAAACTGAAACTTGAAAACAGGAATTGCAATAGGAAATTGAAATTGAAGATCAGTTGAGATGGTTGAAATAAACAATGCCTGAGTGAAGGAGAAACAATTGGATAAAGGAGAGCAATACAGAAAGAATGCTGCATACAAGACAGAATCTGGCAATTGATTGATGAAGACAAAAATAAGTTGCTAAGCAAGAAAACAAAATCTGTGGAAAAATACCAGTCATTGGACAGTAAAGTCAAAAGAAATTGCCAGCCTGACAAGAAAGAATGGTCAAAGGAGCCAAACACAATAAGTAACAACAAAATTGATACCAAGAAATTAACAGGAGCAAGAAATAATACAAGTCTTCCTATTCAGGAAAGCATGGGAAAATTTTGCTTAATAAAGATCAGGGGACATGTTAGGCAGAGTAAAATTTGATTAAGCAATGAATAAATGAAGATTATACAAGTTGATAATTCTCAAGGAAATGCATGGACACCAATGCATTGAGGTTGTGCAGAATTTTATCTATTTAGGAAGCATCACCTCTAATAATGAAAGTACTGAGGCAGGTGTTAACTGCAGCTTTGGAAAAACACAGCACTATTCCAGCAAATTTGCCAATTGGTCTTTGTAAATAATCAAGACTGCAGCAGAGGTTCAACTCTTCACAGCTTTCTTCATGATGATGTTCTTTGGTAAAAGAATGCAGCATTAACTTGGCTGGTCTTTTTGAGCCTCTAATGAGCAAATATTAATGTAGCAGAAGGAGAAAGCTTAATATAGACAAATTGCAGGATGAAGACTGAGATCAGAGTGACTATCATTTTGTTTTCCAAAAACAAGCAAGGTAATCATAGTTTGTGAAGTAACTTCAAGAATGCATGATTCTTGATTGCAGGACAAACACTTTCCAGGAAGCAACAACTTGACTTTAAAAAAAAAATCACTCTTCTGATATCTCTTTACCTGAAGAAATACAGATCACTTACTCAGAAGGTATAACTGTGATCCCATGTTACTGAATTCTTGCATCTGAAAATGTGTTCTTAATGGGATCCTATAAAGATTTCATCGTGTAAATATTTCAGATATTAAAAATGTATATATTTGAAAAAAAAAGAATGCATGATTCTAATGAAGCATATATACTTGTTTTGAGTTATGCAATTGTAATGGCTTTATTCAGTTAAAATGGCATGCAAAAGGGATCAACTTCCCTTGTCTCAAAGCAAGACATTCACAGAAAGCAAACTCATGGACTGGCTTGCATGGCTGTAGCCTAGACTTGGATACAGCAGCATGCAATGTATATAAAAAATTTTTTAAATGTTTAAAAATTTTTAAACAAGGCTGTTCGGGTTTTAGAATTGGGTTTTTAACTGGTTTTTAGTAACAGCCTTGTGTTAATCTAATTTAATTTATTTTTAAATATTTATTGTTATCATATGTTTTTATTGGGTTGTGAACCGCCCTGAGTCCTGCGGGAGAGGGGCGGTATATAAATTTAATAAATAAATAAAAAATAAAAATAAGTTTCATTAGCGTTTGCACCAAGGTGGTAGTTATTTTTTTCCATCTTTATACCATCTGTCATTGTAATAGATATTATGGAAAATGCAATGAATTATTATTATTATTATTATTATTATTATTATTATTATTATTATTATTATTATTATTATTAATTATTTATTTGACTTCTATGCTGCCCTATTCTGGAGAACTCAGGGCGGCTCACAACATAATAGAAATCAACATTTAAAAATGCATGTATATAAAACCCCTTAATTTAAAAAAAAAAACCAATCATTCAACATACACACAGACATACACTGGCTTGGGGCAAGATGTTAGCTGCCCCAGGCCTGCCGGCAGAGGTGTGTTTCAAGTAATTTACGAAAGGCAGAGAGGGTGGGGGCGACACGGATCTCCGGGGGAAGTTGGTTCCAGAGGGCTGGGGCCGCAACAGAGAAGGCTCTTCCCCTAGGCCCCAATGCAATGAACATGGCATAAAAGGATATACAATGGGAGAAAAGTGGAAATTGTAGCAGCTACTGAATTAATGACAGAATGTGTGATTCTTGGTGCTGTCAGAGCAGGGCGGTTTTCTTGCAGACATTTCATTATAAAACCAGGTAACGTCCTCATATGGTGATGATGTTACCTAGTTTGGTAATGAAATGTCTGCAAGAAAACAACCAAGCTTAGGGAGCACTAAGACCCGACAGTTCAATCCCAAGCTACAAATATTCTCTGCTATTGGTAATGGTACATAATATGTTACTATGTATATATTAATGTATAATAAATAGCAGGAATATGGTAGGAGAGTCTACAGATCTGGCAGGGAAGAGGGTATAACAGGATTTCTGACAGAAGCAGATGGGGATGGACTAGGTGAACTTTATGATTCCTGAACTGTAATTAGAAAACCACAGCCCAATTTGATAGGTATTCATTATCTAAGTAAAGTCACAGAAGTTCCACACTTTGCTGCAGCTTGGTATTTCTGTCCACACAGAACAGTCCAATAAAATAGCACTACAATGACCCTATCAACTGAAATGTCAATCCAGTGTTAGCAAGCAACTGCAGGGCAGTGCTAAGCCACTGAAGCATCCATTGTGTGGTAGCTATTTTGTATGTAGTCTCAAGTAAAGATGTTGTTAAACAGAGTGGGAGGGGGAGTGCCCTTTCCCATGGACATTATTCATTTTGGCTGTTTTCTTTGTTTTTTTTAATCTTTTTTGTCTTCCTCCCAGGGCTGATGTGAAATATAAAAAAGACAGAAGATTTTCAAAATGATAGAAGGCCCAAAATAGAATTTTTCTCTTCCAAAGAAGCGAGAGGGGAAAAAGCAAGGATTCAACTCTCTTTTCATCCTGTTTTGCCTTAATCTTCTTCATTTCATTCCGGTCCCTCCCTTTGGTACTTAGTTTTTTATTGTTATAATAAATTAATCTACCGAACTATTCAAAGTTTTTATTGTTTCCCCAAGAACACAAAGTTTGCTCTCTTCCCAGGGCCCCTGTGAGGTTCACTGATGAAATTTATCTTATTTGTCTGCAAAACTTGTGCTCTAATGAAGCTCTTGCATGTTCTCTTTCTGATGCTTTATGACTTTCTCAATTTGGTACCACATTAGTCAGTGAGGCTGGAGTCCAGCTCATCAGCTATCTAGCCAAGTAATAAATCTACTAGGGGAGTGTGAAAACCTGTTTCAATTAACCTGATGAGCAGTTTGGGGAGCAACAAGCTGGTAATTTTCAGTATTTACATAGTGACGGTGCCAGATCTAGGATGTGAGATACATTTTTATGCAATTTCTTCTCAAGAGGTATGCAGAGTACGAGCATATATTTGGTGAATCTCTAAAACACTAAGCACAAGTCAACTTGTATGGGTAATTTACTTTATTTTACTAATTTACACTGCAATCTTCCTTATACCAAATAAGAGTTTCTCATTTCTGAATCTCAACAATGGGGGCTTGCCTTAGCTCTAGAGTAGGGGTGTCAAACTGCCGGCCCAAGGGTCGGATGCATCATACCAAAGCTGCACACACCCCATTGCCGGCAATGGCAAAAAGTCATGATATGTCATGAAACGTCATATGATGTTGTGAATTTGACACTCCTGCTCTAGAGTGATAAAATATGCCCCCTCCCTCCCAGATAAAGCCAGTTTTGTAAATCTCACCTGCACATCAAATGGGAAGAGCTGCTAGAAATTGTAGGTCTCCTTTCTCTTTGTGGTCCCCTATGCCAGTGATGGCGAACCTTTTAAAGACCGAGTGCCCAAAAACTGGCCCTGCCCCCGCTCCATCTATCTGCTCTGCCCCCGCTCTTCTCCCCATCCCCTGCCCTGCCCACAAGACCACTCACCACCTCCAGGGTCCGCCGCAGATCGCCCAGGCAGCCCAGCAGCGCTATGGTGGCCACACCCTTTGCCCGCGTCCTGCAGTATCAACTGCATGATGGGGTGTGAGGGCAGAGTCTTGTCTACGCTGCCTGGCTGCCATGTCCTTGGCTGCGCTGCTCCATGTGGGCCGTGCTCGAGGGCGACTCTCCTTCAGGGGGGCTGCTAGAGAGGAGGGGGTCGTGGGGGAGACAAGGCTGGGGCAACGGCACGTGTGCCCATAGAGAGGGCTCTGAGTGCCACCTCTGGCACCCGTGCCATAGGTTCGCCACCACTGCCCTATGCCTTCAGAAAATGGAGGACTCCTTCAAATAGCACAGAAAGTGATGTAGAAGCTAAAAGAGAAACTATGAATTTGAGAATGACTCTTACTTCTGTTTCCTATAAAAGCCTTTGTTACACTCAAGAGTCTTTTGTGAACTAAAGGATCCAGGTAGATATACAGTAGTGTGTTATGCATGATGTTGATGAAGAAAAGAAAGATCCAAACTATAAAACTGTTTTCTTGATTGGTAGCCACTGGTTTAGGATAAGATGGTATAAAGGTTTTTATTAAATAAGTTATGCATCTACACAGGCATATACAGTATGTATCAATACATACATATGGTGAGAGGGAAGTGTCGCAAAAAGACGAATGCATTAAGTTTACTTACAAAGTAACATTTAGAGGCATCTTGTCCAATTAGTTTCCTTTTATTCATGGCCAGGATAAATCCTATTTATTTAATAAGTTTATTTGCTGCCCACCTCCTTACAAGATTACTCTTGTGCTCTAACATTGGGGTAATTGCATTCACAACCTTAGATTAGAGTAGTCAGTTCTACTTTAGAGAGTTGCCTTTTTATAACAGAGATTATTTACCACATCATGCACTGAAATGGCACAGTTTAGCTTGATGAACTCCATTGCACTGAGATCACAAATCCCAGTCGTAGTGGTTCTAGTCTCTCTAGAGCTAGAGAATCCTAGTTTGGCTGATCAACAAAGAAGTAAATTCTATTTAGCTCAATGGGACTAACTTTCAGGAATGCGTCCCCCAGGCATCAGGCAGCTTCTATATATAGGTATGAAAATAGTTTGTGCCTCCCACAAAATGTTAATCTTCTTGTTTAATGCTGGATTAATGCTAACTATATATAATAATAAAGTCTATTGATTAAGGCAACCAGTAGGCATTAACAATCTCTGTGGCTTGGCTCATCATCAGTTAAGCATCCTGCCTCTATCACATGCCACAGTGACAATGTGCCAACAGTCTATGAACTATACTGGACATAAAGTAGCTTTTGCTTCTGATGCCCTTCTGTGGAGGTGGAATGGACAGAAAGGGAAATTATCAAATAAATGGAACAACAGATTATTTTCATATACAGGTCGTCCTCAACTTATGAGCACAATTGAGCCCAAAATTTCCGTTGTAAAGCCAGAGTTTTGTTGAGTAGTTTTGCCCCATTTTATAACATTTTTTGCCACAGTTGTTAAGTGAATCACTGCAGTTGTTTAGTATCATGGCTGTTAAGTGGATCTGGCTCCCCCATTGACTTTGCTTGTCAGAAAGTTGCAAAAGGTGATCACATGACCCCCCCGGGACACTGCAACCATCATAAATATGAGTCAGTTGCTAGTCATAAGTGTGAAAAATGATCATTAGTCACTTTTTACAGCGCCATTGTAACTTCAAACAGTCACTAAATGAACTATTGTTAAGTCAAGGCCTGCCTTTGCGCTGATTATGACTATCTGTTCCATAAACCCGGTAATGATTTCTTATCCTGAAACTGCAAGCTCTTAAACTAAAATTGAAAGTTCAGATTAGAGCTTGGATTTCCTTTTTGTGTTTTTCACCTCTCTATTAGCCTTGAACTTGCAAATATTCCCTGAAGGAAGTCTAGAAGCCTATTTTTTTTTAGAGACAAGAGAAGTAAGAAATAAAAGCCATAAAAGCTGCAAGAAACTCCTCCTTGAAAAGATAAGAACCTTATCTGTCTCTCAGTGCACATGAATTCTACCACTGGATTTTTAAAAAAAAAAAAAAATAATGGAAGAATAAGAAGTTCTTCTCTCCTTATCATTATTTAAATTTTAAGTCCAGAAGCTGTGAGGCTCAAAGGTGATATACTGTGGCATTATGGGAGAATGTTATAGGCCAGTAGCAAAGCATATGCTGTGAATGCAGAAGGCTCTGATTTCAATCCCGATGTCTCAAGGATAGTTAGGAAAGTTTCCTGTTATAAATGATGGACAACTCAGCTATTTGCTCCATATAGAAAAGAATAAAGTGAATGGATTAATTCAGAAGAATGGCCAATTGAGTTTTGTACTGGGGGCTTTCTAGCCCCTGACAAAAAAAAGAAAGGCCTCTTTTCTCCATTGGAAAAGAGGTTGGAGCAATTGTTATTTAATCTTCCTTACCAAGAAAATAAAATATTTCCAGGAAGAATAGAGCTATGGCTCCCAGGCCCTTTTCTTTATACAGAAGGAAGAAAAGAGTGATTGCTCCTTTCTTCTTTCAATACTGAGAAATAGAATCTTTCTTCTGTGCAAAATGGAAGATCAGGACAATTTTCCTCTCCCTCTTTCTGAGCAGAAGTAGAAGTCGATACTGAGAGCCCACCTAATATCTTATTCCCTGCTGGGATTATGTGAGAACGCTCCAAGGTTTGTCCGGGTTTCACTTGCTCAACATTGGTCTTCACTGATCTTTGTTTCAGGCGGAATCAGAAGGTGTCAGAAACTGAATCTAAGATCTGTTGAATGTGTCCTTCCTAACCAATCCTCATGAAGAGTCCCAGCAAAAATGTTGGGCATATAAGTAGTCTTCAAGTTATGACAGTAATTGGGACTGGAATTTCCATCACTAAGCAACGTGTTTGTAATGTGCAATAGCACGTGACTTTATTACATAGCAATGGCTGTTGTTAAATGAATTTCACTGATCATTTGCTGAGGATCCACCCCACTTCAAACATTTCTACGTTTTGTCCCTCCCATCCCCAATCCTCAGTTCTTTTAGGGTAAGGGTCTGTCTCCTTTTCAACTCCTCCCTAATTGTCTATTTCACCTATCTCTGACCTTTTGGCCACCCTTGTGGGGTGGCAAGCAACCCCAGAACTACGCAGGTCTGAGGCTGTTGCCATCCTGCAGCTCCAGGGCTTCTTGCAATGGCTTTGGAGCTGGAAGATTCCCTGAGCCACAGCAAAGCTGCAATCTCCCCTGGAAGCCTTAAATGCCCCAGCCTGACCCAGCAGCATGGCATGAGGTGAAGTCGCAGCTGCTGCAGACAGGCCCAGCCTGGCCCAGCAGCATCGTAGACAACTTCAGCTATCCTGGGAAGCCACAGCTGCCTCAGCCCAGTTCCAGGTGCAGTCACCCTTCCCCAGTGGTGGGATTCAAATATGTGAACAACCAGTTCTCTGTGTGGATGCCACTTCGGGAAGTCCATTCTGGGCCTGGGCAACAAAAAATTAGCTACCGATTCTGCCGAACTGGTGCGAACTGGCTGAATCCCACCACTGCCCTTGCCACTCTGCACCCCGAGGCCCCTGCTGCCCCTATGATCCTCTCTGCCAACTAATCTTCACTGTCTTTTTTCTCCTGCTGCTCAGAGCTTCAACCCGCCTTGGCTGTTCGTGAAGCAACTGTGGTGAGCCATCTTTCCCAGAAATGAAGGCAGGATAATGTTGCAGGATCCAATCTGCACTTGTCACCAGGACCAGAGGTTTAGTCTCTGAGCTTTTGAACTTGTGCTGGATCCCATCCTTAGGGAAGCTCAAAAGACAAAACCTCTGGTCCTGGTGACCCACCCAGATTGGATCCTGCATCTTCCCCAGGTGTCATGAGGAAACCTCCATATATGATCTGGTGGCTAGCAGTTGCCTCACAATGGGTGGAGGCTGGGCATGCTTGATCAGCAGTGGAAGCAAGAAAACAGTGAAGGTCAGCTAGGGTGCCAGGGACACCACAGAATGCAGGGGAGGGCTAAGGAACATAATTGTCTGGGAGATTGACGGGTGCAGCAACACAAGTTCCCCTGTGGTCGTAAATGCAAACGGGCTGCCAAGTGCCTAAATTTTGATCATGTGACCACAGGGGCTCTGCAATGGCCATAACTTCAGGGCTGGCTGTAAATGCCTTCATTCAGTGCTGCTATAAGTTCAAACAGTTGCTGAATGAATTATTGTTAAACAAGGACAACATGTATTATTTTCTTAATATTTGTGATTCCTGTTTGCAAATGCCTGTGGTGCTATGTACTTGATTAATTTGGCTCCTGTTCTGTAATGTTATTTCTTTTGGACTTGGGTCAAATTTGCTGTTTTTTGCTTCCAGGAAGGATAGTGAACATGTAGTCTGTTTCTTCAATTGGATTGGAATTAATCTAGGTTATGCCTATTAAATTCTCTAGCAAACAGAATGGCTCCTTTTTTTTGCAGAAGAAAGAATACAAAATATCTCTCATCTTCAATTGGATGAACTTTCCTGAAAGGGTCAGAATCCTTTATCTTTTTGGCAAGGAAAAGTATTATAATGGTAAGATGAATGCCACTAAGAGGCCAGGCTTTTAATCTTTCCCTGAGGTTTGAAGAAGTTATTATACTCAGGTGAAAAGATTAATGTGTCTATTATTTAAAGTGTCTCACAATTTGCTAGGCTGTATAGCTCATGGCATGTAAGAATGTCCCAGTTCTGAAGAAATGAAGGGAAGTTGTTACTACCTTGTCCCAGATAGAACTCTGAGAATTGCCAGCATCTTGAGACCAAGAGGTTAAAAAAAAATGTCTTAGAAAAAGGCAATATCAAACCACTTCCATATTTTTATATTAATAAGGTGAAAACATTTCCCCCTTTTTCCATTGTCTTTCTCCAGGATTTTTTAAAAACTTACTAGTCTTCTCTGCAGTCATGGGATTTTTCTAGTAGTTTTGTATACAGTTGCTAATGAGGTCTGATCCTACTTAGCTCTTTTGAGATCTGCCAAGCTCAGCTACCATCTGCCATAACTATCTGTAATTGTCACCATCTGGTTTAAAAGTTTATCAGTACTCTAAGATATTGTGTCATGAGTATGAGCATCGTTTTTCTTTTCCTTTCCTTTCCTTTCCTTTCCTTTCCTTTCCTTTCCTTTCCTTTCCTTTCCTTTCCTTTCCTTTCCTTTCCTTTCCTTTCCTTTCCTTTTGTGTGCTTTGAAGTTAGTTTTGACTCTGGTAATTGCCTGGAGAGGTCCATGCAGTTTTCTTGACAATGTTTGTAGCAGTGGTTTGCCATTGCCACCTTCCTAGGACTGAGAAGGAAGGATTGGTGTTTGGTTGTGGCTCCATATTATTTTACATGTTTATGTGTTTAAAATGGAGAATTTATTTATTTGTCTTGTGTTGTACTGCACCATATTATTGTTATTAGCTTTGAAGAGATGCAGCTGCATACATATTTAAGAAAATTAAAAAGTGACTGACATTTGAGTAAAAAACATGTGATGTAAGAGACAGGACAAGAAGCAATTGGACTTAGGACATATTTTATGGCTGGATCACAAAGCCCTTTTCAAACAAAAATAGTATTATCTGCCTCAAATTCCTTGTGTGTCTAATCACACTTGGCCAAATAAAGCATTCAATTCAATTCAATATGAAAGAACATGAAGAATACCAAATGTGAATACCTACTCAAGCAGCTCACCCTCTTCAGGATGGTGAAACTGTGATCAATTTCAACGCCTGTAATAAAAAAATATCCTTATTTTAGTGAATTTTCATTAAATTATTAACAATAGCTCCTTCTTTATATAAGGAAATCCAGTCCCTGTTTTTTATTTGACACTATCAGGTTTAAGTTTATTAGTGGCTTGGCCATTGGTTCAATAGCGCACTGATAACTCTGCATTAGTCTTGACTGTTATGTATTGAGGGTTATTAAATTGGCTGGCAGGTGTATAAATCTATCAAGCAGCATCTCCTTCTTTCTCTTTGCAGTTTATTTCCCTCCACTCTCTGCTAAGATACAACATAAAGGGGAAAGGGTGTATTGAGGTGTATTTCAGAAAGGCTGGAACTAGGGAAGAGAATTCCAAGTGTATATTTTTAGTTAGGAGGGGGTTTTTTTGACAAAATAAAATCAGAATTGACAAAAATGAACACTCAGCAAAAAGGATAGTGAGTGAGCATGGTAGGAATAGTTGCAGATGAAAGTAAAATAGTTGAGAAGAGGAAAGAGGGAAAAAATGAAGAAGATGCTAAGGATGTGTCCTGTCATTTTCCCACGGGGTATTTTTGAATGTCTTCTCCTCTTTAATCTCTGGGCAAAATACGTTCTTTTTCTGTTCCAATCATATAAATATATGACTGGGGACCTTTCCATTTTAAAGGAAATGACAACCTGATTAAGTATCCTGAATTTTCTGTTGATGGCATAACCAGATCCTTTCTGGTTATCCATGCATGATTGGCAAATGTTAAAGCACAGGGTTTAAAATTAATGACTTCAATTAATCATTAAAGTCCATCGATTTCAATAGACATATTTCATGGATGAGTATATTTGAATGTAACAAATAATCTATTAGGTGCTCTTGATGTTAGAATTTAGGGATAACTCTAAAGATTCCATATTTTGAAATTTAGGTTCAGCAAGTATTCTGCATATTTGTGCATATGTGCGCTAGTGTGAGTGTGGGTGAATTCAGGATTGATGTATTCTAAATCTTTAAAATAATGCTTGCTGTGGGTGAAGAAAGAATGCAGTGACTTGTCAGGTTGAGATTAGATTCTTCCAAGCAAGCAAAAGGTTTATTGATGGGTGATAGGATTTATAACTAATCTTCAGGGAATGGCAGAATCAGTTACAGAATATGGTTTATGATCTGCTATCCCAGCACATTATGAAACTCATATGTGATTTAATTTCAGCTTTATTTATAACTTTGTTGTATACTTTTTCTTGTCTGAACTAAAAGAGTGTTCCCACGAGCAAGTTGCCTTGAGAAAGTCATGGAGATTGTAAGAACCAGGAAGAAATAGAATCCAATTCTGTTTTTAAATCATGGGTAAGTCTATTTCTAGGATGGGAGAGACCTTGGGAATAATTCTTGCATTACTGTATAAAATGGTAATGATTTCCCGAACCATTATTGCATATGGTCAAGAGTTAATGAGTCTGCCTCTTCTGAAGCATCAGAGCGAGAAGTATTCACTGAGTTCAACTGATGTTCAATACCTGGCGTTATCACTCTTTAGTCAGAAAATACTCTTTATTAATGAAAATACAGTCTGTTCTGTCAAACGTGCTTGAGGAACAAGGATATGCTTTGTACAATGCCTTATTTTTCATTATATACCAATATGGTTTGTGTTTGGGTCTTCCAGAAATAATATGTAATAAACATTACATATTGGGATTTTGCATACATTCAACGCACACTGAGTACAATGAGACCTGGGTTGTACAAAGTTGTACATTTCTGTAAGTACTAGACACAATTTTAAAAGACCTGGAATTGGAAACTCTATGCCCCACTGGGTATTTCATCATCAGACATAGAATCAAGATCATGTGAAGTGTTAATACCACTTTATAATGTATTGGTAAGGCCACACTTGGTATATTGCATCCAGTTTTGGTCACCACAATGCAAAAAAATATGTTGAGACTCTAGAAAGAGTACAGAGAAGAGCAACAAAAATGATTAGGAAACTGGAAGCTAAAATGGTTGCTGGAATTGGGTATGTCTAGTTTAATGAAGAGAAGGACGAGGGGTGACATGATAGCAATGTTCCAGTATCTCAGGGGTTGCCACAAAGAAGAGGAAGTCAAGCTATTTTCCAAAGCACCTGAAGACAGGACAAGAAGCAATGGATGGAAACTAATCAAAGAGAGAAGCAATCTAGAACTAATGAGAAATTTCCTGACAGTTAGAACAATTAATCAGTGGAACAACCTGCCTCCAAAAATCATGGGTGTTCCAACACTGGAAGTTTTTAAGAACTTTGTCTTAAATGGTATAGGATTTCCTGCCAAAACAGGGGGTTGGACTAGAAGACCTCCAAGGTCTCTTCCAACTCTGCTATTCTATTATTGTCATTGTCATCATCGTCACATAATATTGAGAAAAATATGTTTTAAACACTCGAGGTAAACTCACTCTGCACACCGTAACTACTAGCATCCTTTCGATATCCAAATATAATCTATACAGATTCACACACACTGCAAAAAGTTATTGTTTATTTAACTATGATTTGTTAAACAAACCTCATTCGGCTGGTTTCACTCAACCACATTAAAAAAAAGAAAACAAAAACAAAACAACACATTACAATTTGAGCATGAATTTAGTCACTCTATGAAACTGCTGTTCTTCGTCTTCTTTTGATTTCACATAAATGTATTTCTAAACCACAGATTTTAAAGATTCGGAGTCTAGGAGTCCACAGTGAAAAGGATGATCTCAACATCACATTTTATTATCTGCACCAAGATCAGTTGGTGAATGTTAAGAAGACCCTTGATCAGTCTATGGTTGAGTTTGTACATCTTGCTATACTTTTATTTATTTAGTTAGTTAGTTAATTAGTTAAGTTAGTTTATAGCGTATCATACATGGACTAGCAGCATATATTAATATTTCATCTAGATCAGTGATGGTGAACCTTTTAGAGACCGAGTACCCAAACTGCAACCCAAAACCTACTTATGCATCGTCAGGTGCCGGGTTGGTGTGGCCCATTGGGTGGGTGTGGCCCATTGGGTGAGCATGGCTGTGGTGGTAATAGCAGATTGAGTGGGACTAAAAAGTTCAATCAATCAATTCCAACTTTGCAAGATTTTTTTTCCCTGCGAAAGTTGAAATTGACTGATTGGGACTTCCGGTTCCGGTTTGCGGCATTGCTAGTCAGGCGGGGAGACTTTTCTCCTCGCCAACTAGATTTCCCTCCATCAGTGGACCCTTATACGGTTCCAAAGTCACTCTGGAGGGTGCAACTTCTGATGAGGAGGCTGCGATCCGACAGTGGAGGAGCGGCGGTTCCTCCAGCTGTCTGGATGAATCTCCAAGGACCGACGGAGAAGAAGATCGGCCAGTAAAATGGCCGATCACCTAGCCGCTTCAGACCATAGGTCAGACAACATCTAAGCTGTAAATGCCCCCGTGGTGAGCCCGGGTGAGAACTCTGTAACTTTTCTCTCTATTTTTTACTTATTTTAATACCTGCAAGAGCCTTTAGAATTATTTCCCTGGCTTGGAAAGGTGGCATTTTTACAATATTGTAATAGACTATGCTTTATATTTATATTTATCTTTTTTGGATATAAAAAAGGAAAAAAGTTGGAAAAGGTTTTTTTTTCTTTTTCTTCTCTCTTGGTAAGAATTGTATTTTTTTTTCTTCCTATATATTACATTTTAAAAGACAGGGAAAAAAAAGGAACTGATTGTTTCTTTAACTTTAACTCATTGAGGACATCTAGTGGCAAAAGTTTGAGACTGCAAGTTCAGACTATTTTCTTAAAGATGGAATACTGAACTTCAATGTACTTTTGGAAAGATAAGCTGTGCAGCTGTGGAAGCTGTGGAGGTAGATGTTGTTTACTTTAAATATAGCCTTCACAAAAGAGACTTTCTTTTAAGCATTATCATCTAAAATGGAAACCCAGCTACAATTGAATTATGCACTCATACTGGAAAAGATTTATGAGGCCACTGCTGACATATGTGCCACAATAAAAAAACTGTACTTTAGAATCAAGATTTAGAGAGTCTACTATATCTGTGCAAACTGATGCCTAGGCTACTTCTGACTATGGTATAAATCCAAATATACCAGAAGAGGAATCTATAGAGATAGAAGAGGAATCTATCTCGCTTGACAACCCTTTCATCTGCAACTTAGAGAATCAGAAGAAGCAAAGACTAAGATTTCAAACTGTAAAGCAACAACGCTATAAGAAGAAGATAGAAAGGTTTCTTTTGCAGAGGAAAAGATCTATATTCTCTCAAAGAATTCTACAACTGATAAAAATGGATCCACTGATTGAAAAGGAAGCGTTACTATGGAAGCCTGTTTGGTACAGAAGAAAACCTAGAATTAGACTGAAAAAGAAAATTAAAATTGTTTAATGGATTAAAAGGCAATACCGGTTTTTTGGAGTGTTTTAAGGATAATGATAATGTGTGTTTAATTCAGTTTGATGATTTTTCATTGTTTTATGGAAATTTGTTTGATATGGAACTATGAAAGTTAAATTTGGAGTGAAGCTTATATATATATATGTAGGTCTTTGGTTCTTTGGGTTTTTATATATAGTCTTAAGGATAATGATTTAGACTTAGAAGTATGAAAACGACAATTATATATATATATATATATATATATATATATATATATATATATATATATATATATATATATATATTATATATATATATATATATATATATATATATATATATATATATATATATATATATATATATATATATATATATATATATATATATGTTCAATTTAGTTTGATGATTTTTCATTGTTTTATCAAAACTTGTCTGATATGGAAATATGAAATTTAAATTTAGAGTGAAACTTAATCAATTAAGAGACTTTTGGGTAAAGTAATATGATTTGATAAGTTATGATAATTAATTGGATGGAATTTGGACTTTGTCTAATGAATTGAAATGAATTAACTCAAAGACCATCATAATCAATAAAAATGGGCTTTATTAAGGGAATATATATATATATATATATATATATATATATATATATATATATATATATATATATATATATATATATATATATATATATATATATATATATATTTAAAATTGTTAACAAAGAAATAAGGGATTTCTGAGGAAGAATGATTTCTTCCTCCCATATTTGGGTTTACAGGGTGCAATCTAAAAAATAACCACTTGACACACACACACACACACACACACACACACACACACACACACACACACACACACATATATATATATATATATATATATATATATATATATATATATATATATAGAGAGAGAGAGAGAGAGAGAGAGAGAGAGAGAGAGAGAGATTTATATATATATGGCTATATAATTATAAGTCATTTATCAGTGGAAGAAGAAATAATTAAGATTGATGATAAAAAGAGGGTTGAGAGAGATTCCTTTGCCTGACCCCTTGAGTCCCGTATTGGTATCTTGATTATCATTCCATCAGTGGCAAGTCAATCAACGTCGGTGTGACCAAGGAAATAGAGCTGTATGCAATACTTTGCACGATTGAGCAAATAGGACTATGAGCGACTCCGGGCAAGCCACGGGCATTCCCTTTGCACCTGGCCAACAGCAGATACATTTCGATCAACAGCTGATGAACCCATTGGCATTGAAGGAGAACAAACGCCTACGAAGAACTGAGCAACCTCCCGAGCAGAGGAATGATAATCAAGATACCAATATGGGACTCAAGGGGTCAGGCAAAGGAATCGTGGAGTCTGGTACTGTGAATGGCAACAAAGAGGTGCCGCCCACACGCAGAATTGAAGAGCATAGGGTGGTAACTCAGTCACACCAAAAAAGAGAGAGTGACACCTTACCTACCTGTTCGGTATATGAACAAAGGGGTAAAGGAAGGAGCACTGGCCCGTGCAATACACAGGCAAGCACTACTCACGTAAAAAAGGGGAAGAAGACAGAGGAGGTGGAGCAGAGAGGGATGCCCGATTCACAGCCTAAGGTGGTGGGGGAAATCAACTGGAGCTTGAAGGGGATGTGTAGTAATACCAAGGAGGGATTGAACAGTTTACATCCCAGGACCCCTGGTGAGAAGAACTGGGTGAAGAAGGATAAGGGGAGTATAAACATAGAGATCACCCAAAGGGAAGAGGGGTGAGGATCCTGCTAAGCCCAAGAATCAGTGACGAGCGAGTGAGCAAGAATGCACGAAGGAGGAACAGGAAAGGGTTAGATGTGAACATCAAGGAAATGACTACAATACAATCTAATCGGCTGGGACTGATGACACGGTCTAGGAGTCGGGTGCAAGCATTAGGCAGCCTTATATAGGTTGCTCCTGTTAACTAGCCTTAACCCTGATGATGTCAGAAGTTTCCGATGAAAGCTTGGTTTTATTAAAAAATTTTCCTGATTGGATTCTCCTGGTGATCGTGAGTTATTTATTTTGTAATATATATATATGTGTGTGTGTGTGTGTGTGTGTTTTCTGATGTTTTCGCGGGTGTTTGTATGTAGGTCTTTGGTTATTTGGGTTTTCTCCCATGTAAAATTGGAAGTGTCTTGGCGACGTTTCGTCGAAGTCCCATTCGTCATCTTCAGGCTGGTGTTTTCGCTTCGTGCTTCTAGGAGCAATGTGTGATCATAGCTGTTTCTTTCTTTTAACTGCCAGTGGGGGTATGAACTGATTGGGTGGGAACTTGGCTGTGTTCTGATTGGTTGGAGGTGTGTTTTGATTAGTTAGGGGCTTGGCTGTGCTCCGATTAGATGGGGGGTTGGCTGTGCTCTGATTCACTGGGGGAGTGTTCTGTTTGGGTGGGGGCTTTGTTGTGCTTAGGTTAGTCTGAGTTGCAGGGAAATTTGAGATGGTGAGCTGCGTTGCTGTTATTTGGCTTCACGTTCGTGGTCGTGCCTCATCTTCATGGTGGGTGTCAGTTTGCTTCATGTATGGATTGGAGGGGTTTAAATTGGCTAATGATGCAACTGTGGTCTGGCTTCTGGTTTGTGGTCATGCCTCATCATCGGTGTGGGTTTCATACCCCCACTGGCAGTTAAAAGAAACAAACAGCTATGATCACACATTGCTCCTAGAAGTACAAAGCCGAAAACACGGAGCGGCATAAAAATCTTATATATATGTGTGTATATAGTGTTTCTTTTTTAGATAGCACCCTGTAAACCCAAATATGGGAGGAAGAAATCATTCTTTCCTTTTGCCTGTTTCAGCTCAACCCAGAGCCATCTGCAAGCACAAATATATATATGTTTTTTAAAATTGTTGACAAAGAAATAAGGGATTTCTGAGATAGCTATTTCGAGTTATTTAACTCTCTTCAGTCAGAACTCACCCTTCCGGGATTCGAACCTGGGCAGTCTGCACATTAGGCAGATGCTTAAACCTCTAAGCCACAGGCTCTCTCCTGCTTTGTCAGTAATCAGGGAGGGAAGATGTGTATATAGTGTTTCTTTTTTAGATAGCACCCTGTAAACCCAAATATGAGAGGAAGAAATCATTCTTTCCTTTGCTTGTTTCAGCTCAACCCAGAGCCATCTGCAAGCACAAATATATATATGTTTTTAAAATTGTTAACAAAGAAATAAGGGATTTCTGAGATAGCTATTTCGAGTTATTTAACTCTCTTCAGTCAGAACTCACCCTTCCGGGATTCGAACCTGGGCAGTCTGCACACTAGGCAGATGCTTAAACCTCTAAGCATCTCTAATATCCTCTAATATATATATGAGGACAAATGAGTCCGAAATAGCTATACATATATACATACATACATACATACATACATACATACATACATACATACATACAGTATATGCTAATAACATTCTATATTCTGCCTTAACTGGAAAAAAACAGGAACCTGATTTGCTAAGTGTGCAACCTGATTTAATGCATGGTGCATTTGAAACAGGATAAAGAAGGGCAGCACCAATGAATACCAGATTTAAAGCTTATGCTTTAGTAGTTCCTGAATAAATTAACTTGAGCGGTTTTCTTTGCTCTTGGAGGCAGCTGCTTTGGGTACATCACCAAGATGCGGCTTGCTTGCACATGGCACCTGCAGGCCTCCCAAGATGGCTTCAGGAGGTGGAACTTAGCCAAGTACAGCAGGCTTGTGTGCCTACCCTCCAGGCTAGCAGCTGTGGAGGTATGAAATGCTGACACACCAGCTGCCAGGACCATTTATAACTCTGAGATTGCTCTCTCAGGACAATAATGGATGTTGGACAAACGACGATAGGGAGCAAAAAGTGCTATTAGTCATTACTGAAACTTTGCATTGCTCTCTGGCCAGTGCTAAAGCCATAAAGTCAGCATCCAATGGGCAAGCTTGTCTTCACCTCTGCCTCTGAACTAAAAGCTTTGGGAAGGCGAGCTGAAGTGCCATCAATCCTGGGGAGGCTGACAGTCAACATTTGTCACCGAAACATTTAAGGCTTGGCTTAATCTCTTCCTTTTGGAGAGTTCATCATAACAAATAACTGGGTGGCTTAACCTTGGCCAGCAAATCTCACTCCAGCTGAAAAGAAAAAGTGGTTGTCGGGTTGGACTGCTGGCTTGCAAGCTGGCAATGTTTTTGCCTTGTGTGGTCCTAGACACATCCTAAATGGATCCAGAGTCAGCCAATGTTTATGTGTTCTGATTGTTACTGAGATACCGGCTCGGCCCACACATCTTAAAATCTTGCACATATGCATATGCTGTTATCCATTAATCTTCTAGTGTAAAGCAAAGGAAACTATTTGTAATGCGGATATTCTAAAGAATTGTTCCACTAAATACTTCATTTAGTGGTGTTCGATCTGTCCATCAGAGTGAATGAGTGATTTCAGTTGTTGGATAACCCGTCCTGAGATAGCATCTATCCCAGAAGCTCATTCAGGAATAAATATTCCACCCACTGGAAAATGAAAGTTGTCTCCAAATTGTCCACTTAAAAGGAAGCTCAACAGTCAGAGGATACAATTATACATCCGGAGCAATGTAAACAGAAATTGGGTACACATATTATGATAACATTGGCTTTGATAATGGCCATTTGAATCCAACCTTTCTCTTTTTTCTAAACTACAGCTTGAGGCTGAGAAATTCAACAAATCCTAACTTACTGTCACATGCCAGGCCAGTGAGGCTCCTGCTTTAGTACATAGAGCAACACAAGAATGACTTGTCACATTATCTGGACATTATAAATCCAAAACATTTTGTTGACAAATGTTCTTCTCAACTGTATTACTTCTCTGAAGCAGCAGCTGTATTAGACATAAACTCAAACTGATTTTAGGTAATTTATATACAGTAGATAGATTCTGCATGCCACATAAGACATTAAATAGAAAGCAGATGGGTTAAGTCAGTTTCAATATTTAGACCAATGGCTAGCTTCCATGAAAATCCATGAGATAAATTGGGCACTTGGTTGCGGTCTACTGAGAAATAGTTGCTGAGATCAAACACAAAATTCTAAGCGCAAGCAAATTAAGCTGCTGTGCAGAGTAGTCTGGAATGGAAGGAGATATTTTTTTTTCTTCCATTCAGTTTTGTCCAATTCTCAGAGACTGCCTGAACAAGTTTCTGCAGTTTCCTTGGCAATATTTTTCAAATGTAGTTTGCCCTTGCCTCTTTCCTTGGACTGAGAGAAAGTGACTGGCCAAAGGTCACCCAGCTGGCTTTGGGCCTAAGGCAGGACTAGAACCCACAGCCTCCCAGTTTCTAGTCTGATATCTTAACCACTACATCAAACTGGCGCTAGAAATTCTGAGAAGAGTCACTGGCACAAAGGAGGGCATTAAATCTACTCCTATTAGCCCATTACAGATTCTGGAGGATGCTCTATGCCGTAAAGGGGAAGGTCTGTCGATTGCCACTTGAACATGTCTGACTTTTCCATCTTTAAGGCTTGGTCATCTTGTTAAGTCTTTTCTACCTCAAGGAAACTTGCTTAGTTTTCTCTGTTTGCTTGTTTGTTTCCAAGGACAATTGTCCAATTAAAGTCAAGTGATGCTGGAATAATAGTATACGAACAGCTGGGATTATGAGATAGATTCTAGAGCCACTCATCACTCTGAATAAAACACCTGGAGCCATTCACATAGTTTCAGCATTATTCTCTTTTTACGTAGCTCAAGAGTGCTGTTCAGGATGAAATAAACCACATTTCAATGCACATGAAGCACATCAGTTGAGGCTTAGTCCCTTTGTTTTCCAGAGAATTAAATATGATATATTTCTTGGATTCAAAAGTCATTCTAGTCTCATGATAAAAATTATTACAGCTTTTAATTTGTCTTCTAATTTTCCAAACACTGGATATTTTAAGCTTTGGGGATGAGGGGGATTAAGGAAAAATGTGTGTGAGGGGATGTTTAGCTTATTTTGTTGTTGGAGTGGTGGAGATTGCTGCTTTTGTTGTGGTTTTTTTTTCTGGTGTCTTTCTTTCTGTATTCTGCTTTAAAAAGTGCCCAAGATAAGGAATTCCTTCCTGATGTTTTCTCTTACAATTTCCATGATTTCAAGCCACTGCAGGAAAAAAAAATGCACAATGAAAGAAAGGACTTTTATGTATGTACTACCCGGTATGTAGGCAGATTTTAAATACAGGAGCCCATGCTCATTAGGAATATGCAAGTCATTAAAAAAATCAGCTCATTTTCATTAAGCAGCTTTCTGTTCCATCATTTCTTTCTAAGAGTTTTTTTTCCTCCTTTCCAAAATTAATAAATAATAAAAGGTCCAGGTGTTGAGGGTTCTTTGCTTTCCGAAGACTGGACACACCACTGCACAAATTCGCCAACAATATATGGCTCTCTCCCCTTTCTAAGACTTGCAAGAGGATGTCGCCATGTAAATATGTCTTTAATAGTCATTGCTTTAGTACTTAGTTCAAGCAAAAGTATAGCAGTCTATAATGTGGCATTTAATCTTTGCCTCCTTCCGAAGGTTCTTATACTAGTTGGGATGAGGTGCTATTTCAGTGTGGCTGTTCCACTTCTAGTTGTTACTGACTCTGGCAAAGCTCCAGGCAGGACCCTCACCTGGATATGCTGCTCACCATAGTTTGTGATCCTGACAGTTGAATGGTAGTCTTCTTGCCTGCTTGTAATAGCTGCCAATCTCCAGAGGTCATCTCCTCTGCATGTCAGTTGCTTACCTCCTTTTCTTCTGAAGACCTTCCATTCTGTCTTAGCATTTGTATTTGTAACGTTACTCACCTGGGTGAGTGCCTCTGGACAACTGCGCATCCTTGAAACTGCCAGGGTGTGGCTCAATTATTACTTGTGAGTAAAGTTGTGAGCAAACGAATGAAATCCATGAGCAAAATTGGGTGAGAAGCATTTCTGCCTGGCTGCAGCTACCCTTCTCAAATGCAGACAGCAATCCCAACTTCACTCCTTCACGCCAGGCCAGATGGATTTCGCAGCTCCTTTTTTTTTTTTTTTTTTTTAGTGTGAAAGGTGGCTGACATATTTCTTCCAACTTAGCTTACCTTTTAAAATCCTACAGAACTTCTAGGGATATAGGGGTCAACCCACTTGTCATAAATGTTATAGGATTTCCTGCTGGAGCAGGATGTTGGATTAGAAGATCTCCAAGATCCCTTCCAACTCTGTTATTTTGTCTTTGCAAAGGAGTTTCTTCCTTTTTGTGTTGCCTGGGATAACTTTTATAGGTAGGCTCAGTGGTGGGATTCAGCCGGGTTGCACCACTTCGGCAGAACTGGTAGCTATTTTTTTGTTGCCTAGGCCCAGAATGGACTTCTGGAAGTGGCATCCACACAGAGAACCAGTTGTTCACATATTTGAATCCCACCACTGGGTAGGCTGCAAAGGTGATAAAAATTGCACGCACACACACTGCCTGATCAATCATTGCTCATTTGGGGGCTAATAAGACACAAGTCATACCTGCAGGACATTCAACTGTCCTGCAGTTACAAGAATTTAGTCGGATCTGCTGGAGGAAGATACCAAAAGAAATATAGCAATGAATGTTGGATAAAAGTCCCATTACAACCTTCCCAAATGTAAAAAGACTGCTTTCTGTTCCATGATTTGCATGTAAAATTGTGAGATTTCACAGACCCTGCTTTTGGAGAAATGGATTTCTGTGTCTGCATGTATTCTCCAGAGAACAACCATTTGCAGAGTCTGTTGGAAAAAAACAAAAAGGCAGGCTCTGAAGATCTGACCAGGGAAGATGAGTCTGTTAATGGAAATATTGATTGTCTCGGAGGTTCAGTGCTGCCAACCGCCCTGCGCATATGGTACCAGTTTTATTGATATATGAATAAGATTAAACATGACACCTGTGTCAAGCAAATCCCCAGGTACCATTTAACTAACACTTAAAGCAGCTGCTTTTGAAGGATTACCTTCAGGCACAGGCCACCCAAGCAGAACAATATCATCACCATAAGTACTTTCCCAGTTGTCGACAAATGGGAATTCTTGCCGTATGGCAGCAATCATTACAGTCTATTAGTGCAAACCAAAGAAGGGGGCACTTAAAGCCTGGATTCTCACTCAGCCTTACATGAAGGCTTCCAGAAAGACCCATTGGTGATGAAGCCCAGAGAGGGTTTGCCTCATTCCTCCATCACAGCCACTGAGGCAGAGCACCATTTTGTGGGTGAGTTGGGAAAAAAAGAACCCAAGAGTTGGGAGGGATGTTCCAACAAGGTGATAGCAAAATGAAGTCTGGTTTTCTTTCATGATAAAGTTACCTAAACCTCTTTGAGTTTTGAGCCACCCTTGTCCTCTATGGACAAATTTCAAAAAGCAGGCAACTTCCAAACTTCCTGTTGTTGTTTTCCTTTATTGCCTTCTATTCCAATATTTTAAATAAAATCTGGCAATAGCCAGATTCTCAAATAACCTCATTATCAAGGGCATCCTAACTGACCCAACTTTCTTACTTATAGCTAATAACGTTGAAGAGTACAGAACATCAAAACTTTCTCAACTTTTGAAGAAAGGGGGTCTTCTTTTCCAGGGTTTGGAATGAATAGGAGTACATACATCAGCCAAGATTCAGTTTGGTGGTGACATGGCTCAGTTTGAATTTGTCTTCTGAAATTCAAGATTCAGTTTGAACCAATTTGGGTCATAGACTATAATAGATAAGCATCCAATTCCCCATAACACTAATGTGTATTACAATTATTACACACACACACACACACACTATGATACTTTATATTATAATGAAGCAGTCTGTATTATATGCAACAACTTAACAGCACACCCATCTCAGATCATCTCACACAAGAGTTTTTTTCTTCCTTTCCAAGTCAGCCTACTGAAGTAAATTTTGTCAGAAGAGGAGACAAAAATACATTTCCTCAAGTGTTCTAGCAGGCCATAGAATCAACTAGCCACTTGTTATCACAAAATTTAATGCTCTTTCCATTTTTTTTCTGTTTATGGAAAAATGTTATACTGCATGAGACTCTTCAAAGCCAAACAATCTGTCACATCTCCAAATTGCCTTTTTCTCTGAAGAGAATTTGAAAGCACCCAATTTGATTTGATGCTCCAACAAATGGGAGGACTCCCTGAAGTTTCAAAGATTTGATTGAATGTCCTTTAAATTAAACCACCTGTTTGAAGATTCATAGAGCCCTAATAACAAATTGATAATATAATAGTTTGACTGCCTAATTTCAAAAAGTATATCACAGAATAAAATAACAAACAGAATCATTATAAATTAGAAGTAAGATTTCTTGAGGCTTTGTACATTATCTGAAAGACAAAAACAATGGATTTGGGAGTCTCAAAACATAATACCGGTAGTTTGAAGTAGAGTTTATTTGCTTTGTTTTTTTGGACTCATGGATCATAAATCACACATAGACATGGAGTGGGAGTACACACTGTTCATCCATATGATATCAGGAATTTATACGCTGCCATTGTGATGGCCACTGGCACAGATAATTTTCAGCAAAGACATATGCAATTTTATAAAGAATAGGTCTAATAACTGAGGGATATTTAGCTGAGTAACAACTGGAGGGTGTTTGATGCACAAGTCAAATAAGTGAAACAGACTAAAGCTCAACATTTGTACATTTGTATGGGTTACAGCAAAATTAATACCTTTCTTACCTTCCATCCTTCAAGTAAAAATGTGAGGCCCTTTCCTTGTGACTCAGCTGCAGCTGATTTCAAATCCTGCTTCAGAGTCCCATAACTTTCCACTGACACCAAGAACATTAAAAGTAAAACAGACTGTAAAGTAAAAATATCAACGTATTTATGAAATTCCTCCATTATCATCATTATTCATTATGCAGGTCATTAATGCCACACCTTGCCACAGTATGCCATTGGTAATCTCAGATACTAAATTAAATAGATCTTCAAGTAGTTCCATCAATAATGCATATATTCTTACTGTAAAAATAGTCTTTGTTACCTTCATGCATTTAAATGTTCTTTATGTCTACTGAATATAGCAAAAATGAATATTTATACATTTCTATATTGTGTCCTCTCAGAGGACTCCATAGCAGTTTAGAAAAGAAGGAGAAAAAGATAAGTATTGTTTTAAAAGATAGGAACAGTGCTTAAAAACAATTCACAGGAGGAAAAAAATATTCATGAGGAGGAAAGGCAAGACTCAGCTGAGTCTTTCATGACAAGGATTTCCTAAATCTGGACCAAAAAAAAAAATAGTCAAGGAAATCAAGATAAATCACAGGCAGATTTAAACCTGGCTAGATCATACAATATTATTACCCTGTAAGTATCTCTGCAAACACCCACATCTTCAACTGTTTTCTAAAACAACATGTGTGGTGTCACTGAAGCATCTCCATTGAAAGGATTCCATCACAGGAGTTGTGCCTATAAGAAGGCCAGACTTCCAGCTGCCATCTTGTTGGCCAGACCCAGTAATGTGACTGACGTGTTTCTTCTTAGGGGGTTCTTAATCCAAATTCCACAATAAAATTTTAGATTCATAATAATTTGGGACACTGTACTCCTCAATCTTTGACATATCTGGGTCAGTCATAAACTATTTAGGGCCTTATAGATGTCAAGACCCCGAAGGGGGGATGGTTTTTTGGGCAAAACATTTCATCATTCCATGTAAAACTCCACCAGCTAAAATGGTCGCTAGCATTGAATCAAAATGTATTATGGTGCAATTTCTAATTAAGGTGCTTGTTATTTTAATTCCAGTCCTGCTTTCCTTTTTTGATGTTATAATTTAAAAAATTATGAAGATTTTCCTAATTTGCAGTTTAAAATATACCAAGGAAATGTTTTCCAGTTCCTCATTATCAGTTTTATTTTTGGTTTTTATGTTTTTTTTCTTTCTTTCTCTTTTCAGTATGAAGTCTGTTATTAACGTGCTGGAATGATATTAAAGAGGCAGTGGAATGGTGACTGCCATGCATTTTAACTAGTGTGTTTTTAATGCATGACTTGAATCTTTTTAATCAAAGCAACATTTATGGTAAATCAACAAGAACAAGGCAAATACTTTTCTGGAGAGATTGCAAAACTGAATTGTATCATGACTACATTATAGTTTTTAAACTTTGTTAAACTCTAGAGCAGGGGTGGGCAACCTCGGCTCTTTTATGTCTCATGGACTTTTATGACTCTACGCTGACTCAGGAATTCTGGGAGTTGAAGTCCATGAGTCATAAAAGAGCCGAGGTTGCCTACTCCTGCTCTAGAGTTTAACAAAGTTTCCCTAACGAGACAAACAGGGCTGAGTTTTCTGAGGAAAGCTATATCTGTGTTGTAAAATTTTAGATAACGGCTGGATGTTCATAAACTCTCCTTGCTGCCACTGAGTGATAATTTAGATAATTTAGATAATTTAGATTTTTACTCAGATAGGGTAGACCCACTTAAAGGTTGGCTTATTTATCACTTGGAATATACCAGGAAAGAATGATCTTCAGCTCCACAATCTAGGCTTTATTATTGAGAAGCAAAATTAACTGTCAATATTAAATGTACCGTAACAGAGATAGAACTGGAAAAGAGCCATGAGATGAACTTCAGGGACAGAGTGGCTCTGCATTAGATCATATCATATCAGGCTTCCTGTACCTTAACAAGGAATTTGAATTGAGTCCCAAAAGCTTTTTGTAATCAAAGCAGTTATTTCAATACAGAGTAATAGATGTTCCCATATCTTGTCCTTTTCACCCCAAAGACAATCAGATGTTATTTAATGATTGGTTCAGTACATAAATTCCTTTCATTCAGAAATGTAAGCTGTGTACATAGTCCTCCCACTTCCTAGTTTTCCCTGCAATAACAATCTAGTAACTTCGATTCATTGTGAAAAGAGTGACTGGCATAAAGTCGCTGGATTAACTTCCATGGACTAGAACTTGGTTCTTTCTGCTGCCCTCTGTATCTTAAGCTGGTCTTCCCGGAGTGTTAGCTAGTGTTCCTGCCAGCCTGGTGTCATCTGCAGGTTAACTGATTTCCTCTTTTCATAAGCAATTAGGAATTCAGCTAACCCAGTTAGATAGACAGGACTGGCTTGTTTTAGCCATTCTATCATATTATAGAGGCTCTTCAATGTGGCAGTTAAAACAACCAATCTAGAAAACAGCGCCATTGTTGGTCCATAACAGTAGTGTCATGTACTGTATGTAGGCACTGACTCCAGTGTAAAGTAAGCTAATCATGATATATGTAGGGCAGCATTTATATGCAATATTTCTTCATAATTATATTGGAGAACAAGAACATCCAGACTCAGCCAGAGGTTTCCAACAACTACACAGTCTCTGTAGTAGAATAAAACTGTTACTGAGCTCACTGGTACATTCAAGTCTGCATGTCTCTCTCTCTCTCTCTCTCTCTCTCTCTCTCTCTGTGTGTGTGTGTGTGTGTGTGTGTGTGTGTGTTTGTAATTGTGGTGGTAGTGGTGTTCTTGTGGTGTGATAGAAAGAGAGAGAGATCAGCAGATAGTTTAATTTTCTTGTTGTGACAGGTGGAATTAAAAACAAGGAGGAAAGTATCTTGTCTGATCTCATCCCAGCATGACTCCAATGACCTCTTGAGGCTTTGAAGGAACATTCAGAGTCTTCTGTGACTGTTCAAGATGTGACTTCAGGCCAGACTTTCTTAACAGGCATCTGTAGTGGCCTAAGATCTTTTCATTAAATATGAAAAGACTTCCCTGTCTTTCCCTTTCATAATATGTGCAATTCAAAGAAATGTGATCAAAGTTCTGGAAATTAGCTTGTTGACTCAGGATAATGAGTTTCTCAGAAAGGATCTGGAGATGTCACCGTTGCATAGGAGTGCATGCTTTGAATAAGCAGAAAGCATTTTTAGCCCATCAGATGTCTTTTGAGATATTTGCTGATTCTTAATGTGTCTAACTCCTTCTGTGGTTAGAAACCTGTCTGATGATGGGGAAGACGAAGAGAAGATAACAGCTTTGTTTTTAACAAGCTTGGATAATTCAGGTGCAGAGATAATAATCAAATCCAAAAATTAAACCCCAGTGTGCTTTAGAATGCTGCCTGATAGGACTGCTGAACAATTTAGTTCTATCAGTAGGTAAGAAAGCAGGCAACGCAAAGAGAAAATTAGCAAGTCACATGTACAGTTATTATAATAATGTGTTCTTTTGGCATTATTTTTCATGCTGAGTAAGATGAACACACTGCAGGAACACACTGCTATAGAGAAAATTAATAGAAAAGAGTTTTAAAGGAAGCAGGTGAAGTTGCAACAAAAGCTCCATGAAAAGTTATTGTTGTTGTTACAGATGCTGGGCAAAGAGTGAAGCTCTCAGCCAAAATCAATCAATCAATTAATGACACTGTAGTTTAGCATGGTATGTAAATCCAGCTGGTCAATCTAAGATACTCTAGAACAGACATGTCAAACTCGCAACGTCATGTGACATCGGAGCTTTTTTGCCATTGCCGGCAATAGGGTGGGCACGGCTCCGGTATGATGAAACCGGCCCACGGGCCGGCAGTTTGACACCCCTGCTCTAGAATCTAAGGTTAATTTCTATCTTTAAGAGAATGTGGGTTCAACCTGATCCAACTCAGTTGTTTTTTGTGACCCTCCAAACAGGGTCATAGCTTAGTCACTCAAAATCATCTTCAGTTCAAAGAATACATTCTGTCTCCAAGGTAGTGTGGACTTGGATGAGCAGATTACATAACATGGAAAGTGCCAACTGGAGAAAGGACAGTTTGGGAAAATATTTTCGGATCCATGCAGATATCCTCGCCATAGGACCTCATGATTCCAAATGACAAATCTACATCATGACATCAGTCCTGCTTTTTTGTACTTCCATTGCAAGTAGATAAGGGGAGACTTTGTGATGCACTGGTCATTACTCATCCCCTTTCAAGTGCCTAGGTATAATCAAAGAGACAGATGGACTGTCTAGAAATTTGATAAATAAACAAATAAAAATCCTGTTTCAATTTACTATATGTTATTAACAATAACAGAATCCAAGCCACTGGCGAACTTAATGATGAAAAAGGAAAATCAACAAAACCTATAGGTACTTTTTTCAGTTCTGTCTCGGTATAATGTGAAAAATTCAGAATTGAGCTATTTTTTAACTGCTTTGCAATTTAACCAGAATTTGAGATAGTTGCTCTGATTCCTAGAAATCTGTCAGAACCCTCATTTATTAATTCCCCCATTTCCCATATTCTCTGTGCAATCGCTGTCAGGTTCTGCTATTCTCCCTGGGGAGGAAGAGGAGGGGGAGAAAGTTTGTAGTGTTTTTAGTGCATGCTTCCTCTGTCTACTTTGATGTATCCTCTTCGGGGTGTGAATGAAATGTCTCAGGGCCATCTGCCTTATCTCAGTGTAGAAGGAGGAAACTGCAAAGACCTGAGAACCTTAAGACAGGTGCCTTATCGGCCAGTTTCCATGGCTCATTGTCATCTATGGATTGGACAGTTTGAACCAACTGGATGGAGAGTTGGGGTGGGGTTATTATTACGTGGTTTTTACCTATTGATTTTGGCGGGAAACCCTCAGATGCTGCCTAGCTTTCCTCCTGTCTGTACCTGCCAATAAAAGTTCCTTTTGAAATGATGCAAGTTTCAAGAGTTCTGCTTTCTTGGTAGGGAAACAGAGGCAGGCTCTTACAAAACCTCTCTCCCACTCACTCATCTGTGTAGACTAGGAGAAGATAAAATGAAAAATCCTCCTCTCATTCACTTCTCCCTGGCTGACTGTATTAAGGGAAAAACAAAACTAGCCTCTATAATTTACATGGGACAATTACCTCAAGGATGGCACAAGGTAAAAATTAGGTTATTTGGAATAAGCAAGGAACCAGCTTTATTTAAATTGCCCCACATTATCCTTTTGATCTTCTATTGCATAGACTGTAGGAGGGAAAAAAAAACTTATATAGCACATATCCAGGGTTCTGTACTTATGTCTAGACCAGTGGTTCCCAACTTTGTCAACTTTAAGATATGTGGATTTCAATTCTCAGAATTTCCCAGCAATGGGAAATAAGGAATGTTGCCTGGGGAATTCTGGGAGTTGAAGTTCACACATTTTAAAGTTGTCAAGGTTGAGAAGCACATATTTGATAGTATTTTTCAGTCTAGTGATTTTGAGAAGTGATGAAACTATCCCATCAATAAGAAAGGACTGAAAGTCATTACTACAGAAATATCTCTTGATTGGTTCTTGATCATCAAATTATTCACCTTAATCATTCTTTCTTGTCAAAGTTAATATGCTTCCCTGATGAGTGGATTGACTTCTTTATAACGATCAACCCACCTGCCAAATCTGGTGCTTCCAGGTGTGATGGAATACATCTTCTAAAAATTTCTAGCCAGTATATATGCTAGTCAATACTTCTTACAGCTATCAAACCTGGCTGTGGAAATCCAGACAACCACAAAAAGCTAGTCTTCAATCTAGCAGTCTTTTTTTTTCCCCAGCCATAGCTGACCTGTAGCATTAGGCTATATCTGGATTGCTGGCCTTATGCAATATTCTTTCATTTAGCACAAGGTTACATTAATTTCAGATGTATGATTTTTCAGTATATACCTCTATTGAATAAATGCTGTGATCCAATTTGAAGAACTTTAGCTAGTAAAAGAAATTAGATGTCTCTACAGATTGTGAGAAACATATGTTAGCCTGCCTTATTTTGGCTTCAGGTAAGATTGAAATTATTATTTACTTATACAAAGAGAAATTTGTACTGCAAAGTGGTGGTGCAGTGGTTAGAATGCAGTACTGCAGGCTAATTCTGCTGATTGCCGACTGCCAGCAGTTTGGCAGTTCGAGTCCCACCGGCTCAAAGTTGACTCAGCCTTCCATCCTTGTAAGGTCAGTAAAATGAGGACCCAGATTGTTGGGAGCAATATGCTGACTTGGTAAACTGTTTAGAGAGGGCTATAAAACACTGTGAAGTGGTATATAAGTCTAAGTGCTATTGCTATTACTCTTTATCTGGCAGTATATCCTCCTCAGTTCATTTATAGAACTTACCCCCAGTCAGTCATGTATCAGATTTTACAACTAGTGCTAATTGAAACTTTCAGGAAAAGGGAAAAGTTTAATATCTATATCTATAAAATGGTGAAGAAAAATTAGCATTCCACAATTCACAAAATCTTTGTATATACGTGTGATATTTCCAATGGAACCATACCAACCATACCAGTTCAGGCTTGATTTGCATAGATTGCACCATTGCCATCAGCCTTCCTAGGAAATCATCCATCTTCACAGAATTATTTGCAGTCTCCCCACTTGGTTACATCAGAATATGACAGTTGGAAAACTTTTTCATGTACTCTGCTTCAAGTAACCTTGTTTCAGTGGTTGTTTGAATTCTTTCCACACACCCTACCTAGACTTGCCTTGATTCGATTTCAGCCAGCCTCCTTTTTTCTCTTTTTTAAAAGTTTTCAGCTATTAAAAGTTGTCATATCTATAATTCTGTTTTTGAAAATTGATCTTCACAGACTTTGTATCTATTCCAAGGTTTGGAATATATGTAGATAACTATAGATTAATCTGTACTTTCCATAAAAAGGTGTACAGTACATATGTGTGTACCTGTGTATGCATGTATAAGTATGTATGTACATACATATACACATACAATATAGAACCCTACAGTATAGAAATGTGGAAGACATCCAACTTTTGAAAGTTGCAACATGAATTGATACATTCAATCAACTCCAAATTAATGGATGGACTGGAACCTAATTATCAATTAGCTTTTTCACATATCACAGATTCCATTTCAAAGACAGAAAGAAACAAATTTAAAAAATAGAAATGTGTAGAGCAGTGATGGTGAACCTTTTAGAGACTGAGTGCCCCAAAACTGGCCCCACCTCTGCTCAACCCCCCTACCCTGCTCCCCTCTGCCCCCCCATCCTCCACCCCACCTGCCCACAGGATCACTCACTGCCTCCAGGGCCTGCTGCAGATCACCCAGGCCTCCCAGCAGCACTATGGCAGTCACACCCTCTGCCCGCGCCCTGCAGCATCAACTGCGTGAGGGCAGAGTCTTGTCTACACTGCCTGGCTGCCATGTCCTTGGCTGCGCTGCTCCGTGTGGGCCATGCTCGAGGGCAACTCTCCTTCAGGGGGGCTGATGGAGAGGAGGGGGTTGCAGGGGGAGGCAAGGCTGGAGCAACAATACGTGTGCCCACAGGGAGGGCTCCAAGTGCCGCCTCTGGCACCTATGCCATAGGTTCACCACCACTGGTGTAGAGTCTATCCAATCTTGTTTAAAAGAATCTATTTGGAGCTCTGAAAATCTTCCACAATCCAGCATGTACATGTGATAGAGGAAGATAAGAAAGAGGAGGAGGAGAAAGAGGAGGAGGAAGCAAAGGAGAAAGAAGAGGAAGAGGAGAAGGAAGGAGAATCACACAAGAAGATTGAAAAGGAACCATTTTCAAAAGTGCTTAGGAGAGCTGATTACATGGAAGGTGAAAATCACATGTCTTGTTCCCTCTCCATCTTTTTTCCTAGACATCTGACAAGTTTATTAGCCATGATGGTTGCACAGTGAGTTTTCATTTGCCATGAGTTTTTTTCCTCCTGTATTAATACAATGAAACTTGAAACCAATGTTTCAGCAGTTTAGGCATTAGTTCTTGGCAGTTTGAGCATTCTTTAATTATTTTTGTTTTGTAACAATGAACTTTTGTCGTGTCCATAAAGCAGTAATGTTGGTATAAAACCACATCATCAAAATGCAGATGAATAAGCCTGATGGTGGATGGGCAACAGAATATGTGAGAGTATTTGGGCACAAAAGGCTCTTAACAGTTGATTACATTCCTTTCCCACACCACCTAGCCTAATAGGTCATAATTCTGCCCTAGTAATGTGGCCTATTGCTCCCCAAGGAGTGGACTGTGATCTGGGAAAAGGATGATCTCTCAGAGAAAATGAGAGGATACAGGTTTTTACTCTAAGAGATAAATAAAAGATTAACAAGATGTGAGTTCTTACAAAAAAAGCACTGGCTACAGTGAACAGGTGGGCAATAGGAAAGCAAAAGTTTGCTTACTTTTCTCTCTCCATTTTCACTTGATTGATTCAGAGCAAAAAAAAAAAAAAACCCTAAATGAGTATGACAAGATTTTTGACAATATACTCTGATGCATTTCATTTGGGTTTTTAAAATTCAGGAATGTAGGCTGTGAATATCTGTAAGTTGTGATTTGAAATCAAAGCATAAGCCATTATTTGGTATCCTGATCAAGTGTTGTGGTTAATGTGTTGGCCTTGGACCAGAAAAAAAAGAAGATTCACCCTCTTTCTTACAGACCCCACAGTGTAGCTATCAACCAATCACACCTACCCACCCATCCACCATCCTTCTTTCTCTTTCTCTGTCTCTTAACTTATTCTATTTCACACAATTACTACTATGGTATAAAATTAGAGGATATTGTCTTGTACTTCACCTTGAGTTTTAAGAGAAGAGGTAGGATATGAATGTGATAAATTAATGATCTGGAACATGTCCTTGATATTTATTGCAATAAATGTAAAAAAGTTGGTTTTGAACCACAGGATTATAGAATTGGAAGGTTCATCTGGTCTAATGCCCTGTGAATGCAAGATCTGCTAAAACATTTCTGATAGATGACCATCCAGCTTCAGTCTGTAGATCTCCAGCAAAGAACTCATCACTTCATGTGGCAACCTGTTCTCCTGAGTTGATAAATCATATATTAGGAGAGCCAGTTTGGTCTAGTGGCTGAGACAATAAACTAGAAAGCTAGTGAGCTCAAGTCACCTAAGCCATGAAAACCAGTCACTCTCTCTCAGCCCAACTCACCGCACAGGACTGTTGTTGTGAAATAGGAGAAAAGTGTGCTGGATATTTTCAACATCTTGCGTTATTTCTAAAAATATTAAAAGCTGAATACAAATAAATATAACAGATAGATGGACGGACGGACGGACAGACAGACAGACAGACAGGCAGGCAGGCAGGCAGGCAGGCAAGCAGACAGACAGACAGACAGACAGACAGACAGACAGACAGATAGATAATATAGTCAGGAAGTTCTGACTATATTGTAAGTTTGGGGTGTAATCAAAATTTTCTCCTTGCAATTTTAACAAATTTTATTCTGGTCGTGCTTTCTGTGGCATTAGGGAATTTTCATCCCTCCTATGACAATTCTTCTCATATTTAAGCCTGCTATTAGGCATCTTTTCTGAGGGCAAAACGTATCCAGATTCTTTAATCATACCTCACTGGGCTTGATTGCCAGAACCTTCACAATCTTGATGAAGTTTTGAAACCTCTGAGTTTTTGATAAACAAGTAGAAGAGAATTATTTGCCCAATCTTAAGTCACAGGCCCTCATTTCTTTAAAGGTTAAAACTGGGTAGATGACTGCTGATTTAGCAAGAGAGATCTGAGATTATCGATTAATGTATACAATCTTCTGACATCACTTACAGGAATAGGAAAAGGAAGCTAACCTGGTATCAAACCTCATGTTGATTTTTTTCCCCTATTTCTCATTTAGCAGAATTTTTTTTTTTTTTTAGCAAAAGAAACATATTGATAGTGGCAACAGCTTCCTGAGCTGGATTAAGTTATGTAAGAAAAATATACCAAACACCAAGTGAAAGTGATCCTGGGAAATATGATTCTTTGGTCCTATTTCTTTATAGTGTTGCAATGAGAGAGAGATTATAACAATGTTATTGAACCTTAGCAACTTGTCTGGAATGTGGAGTTCTGAGGGTTGAAGTCCAGACATCTTAAAGCTGCTAAGGTTGAAAAACAGCGGACTATGCTATAATTATACAAGTTATGACCAGGTCCAAATGCTATGTCATTCATCCTTTGTTTTTCAGTTCAAGTTAAAGCAATGGCTGTATTAGCCATTGATAAAAAAAAGACTGAGACGAAAATCTGTTTGTCTAAAAATGCTGAACTACAGTTTGATTTAATCTTGTGTGACATCCAGATGAAAAATGGAAAACGTTGTTTCCCAAAAGTGACTAATGCATGCATTGTTAATGCATCCATTTGGAAGAATAAGCTTCTTTTCTTCCAGCATAACATACTTCTAGTAAAAGCCAACTTATGATCACAGCCTTGAAAAAGCAAAACAAAATTAAGGGCCAGTGGGTGAAGTCAAGATAACCAAGTGTGGTGAATATGGTCTGGCACTTGAAGAATAAAGAAGCTGCTGTTTTGAAATACAGTCTTTGCTTCTGAGGGTTTTTTTGTTTTTGTTTCCTGGAAGTCTGGCTTTTTCATGGAATGATCAAGCCAATGGGGCTTTTTTAATGGTTTTTGTTTTTAACTTTCAATAAATTAATGTCATACTTAGGTGGCTATCTTGGTGAATAACCAAGGCGTTTAACTGCTACTTCTAAGTTCCTGTGTTGATGCTCAAAGGGCAAACTTTTGAATCTCTAGCCTCTTCTCTCTGATTCTGACACCAGAGACAGGTTGTCACCATCCATGCCCACCGCCCTTTCTGTTTCCTGGGATCTGATGTGATAAGAGATGATTCTCATAGAAGATTAAGTGCCTCCCCAAATGCCAAACATGCCATATTGTTTTCAATAATATCCTTGCCACTAAGAAACAAGAATGAAAAGAAGAATAAGGTGCTATGACCATTTCAGAAGTACCTGTAAGCATGGCTTCATTGATAGTCAAAACGACAGGCTACTGGAAGATGTATAGAATAGGATTAACGATGTTTCTTGGTTCCATAATATTTGGGTTAATTTGTCTTTCAAATTTTGTGATCTGATTTTAAATTTTGTTAGTCCTCTTTGAATATTACTTCCTTGAGTATTTTTATCTTAAACTATGTTGCTTCTAAACAGATGACTTTTAATACTAATACATCATTTACCTTTTCACACTGTTGAAAACATTACACCTGTTTGTATTTTTTTTCCTTCCATGCTTTGGGCATTCCAGTAACCAAGAAAAAGCTAATGTGAATGAATGAATGAATGAAAAAAAAAAATTGGCAGTCATCAAAGAAAGAGTACCATAAGTGAGCTGCATAAATCTGGATGACTGTTAGACAAAAAAAATCATTGCATATATGTTAGTTTGAACATTTCCTTTTAAGATGTATATTATTCTTTTCTTATTATTTTGCTTTTGGTACACTATCCAAGTCTTATAGACCCAAAGAAAAGGGAAAGGGAAATGAAAAAGAAAAGAAAAGAAAAGAAAAGAAAAAAAGGAGGAGGGAGGGAGCGAGGGAGGGAGGAAGGAAGGAAGGAAGGAAGGAAGGAAGGAAGGAAGGAAGGAAGGAAGGAAGGAAAAATTCATTCAACATTCTAAGTTTTATTTTTACTTTTTTTTAATGGCTTATGTGGCTTATTTTAGTGTGTGTTACAAAAGTGCCTAACTGTAGCATATGCATAAACCATAGCAAACACATTGGTGACTCAGAGTGATCTTTAAACCTAGTTAAAGTGTTTTAATATTTATTTGGAATAAGAAATATAGACTTCTTTAGAATTTTATAAAAGGGTAGTAACCATTTAAAAAGACTGTAATGCTATACTATTACTATACTGTTTAATTGATAAAGTGTGAGTGTATGTGCATATGTGTGTGTGTGTGTGTGTGTGTGTGTGGAGAGAGAGAAAGTGAGAGTAAAATTTTGCACACACACACAGAGATTCACATTCAGATTAATCCATTGCAGGATGAAGATATCTGCAATGAAGGTTATGGACTATAATCTACAATGTGGGTCTAAAGACAGTTGGAAGATTGCTTTAAATTTCCCATGCTAAAGGTGAAACAGAATGATTGGCTAAAAGCCATCCTGTTGGCTTTCATGTGTAAAGAAAAACCAGAACATGGGTTTCCTCACTCTTGTGTGTGTGTGCATGTGTAATGGTGTGTAAGAAAGACCTTGAGAGATAGAGCAAAGAAATGCTGCCTAAGGAATAGTCAGAAAAGAGAGGGCATAGCCTGCAGCTGCACAATGGGCAAAGAAAGAGACTCAGAGACTTCTTAGCTTCTCAGGCTGTTAAGGAGATAGCAGGTTAATTTGTACTTGTGGAAGTCTGTTGATGTAGCCTTACAGTTAAATAGAATTAGCTGATCTGGTCATATTTTCTGTTGACTTACCTGGAAAGGCTGACAGCATCTGTATCCATACACTTCAGAAAAACACTTGGATATTAATTATACTATCAATTACAGAGAAACAAGCTTTATTTGGCTTCTGTCTCAAAAAATACAGCAAGTTCTGTGATATGATAAATTTACCTGTTCAGTATTTTACCAGACTCTTGAGGAGTTGGGAAATTTCTAAATCAAATCAATCAATTGGCTGCAAAAGTCTTGATGACCACCAGAGGATAGGAAAGAGACATGGAAAATCCTAATTTTTGCCTGTAGTGTTTGAGTAGATAACTTTAAAAGATGCCCAAGTATAGAAAACTATAAAAGGTATCTATATTTGTGAGATGGCATGGCCCTTGTATTCTTCAGAATAGTCAGACTTTCAGCGGTAAGAAAAAAAAATTAAATACAAATATACAAACCTACTTTATTTTATCTGACTGGCTTTTGGATTGCATAAGATAGATGAGCTTGGCTACATCAGATATGGTGACAAAGATCAGAAGACTAATACCGGTAGTGACTCAGTTTACTGAATGGCTAGAGTTGTTGCTGTTTTCTTCCTTCTCAATTTTCTTTGGCTTGCTTACAAAATCATTGCACTCTGATAAACTGCAGCATAGATTGAAAAAAGGCTAACAATATTCCTGTTGTTAACATTAAAAGACTCCTTTGCAGGGATGATAGTTACTTCCTAATTAAACTCTTCTTAATCTCTCCTTCACTCTGCTTTCTCTGAGAAGCTGTTTTTCAGTAGGATTGAACTTTATCTCCCATGATCCCTGCAATTTCACAACAGGCTGCTGCAACCATCCTTCCCATTGCTGGGTAAATATTCATGAGCTCTTTTTGTTTCACCATCGGAGCCTGTTCAGTGTTCCATTAAACCCAAGAGAAAGAACTCTATAGGTAGATCATGGATTACAGTAACAATTGGGACCTGAATGACTATCACTAAGTGACATGGTAATAAAGTGTGACTTCATATAATTGTGTCACTTAGCAACAGCAATCCTGGCAATCTGGTTGCTGTCACTAAGCTCATTAGGTGAGGAACTCTCCTGACTGCAACTTTTGACTTCCTGCCAGTTTCCCCATTGACTATGCTGGTGGGAAGCCAGCAGGAAATGTCAGAAATCACAATTGTGTGACCATGGCTTGCTGAAACATTGTAATCATGAGCTGTTATGTGGCTATGAGGACACTGTGACAACTGGAACTGTGATGACCTATCCTAGGTCCCCCTTGATTAGCACAGCTCAAGTCTGAATGGTCACTGAGTGAATGCTCATAACCTGAGGACTACCAATATGCTGATAGCTCCTGCAAACTACAGTGTTCCTGCTGGAAACCTCCTAAGGCTAAAAACTAGAAGTCTAACCCATTTTTGCCTCTCATTCCTTATAAATGCTGCTCCTCATCCACCAGATTCACATACAGTTGATTAGAGCCACACGTTATACTGTTTCATAACAGTGTTTGGCTTTGAGAATGGATGGTTCAATTTAAAATCTCAGTGATGCCCATGGCTGAGGGTGGGACATTTGTTTATTTGTTTAATTTTTATGTTGCACATCTGTCCTACAGGATGATTTGGGGCAGTTTAGAGGTCATAAAACAAGCAAAAAAATAATTAAAAATTTAAAACAACACAAAGTTAAAATATTATTAAGAACTATACTAAAACAGAACTAAGAGAGCTAAGAACTGGATGGGATGAGGATGAGGTCTTCTTACTGAACTGATGAAGAATGAAGAAGGTAATATTTGATGGGGAAAGAGTCTGTGGTTTACATGTAATAGTTTCCAATCTACATCTCTGCTTACTCTGTAGCTTATTCTTACACAAGGAAAAGCAACTGGTATCAATAGGTGTATGATAGGCCTGAATTTAACCATATCTGCTGGTCTGGTCACGTATTCAAACTTCCAAGCAAAACCCAAGCAATACTCTGTACTTGCTTTGCTGATAACAAAAAGCTGACAAAAGTTAATAGTTAGATATTTGATTCTCATAAGATAAGCAGCACTTAGACAATAAATGTGGCTACAGATGTTGAAATGGCAATGAGAGACCTGGCAAGGAGGAGGAAGGGAAGACAAATGAAAGTAATAGTAGAACGTGAATTTATTTATTTATTTATTTATTTATTTATTTATTTATTTTACGATTTTTATACTGCCCCCCTCCCGAAGGACTCGGGGCGGTGTACAGCCCAATTAAAAACATTAAGATACAAAAGGTAAAATTATTAAAAATAAATTAAATAATTTGGCCCAATCATTTAAAAACCCAATTACCTAAAAGTAATTTGGTCCAATCATTTAAAACCAATGCTATCTTAAAACTCAATTCCCTAAAAAACAATTATGGCCTTGTTGTAACTGGAGCTACTATCCCAGGCCGGCTTGTCGAAATAAATATGTCTTTAATTCTCGACAGAAGGAACGCAATTCCGTCAACGTACGGAGTTCGGGGGGGAGCTCGTTCCAAAGCGTTGGAGCTCCCACAGAGAAGGCCCTCCCCCTGGGGGTCGCCAGCCGACATTGTCTGGCCGACGGCACCCTGAGGAGACCAACTCTGTGGGAGCGTACCAGACGGCGGGAGGTATTTAGATGTTCCACCTGTTAAAGCCCTATGCTTTTTAATAAAGAACCATCCAGGTTAGTAACATTTAAAATGTATTGGCTGGTATTACATCACTGGAGTTATATTGCTGCTGTGAGAGAACCATATGTGTAATAAAATCAGAAGAGGTGTTTTAGGGATGTATCAACCTGATGTTGAAAGGCTTTAGGTGTGGGTGAAGATGATGGAGCAAGAAAATTGCCACTATATTCTCTAAATCCTTCTTTAAATCTACATCAAGATATCAGCAGTGTTAGAAACAAAATGGTTACATGTAAGTTAAGTTCACATCATAAATAATTGATATGTGTTTGTGTATGTGTGTGAAAATAGCAAGCAGTAGCAGCGGTTGCTTTGTGAAATCATAAATCTCTTGCACATTATCTCCTGCTGGAGAAACGTGACTGGCTAAAAGCAAAAATAAGTAGACTATTGTGTGTTTTATCAGATGTCTGTGTAGTTAAAAAAACTTTGATGGTGTGACAATTTGGAATGCTGCTTTGTTTTGTACTGAATTTTAATCAAAATTTCAAACGCTGTACCTATATGCTGTGGCAGGGCACTACTTCTTCGTACAGCTACTGAACCCGGGCTGCAAATATCTGAGCAAGAAGATACAGAAAACTAATTTTTATTTCTATTTAGCAGTTATCTTTATATTTTGCAGCCGTGATCTAAGAGCGATGTCTTAGAAAATATTCATAGAATTGTTATGAGTTTGGTAGACTGGGTGATGAATATGGGGGGAGGGGGAAGAGTAAACAGCTTTACAGTGAAATGTTTTATGGTTAAAAATGCTCATGTCTTAAGCCCTATAAGCACACTCTACAGTTTGCCTCGATGCCTTGGAAAGCCTCCAAATGAATGGGTTTAGGGTCAGGGACTTCAAAGTTGCAAACAGCTTCTGATCTATACTAAAAAGAAGGAATTAATTGCATTTATTTAGATGTAGTTCTGGAGCTGGCTAGTGTTAAAGTAGCTAGGAAATGTGCTAGTAATTTATATTCAATAATAATCACAAGCTGCTATTTTAGCTTCATAAAAATGTAGTTAGGAACTTTGAAACATACAGACTGCGATGGCTTTTACATAAAAATAATAATACTGCAGCATTTTGGTGTGATCAGCAAACGGTGAATTTCCCCAAAGGCTTTGGGATAGAGGAAAGAAATACTGGGTTTCTTGTTCTTATAAAAGCCAGGATCCTGACATACAAAGTTGCCTCAAATTATAGAGTCGGCTCAACTTAAATTGCAGGATGGGTCACTTTAATGGCCCCACCAAAAGACAAATCAGGACATCCCAAGGTGGAACTCCCAGCTAGCCTGGGAAGAGATTTAAAATTATGCACATATCAATATATGTGTGTGTGTGTGTGTGTGTGTGTGTGTGTGTGTGTGTGTAAAGAGATGGTGGGTTAATTTCCCAAGTTCTTACTTGTTGATTTAAGAGGACAACAGAAGCATTTCTTCAGCACTGATTATACAGAAATATCCAGAAATGTGCCCTGATTATCGAATCCACATCACCATCAAAAACATTCCCTCAGCTGTAGACATCTGAGCTTCAAATAAAATATAATGGAAAGGTAACTTACAAGAGAATATACAGTATGATGTTGGAATAAGCCATACAATGTGACCCAACATTCCTTTTAGCTATAATGCTAATACATTTCTCTTTTCTAGACCTCTACATTTCTTAAAATTATTTCAATGTATTTCAACAAATATTTTTTTGCGTATAGAATGAGGTTACCTTATTTACATTTATGGAATCTTTGAACTGAAATGAATTTCACAGATTATAAAAAGAATGCAGGAAGGAAGACAGGAAGGACAAGCTACCTCTTGCATCAGAATGGCTATGTGGTCTTCTAGTTGATATTTAGCTCAAAAATAGTGATGAGTAATGGTGTTTGAGTGCAACAAGATGGGAAAGAATGTAATTTATCTTCCTCTCTTTCAACTCGTAATGTGTAAGTAGACAGACCATAAGTTCAGCACCAAATACAGATGTTCACTAAATGACTTCAGAAGAATATGGGAAAAAAACAGGCTCCTTCTTGACTTCTGGTGATTTTTGTATTTTTGCAATCCAGCTATGGTAATCCTAGTATAAATACATTTATTTGGAGGGATATATAAATATAATATTCCTTAAATAGAAGAAGAGCATTGTTTAAATTTACTTTGGTTATTTTGTTCTAGACATATAACTCTGCATTATAGTATGGAGTCAGGAACTAATCTGCATTTTAAGCATTAAGACCCTCACAAATGGGTTAAGAGTTCCAGGTGTAGTGTTCAGCATTACCTGGAGGCCCACAGATTGTCCATTGTCATCTTTGAGGCTGAGAAAATATAACAATTCAAAACAGCCATTAATCATCAATTCTTTCCAACTGATGAAGGCTCCATCCATTGTGGATCTGGTTAATCACCATCACTCAATGCCCAATTAGAATCAATGGGATTCTTCATGCTTCCAAAGTTGAAAGTAGATCCCCAAATTAGTCCAAATGGAATGTAGCACTGCATACATAGTTTAGTCATACCATAATAAATAAATGGAAAGAACCAGTGGCCCTGCAGAGATTAATGAATAAGGGTGAAGTCGTTTTTTTAAAAAAGTCTAAGCATCAGTGCTAAAACTTCTTTCATCTTTTCCTCACTCTTACTGTTAAGGGTACATTTGCTACACTAAATCTCGCCTTCATTTAGCCTGTATAAGCATTCTGAAACAAGATTTATCAGTACTTTAACCCTTTGCTAACATTACCTTGAGTCTTTGAGACTAACCAGAAATGCTGTGACAACTTCAACTCCGGCAGTAATTAAACACTTTTTAAAGATCTGTCGCAGGTGCCAAAGGAGAAGTGCTTTGGCACTGTGCCATCCATTGACATTGTTATATGTTAACCACAGCATTTTCTTCTTTAGAAAGACTTGCCTCTTGCTTTTTGCTGAATAGTGTTCCTTTATAACAGGGGTGTCAAACTTGCCGCATCACATGACATGTCGCAATGTATCACAACTTTTTCCCCCTTGCCGGAGCTGAGGTGGGTGTGACTTCTGTGTGACGCATCCGGCCTGCAGGCCAGCTGTTTGACACCCCTGCTTTATAAGTAAACCTTGACTATGACTCGCCTCAGGGATAATGTTTGATATTAAACTGTATAGTCTAGTCTGAAGAGTATAGAGAAAGCCTTCTCAGAGAAGAAGGTGAGGGTGTTCAGAATCAATTGATTTCAATTTATTTCTAGGAATCAACATTTCCATTTGGGGGGGGAGAAACAGAAGAATGCAGTTACACGTAGTCCTCAACTTACCACCATAACTGAGCCTGCAATTTTGGTTGTAATTCATGATGGTCATAGAGTGGATCATCAAATGACCATCCCAATTTTATGATCTTTATGGAGAATTTTGTAAAGCAAACGCCACGATTCTTAAGTGAACCCATTGATCACTATGTTATATTTTTTTCCCAGACACTCAAAGTAAACACCAGTTTCTGGGGGGGAAATTATAAATCATGACCATGTGACTGTGGCGTACTGCAAATTGTTGTAAATATGGGCCACTTGCCAAGTACCCAACCGGCAGTCATGTGATTGCAAGGAGGAATAGACGTCAGAACTTCACATTTGGGTTGTAAATCCCTTTTGCAAGATCTGTCCTTAGTCAAGGACTGTCTGGGTTTAGATTGGTTCAAGACTGGGGTCCGTGATCAACCTCAGTTAAAAATTATCCAAGTGAGAAGTAGAACATTATCCTGGAAAGTGGTGAGATGTTTCTGGGATTAGCATTACACTTCAATGTCTGGGAGATTTTTTAATAAGTATGTGAAAAAATGAGATGGTTTGGAATCTGAAATAAAGTAGAACACTAGGTATTTAGGGGCATGGTGTATTTGAGTCATAACACCTAATGAATTCAGTAATAAAATAAAGTAACACACTTAAGGGCAATATTGTGATAAAGGCAAAAAGACCATCACTATATCTTTCCCCCATAGACATGAATGGCAGCTTTTCCCTTGGAAGAAAGAAGCATTTTGTTGTTTTGCATATTCATCTCCAAAGGCAGGATACTGGCTCTGAATCCATGATAAAAATGCATGCTGATTTTCTATTTATATAAGGTTTATCTCACTTCGAAACCCTAGTAATTGGTTTCAAGAGTAGCAAGAAGTTATTTTCCTTGTATGTATGTATGTATGTATGTATGTATGTATGTATGTATGTATACACATACACCCACATGTATATATGAGGGGTCCTTGGTGATCTCTAAGCTTGGTTGTTTTCTTGCAGATGTTTCATTATCCAAACTAGGTAACATTGGCAGTGCTGTTAGCCATGGAATGACTTAACTATCTGTTTAATAGCAATGGTCTGCCTTTATCACAATACAGCAGCAATTCACTTGGAAGAAAGATACTATGAATCCATGACATAAAAATGCATGCCCATTAACGATTTTCTACTCTCCGTTCTTGTGTTAGAAGAAACAAAACCATAATCAGAGCTGGTCTGAATCTATACAGCACACGATGTATAAACAGGATATCCCAAAGATTACCTCCCTCCTTCTGATTATCATATAATTCTCCACTGGAGTTTCTAGCAGTACTATATCCCAAGGCTAGATTGGCTTCAAAAAAAATTGTAGCAGCAAAAATTGTATTATTTTTATGAACTTTTGATGGTCTCTGATGACTTTTAAATCTGTTTTTTTTTTGCTTGCATTAAAGTGTATTTTGTTCTTGCCTTTATTTTATTGTGATTTATTGTGCCTTGCTTCAAACAAGCTAAGAGGTAAAACGTTATTTATAAACCCTTGTTTAGAAAGAAAATAAAATAACTAAAATGCTAACAAGAGAAAGGTGACATTTTTTATACCTCTACTGCAAGGTTCAGCAGGAAATACTAGTCAGCTGAGAGGACATAGTAGAGAAGGATTGCAGCAAAGTCAAGGACTTTTGTACTGCCTTGGACTGCTAGTTAGGATATGAATGATCAACGGCTGATTTTCATTTCCACAGGAAGCGTGCGTGGGCTGTAGCACTTCAACCTCACACAAATGAAAGCGGATTTTCCCCCAAACCAAGAAAAACAAATTCCCATATTCTAAGTGGCAGGATAAGGGTTGAAATAGCCTTTTCCTAATTATCTTATTTTCTGCTTTAACAATTTCAGGGGAGCATCTAATTCTCTGCACCCCACTATGAGCCATACGGCTTCGCAGATTTCAGCTGAAGTTTTGTTCACTGCTCAAGTTGGGATTCATTTTATGAACACAAAATGGGCCGCCAAGAGCAAAAGAGGTGGCTCAGTAATAAAGGCCAACTGCAGATTGTCCCAATCTGCTTGATTTGAATAAGCCAGTACAACTTGGCAAGGATGCATAATTGAAAACAATTGTGAAAGGATATGCTTTGGAGAACAGTGCCATCCTTGATTGAATAACACATTTCTTGGTATGGGCTGTGTGTAAGTGTTGGAAGCAACAGCTGGCTCAAAGGCACGTGCAAACAAGTTGGCTTGCTGCAGTGCATGAAATTCTGTGGTTTTACCTCTGTGTTTCATGAGTGTTGTGTTAATCCCTGAGAAGTAGAAAAACAAAATAAGCAAAGTGATGGATCAGCTCTCATTGACAATGGAGCCCACTTCGTTTCCTATTGTTTTACAACTGGCATATGCAGGAAGGCATTATACTTTTTTTTAGATTCATATTCATACCTGCCTACCAAAGAAAATTAGAGAATCCCAGAATTTATGGACATTACTTAAGACAATAGACTATACTCTTATTTTAATTCAACCATTGCACTGGTAGCTCTCCCATGTATAGATAATGAATTATGTCTTTCTTCATCACAGGGTATTATTTAACTGGTAGCACACCTGACTATCTTTCCTTGATGGACCTGTACCTGAGCAAGTGGCAGTCACAGCAGTTCTTTCTTCATTCTTCACTGCCATCCCAAGCTTCTGGCCACCTAAGTGAACTAGTCTCATCTGTTTTAATTGGAGCCTTTATGGCAGGGCCCAGATATACTGAGAAGACGAACAACTCATTGCTTCGATAAACTCATTGAATGCCAACATCCCACCTATAGAAAAAGAGGTCCCAAGGCTCCTGAATGAATCATAAAACTTATCACCCATGACGGCAAAGAGAAGATAACAAACTGAGCAGAAAGTCCAGGAACCTGCAAATGGCCTAGGTGACTATAGGACTTAACCTGTTCCACCAGAGAGATGAGAAGGGGAAGATAGGGACTCCAATCTAAATAAAATCTCCATCTAAAACCAATGAGTACACATACAAAGATTTCCTTGGGGAGTTCTGTCAGGCTCATCCTTGTGGTTGATCAGGTGGTTGGTGTCACCTATTTGCTTCTGTCATGGCATGGATAACTAGGTAGTAGGCCTGGGGAGATCCAGAGCTGACCTATGTGAACTGTAAATTCAATATGGGAATTACTCCATATTTTTCTGTAGGCAAATTTTGCTAGCAAGAGAAATACTGGCAGCATCAGTGGATATTTTGACTGTGAAATCCCCTTCTTATACAATTTACCTACATTTCAGGGCATAATGGCAGGTTATTCATTGCACAATCAAATGCTTGGCTAAGATATTTGGGAATTAGTGCTGATCTACAGCTTTAGCATTACTGCCAGCACATGAGAGGCTTCGATCAGCACATTTTTGGACTGCTGTTTCTTCCTCCCATTTGAAAGGAGAGCAACTACATAATTCCGTCCCAGTGCATGGCATCCTAAACTGATCCCCAAATTCCTGAGCCCAATTTAAATTGGACTTTATTGTGTTTAATACAGAACAGTATGAAAAACCATTACAAGCCCCAAAACTTTGCTTCGACTTTAAGCAAAGCACATTTGCTTGCACCAAAAACTTTATATTAGCCAGAATGATACAGAGCCATTCAAAGGGCAGTCAGGGCAGAAAAAGTATGGCACATAAAGCATATGTAGTATGTAAGAACCTAGAAAAAGTATTCGGTAAAGTCCAATTTTGCCCACGTTGTCAACCATAAATTTGTTGGATTCTAATTCTACTAGAATCTTCCATTTTTATTTTTTAAAATATCAGGAATATTCTTTCCCCAATGTCTCTCTCCCCTCCCCACATATATGTTTTTTCCCTAATGAACACAGCTTCTTTTCCCTTCAATGTTTTTTAATATGCATATTGTATGTATTGTTTCCCATCTCTTCTGCAATATTTGCATTTTATGCACAGCTTTTGAATTACTAGCAACATTGAAAAAATTGGAAGGGTGAAGAAATCAGCATATAATGATGCCATGTTTATATTCAGGAAATGAAATTAGGTAAATTTGCATTACACATTTCTCCCTAACTTTAGTGAGAAGTTATGGGTCAATTCAAAGGTTCAACACAAAATATATCCATATATTACCGTAAATAGAAAGCGTAACCAGTCATATTATGTTCTTATTTTTGCACTCACTTTATAATCCCCACTGGCATTTAATCAATTTCTTTCTCCTTAGCTGTGCCTTCATTTCCTCCAATGTATATCCTGCCTGAACAATTTCTGTGAAAGAATGCACGTATTTAATATCATTTTAACTCCAGCACTTACTCTCTTCAAAGCATTTTATGATGGGATTGTCAAGAACTTCACGGGCCTTTCCATAACTCCAAATTTAAATGGAATAATATTATTTGAACATTCAAGAGGGCAGGCTGTTTAAAAGGGCTTCCTCTGGAAGGTTGAACTTCCCTTTCCATAAAGTATTTGAATGCAGTCATGTGTGTTTTATGACAACTTTTCCTAGTTTGGTACCTCCAGATATATTGGGAAAACAACTCCCATAATTACAGCCAATAGATGGAGATATTCCTGCTTATTCTCACAATCCTCTTCTGCTACGTTGAACCTGCTAGCCTATTTCCATTGGTCCAAGCAGCTAAGTGTGATTTCTTTTATTTGAGGATAATGGGGTGCCATGTGTTCCTGCATCTTTGAAAAATTGGACAGACTGTCTCCTCAATAGTTTCAAGAGAACTTCTATCTACTACATCACATTTATTTTTCCCCCACAACTTTAAATGGGGATGACAGATATAACTATAGCTGAAGTGAAACTGAGCACTTTCCCACAAATGAAGATCAGGCAATTTAAATTTATTTTATCCATTTATATGTATGAAGAGGCAGTTGTCAAAAAAGTAAATGTAGCATTACTGATTATTAGAGATGGAATGAAGTAGAAAATGTCCCTTTTTGCATGTAAGGTCCTATCTTTCTCTCTCTCTCTCTCTCTGACTTCAGTTTGAATATTTTATATAGGGCACAGGTTCTTCTAGAAAATATAAAGGACAGGAAATCACTAGGGTTTTTTTTTAAGGAAAAAAATCCATAACCCTATTTTTAACCTAACAAATCATGACCTCAAATATAACGTTAGAAGTTAGGTTGTGCGCTCTGGATACAATAACTTTGATGTGGTCTTTTGACTTTGATCTTTAATATCTTAATTTCCAGATCCATGCACAAGTTATCTAAGTCATTCAGTTTTGCCTATCCCAGTTCTGACTTTAGAGGTTTGAGAACAAAAATATATACTTTACATGGAATGCTGTCCGCAGCGCTAAATGATTATAAATGTCATGGTTCCGACAGATGAAACTCTTCAAAAGAACTTTGAGGCATTGTTTACCTTAAAGAATCTTTTATTCAAGAAACAAAGTATCGGCACTACACAGTCGAAACCAAAAACTAAATTTCCCTCCCCTGGATACAAAGTAACAAAGCACAATTCCCTCCTCCAATAAATAGTCATAAATCACATTCCTCCATTAGCTTGAAGCGCAGGCTTTCTCCCCAGCTTTCCAGCCCGCCAAAACTCTATCAACTTTGGGCCCAATGACCTTGGGTTCCCATGGCTGAGTTATTATTGTTATGACTAGCTGGACTCTCATCTACATTCCCCCTCCCAGCATCAACTAACTCTAAAAGCAATAGAGAAAAATGGCTCATTTCCATCTGTTGTCAAAGCAAGAACATCCGATGTTAGCAGTGTTGACAATAAAACTGAGTTTGGCTCTGCTAAAATTCAACAGCTTGGTATGTTCTAGTGGGAATTTGGTATTAACTAAGCTATGCTATTATAATATTTGAATACATTATCTAATTATTAACTTCTACAATGCTTTGCTATCAGAAATGGGAAAGTCATCCTTAAATGTGTAACAGATGTTTTCAGTGTCCTAACACTGTCCTATAATTCAGAAAGTGAGCAGTCTTGGATTGAATATATTTACCTGTTTATTTTAATTTTAGGGCAACCCCTCTTGACATAACAATTGTAAGTGGCTAGCAACAAATAAAACCACAATTAAAATCATATCAAAGCAGCATAAAGCAGTAAGGACAAACATGTAAAAGCCAATTGGATAACTTGAAAATCACAATTACTTGCACTACAACTAACTACCCAACTTCAAGCAACCTTCCCCATAAAGTTTGAGAATGGTATTGGATGTAGCTCTCTGATTTATTTTATTTTATTTTATTTTATTTTATTATTTTATTTTATTTTATTTTATTTTATTTTATTTTATTTTATTTTATTTTATTTTATTTTATTTTATTTTATTTTATTTTATTTTATTTTATTTTATTTTATTTTATTTTATTTTATTTTATTTTATTTTATTTTATTTTATTTTATTTTATTTTATTTTATTTTATTTTATTTTATTTTATTTTATTTATTTTATTTTATTTTATTTTATTTTATTATTTTATTTATAAAATCTATTAGTTCTCCATCTTACCTTAGGCAGGGTAACTCTGGATAGCTTACAATCATAAAAAATAAAAACTATATAAAGAGAAAACCATGAATAAAATACTACCCACAGCAAATACAACAGCCAAATAAAAAGATGGGGAGGGCAGAAGCAGGAGGACAGGGAGGAACCTGTTGTTAATCAACGCTCAGGTTGCTACTGTGGCTAGAAGTGGCTGATTTTTAATACTATATTCCTAGATAAGATTGTTTTTGGACTGGAAAAGCTGAGACACAGTGATTCATACATCTAGAACAATACAATCTACTCAGTGGTGGGTTTACACCACTTCGGCAGAACCGGTAGCTAATTTTTTGTTGCCCAGGAGCAGAATGGACTTCCGGAAGCAGCATCCAAGGAGAGAAGCAACCTAGAACTAAGGAGAAACTTCCTGACAGTAAGAACAATTAACCAGTGGAATAACCTGCCTCCAGAAGTGGTGAATGCTCCAACACTGGAAGTTTTTAAGAAGAGACTGGACAGCCATTTGTCTGAAATGTTATAGGGTTTCCTGCCTGAGCAGGGGGTTGGACTAGATGACCTCCAAGCTCCCTTCCAACTTTTATTACTATTACTACTACTACTACTACTACTACTACTACTATTATTATTATTATTATCATTATTATTATTAATATTATTATTATTATGGATCATCGCACAGTCAGCCAGATGTTCAGACTGGATTTGGCATTTTGTCTACCTATCGAGTCCTTACCCAGGACCTGGGATAGGCAAATGTGAATGTTTGATGGTATTACAGATATTGTCGCAGGATGGAAGCCGTTCCTAAAAAGCCCGCCTTTTGCAATTGACTAATGGCGAATTTGTCAATGCCAATGGTGTTCAAGTGGTGCTCCAGTTGTTTTGGGATTGCACCCAAGGCACCTATTACTATTGGTACTACCCTTGCTTGCTTTTGCCACAGTCTTTCTATTTCTATTTGTAGGTCTTTGTATTTTGTTATCTTCTCCAGTTCTTTCTTGTCTATTCTGCTGTCTCCAGGCACTGCCACGTCCACTATCCAGACTTTTTTGTCTTTCTTATCGACAATTGTTAAGTCTGGGGTGTTATGTTGCAGGTGCTTGTCTGTTTGAATTCTGAAGTCCCAGAGCAGTTTAATTTTATCATTTTCTATGACTTTCTCTATTTTATGATCCCACCAGTTCTTGCTTACAGGCAAATGATATTTCTTGCAGATCTTCCAATGCACCATTGTTGCTACTTTGTCATGCCATTGCTTGTAGTCAGTCTGTGCGATCTTCTTGCAGCATCTTACCAGGTGGTCCACTGTTATATTATTATTATTATTATTATTATTATTATTATTATTATTATTATTATTATTATTATTATTATTATTATTATTATTATTATTAACTGGTTTTTCACATATTTCAATCCCACCACTGAACCTACTGTAGAATGATGTGGCAGTTGTGAGATTCATAGGACTGGATCCACATTTCAAGTATTTTCGGAGATGTTCTCAGGCTTCTTAAAAAAACATAAGATGTTAAGAGTAGTGATATTGGTACTAGCATTTGTATTTGTATGTTTATACCTAGGGTTAGGTTTAAACCTAGCAATACAAAGAAACCAATAATTGTACAAAAAGTACAATCCAGTATCAACAATAAAACAGAAGTGTTATGCAATCCCATAATTTAATGATAACAAGTATTCCCACGGAAAAGAAAACTTCTTGCAATTTTTTAAAACTCCTGAAAAAAGAAGCATGTTGACAGAACTTTTTAACTCTTGGGAGTTAAATGTAATTCAAGTGAGAGCCATTAAGCAACTTGAGCCTAGATCTTTCTCACAAAGTCTTGAAACATCACAATCTTTGAAGGGACCCTTGTTTTTGCTGCTACTGGAAGGCAGTTATCAAACAGGACTTTCTTGGTCACGCTCACCTTGGAATGCCTTGCTTCTCCTGGGATATTGTGCTTTTTAACACACATCTCTTTATTCAGATCTTTGGTTTGTCTTCTGGACTGCTATAGAGTGTTTTTTAGTCTTATCTTCTGCTGCTGACACCTTTTGTTATTGTGATCTATAACAAAATACCAAAGACACCTTGGTATAAATCAGCGGTTCTCAACCTGTGGGTCGCGACCCCATTTGGGGTCGAACGACCATTTCACAGAGGTCGCCAAACAACGCAGTCCGCCATTTTCCCCCTTTTCCTTAGCTGTGCTACTCCCTCTTATTCTATTGGCTTTTGAAAGCCAATAGAATAGACTCTCTTGAATAGAGTCTAATTCTATTGGCTTTCAAAAGCCAATAGGAATTGTCCAGGCTGTCTATGCCCTGCTGAGCCCACCAAAAGTTCCAGTCTGCAAACGGTGCTGCAAGTTGTCTGCAGCGAAGGCGAAGCTGTCTGGAAGTTTCCACCCCTCCCTGCTGAGCAACTACTAAAAATGTAAGTAAAAGAGGGCCAGGGGTGGGAGGTGGGAGGCCGGCGGGCGCAGGGAGGGTTGCTGGTGCACGTGGGGCCCGGCAGGTGCCTTACCTCCCTTGGGCTGGGCCACCTGGTGGCCCAGCCGGTGGTCACCCTGCGCCGTCGCTGCCCCTTGCCAGCTACGCCTCGGCTGGCGCAGGGGGCGGCACCACGCATGTACGGTGCTCCTGGGCAGGGAAAGTCCTCGACTTACAACCGGTTGGGGTCCTCGACTTACGACTGGTTGGGAAGTCCTTGACTTACGACCGGTTGGGAAGTCCTCGACTTACGACCAGTTGGGGGTCGCGGCATTAAAAAGGTTGAGAACCACTGGTATAAATAATCTTGTCTATGCAGACAAGACCCTGCCATATAACACTTCAGAGTTAACTCTTGATATGAAAAACCAAAAAGTCTGGATGAGAGATGTCTAGCAGTGCCTGGAGACAGCAGAACAGAAGAAAAGGAATTGGAGAAAATCACAAAATACAATGAATACAATGCAAATACAATGCAATACAGGACAACTGTGGCAAAAGAAAGCAAAAATAGTGCCAATATTAATAGGCACTTTGGGTGCAATCCCCAAACAATTTGGAGCACCGCTTACATCCTGCGACAATACCTCTAACACCACCAGACCTCCATATCTGCTTATCCAGGTCCTTGGGAAGGACTCAAGAGGCAGACAAAAATGCCAAATCCAGTCTAAACATCTGGCTGACTATGTGATGAACAACAACAACAACAACAATAATAATAATAATAAAAATTGGTACAGTTGCTACATGATCTACAATGTTTATAGCTTCCCATTCCCTCTGGCTGAAGAGGAGGTGTATTGGGATGAATTGGCTTCTTCCATCATCTCTTCAAACTTATTGGACTACTCATCAGCTAGGCAATTTGCCACTTAATGGATTCCCAAGATAAATTCTGTCCAACCCCCTTCTTCACAGCACTGAACAGCTTTCAGACAACTCAAGTGTCCCACAAATAGAGCTATACAAGGAGAGTGCAGGGATTCAATCACTGATCATGGTGCCTCTGTTAAAATGAAAACAAACAAACAAACAAAAAAACCCAAACACACTGCTTTCCATATTAGGCTTTCTATGCAATCAGGATTCTAAATAATGGGACACGTCTTTGCCTCACACCTTTGCCATCTAAACCAAAGAAGGGGGTGGATCTGAATAACCCAGGGGACAGTATTAATGAGCATGCTGCTGGTCTCTCCTCAATCCAGAAGGATAAAAGCATTAGAAAGGGGCCATTTATTTATTTATTACTATTGTTGCCACTTCTATTATATTAACCATTAATAATGAAAGTCACAGCCATCCAGCTACTTTTAAAAATTAAGTATTAATCACAGTGGATCTTTCTCCCAGGTAAAATGATTACTGTATAAAACTGTAGCCTTAGGCTGGCTCTTGGCATATGCAGAGAATTTTCTTTGAAACTGATTCAGTTCAAGTTCAGTGACAAATTTCCTCCCTAATATAATATCAGAAAAGGGCGGATTATGATTTTTGTGCCTTTTTAAACTATTTGCAGTTTTTAGCTTCCTCTTTATTCTTCATTTTTTCTCTTTCCATTTATTTCACTATGCCCCAAATCAAAGATCTCTGGACACTTGGTACATTTTTTAAAAAAAAAATAATAAAGTGCACTTTTCTACCATTCATAATACCAGAAATGATTCAGAGACATAAAATTATCCTTTTTCTTAAAGCAGTCGTGGATTGTTCAAATCAGCATGAGCCGCTGTGGAAGATTTGAAAAGAAGGCCTATATAGCATGGGAAAGGGTTGCTTCTTCCAGCACTAGATACACCTGATTTAACTTTTGAGATAAAAGAAACGCGCAAGACATTAAACCTCTTACTCCACCTGATATTGCAATATTGGGGGGAAAAAACCCTGTTATTTGGCTGCAAACGGGATTATTAACTTCTAAAAGACACCATGTGTTTGGATGAGATAGGGAAAGAAGCATTTGGCAGAGTGCTCATTGGATCAAAAGATGAATTAATCCTTTGAAGAAACTTAGCATTTCAAATCTGCAACTTTAAACAATCTACTAGGCTACAGACAGAGCCTCGGAAATACAGCCTAATCCTTTTCATCGCACTGAAAGTTGATATGCTGTTTTTGGTTTCATACCTAGGAAGTGGATCGGCTGCTCCTGGTTTGGGAAAGTGAGGGCAATCTGGAACTCTTTGTAGATGGAAATAGAACTGACTTGAAGATAGCAAACATCTGGCGGAGTGTGGTAGAGGAAAGACACAAACATGTTAGGAGAATAAAATAAATGGTAACACATCAGCAACTGTCAGCTGATTGTGTTTGTATGTGGTGTGAATGAAATTAATTTTTAAATTTTTATTGTATTGTTGTATTGTTGTTGTGAGCCGCCCTGGGTCTTAGGAGAAGGGCGGCATATAAATTTGATTAAACTTGAAACTTGAAACAAGCTTCAGTGCACCATAAGGTTGAGGAATTCCATCTTTGTGAATTCTAATACAAGCCACCCTGATGCATTCTTCTCAGCTCAAATTTTCAGCAGAGCAAATCTTTGATATTCTTCTACATATTGCCATTCCTACAACACTTCAGAAGAAGTACTTATATGGACTCAAAATATGTACTTTGAGATGAAATGTGTTCCAAAATAATATAATTATTAGTATGCTGAAGATATCTAGATTTCCCAAGCCACTGAAGCTTTGTCTCATTCCTCTAGGCTGTGAGGGCCTGGGATGAGATAAAATAGGCTAACACTAAGCCTAAGCAAGACACAGTTCATTGAGGTTTTTTTGTCTGCTTCAGTAGTACCTAATAATAAAGAAGCACAAGTCCAGACAGAGAAGATCCATGACTCAGAGATATTTCTAGACTTATTTCTCTTGCTAGAATAACAAAATAAGACTGTTGTGGCAGGGGCCTTTGCTCAACTTTGATTAGTTATCAGTTTTGTGGGCCTACCTAAGGCAGGAGCCTTAGAGCCTTTAAAAACACTGCATTTAAAACACTTAGAAACTTCAGATAGTCTCCAGTGCTGTAGCCAGTGGTGGGATTCAGCCAGTTCGCACCAGTTCAGCAGAACCGGTAGCTAATTTTTTGTAGCCCAGGCCCAGAATGGACTTCCGGAAGCAGCATCCACACAGCGAACTGGTTGTTCACATACCGTATTTGAATCCCACCACTGGCTGTAGCCCATGTACTCACTAACATCTCTATTGTGAGCACATTATATTTCTGTGATATTGGCTCTTCCTGAAAGAACTGGAAAACCCAATTCAATTATTAAGAAAGTGATGTCATCTTTCAAAATAGTATTATTCCCCTCTGTTTCCATAATTTTGCTTTGATAGACATTATAATAAAGGACCTCTTTCATATCTGAGTAAGTGAATCCAGAATTAGCAAACAAGGACAGCTAACAAGAGTTTAATGGGAAAGTAAGAAAATATCAGATCATGGGAAGATTGCAAGCTGAGGGCTACAATAGTCTTCTGAATAGTTGCTGGTTGAAAGAAATTATTCTATGAGCTCTTGATCAAGTTATTGATTCCTGCTGAGTAAACAGAGTATTAGAAAAAAAAATACAAGGCAGCCAAGTTCTGAAAATCAAGCACAAGGAGTAAATGTGCAAGGAGATTTAAGAACAGTTTGCCAGGGGTGTTTAAAAGCCAAGACTTTGTACTTGATCATCTTAATAGCCTGTAAAGGGATCAAGAAGAAATAAAAATCTGTTTGTTGGCTTTGTCCTAGGAAGTAAAACTGAAGATGAAAGGACAGGAGTCTGTAATTGCCTTTTGTTTCTCTTTCTATCAATCTGGCATGCATTTGCAGGAAATGCAGGCTCTGGTAGGAACGAAACAGTTAATTATACTTTAGTCGGTAAGAGTTAAAAGTTATTAGTTCAAAGAAAGAAGGCTCTACAACAATAGAAAAAGTGGAAACAACTTTATGGTACTTAGTGACTCACTACTATGAAAAACAAACAAATATAATATATGTGGGTATATGTATAATTCTGTATTTATTTATTTTTGACATATTTATGTGGTGTATATTGGAGGTGGTGACCCTTTGAGAGCTGTATGCAACAAAATTTCATTTTAATGTATGCCGATTAGTGTACATTCAAAATGACAATAAAGTTTCGTTTCTATTCTATTCTATTCTATTCTATTCTATTCTATTCTATTCTAATTTTTGCTGACCAGATGCATCAGCTCATGATATGAGCAGGATCAGGGACATGATAGGACTTCACCGTGCCCATTGACAATTATCAATTCCTGCTAATAGATGGGGAAATAATTGTATTTTTATCAGCATAGACTTTGAAAATGAAAAAAAAATCAATATCCAGTCATTTCAAATGGTAGATTTGTTCATCCTTTCAGATCATGGAAGAGAATCAGAAAAGGAATACTTGCAAATCATTAACTATTTACACAAATCATGTTGATGGGAAATAGTTGGTTTCTGGGATGATGCTTTGAATTTCTAGATGATGGATTATTATCCAGGATGAGGTTCAACTCATAAGAATCAGTAACAATGTGTCTATATAAAGCATTGTAAGTTTGATTAGGTGGGCTTTAAATGGAATCCTATGAAGATGAAAAGTGTGAAGTAAAGTCCTAGATAAAGATTTGAGCACTGTGGAAAATGGAAGTGTTGCTATAATTGAGCCTTTTAAGCCACTTAAAGAAAAATCAGAAAGAACATTGGCTTCTATAGATCATGACCTTCATTGTATATACACTAATGCTCAGAGTGTGGGAAATAAATAAGTTTGGTCTGGACTTTTAGATAGAGAACGAGAACTATGATTTAAAACGTATAATGGGAACCTGGTGGGATAACTCCACTGACCTTTAATTGAATCTAATTAAAGAATACAATTTGTTCAAAAAGAACAGAAATGATAAAATGGCAAGAGAGATAGCACTGTGTGTTAAAAATATCCAGTCCTGCTGAGAAATCTAAATGAATGAATTTGGCAGTTCAGTAAAGAGCATATGGTTCAAAATATGTGGAGAAACAAATAAAATATTGTTGTTGGTAACTACTATTTCTTACCAAGGCAAGGAAAAGATGTGGATGACACCTTCAAAAGCAAAAGTGCATTTTTCAAAGATGCTTGCACTTTTTGTTGAGATACAATCCCTTGATTTCTTTCAGGTTTGAAACTCTTGGGTCTTATGAGAAGATAGGGTCCTTGGGGGACTGTGAGCTCAGCTATCGGCTCTTTAGATTCATGCCGCTCCAGGCTTGTTAAAGCAAGCATGAGGAGCCATTTGTGTATGGGCTGTCATGATGGTAAATTCCTTCCTGGATGAGGAGTTTGTTCCTTTACCTCTTAAGGAGACTTTGGTCTTTTCCTGCCTCAAGAAGCCAATGCTGAGCCACATGATTCTGGATATTTTTGTCCAGAATCCAACTTTCCCTTTTAGGAGGTAGGTGATTGAGAAGGTGGTTGCACAGCAGCTCCATGGGGTTGTGGATGAAGCAGATTATCTGGTTCTTTTTCAGGCAGGATTCAGAGCTGGATATGGAATGGAAATAGCATAGGTTGTACTATGCCATGGATGGGATGGGCGTTCACTCTTATCTTATTTGACGTCTTGGCAGATTTCCATACAATTGACCATGGTATCCTTCTAAATCAACTCAGTGGATTGGGGTGGTTGTGCTAGTTCACCTCCTTTCTTCAGGATCAATTCCAGTCAGTGATGATTGGGGAGGACATCCTGCCACAGACCCTAATTGTGTGGGATGCTGCAGAGTCCATGCTCTCTTCTCTCCTATGTAACATGTACATGAGGGTGAGCTTAACTGTTGCTGGTGAGGTATCATTAATATGAAACCCATTTATACATCTCTGCCCTAACACATTAAGCAATGCTGTGGACATATTGTCCCAATAAATGGAAGCTATGCGAATCTGGATAGGAAACAACAGGCTTCAACTGAATCCTGCAAGACTGAGTGGCTTTGGGTTTTGAGATTCTCAAGTCCAGAAACTATGCCATCTTTAGTATTGGATAGGGTTGCACTGCTCCAAACAGACCCTATGAACAATCTGTGGGTCCTGGATACATGACATCTGCTCAAAGAGCAGGCAGCAGTCATGGCTAACTGGGTCTTCACACAACTTTGTATTGTAACCAGTTGTGCTCATTCCTAGATCTAGGGGCCCTACTCATAATCACTCGTACTCTCTCAGTTGAACTATTGTAATGTACTCTACATGAGGCTGCCCTTGAAGAGTACCTGGAAACTTCAGCTGGTACAAAATGCAGTGATGCGAGCAGTTTTATATATATATATATATATATATATATATATATATATATATATATATATATATATATATATATATATATATATATATATATATATATATATATATATATATATATATATATATATATATATATATATATATATATATATATATATATATATATATATATATATATATATATATATATATATGTTTAAAATTGTTGACAAAGAAATAAGGGAATTTCTGATATAGCTATTTCGAGTTTCTTAACTCTCTTCAGTCAGAACTCACCCTTCTGGGATTCGAACCAGAAGGGTGAGTTCTGACTGAAGAGAGTTAAGAAACTCGAAATAGCTATATCAGAAATTCCCTTATTTCTTTGTCAACAATTTTAAACAACATATATATATATTTGTGCTTGCAAGATGGCTCTGGGTTGAGCTGAAACAAGCAAAAGGAAAGAATGATTCCTTCCTCCCATATTTGGGTTTACAGGGTGCAATCTAAAAAATAAACACTTGACATATATATATATATATATATATATATATATATATATATATATATATATATATATATATATATATATATATATATATATATATATATATATATATATATATATTCCTCATAGAACATGTTTCACCTCTGCTCCATGATTGGTTACTAGTTTATGTCTGAGTCCAATTCAAGGTGCTGCATTTGACCTTTAAAACCCTACATGGCATGGGACCATGTTATCTGAGGAAAACCTCTACCCAGTTACATCTTCCCATCCCACCCAGATCTAGTAGACAGGTCGTGCTGCAGGTTCCATCATTCGGGGGGGGGATGTTTGACAGGTTGTAGGTGGTGGGCCTTCAAGACTGGGATGTGTATGTTGTGGAAAATCCTCCCTCCTGAGGATAGGCTGGCACCATTGCTCTTATCTTTCTGAAAGTCCCTCAAGACCTGGTTGTATTATTAAGCCTGGGAACCTCAGGAAATGTCAACAAGTGAGGTGACTCCATTATTATTAACATCTCTTCACCCATTATTTCTTTTTATCTGTATTTTACAGTTTGTAATGTTTTTAATAATAATAGTTGTCATTTGGGTATTATTGTTTCTTTACCTTTGTTGTATGCCTCCAAGAGACACTTGTTTTACAAGATGGGTAGCTTTATAAATTTGAAAACTACACAAATAAACTAATAACCTGGTTTGCTGACAGCTTTCTACTTGCAAGAGTGAAGAACAGTACAAGGGGACTATCATTGCCTTGATGCAATCATCACAGAAGAATTAAGGAAGTAATAAGAGCAGGAACAATGGTGAAAAGTAATCATATAATGGTGGAATCCTTACTTCTAAGGGTAAACAGAACTGAAAAGAAATTATCAATCTGTCAGTGCTGAAAGAACACTGTAAGATGCTATACATATAGTATGTTCCACATGAAAACTATGAAGAGCAACATGAAAAAAAAAGAAAAACAGGAATATGGCCAGGGAATGGTGTGGTTTTTTTTAATTGTATTGTATTGTATGACTAGACCAGGTACTGGGACAACTGTTAAAATAATAGACTAGATAAAATGGGATGTGAGAATGATCTTGGGAAATAAGATGAAGAGCTGCATATTAAAAAAAATGGTCAGACAAATGGCAGTTTAGTCTGCAGAAGGAAGAGGGGCAAATGTCTCAGAAGCGACCCTCCCAAATTTTGTGGACTGTAAAAATGAGGGAAGAGAGATGTATTTTCACTTGTGCAAGAGTCTGTTAATGTAACAGACTCTCTTACAAGGCTGACACAACAAGACCCAAGTGTAATCCTATTTTCACCACTGGCTAGAGCTTGCAGTTTATAAATAAATGAATGAATCTTGTGCAACTTTTCAGAGTGGAACTGCTCTTATTATGGTTTTTGTTTTTATTTTTTAAAAAACCCTCTATTAAAAAGTTTGTCAGACCTGTAGTATTCAAATAAGTGTCCTGATGGCCCTCTTCTTCATTTCCCCCCACTTTTACACCATTCTCTCTAGGATCAGCAATCACCTGTGTGCAAGAATTACCGTGCTGACTCTATTGCTTCATTTCTCTTCCTTGTCTAGGCTGTGATTTCAGACTTTGTAGTTCATATTATTTTCTGGAGGGCAGATTAAAGGTATTAAAAGGTAACACCCAAGAATAATTAGTGATCTGACTGGATCAATGCCCTGACTGTTTATAGCCTGCAGGCACCAATCCTCTTAAGTTTGCTTCCTGTGGCTTCATTTTTTCTGCAGTTGCCCTGCAGGGAAGCTATAAGAAGTCTAAACCTTCCTGACTCACAGATTGATGCCTGTTATTCTGCCCCGTCAGGATTGCAGTGCTCAATAAAGAATTTCCAGTGAAGTTACTGGGATGGTAGGAATGATAATTTGGCCAAAATCAACCACAGATTGTGAATCTTAAAAGAGAGGAAACAATTGGTTTCTTTGTTTCTGAGTAGGCTATTTTTAATCCAAAACATTGTAAGATCAGTTTTTAGTTATGCATAGCTACCTTTACATTGAATGTGCTCATATATAGTGCATGTAAAGCTGATGAGCATGGTGATGGCTTGAAGTATCAGATGAACAGATTTTCCTGAAAAAAAAAGAGGCTTTGAAATACTATGTACCTCTTTAGTTTCATGGAAATGTGACTTCGGGGATATTTTTTCTATAATGTAAGATCAGTTGACAGGATGCTCTAAAACAGTGATGCAGGAATAATTATGTAAGTCAGGATATTTTACCTGAGATAGCAAAGCAAGATCATGGATGTTATATGCTGAAAGCTCAGCATCAAAGCACATGCTATCACAAAGCATATTTCTCTATGAAGCTGGTGAAAACTACTTGATACTTTCTATTTGAAACAAAATTCATTGTGAACTGCATCTGAAATATAAGATGCAGTCCTACTTTTGGGGGCATCATTAACAAGTATATTTCAAACAAATTGTAGATGAGACTGCAGTTTTACATAGACACGTGTGTTCGTTTTTTGCAGGTTCCAATGGACTTCTAGATGTTGCTGAACTTCCAGCAGTCACAGCCAGCAAAGATCAGCAACATCTTGGAAGGCAATTCCTTTCCATAGTTAGAAAGATGAAGCTGCCCCCCTATGATTATTTTTCTATAGAATAAACATACCCAAATGTACAACTAAGACAGACTACTAACACTCATTGTTTTACTTCCAGCATAAAATGCATGGCTAAGATACACATTTTTGTTGCAATTATTTGTTAAAAATTTTCCAGCCTTGAAAATGCTTTGAATATTGCAATTCAGCCTTGGAGATCAGATGTTCAGATATTTTTGGCAAGCTCTAATTCATTATGGATTAATTCTCTAATGCTATTTGATTATTCTTCCATTTTGGCTTTGCAGACTATCATTAATCAGCATATCCCATATTTACGTATATGTGTATACATGTATGTACACACATACACACACATATATCCATTGATATTGCATATTTGGTTTATCCATGGTGGAATTCTCATCGTAAAGAACTTTCTTTCTTTGTGCTCCCAAATCAAGTACATGCTAATTGTCTGCAACAATGCCTTATAAGCACAGAATTGGTTTGTGTTAATAATTGACAGGAAAGTAGGGAGAATCAAATTATAAAGAAAAGGGAGGTGATCTAGAATGAAGAATGGGTTATTCTTTTATTTTCAGCCACTGAAAAAGTTGTAGCAAGGAATAGACCATTTCCCCCATTTTGAGATAATTTTGTGACAGACAGCCAAGAGGAACCACTTCACGATGAACAACCTGGCAGGCATAATAAGAAATCCTTCAAGTTTAACATAGCTTTATTCAGCTAGTTGTTATACACCCTGTAAAACTATTAATGATCCTTACAATGCCTGTGATGGTAAAGAAGTACTTGAACATTACCCAGTCATAGACAAGATTTTTTTTTTTTTTTTTTTTTGCTGTCAGCTTTACAATGACTGGAAATTTGGGCAATGAGCCTGCACAAACCAGCAATGAGAAAGTATACCAGTTTCTATTTTAATAGCGGGTTCCCAGGCTTATAAAAATTCAAAGTTATGATTTTATACAATCACCTGCAAGTTTCTTTGTTATCTTGAAAAGGACTTGCCAGTTGGCCAATTCAACAGACAGAAAATGAGACAAAAGATAGACTCTGCTCTAACATATGCTAGGAATATCTTACTGGATTTTTATGCAAATATTTCAATTCCTATAGCCTCATCCCTTTGTTCTTAATAGAGTGAAATATGAGAATTGTATTTAAAAAAATAATTTAACTTTTGGTTTTAGGGAGAGGTGAAGAAACTGTTATTCATTAGAATATATATATATACTGTGTAGTATTTGCGTAATATTTCCTTAAGTGGTCTCATATTTTATTTATAACTCTCACTATAGGTTTTTCACTTTAGTTATGTTCTACAGACATTTTAAGAAACATTATGCTGTCTAGTTCTGACATATTTATCAGCCCCAATCACTGCTGGTAAGAAGAGGGTGACAGTTTAGTGAGATCTGAAATGTGAGCAGACAAAAGAAATATGTTGAAATTTAGTAACAATTACATTTTCTTTCTTACATTAATCCAAATGACCTCTTTCTTCATGAGATTACATTGGAAAAAATGCCTTTTATAGTGGACAAAGCCTGTTGCTTCTGTCACAGAAGCTCACCAAACATAGGAAACATACACCCTGGTTTTTATTCCATATAAAGTTATAACAAGAGAGACAAGCCAACCAAACACGCCTGGACAGGAAATGTACCCTAACAGATGTGTAATATCATTAAAGCTGCCTCTAATATAATCTAAGCCACAGTTTGGTGTATTAATGCTTTGTTTATATTGAAGCAGAGATGGATATTTTTATTAGTATTGCTCTGTTGATGCAGCATCAGGAAAGTTTAGTCCAGGGGGCAGAAATCTACATTATGCAGGGGAATTTGTTTTGATGCTGATAAGTGGAAAAGGTAAATGTCAATTAGTGAATTAAATCTCACAAATATTGGCAGCCAGGAATGGTATCACAGACCTTAGAAGCAATTAAACCCAACCACATATATTCTCTATTCACTCCTACTCCAGGAAATAAGTTTTTCCCCCCCTGGACCTTTTTCAAAGATGGTAATCCAAGCTTTTTATTTCAGTAAGATTAATGAGCGCATTCCTTTATATCCCTTTGGGCAGGTCAGTGGAAAATATTTCCCCTGGTTCAGGAATGAAGGAAAAGAAAGGAGGTGTTGAATCTGAGGTCCTTGATAATGGAAAGGACATGTGTAAGCCTTTTTTTGTTCCCTTTTAAGGACCACTGATGTCAGGACTTTATGACTTAACATGTAATACATGTAATTTGGGAGTGCCATTCCACAGGGTTTAAGGGTTTATGGAATTATTCATATAGGAAAGAGTGAGTCAACCTGTCCCTGTAGCCAAACTGGAACCTTTGAGAATGTGTCAAGTTCTGCCTCATGATATCCTAGCTCTGATAGGCAGATAAGCTCAAGTTTCAAACTATTGCTCTTTAAATGAGAGAAATAAATTCAAACTTAGTCACCCTTAGAATCATCCTTAATATTGTTCTATTGTTTCAGTGGGTCACTCTAAAGTATGAGAACCAACCCCCTGAATTCATATAATAAACTTTGGTTTTTTTCCTGAACAAATTAAACATCAAGACAAAACTAAGAAAATGTTTAAAATACAAACCAAGTATAAGAAGAACATCAATCAAAAAGAAAATAAAGAAAGAGATTAAACAAAGCTTCACAATGCATGTAAGTTTAATACACATGCTCTTTTTTGTAAATTTTTATTAAAAAACATGTTTAAAGACATATCTTATTGAAAAGTAAGCCTCTGTTACTTAGAACCTGAAATAAAGGGTAAAAGATACCATTTCTCAACTAACATCTGTACTGCAGGTAAGACATATAAGAAATCTAAATGAGATACAAGATAAGTTAATAAAACTTCAATCTTTAAAAATATCATAACCGATAAATTTGACATCCTTCTTGGGAAAAGTGTTGCGTTTCTATCTTATTTGGACCCAAGATCTTTGACAGAGGATAGATGAGACTTAAAATATGAAATGTGGGGAACTATTGATAAAAGTTAGATATGGATTTTTCATGCCACATCTTTCTTGTCTCATATAAAAAAGATGAGATGATATTGATATAGTTGTCCTCTCCCTGCCCCAAGGCTGACATTTAACTACTATTTTCAGAGAAAAATCTGGGAAGGAGACCATACAGAATAAAATTAAGTCAAGACATCTGTTTCATTTAATAATTCTATGTTATCTTAATGGCTATATTCTTACAAATCTATCTTTCCTAGGAAATAGTCATTTTTAGGGGGGGGAATTATCTTTTCCCATTCCTATCTTTTCCCATTCCTAATTAATGGTTGCCAAAGGGGATCTTTCCAGGACTTTCCACGCAGCATGCATGAGATTTGATATTATTTTTTTCAGTCAAGACTCAATAATGTCTTTTTGTTGGAATTATTACCAGATCCATGGAGTTATGATAAGTAGAACAGAGCTAGGTATTGAAATACCAGTCCATTTGTAGCTGATAGAATCAGTGACTTTTCCAGGTCAGGCATGAAGGGGTGTGAACTTGATTCACCATTCAGAATCTAATCTAAGTTAGGTTCAAAATGATAGGGGGAAAAAATCAGTATTGTACTTATAACTACATAGAATAAATTAAGTTGAAGTTAATTTCACTATGAAAATAAGAAAAAGGTGACTTGTCGTTGCCATGTTTGACCCTCCTTAATAAGAGATTTAAACTTTTTCATGTATGTAGTACATGAAATGTATTTGTTACCAACACTTATGAAAACTAAGTATTAATTATGGTCCTTCATCATAACCATCATTATACTAAATGCTATGCAAAAATAAAGCAGATGGGCAGACCGATACATGAAAAAAACATGTTCTACCATTTTTCATGTCAATCAAGATAGCTTCTTCATATTAAATTGGAGTTTTCACATACACACCATACATACTGTGTAGCCTGATACTATTATGTACCATAAAATATAACTACATTATATAGTATACCAACTGACGTAAATTTCTACTGCTTTGCCTATAATACAAAATGCTTCAATATTAATTTCTTCCTTCTCCTACATGTACTAATCAACAGCAGAGGCTTAGAAATGCTAACTATCTCCCTCCTTCTCAATACATTTTTGCCCTGTTCCTCAGCACTTAAACCGCATGGTGTTTGCAACTCCATCATCCAGAGTTCAGGGTTGTGTTTTCCTTGTGTTGGCACTTTTCTGCAGGTTCTTCTTTGACTTCAGGTGCAATATGAGTATGTCTTACTGTGGCCCCAAACCCCCACCTTGGTCCTGGTAGAACTGAAACTACATAGTACCTGGTTTGGACTGTACAAACTCCAGCCATAGCTTCTGCCTCCCTATCAAGCAGTAACCATGAGTCCAGGAGGACCGACAAATGGCATCCTCTCAATACCACCCTCCCATCTAGAGTTAAAGCAATGATAATGAAAACATGGAGGATCTAATGCAAATTAGGTTGCTTGACAGCCACATATAATAAAGGCAACTTAAGACTGGAAACTGGAATTTGATGAGATGCAAGATGTAGAATTGCAATGTGATTTCCATTTTTATTTCATTGTTTTTGGATTGCCTAGGACAGGGGTTCTCAACCTTGGCAACTTTAAGACTTGTGGACTTCAACTCCCAGAATTCCTCAGCCAGCTTTGCTGGCTGAGGAATTCTGGGAGTTGAAGTCCACAAGTCTTAAAGTTGCCAAGGTTGAAAACCCCTGGCCTAGGAAGAGGGAATACACTAAAGAATGCATTCGGCATCAAAAGTCTTATATACAATGACATAAACCATTAACATTTTTTTCTGCTAGGAATTTCTCCTATCCTATGCTTTTTATTAATAGGTGAGATTAAAGATAGACTTACTCATATGCTTTGGATCAATGTGGATCATCTACTTCAAGGCTATCACAAACAAGTATGTCATCCTTAGGTGATGCTTCTTTTAATTAAAGGAGGTAGCAGTTTCCTTAATCAGAATAATGTGCATGCCAACATCTGTTCTAGCAGGAGGAGTAAAAGGGGGAGGATCTCTCAGTCATAGAATGAGACTAGAAGGTTTTGGAAAGTCATCGAGGAATCAAAGAGTGCAAGTGACATTCTAAAGCTGTTTTGTAGATACATCTGAAGAATTCTACAAGATAAAATGCTCTTCCTACCTTTCTTACATTACACACAACAGATGAATGCTAATTGTGTTCATGCTCTGTTACAGTTAGTCAGCTTTGTGTGGAGAGGTGAAGTCTGTGCTTTGTCATCTTGGCATTTAAAAAAAAAAAAAGATGGATGAAAAATCATCGGGAGCATACACCGAGCCAGGAGGAAGAAAGATAAATAATGCCAGCAAGCTGATAGCTGCCCGTCTATCATAAAATTTCATTAGTTTTGACAGCCTGTACAACATAAGCAATGAATGAATGCTAACTATACTTCCTCTCTGCCTGCTTCCATATTTCACTTATATCACTTAACTTACAGAAAGCACTAAGCTTGGCTGGCCAGAGAAAACAGTTGCTAGAGCATTCACACACTAAATTATAGGTAACCCTATTATAGGATTATCTATGAAATCAAAGAAAAAAGTGGTGATGATAGTAGTGGTCATACACAGACTTTCCCAAGCTTGATGTGATTCATAACCAAAGACTAGAGGAATCACTGAAAAATTAAATTAAAAGAAGACACTGTAGTCACCCCACCTACTTATTTGTGATCGCTTCTGTGATCACATGGAAGACAAATAAGCATTTTTCTCTAGTTGTGGATGTTGATGGTGTTTAATCTAGGTGCATGCCAGAAATCAATTGCTATCTAATTCATCATACTGCCAAAATGATGATAAAAGTGGGAGATTATTTTGTAGACTTTCAACAAACTGTCCATATGGAAAGAGGCTGGAAGGGAGATGGAGTGGAAAAATTACTTTAAACATCCTTAAAACCTCTATGCTTGTTCCTTCTTGTTCCTACTTTTCTCCATGAGAAGTAACCATTGTTGTTGTATACTTGTTTGAGTGCAGTGAATTATTTTGATTGCATGTGCAATAGCTATAATGTGTTTGACACAATTTAGCTGCTTGAAAAATTATTTCCTGGACATTTCTGGATTCCCAGAAAATTATGATGATAGATAGATAGATAGATAGATAGATAGATAGATAGATAGATAGATAGATAGATAGATAGATAGATAGATAGATAGATAGATAGATAGATAGATAGATAGATAGACAGACAGACAGACAGACAGGTGTGTATGTGTGTGTGTGTGTGTGTGTGTGTGTGTGTGAGAGAGAGAGAGAGAGAGAGAGAGAGAGAGAGAGAGAGAGAGAGAGAGAGAGAGAGAGAGAGAGAGAGACAGAGACAGAGACAGAGACAGAGACAGAGACAGAGACAGAGACAGAGACAGAGACAGAGACAGAGAGACAGAGAGACAGAGAGACAGAGAGACAGAGAGAGAGGTAGATTCAGTACATAGGTAGATAATTTTAAAAAGGACTCTACAGTATGTTTAGGGTCTATGTATAAATAATTATTTTTGGACATATTCTTTGGGGCTGATCAGCCCCATCTCTATCTTCAAGTTTAAGTAATGAGGATGAATGGAATGAGATCTTTAATCACCCACCAGAGATGGCATATTGCATTATTGTATTAATTGCTCAAGCTGTTGCTATTGCAGCTGCTACAATGGAACACATTCTCTCAAGGCAAGCTTTATATTTATATTTAAACATAAGTGACCTTCACAAGAATACAAAGGAAATCTGAAACACAAATGAATGTGCTGCAGTAGGTAGCAACTGATAATTCATTTTATAAGAAACTTTATATTTCAGGTATCTGAAGTCATTCTTCAGAAGCAAATCTATTCATGAAGTCTCTTGATTATTTCCAAAGCATCAAGGTGAATACCAAATGAAGTCTCCACAATTTTAAGTTTATTTTCCTTTCAAACAGAATTACTAGTTATATAAACTTTAAGGTTTAAGTGTACATACTAAAAATATAAGGAAGTTTTCACAGCTGTTATCTGAATCTGCTAAATGGGTGCTCTCATTGCACAGTATTTATCATAGTAATTATAATAATAAGAGGTACATCTGATCTGTGGCTATTTTTAAAGTAAATTTCAATTGCACAAAAATCAACTCAGTTATTTCCCCATGTAATCAGAATCAACTGTAACACCTATTGTGCAATTGCAAAAAAAAGTATTTAGACTTCAGTGTCCTTTGTTCTACTGCAGGAACAAGGGCCAAAGTTTAGGCTTGATTACAGAAGCAGTAAATCAGAATGTTGTTTTTTTTTTGCCTTTATATCCAAAGTTTATTAAATCGTGGATAAAGCTACAAGGACAGTGCCACAGCCACAGGGAGGGGAGTGTTCACCCTATCCCATAGCCATCAGTGGTAGCAAGTCTACATGTCCCCCAACTCAATTGCATAATATCCTTCCATCGGTGCTCCAGAGAAGCTCAGGGTCATTGTTCACATAGTCCCACCCATCATCCTGTGCCGAGTATCCAGTGTTTAATGTTGCTTTCACCGGAAAGAGCCCCCTTCTGTCAACCTTGCCTTTCCACCAGTGGGCTGGCACAGCACAGTCGAGCAGCCGACACACAACACAACTGTCTGGGCGTGACTGAAAACCGTGGTGATTTTGTAGCAACCCGGGCACTTGACGTCCATGAAGTAGGAGTTGGGGCTCTGCACCAGGCGCTTCTTCTTGTGCTTCCGCTTCTCCTCCTCGGGCGAGGGGTGCAGGAGGTCCTTCGCGAGCGGCATCTTCGCGTGGAGGCAGCTGCGGACCGAAAGGAGGCTGGCCGGAAGGGGAGCGCGCTATATCCGCTGTGGGGTTTCCCGTGCACGGGCGGAAGTCCCTAAATCAGAATGTTTTGATGGAAATGAAAATAATGAAAATAATGTTCTGGAGGTGGATGTAAACAGTTAAGCAAGGGAACACCATTAGTTTAACTGAATTAAGAATAAAAGTAAAGAAACACAGTGAGAGAATTCTGTAAGAAATGTTTTATTTGTATATAGTATATCCAAAGTCAACCCCCATAGGCCAATTAAATTATGTTTTTTTTTACAAAAATGTTACTATACATAGAAATTTTTAAATATTATGCATTAAACGAGAAAGGAAATCTTCAGAGAAAAATGGCAATTTGAACATTTAATTCCATTTATATAATACAGTATCTATGGATCTTTTTTTAAAAAATAAAATTCTTTTATTGAAACACTCAACATCAAACATAAGATCGTATTGAGAAGCAATCATCATATAACCTGCAGTACAACACTAAGGGTTATTCTTTGTAAACATCTGATTTGGTAAACATTCTTCCCTCCTCACTTCAATCCTCTATTATACACCTGCTACATTTTTTTATCCTCTGTGATCCCTAACAATAGGTCCTGAGGTAGTAGTTTAACATTAAACATAAGATCATATTAATAATCAATCATCATAGAACACAACATGTAACACTAGGTATTAATCTTTGTAAACGTCTGGTTTGGTAAATATTCTTTACTCCTCACTTCCAGCCTCAACTATATGACTGTTATATTTTATCTTTTATGATCCCTAGCAAAAGATCCTGAGGTAGAGATTCAATAACCTGGGGTAAAAATTCAGTCTGCTTTTTCATTATTAAAGTAATCAACATTAAGCATAAGATCATATTAAGAAGCGATCATCATAGAACATAACATACAACAATAGGTAAACATTCTTCACTCCTCATTTCAAGCCTCTACTATACACCTGTTACATTTTTTAAAAAACCTGTATGATCCCTAACAATAGGTCCTGAGGTAGTAATTCAATAACCTGAGGTAGAAATTCAGCCTGCTTTTTCAATATTAAAGTATTCAACATTAACCATAAGATCATATTAATAAGCAATCGTAAACATTTGACTTGTTATACATTTTTCCCTCCTCACGTCGAGCCTTAGCTAAATGCCAGATACATTTTGTTTGATTGGTGTTTCTCTTGGATATAGTCTATCCATTGTTTCCAGTCTGTCAAATATTGTTCATTGGAGCGACCTTTCAAGTATGCTGATATTTTCGCCATTTCCGTCAAGTTTGTTACTTTCACAGTCCATTCTTCAATAGGCGGTATTTCTGGATTCTTCCAGTATTGTCCCACCAATAATCTTGCTGCTGTAATCAAGTTCAGAAATAAGTTCGTCTCTGAGGTAGTGAAATCCTTTGTAATCCCTAACAAAAAAACCTGAGGTAGAAATTCTATACGCTTTGTGAAAATGGTTTGGAGTGTCCACCATATCTTCCTCCAGAAGGCTCTGATTTTTCTGCATGTCCACCATACATGAAGGTAGGTAGCTTCCCCATCCCCACACCTCCAGCATTTGGGCTGGGAGTCTGGGTAGATGAGCGATAGTTTTTTCGGGTCGAGGTGCCACCTATAGAACATCTTGTAGAAGTTTTCCCTTAAGTGTTGCGATTTCGTAAATTCTACATTTCTCACCCAAATTTTCTCCCACGTGTCCATGGTAATAGAATGCCCAGAGTCTTGTTCCCACTTTACCATACAGCTCTTGACTAGTTCGGTTTCAGAGTCCATTTCTATCAGAATGCTGTACACTCGTTTGATGTGCATGATCCCCTGTTCTCTAATCTGTTCAATTAGTTTCTCGTCGGTCTGGGAGAAGCCCTTCTTCTTATCTTTACGCCACCTTGATTGCAGTTGTATATATGATAGCCAGGTACCTCCTATTCCTCTGTTTGCTAGCGTTGCTTGGGGTTTCAAGAGGAACCCATTTTCTTCTCCCAGTACAAGTTTATTGTAGGGCACCACTTCTTGCCCTTGGGATGTGTTTGTATCTCCTATTGCGTGTCCTGGGATCGTCCAGATGGGAATCTTGTCGTGTAGGAGGTGTTTATATTTCCTCCAGACCCATAACAATGGGATCCGTAGTGGGTTCTCCTTGAAGTTCCTGTCTGCCTTTTTGTCGTATACTAAGTATGCGTGCTAGCCAAATAGTAGACCATGCCCTTCAACATTCAGTATTCTGTCATTTGTCATATTGATCCAGTCACTCACCGCCACCAACGTCGCTGCATAGTAGTATAGCTTTAGATTAGGCATTTTTAGTCCCCCTCTCTTCCTTGTGTCCTGGATAATTTTTAGTTTCACCCTCGGTCTCTTGTCATCCCAAATGAATCTGGTGATGCCCCTCTGCCAATTGTCCAAGTCCTCATCCTTTTTGAGTATGGGTAGCATTTGGAAGAGAAATAGAAATCTTGGCAGGACGTTCATCTTTACTGCTGCTATCCTGCCCAGCAAGGATAGTCGTAGTGTTTTCCACCTCTCCAGATCTGCTTGTTTCTTGTTCCACAGCACCTCGTAGTTATTTTTGTATAATTTCGCATTCGTTGTTTCTATCTCCACTCCCAGGTATTTAACTTTCTTAACTATGGATCTTGATTTTGTGTATGGAGCTCGACTTTCGATATTCCAGACATATACATAGAAAGGACAGTAATATTTTGAAGTGTAAAGCCAAAACTAAAGCTATAAATATTATTGTCCAAGAAAAAATGATGAACATGTCATCATAAATGCTATGAAAATGTTGAAAAATTGTAAAGATGCATTTAAGAGGTGATACAACTGGAGAAATGTTGAAAACAGATCTACTGAAGTTTGCTAATTGGAGTGGCTATGTACCTTAGTTCCTGGAAGTATGAATTGGATTGAGACAGGAGATTTTAAAGAAGCTATTTATCTATTTGGAATTAATGGAAATCCCTTATGATCTTGTCATGCTAAGGGTTACTAATAAGGTAAAATAGTGTCAAGAATATCCTGGACGTAGTCTTTCAGTGCAGCTCTAAAAGACTTTATTCATTCTGGACCTAAATATTTAATTAATGACATTCATTTTCACATGGCTTTCAAACTAGCTCTGGCTCCAGTGGGTATATTCAATCAAACAGTTTCTTCTGCTTTATTATTTTTATTAAGGACGTAAAGTTTATTCACAGTTATTAGATATGTTTTGCAATTTTTCACTGGGATTTTCATATACTCAGAACAGAGAAGGCTCTTGTGTGTCCTGCACAACAGGTTTTCTTCACCAGCTTCTTTACAATGCACACCATTCCAAAGCAGGCCTTCAGTGCACACACCCCTTCAGGGTTTCTGGCCAACCAGCATGGGATCTCACAAATAAACAGAGCTGCAGCTCAAAAGGTGAGCTGAGAATAAATCTGTTTTGCCCCGAAATGAGATGGAAAGTAAAAGTCAAGCTTGCTTAGCAAATTGGTGACCAAATGCCAAATCCAGTCACCTCATTGCAGCACAAATGATTCATTGGTTAGCTTAACCAAACAAATGTGCATTTTTGGGGAGGGGAAGTGGAGGGGGAGGTGGTACACCTTTCCACTTAGAACATTGACTGAAAATGAATGTTTCTGAATGCTTACATATGTCCATTAAACATTCTCCTCCTTCTACTTATTGTGTTATTATTATTCAAAACACATTTTAGTTGGGATTCATTTACCTTTGGTATTTTGGGGGATAGCAATGGGAGAAGGGCTGCCTTGATCTCCTAGCTTTAGGTTTCCTGACACATCTGGTTGGCCTCCAGATGAGACAGAATACAGCTGGACAGGAGCTAGGACTGGTCTAGTTCAAATATCTAGTTCATTGTCAATTTTTTTCTGACATAAATTTGAAAGTATAGTGGAAGATATAGGTTTTGTTGCATTCAGCATGTTTTTAAGCCTTTCTATGGCACTCAGAAAGCCAGTTCTATTAAATCATGGGCACATGAGGTTTAGGTTGCCAGAGGTCTTGTGCACATTTCCAGTCAATTATACTAAATCCAATGAACATGTTTCTCAACTTGACTGGAGCACACAGAGAAAATAGCCAGCAGTGTGATTCTGTGCCGGTAAATTTGGAAATATATTCCCTGATTTCAGTGGGGCTGATTCTTCCAAGGACTAGATTCAACTATAGCTTGGCTACCACTCAGTCTTGGGATTGTGATTAATAGCAACTTGAAAACAACATTTTATTGCAGCTTTAGCTTATGAAATATAATTGTAGCAAAAATCTATTACAGTATTTGTGAATTTGATCCTGTCTCATACTGGAGTAATATTGGAAAATTTCAAGGTTAAGCAAGAAAAATAATCAGAAGCACTACTAAGGAAGAAGAAGCTAAAGGAGTTGTTATAAGCATAAGTAACATTATGGATACTAGCAAAAGCACTTAGATTTATGTGTCATGGACATGTCATGATCTCCGCACCTTCAGAAGAGAACTGAAGACTCATCTCTTCAATCAAGCCGGCCTGGCCTAGATCTCCTAGATCTCCTCGGGTTTTTTAAGTAAATTTTTTTAAACAAGGTAGCTAGGGTTTTAAGAATGGGATTTTAATTGGTTTTAGTGACAGCCTAGGTATAAATTTAATTCAGTTCTAAATATTTATTATTGTTATGTGTTTTAATTTGGCTGTTAACCGCCCCGAGTCCTACGGGAGAGGGGCGGTATAAAAGTTCGAAAAAATAAAATAAATAAATAAAATAAATAATTTACCACTCCATAGTGCTTTACAGCACTCTTTGAATGGTTTACAATGTCAGCATATTGCCCTCAACAATCTGGGTTATTTTACTGTTCTCGGATGTAAGGCTAAGTCAATGTTGAACACAGTCAGGATCATACGCCAGGCTGTAGGTAGAGTCAACCTGCAATACTGCATTCTAACCACTGTGCCATTAGGGCTCTAAATTGGGGGGTGGGAACCAAATAGAGAGCTCTTTCTCTTTTTAGTGGGGCTGCAACCAATGCAGTCTATAAAATGTTAACATAAGCAAATTTAAAATGAAATTGTCAGGCTTAGCCAGGTCATCTCCTGCAGAAATATTGCCATTTGAAATTTGCCTCCAGCAGAAGCAGTTACAGGTTATGTGTACACACAGATAGACACACATTTCTGGGTGTATAAAATAAACATAGTTTTCATTTAGCAACTGCCTTGTTTACCGAACATTCGCAGGTGAGGCGGTGATGAAAACTTTATGACCAGTCCTCACATTTACAACCTTCGCAGGTTTGTAAAGCAAAAGAAAGCTGATCATAAACAAAATTGCACTTTCATTTAGAAATTGCTTCCCTTAACAACTAAATTGCTAGTCCTAATTGTGATGTTAAACGAGGACTATCTGTATGGGAATACCAGAAATTCAGTCAAATGAATAGTCCACACGTGGCATATTGGACTTTATGTCATATAGAAGTGATGGAAGTGGAATGCAGAAGATTTATTTATTTATCACATTTATATAGCTGTCCAATTCATAGAGTGACTTTGGGAGGTGTACATACGGTATAAATTAATTCCATAAGAGTCCAGATTTGCTAGTTTTTGAATGATGGTATAATCATTTTCCAATAGATAACTTACCAAAAAACACTAACAATACCTGGAGGGCCAGCTCTATTTAATGCCTGTTGGATACCTCATTCTTGTCCATCAAATTGCTCCTTTTATTGTCCAGAGTAAAAGTGGGATCACCTGGTCTTACCTTTCATCTCTATTGTTATGCAAATAAAAAAGGTTTAAAACTGAGATAGCCCATACAAATGACACACAGCCATTTTTCTGGAAAGTTTTGATACAGATCAGGCATGTCCAATCCTCAGCCCTCAGGTTCATAAACTTTTAACATTATTATGTGATTTATATAGATTTAACTATATAATTTGTATGCAGCCAAAGACAATTCCTCTTCATTCAGTGCAGCTCTGACAGGGACAAGGTTGTTGTTTAAGTCCTTGTGCCTGTTCTCGTCTTTCTCTCTCCCTGCTTTTGCTTGACTTTTATCTCATTTTCACCAGTTACAAATGTTTCTAATATTTACTGATGTTTAATAAATAAACATCATGGTTTGTTGTTGTTGTTTTTTGTTTGCTGTTTTGCTTTTCTTTTGCTAGCTAAATTGAGTGATATGTGTGCTTGCTTTAACCTGACCTGGATATTGAGAGTGTGCTAGGTGTAAACTAAACTGAAGATTATCTACAGTATAGATATAGTTTATAATTTTCTTTACTCTCAAGGTGGGGAGAATTTGATAAAAGTCTGAAGTGAAGTGTTTTATAAAGTCTATACAAATTGTAAATCCCAGGTTTTTTTCAGTAATCTATAACTATAGTAGATTCCAAAGACAATAAATTGGACTTTTTCCCATTGATAGCATAGACAGAATATAAACTATAATGCTGTACAATTTCAATAAGCCTCAGTAACAACACATAGTAATTTCCAAAATAACCCATGACATATAAAAACAATTTGTATTCAATATCAAGTGTCACCAACAGCCTTAATATCTTGAGATTGTCTAATGGGAAAAGCTAAGTGTTCAAGAACCAGATTATAAATAAATGGGGACAAGGGGCATCCTTCATGAATGCCACAATATAATAATGTGTGAAAAAAGAAAGCCATTTGTAATGACTCTGGCCATTGAATAAAGATACAAAATTGCAATTTAGTGGATTAAAAAAAGGTGGAAATCTGTATCTTCTTAGAGCACACTTCACAAATTAAATAAAATTGTATCAGATGACTTTTCAATGACAACAAGATTAGAAAAGTGGATTCTAACTTATCCACTGCAAAATCCAACATACCAATAGTCATATGATATTAGTATTTTAGCATCCACATAAAGATATTAGTCTATAGCGATGGTGGGGGTCTTTCTTAGGCTTTCCTTTAACTGTAATATAAGCTTCATAAAGTGAGGGAGGGAAAATTTGGACAGTTTTAATGATTCTTTATAACAGGGGTGTCAAAATTGCTGCGTCACATGACGTGTCACGGCATATTGTGACTTTTTTCCCCTTGCTGGAGATGGCGTGGGTGCGGCTTCCGCATGATGCATCCAGCCCATGGGCTGGCAGTTTCGCAGCTTCTGAAAACATACATACCAATAGTCTATAACAGTTCTATATCATTCTGTTAGAAATCCATCAGGTCCAGTGGCTTTCTCAGACTTCATAGATTAATTTGGTTTTTTTCCTTGTAATTTTAATGATTATGGCACTTTAAAAAAATCTTCCTGATAGATCTTTTCCACTTCGATACTTCTCCCAAAATTTAATGAATTGTTGTTTAATTACAACACACACACACACACACACACCTTCTCTGTGTCATAATGAGTTCAGTCTCAATATTGTCAGCCTTGATTCAAGCTATAAAATGCTGTTTTTATTGTTTCAAGCTGGTTTCCAGCTTTCTTTCCTGAATCCCAGTAATTTAATGCATTTTAAAGAATATTCAGACTTATCCGAATATAATAGCCCCTTTTAGCTACACTTGGCTTTAGTTTCCTTTATAATCAAGAACTCCAGGATTACAGTTATTTTTCATAAATAAGTTCAATCAGGAATAGGTAATCCTCTTGTTCACTTCCTCTACTGCTGAAGAAAACATTAACTAGCAATTTCCAGAATTTGGTGGAAGGTCCACACCCTCCGCCTGCACCCCACAGCATCATCTGTGCGCAATGGGGCACAAGGGTGGAGTTTTGTCCCTGCTGCCCAGCTGCCATGTCCTTGGCTGCACTGCTCCACGTGGGCTGCATCCAAGCGCAACTCTCCTTTGGGGAGGCTGCTGATGAGGAGGGGGCCGCAGGGGGGGCTGGGCAGTGATGCATGTGCCCACAGAGAGGGCGCTGAGTGCTGCCTCTGGCACGCATGCCATAGGTTTGCCACCACTGGCCTAGGCAACATTAACAAGAGAAAAGTGTATTTCAGAAGCACAGCAGAAAAACATATCCTAAGAACACTTTAATGGTTGAAATGATAAATGAAAACAAGCAATGTTATCCATTTCTACCCTTCTTGAAATACTTGTCTGCCTGTTCTGGCAGCAGGACATCTAGGCGATGCTGATAAACTTTGACTTCATCTGGACTTTGGTCCTAGTTCTTGACTTGTCCCATGGTTTTTCATTTCCTGCCCATTTATCTTATTCTTCTATCTGTAATTAAACTCTGGCATTATTGTTCATTATCAGCCTTGCCAAATTACAATCCAATAGAGAATTCTGAACACAGCCCAATCATAAACACCACTTTCATTTATGGCAGCTCCACAGTTTAGGACAAGGCTTTTCAACTAGTGGTACAGGTACCACCTGTGGTACATTGGCACCTGGCAGGTGATACGTGACCATCCTAGAAAAGTGGTAGCGGGGGAGGGGAATGAGCTCAACTGGTGGCAGCACTGCACAAGCCTGAGCAAGAGATGGCTGGAGCTGCAGGTCTGTCAGGGCTCAGCGGAAGCACCAGGATCAGCGCCAGGCTCCAGCTGGAGCTCAGCGCTGATCCTGGCACTTCTGCTGAGCCCAGAAGAAACGCCGATCAGCTGGAATGTTGCAGCATCTCCAGGGTCTTGTGATTTACATTCAGATGCTTGGCAACTGATTGATATTTATGACGGTCACAGTGTCCCAGGGTCATGTGAAGTGACCAAAACCTGCTGCAACCACCCAGCAGATGGGGGGAATAAAAACCAAACAGCCCCCCACCCCCGCTGCCAATCCTCAACAGAAATGCTCACAACAATGAAAACCTTGGACAGGAGGAACAGCACTGCCGAGTGGGCAGGCAGGTGTCTTGCTAGGCTGTGGCTTGGGGGGCACTTTTTTCAGTGCAATTGTAACTTTGAACAGTCACTAAGCGAACTGTTGTAAGTTGAGGACTACCTGTACTTCATCACTTTCCCTCCCTTTTTTCGGTTATCAAGTTTTTGACACCTTGCTAGATGACTAGTGGTACTCGGATATTGCCATATCCTAAAAGTGGTACAATGGGTGAAAAGGTTGAAAAGCCCTGGTTTAGGAGACAATGAATACAGTTAGGAGTTCCCCCTGATAGTGTTCACTGAAAAATCAAAATGTTGGGGGAGAATACTAATTGTGTATTCTTCCAACCAAACTTGAGAGATAAGCAGGACAAAAGACATTGTTGCTTCAAGTTTGCAATGTGGTCCTGGGTCTATGCGACCCTCACTTTTATATCTTGAAGTATATCTTGGTATACACTGTATGTAGTACATTTATGTGTACTACAGACTCTTCCATCAACACTTATGTGTTCATGAAAGGGTAACTCCAAAGACCAATTTATATCATCAGGGAAATAATATATGGCTAAAATATTGTTTGGAACTTATCTCTTCCAGACACAGTAGAGAGTTGCGTACTTGAATGTTTATTATGAAATGTTTATTATGAAAAATCTTGGGAAAGTAGCTGGGGAAAGTATTTACCGATTTCTTGTTCTAGTAGATTGCAATTAATGTATGCAAGTCAGTGGGAATAAGAATTCCGTATGGAGTAAGCAAAAGTAAGAGAGGATATCAGCAGCTGTGTTTAGAGCAACATTCAGCCACAACTTCACTGCCATGATTATTCTTCTGGTTGCTTCTTAGGAGCCACAATTTTGCTAAGTGTTCTTTCAGACAGATATTTTTAATGCAATTGCAAACATCATCACAACAAAAAGTTAATAGGGATACATTGCAATACAGATTTCCATATTTCTATCCTAATGGAAATATCCTAACTGCTTGGGGGGGAAGCCTTTCAGAATAGAGACTATGAACATCATCATCCACCCATGAGCTCTGTATATGCATCATTTGAAGCTTATTTGCTATAACCCAGTCTGAAAACTAAGTTGCTTGCATATATGAGGTGTTTTACAAAGAGGAAGAAGGCTGTGGCAAACATCATAATATGTCTTATTGTGTTATTTGCCTTGCATCAGCTTTAGCTTCTCTGCAGAATGGATATCAAAATGGTTCTGTTTTTTCATCTGGCATTGCATCAGCTTTGTTTGAATTCAGCTTTTTTATCTTCAATGAAATTCTATCATGCAGCTTTTCTGCTTCTCATGAACTTGCTGGCTTCTGCCTTTCTGTCTTCTATCAAGTGTTTACTTCATACACTGAATAACCTACAGAGGTTTATAGAAAGCCTCATATCACACATGGGTGGCAAATGAGACCTGGAGTGATTACAAAGAAGATATGAGACAAAAGGAAATCGTAATGAGTAAGTGACTGGTGGAAATTCAGGCGACTAGCAACACTGGCAGTTTAAAAAATAAGAAAATGAATCCAAACAAGCATATGCCCATCTCCAGACATCATGGCACCTCTATTTCTTTATGGCACGAGTTTCAAAAGTGACCTCAGCTTCGCATCACTTCATAGACCTTTTCTAGCTGACATCCCAGACCCAGAGTATATTTCTCACTTACGTTAAATTGTTTCTTAAACCATTCAAAACTGTTTTAAAAGGGTGAAAATGTAATGCACAACCATTCCTGAAGGCATACAGGAATTCAGTCATTACAAAGGTGATTTATGCCACTTTTTGACTGCAGATGAAAGTGGCAGTATACAAAGAATTGTTTATGAATCATTGTTGACAATATTAAAACTAACAGTTACTGTAAAATTGTATTAATAACGAAGGTAGCCACAGAGGATTTCATATTATGGAGCCAAAGTCACTGCAATTACAGTAGCAATGCAATAAATAAATGTGATGTTCAGTAGCAGCCATGAAGTAAAAGCAATGACTTTTCTATAACAATGGAATTAAGATGAATGCTAAAATGTTAATGTTCACAAAAATGATACATGAAAAAGAAGTCAGAAATCTTGTGAGAATGTTGAAAATCTATAAAGCTGCAAGTATAGCCTTAGACAGCAAGAGTATAAATTTAATAAAATGAATTAATTAATGAATAAGTAAGTATGTAAGTAAGTAAGTAAGTAAGTAAGTAAGTAAGTAAGTAAGTAAGTAAATAAATAAATAAATAAATAAATAAATAAATAAATGGAGAAGCGTTAAAATAAGGATGTGAGTTTGGTTATGGCATGACTGTATGTCTTGTCTAATATTTGTATGAAGATTGCATCTGTGCCTGACAATTGGAAGATATAATGATTGTTCCTGAATATAAACTGTAAAGTAGCAAGAATAAATTGAAATATTATAAAAGGATTCTTTTCCTAATTGTCCCTGGGAAAGTATTTGGAAGAATTTCCATAGAAAATAAACAAGATGTGACAATGAGCAAAATTTGAAAAGTGCAGTGTGGCTTTCTGCTCTGGGATATGCACACCAGAGTTTAGCTTTTAAATAGGCCATTAAGAAATGTATGAATGTGAAAAAAAATATTGCATATTTGTTCACTTAAAAAGCATAAAATAAAAGGAATAGACTTGAATTATGGAATGTTTTGTGCAACTATGTTTAGTTGCTAAATACAATAAAGAGTAATGTAGAGATAAAACAAGTATGAGAATAAATGGAATGCTTAGCAAATATTTCAACATTTAGCAGGGAGCAAATGTTCATTGTAGCGTTTGTTGTTTAATATATTTATGGTTAAATATATAAGGAACATTTGGGATGACATTGGAGATAAGTTAGTTGGAAATACAAATGTGCAAATGCATATGTGCAGATGATATTATATTTTTGGCTGAGAACATGCATGATTTCCAGCAAATATTAGAGACTATAATGCAATAAAGGATTATGAATCTGAAAGCCAATGTATAAAAGACCAAGCAATTGTGTTTCATAAAACAAATGCAGTGACCAATTGTGAATTATGCATAAATGACAAAACGTTCAACAAGCAGATGATTTTTCAATCCTGGTGAAAAGTTTACTGAAGTTTTAAAAAGGAATGGAGAAAGTTTAAGACAGGGGTGTCAAACTCGCAACATCACATGATGTGTCGCGACATATCATGACTTTTTTTCCATTGCCGGCAATGGGGTGGTTGCGGTTTTGTCATGATGCATCCGGCGTGGGCTGGCAGTTTGACACCCCTGGTTTAAGACATGCAAATGCTACTAAAACAATAGTGGATAGTTTGTGGTCTTTTATAAGGGATGAATGTTTGTTGAAAGAAACAAAAATAGCTCTATCTAATAGCCTGCTTTTGCCCATGATGTTATGTGAAAGTAATACTTGGGTATGCCTGGAAAAACATACTGTAAATAACTTAAATACAGAGAGTGAATGGATTACTTAAGAAGTGTGTGTAGTAAAACAAAAAGATGATTTTTAGAAACAATGTGAATAGGATAAATATGGAAATAATACAAAAGTGACTACACAATATTTATTAAGTTTGTTGAGTTATTTTAATTAGAAAGAGAGAATCAAAGAGGATCAGGTCACTAGGCAAATATAGGAAGGAGCATTGGCCACTTTCAGGGAACTCTTCAGTACATAAGTTTGTTTAGCGACCATTCAAAGTTACAACAGCACTGAAAAAAGTGACTTACGACCGTTTTATGCACTTAGGACCATTTCAGCATCCCCATGGTCATGTGATCAAAATTCAGACTCTTGGCAACTGACTCACATTTCTGATGGTTGCTGCGTCACTAGGTCATGTGATCACCTTTTGCTGACGAGCAAAGTCATTGGGGAAGCCAGATTCACTTAACAACCATGTTACCAGCTTAACAACTGCAGTGATTCACTTAACAACTGGGGCAAGAAAGGTCATAAAATGGGGCCAAAATTCACTTCATAATTTGGGCTCAATCGTGGTCATAAGTTGAGGACTACCTATATACGGACTATAGAAAAACCTAAATGCTTTGCACCAATGTTTTTCAACCCTGGCAATTTTAAGATGGGTAGACTTCGAACCCAAATCCCCAAAAGCATGCTGGTTAGAGAAATCTAGGAGTTGAAGTCCACCCGTCTTAAAGTTGACAAGATTAAGAAATACCACCCTGTGTGATTATCATTGGAAAACAAACTTTTTACCCTTATAAACCTATGTGGCTTTCATGCATGTTTTTATTCCTCAAGGGATCAGATATCAATTAACATGTTTTAATTACATTTGTACCCATGCTTTTGTTTTTGGTTCATTCTTACGTTAATTACCATAGTGATAGATGACCAACCAAATAAATACGGACAGGTTCAGTTCAGCACAATAAAACAGCATTTCTCAAAGTGGGGTCTCACTGGAGTCCCCCAAATTCCTTTCAGGGGAGCCACAAAAATCAAATAAATATTTTTAAATTTCTCAGTTTTAATTTCTAATACAGTAAATATCAATAGCTATAATTCACACAAACCAAAGTTTTTTGGGATCCCCAATCATTTTTAAAAATATAAGAAGCCCTGAGACCAAAATGTTTGAGAACTGCTGCAGTAAATTATTGTGTACTACGTTACTATTTCCCTGGAATTCCCTTTTCAATGATATTGACCAGTTATTCTTCACTGTTTATTAAGTGATGAAGTGTGACATTGCTGGTTGCAGGCTTTATTTTAACCAAATAAACAGTATTTTAATTCTTTTAGGGTTCTTCTGCAAGCTGCATTAGGGACTATTCTCTCTTAAAGCATCACATGCTCCATAAACTTATTTTAGCTTCAGCTGTTTGTGATGCCTATGCCAACTCTGAAGTAGTAAAGGGGATCTTACAGTTCCCCAGGCAACTCCTGAACTTTTACTATGCAGCTGGAAGACACAGGGATACCCAGAGACAGTAGCAGTATGTTCTCAAGGGCATGGCCATTTTATTGCTTGCTACTTTTTTTCCCCTGTCATCTCTTCTGTCATTATTTCTCTCTTTTAAAATGCATGATATTAAACATAAAGTTGAACATTGTTGTTAGCAATGCCTGGTGATCCTGCAATACAGAAACCATAAAAGGTGATGGGATAATCTTGCTTAGCTCTCACCAAAATATGAACATCTGAAGGTGCCTTTTGCATTAAGAGAGAAAGTGTTGACTATTGCCGCTGAAAATTACTCTCAGTGCCAATACCGGCTTCTAAGGAGCTCATGAAAAAGTTATTTTAAGAGACAGCGCAGTACCACCAAAATTATGTATTAAAATGAGGGTCAAACTCACAACCAATGCCCAGGTTTCTCAAAAATAACATCCCTCTTCATGTCAGTCTATTGAATTGAGTGAAAGTTCCTCAGCTGTGAGTGGAAAGTTGTGTCTACAGTTCATCTTCCACTTACAACCACAAGTTGGGACCAGAATTTCCATTGTGGCTGTTATATATGTTGTGCCTCATTTTATGACCTTTTTTGCCAAGGTTGTTAAGCAAATACTACAATTAAACGAATCCAGCTTCACGCATTAGCTTTGCTTGTCAGAAGTGGTCTGAGAAGGTCCCAGATGGCAATGACATGACTGTGGGACAATGCAGCCATCATAAATACATGCACCTGAATTTTGGCCATGGGGATGCTGTGATGCGAAAACTGGTTTTAAGTCACTTTTTTCAATGCTGTTGTAACTTTGGCACTAAATAAATGGTTGCAACTTGAGGCCTATCTGTACAACTTTTACATTTCCTATATGTTCCAGATCCGTGAAAAGATGGCATGCATTTGGGTAGTATTGTTTCATATCAATGGCTACTATATAAATCAGGCAAGTGACATACCTCCCTCAACATACAATATCCTAGCATCTCTTTTAATTTTCCCTGCAACTTGGAAATGTCGCCCTTAGCTTGCCTTCTCAGACAAATGAACATAAATAAATTAGAGTGCTAATTTGCTTACCACTTGTAAATCAATGTAAGATTATCAGGATAGATACTCTGATGTCAGTGTAGAGTCCCTCTTATTATACTGGAAGAATCATCATCAGAAGTAAGGCTACTAATAACAGTTATTTTTAAAATAAACGTTACAATAATTTATCCAGGAGGAGGACTTCTATCTTTTCCAACTGCTCTTGAGTTTTTCAGGGTATGGCTGCCCTTCTGACAGTTGGCAATTTAATGGGAGGATGGATTTTTCCTTCAGGCAAGAGGAGACTGCTTTAGTATAGACCAGGGAGCTCCAAACTTGGCAACTTTAAGACTTGTGGACTTCAGCTCCTAGAATTCCCATGCTGGCTGTGGAATTCTGGGAGTTGAAATCTACAAGTCTCAAGTTTGGAGCTCCCTGGTATAGACAGATGAATGTATTTCATCATTAGACCTTGGCTGGTTTGACCCCCCCCCAATCCAGAAACATAGGTTAGGAATCATCAGCATTGATGTGTTAATAAATGTGGAGATACTGGTTTTCCAGATTTCCAAACAGAAGCTTGTTTTGAAAACTTCCCTGACAAGCTCCTCATTCCCATTTCCTGAGCTATGAGAATTCATCAATGTAGTGTTTCTGACTTGAATAAACACTTGGAATACTGCATCCAGTTTTGGTCACCATGATGTAAAAAAGATGTTGAGACTCTAGAAAGAGTACAGAGAACAGCAACAAAGATGATTAGGGGACTGGAGGCTAAAACATATAAGGAATGGTTGCTGGAACTAGGTATGTCTAGTTTAATGAAGAGAAGGACGAGGGGGGACAATATCTCAGGGGCTGCCACAAAGAAGAGGGAGTCAAGCTATTTTCCAAGGCACCTGAAGGCAGGACAAGAAGCAACGGGTGGAAACTAATCAAGGAGAGAAGCAACCTAGAACTAAGGAGAACCTTCCTGACAGTTAGAACAATTAATCAGTGGAACAACCTGCCCCCAGAAGCTGTGAATGCTCCAACACTGGAAGTCTTTAAGAAGAGCATTTGTCTGAAATGGTAGCAGGGGGTTGGACTAGATGACCTCTAAGGTCTCTTCCAACTTTATTATTATTATAAACAACCTTAGAATCTCCCAATATTGAATCTTAAATGATGGCTTGAATGTGAACCACAGATTTTATGACTAATGCAAGAGCTGGTATTATATTGTGAATTGCCAGGTTTGAGAGGGAAGCTTGCAGCTGTTCTGAGAGAAGACTGCTTTATGCAACCGGGATGGCCTCTTTGTTTTTCAGATGGGTTATAGATGGCTCTGTATGCTATAAATGGCAGCACAGCTTTTTCCTATAAAGTATATGAAAGCCCTTCACTGTTCGCATGGATTTAGTTTCCCACCCAGAGGCCACCAAGAAGGAGAGCATGGAAACTTTTAATTAAACAGAGGACTGAATTCCTTTCAGTTATTTTCTGGGCTGCTGGAGAAAGTTAAGAACATTCAGGACAGAAAAGAAAGCTTGGTCTTCAACTTAGAAGTTTTGATTAAACTAAGGCAAGAGAAAGCCTTTCTCATGTGTTTGAACTCAAGTTGAAAAAGCATAATTATGCTGTATGAAACTACTTTCTATAAGCAAACGAGTATGATTATGTGTAGCTCCCATTCATTTTAATGGTATTTACACAGAAACACTTCCAAAGGGACTGATGCTTAGTGGTTTTGAAAACCACAAAAAATATGGCAACATGGGGGGGGGGAGAATTAAGAGAAAAATTGTGAAAAAGAAGCAGAAACAGCAATATAATTATTCCTGGCATGATTAGCCCTTATGTAGTACTTTTCATGTTCAGCATTCAATATTCCTCATCTTTTCTTCCAAAAGTAATCTTTGGGAAGTTATTATATTTCAATGACAGATAACATGATTTGCAATGCCTCAATTCAGACCCTGACATCTTAAAAAGAACCAGGAAAAAAGAAAGTGATGAAAAACACCTCAACCTGAGACTTTGGAGACAACTGTTGGAAATATCACATACCTAGATGGAGTACCAATCTGAGATAAATAAACCATGTTAATTTCTTAAGTACTGAAAAAGTATTTGGTATATGGCAAGAAATTGGCCTGAAAGTAACCAGTTTCACCTTATGTTGATTGGGGGATACGTCAGCCTGACTTTTACCCAATTCTGGATTCTGAATATGGAAACTTGGAGGTTTGACTTCCCTTCATCTACATGGAAATACATAAATGCATAACAGTATTTACTATTATTTGAAGTTAAATAGTCAAAATTCATAGAAAAAGCAGGGCAGTATTAGAGGACAGAATCCACCATATTTCACAGAATTCAATGTAGGAGCTCTTGAGATACATTCCTTTATGCTTTTGGCTCTCTGATGAACTGTCGCTGGTTACTATATTTTTGAGTTCTTCTAATCCAATACTGATGCAATAAAAAAAATCAGTCAATTGAACCTTTGCTTCTTTTTATATATGTGATATATTTGTGGCATTTTTAAGGCTTGGATTCTGAAGATATTGTGGGTTTATCTGGAATGATAAAATCCTTACGGAATTTTGAAAAACTGAAAAATGTTAGAACTTGAGTAGAATATGAATAAGCAATAAGTATAAAGATATATATCCTGTCCCTGTTTAAAATTGATGAACAAGGATTTTTAATTGCTATTTCTTTAACAATAGCTGCCAAATAATTCTTTCCCTCTTCTACAGAAATTATGCATCTGAAATTAAGATGGGTGACGATAACCAAGAGTAGATGTTTATGTAAAAGGAGTGAAAGCTCCTTAACTCTTGTACTCACAATAATTTCCGGGGGTTAGAATTATTTAATACAACTTCCTTTATTTTGGTTGGAGGTTCTTAAAGTTTTAGAGGAAAAAAATAGATCCCTCTTGCCAGAAAATACATAGTCAGATCACATGCACAAACTGTTTGTATATATGTATATAAAATGTATATAAAAATCAACATGACAGAGGTCTCAACTTTTCAGTATTAGGCTTTGTTCTCTAACTGTAAAGTTGGTGCCATTGACTTAGGTGAGACTTACTTCTAGAATGCTTGACTGTAACCATTGAATAAGGCTTGGAATAAGCCTCATTGAATACAGTGGAATTAACTATCTAGTCATTTTGCACATTTTGTACCTATGAAAAAAAGATCCAATACAATTGGAGAGAAGACTAGAAGCTGTATCACAAGCAGCAAGTGCTTACAGGGAAGTGATAAGAGTAACAACACAAGATAACATTTCTCTAGTATTGAAGGAAAAGTCTTCATCATGGTTCAGTCCAAGTGGGGAATAAACAACATGGCGATTGCTTTAGAAAGAAGGTTGCAGTTTATTGAAGAGGAGAGCCAGACAGAAAGATGGTTCTGGCAGAAAAGAGAGAGAAGGCATATGTAGGGAGTGGGTTTTTATACCCTCTGGAGCCTTTTGTTTGGAGTTGTTGCTGTGGCATGAACTTTGATCTGAGTCTGAATGTGCCTTTCTGGTATTCTGATAGTGGTGGGTTGATCCTATTACGTCCCAAAGATCATAGCCTGCTTCCCTGTGGCTGTGACTGATGACTCTTAGATTTTTGGTGTGAGGGATTGTTGATTCTAGGGATCTTTCTTCCTAATCCCAGTTTCCTGACTCCAATCTGATAAGATGATCACATCTGCATTTCTGCAGACTTGATTTCTGTTTGGGACAGAGAGACTTGGGGGGGGAGGGTTGGTTTCTGCCTTTAAAATCCTTTAGGGAAATATATTCTGCCTTTTAAATATTTCCAAGAATATTTTTTTTCTCGGGGGGGGGCTGACTTCCCACATTAAGTATTAAGAACTTTTAGAAAATATAGTACAGAAGGGTAACTAAAAAAACAAAAGTGGTTTCTATAATAAACAGAGATGAAATAAATTGTGACTTCAGAATCATCAAACTGATGAAACTCCTTTAAAGGAGCAAAATAAAAGGTAAGTAAAATAAGACTACTATACAAGTATTCCCCAACTTACAACAGTTTAATGGCCACTTGAAGTTACAGTGGCACTTAAAATTGATTTATGACCATTTTTCACACTTACGACAGTTTCAGCATCCCCATGGTCACATAATCAAAATTCAGATGCTTGGCAACTGACTCATATTTATGATGGTTGCATGTGATCATCTTTTGCAAAGTCAATGGGGAAGCCAGATTCACTTAACAACCATGTTAGTGACTTATCAACTGCAGTGGTTCACTTTACAAGTGTGCCAAGAAAGGTTGTAAAATGGAACAAAATTCATGTAACTACTGTCTCGCTTTGCAACAACATTTTTGTTACAATTGTGAGTTGTTAAATTGAAGATTACCTGTATTGCTCTATCCTCAGCCCAGGAGGGTTGGATCACAGGTGCTTTTGGTTTCAGAAGCAATGACATGAGCACTGAAAGTTTTCTGTAAAGGCAGTATAAGACACTAACATAAAAACAGAACATGAGATAATAATTAAAGCATATTCAGGAATACTGAAAAATGTGATAAAACAAAGAAAAAAACGTATGTCCTTTCTGCCAGTTAGGGAAGCCCCCCCCCAAAAATATAGTTGGTGAATGCTTTCAAGGCCAGTAAATACGTAGCACTCCCCCAGCCAGCTCTGCATCAAAGCTCCATCCCAGAAAGATTTCTGATTAACTTTTATAGGTTCTGAACCATAATTAAGCACTCCTGCTTTTCAATGGTCTTAATTCACTGGATTTTGCTAAAGTAAGGAGGACATGTCTACCTTAGATTGGAATGTTTTTGCCCTCTTACTAAGAATGCAGTTATCAAGGTTCAAGGCTTGGTTTCCTGCCAGGAATGAGATAATCAAGGTTAAGGAGTCTTTGTTTATACCAGGTGATAATGAGACTAGATCACAGTTAGGGACTATTTGTCAGGTTTAATTGGATTGAAGATGAAAAAGATCATCTTTCTTACACAGGTGTCTCACCAGGGACAAGGCAGAGCAAATGTAACCCAACTATAATATGTCAGAGACGTCTGTATTACAATATTGACCCATAACAGGAATCTATAAAACCATACAGAGTTCTATGTACCATGCACCCTAAGGGAAAGGGGTTCATGCCTCTACTTAATTTGTCTGCATCAATCTTCTGGCAAAACCACCAATGCAATAGCAGTCTCAGAGTTAATGACATAGTATCATTCTCTGCCTTTCTCTCAGACTCAGAAACATCTGGACAAATAACACCCACACCAATTTACATCATACAAAAAGATATTTAAAGGCCAGTGCTCTGACAGATGAGCACAATCCAAAGCCACTGAAGATGTGCCCCCCCCAATGGAGGCAAAACGTTTGCAGCCAAATCACTAGGCTCACAGATCAAACTAGCAGCCCAGAAAGGCATCTTTAAAATAAGTTCATTTAATTTGTGGCTGGAATTGTCTATGTTCACATGCAAGGGATATTCAGTCAATTTCTGTAATAATATAGGACAGTACAATACAATGGCAAAGTATTTTAGTTGTTTCTCAAAAAGATGAGCCAAGGAATTTACAGGAGAGTTAACAGTGTATATATGATTGTGTCAGTCTTCATCTGTACTAAATGGGATGGGCAGAACATGCCTGATTGACAACACTTTGTTAAAAACTGGGAGGTAGGCTAGAAAGAATTAGGCAGCACTAGGAAGGAGCTGGGCTTAGACCATGATATGGCTAGGCTTTTGAAGTGTGTGTGTATGCGTGCGCGTGCATGCACCCATGTATTTAGGCTGTAAAAATTGAAAGGTACAATATTGCTTCTCTAAAACAATTCACTTCACTGCTTCTAAAGAGCAAAACAAAGCTGCTATGTTTGTCTTGTATCTGAGGCTTCTTTCAGTAGTCCAGCAGCAGAAACAGGTATTAACAGGTTGTTAAGTGAAGTATACTGTGATAAGACTCAATTTTATGATATTTGTTTTTTTTATTTATTTATTTATTTATTTATTTATTTATTTATTTATTCGATTTCTATGCCGCCCTATTCCGGAGAACTCAGGGCGGCTCACAACACAGTAGAAATCAACATAAAAATACATATAAATATAAAACCTCTTAATTTTTTTTTAAAAAAACCCAATCATTCAGCATACACACAGACATACACTGGCTTGGGGCAAGATGTTAACTACCCCAGGCCTGCCGGCAGAGGTGTGTTTTGAGTAATTTACGAAAGGCGGAGAGGGTGGGGGCGACACGGATCTCCGTGGGAAGTTGGTTCCAGAGGGCTGGGGCCGCAACAGAGAAGGCTCTTCCCCTAGGCCCTGCCAGGCGACACTGTCTGGCTGACGGGACCTGGAGAAGGCCGACTCTGTGGGCCCTAACTGGCCGCTGGGATTCATGGGGCAGCAGACGGTCCCTGTTTTCCAGGGACATTAAGCAAGACATAGGTGAATGCGACTTGTGACCTTCGCTGCTGGCTTCCCTGATGACTTTGCTTGGAATCCAGTTGGAGACCTACTAGGAAAGGTGGAAATGGTGATCATGTGAGTGCAGAACACTATGACCATCATAAATGTGCCAAAGTTGCCAAGCTTCCAAATCATGACTGTTAGGTCACTGATGTCATAAGAGTAAGGATCAATCATAAATCACATTTTTCAGCGCCATCGTAATTTCAAACAGTTGCTAAATAAATGGTCACAAATCAAGGACCACCTGTAGGCAACCTTGCACAAAATTTAGAGCAGAGCAGGAACTTTTGAGAAGTTAGGACCGTCCTTCTTCTAAAGGGGGTCTCAGGTAAATAAAACCACTACTAATGCCTTCCCCCCCCACCCCCAAGTCCAAAGACATACTACTGAAAACAGAAACCAAAGTTTGAAGGTGTAGTCTCAGGGTCTGGGGTCCATAAGTGGGGTTCTTGGAGGCTGAATGAACTGTGGTTTGCTCTTCTGACTTAGGGAAAAACATGATGGTGGCCTTGCATACGGATGAGTGACGACAGTTATTTGCGAGTTGGCTCCACAGTTAGATAGAATGAGAAAGCCATCCCAGGTACGTAATTTCAGACTTTTTAAAAGAAGTCAATTTGTTAGTTATTTCTTAGCATTATATTTTTAATGCTAAGGAAGAAAGTATCATTGTACAAATTTTTTTTACTAGTGCTATCAGTAATATAGGCTGGAGATTGCCAACTCTACCTCAAGCCTTCTATAACAGAGGTGAGATAGAAAACAAAATGCAGCCAGCTTTTCTTTGGCCAAGAGTGAATTTTGCACATGGATTGCTTAAGTACAAACCCACTCATAAACTATTCACTCATTTTGTGGTTTGTTAAGTCTTGGCTTAGCCTGTTGTGTGAACCCAGCCAATTGTGGCTTATTCAGCCAACATGGTAAAGCAAGCCATAGCTTAGCTCTTTCTCCCTCACAATAAAATGAAAATGAACAGGGATAAATCAATGGGTTGCTGCAAATTAGCTATTTACAAATGATTTGGCATAAATAGAGTTTCTTCCATGTCTTACTTTCCAATTGGTTATGGATGGATATTTTTCAAGCAAGATACTTTGGCAGGAATAATGAATATTTTTGCAAGCTAGAATATATTCTGGGTGATTTGAATGACTAAGAAAGAGAGCAGGTAAATTCAACAGCTTGGATTATAGCCAGAATTAAAGAGTGCCCTGATATAGGAAAATATACTGCTCAAAAAAATAAAGGGAACACAAACGTATAGGATCCTATAAGTTTGTGTTCCCTTTATTTTTGTGAGCAGTATATATACTATTTTCTTAAACTAATCAAAAATTCGCTCCAGGGAACAGAACCACAAAGCTACAAAGAATGTGACTGCCATCATCTTTGGCGGGCCTGATGGACAAGAGTTTTCCATAGGATAGATATTATTCTTCCTATCAATGTGGCTCATGAAACAGCAATTGCGTCAGGCTTTGAAAGAGTAAGGGAGGAAAAATAAATCCTAGCGTGAGCTTTGCTGATGCATAAGGCTCTCATCTCTGGAAAATGGAAACGTAAAAACATCAAGGAAAAATGTGTAAAAAAAAACCCCCACCAACCAACCAAACTCCAAATACTGCCTGTATGATGATGCAAAGAAATTGGCCATATTCTGTGTGCTACAGAGGAATATTTGTGAATTACAAACTGGCAGAACAGTCTGTAAAGAACTCTGCCTGTCACTGAATTAAAGCATTCAGCTGCTTTCAGAAATTCAAGAAAATGTTGAGCCAAGGAGAGCTGCTGCCAACAGACTGGAAGAACTGCAAATGTTTTCAAATGCCATGAGAATGAGGGAGAAAGTATATATTTGGGGACAGACATGAATTATTCTGTGTACATATAAATAAAAAAATTTCCCCAGGTCTGCTTCTGGCTCCCATCCAGCACATTGCAGATTCGTTTTTAAAGAAATGAATGGCACAGTGTGTTAACAAGCGGTTGATGAAGAAAACTACCCTAAGGGAACAATCTTAAAAATGGAGCCTTCGGTGGGAATTGCTTGGCTCAAAATGGTGATACGAGAATGTAAACACTATTCCTATTCTGATTTATGCTGTTTTTAAGATTTTTGAAAGAGGTGTTAAGGAATGTGTGGGAGTGGATATGAAACACCCCCTTTTTTGAATAGTTAAAGCATTGTATTGTTTTTTGTGGCTTACAGTTACATTTGAAGCTGCTCTTGGATCTCTTTCATATGATTTGAGGTAGACTTGAAAGTCTGAAAAAAGTCTGATTTAATGGTTCTGAGTTGTACTGTATAGCTCTACTAATTTTTATGTCACCCTCATGATGGGAAAGGCTGTTTGTTAAGAAAGCAATTTTCAGAAATCTTTCTTCATGTTATCCATTGTGTTTCTCCCCAGAATATTCTTAAATATGGGATCCATTCAGTGATTTTTTTTAACCCTGACTTATTTGGCAATTATAATCAAAAAGCCACTAAAAAGACTAAGTACAGGTAGAATTTCTCCTTGGGTTTAATAAGATTTGTTACTTCTTGAAGTCTTCACTGCAAATCTTGTAATTCTCCAGTTACGAGCAGAAATCTTTAGATTCACTTCTCTTCTAATAAAAATTGCATTAAAGCAAAAGAAATTAAGTTGTTTTGAATGATTTTTCTGTTTACTATATTTTGTTTCCTTAAAAAAATTAAGTTTTTTTTAAAGAAAAAAATCAACATTACCTTTTCTATATGCTGACTAGAGTTCTACAAATTTTATCTGGGAATAAGTCTCACTGAATTGGAATTTATTTCCAAGTAGGCACAGATTGGTTAGAACTGCATTCTGTTGGAGATATAGAAGATTGTGTTAAGAGATTTTTTACGCATCTTGATAATCTTTTGATTTTCCTCAGCATTTCTCACGTTTTTGCCTGAGAAGATTCCTCCTTTCAAATTTAATCAAAATATTTGTTTGCCTCTGATTTCTAGGCCGCCCAGTGTTAAGTAGGTTCTGTTGGCAATAACTCTGTGTTGGGCTTCCTTATTATGGCTTTATGTGCATTGTTTTCTTCATTTCTGTCTCTTGCAAGATCATCTAATTTTTGCATTGACCATTCTGTAGTATACATTACATTTTCATCCCATCACTTCATCTGAAGAGCTGTAGGCAGCACTGATTGTTCTTCTCCTGTCACTCATTCATGGACAACAATCTTGTGAAGGTTAAGCTGTAAGACAACTAGCCTTTAGGTATTAATGTATTACATTAATGTATTAGTATTATGATTACAGGAGAATCTGAGCCTGAATCTACCTGATGCTAGAATGATAGGAAACACATTCCTCATCTTGAGGCCTCTCAAATATGTTGGATTTCAACACTCATCAGCCTAATTTGGGAGGAGTTGTAGTCCAACACATCAGGAGGGCATTAACCTGGGAAGGTTGCTTTGAAGTACATTATCACCTGGGATTACTAATACGAGACTACTAGTATAATGAAACTCAAGTCTATCAAGCATCTGTATTATTACTTCCATAGCCTATAACTAAATGGTTAAAATGGTTTGTTTATGGTAACGTTAGTCCTAATAATAGGTATAAATGACTTCAAATGATGTTTTGAAATCCAAGATCCTATTTTTAATTTTTAAAGGTTCGTTGTAAAATACTTATGGATCATTCATTTGAAATCCTTAATGTATTTGAAATTATTTTATTGGAGTTCCACTGATTTTTCCCATTTTAAAAGTGCCATTTTGGCAACTAAGCAATATTTTATAGGATCTTAACAAACCTCTCAAAACTTCCTGACATAGTCAATAATAATATCACTGCTCTAAGTTTGGGGTCACTCAAAAGAATAAGTGACGCTTAAAGAAACACAGGTTTCTGCTAGTTTTGTCTCATTCAGATTGCTAGTTCAGAGCCTCCCCCCAAAACATACTGTTTTCTTCTCTGTCAAAGACTGGCTTAATTATTTTTTTTGGCACTTTTGGTGGTATCGGTATACTGTCATGATCTCATCACCAAAAAAATCTTAAATCATCCAAAGTGCAGAGCTGGGATGTGAGGGAGGTTTCAATCCTCTGCACAAAGCTAAGCTACAAGGTCTGGAGATTTTCAAACCTTATCAGAAAATAGCAGTTTGTGGCATTGAGTCTGTAGTATGAAAGAGAATATAGAGGGTACCATGTTAAATAGAATTTTGGGTAATAAGGTGAAGACATTTGTCAGACTGATAAAAATGAGTGAATATGTTTTTCAATATCCTGAAAATCCTACCCTATTCTACTGTTGATTTATTTGCAATGAAAGCATATGTAACACAATTTCACCAATATAAAATTATCTCCTTTCAGTGAAATAGGTAAAGCAAACATCGGGAGTTCTCCTTAAATTGACCTTGGGTTGTCTTCATAAGTATAAAAGGATTATTTATGGAACCCCTGCATCAGCAAAATAATTGCATTGCTAGGCCTATTTATATGACTTGGGAATTATATTTCTATTATAAGCCAGTCAGCTCTACTGACTGATATCTATTATTAACATGAAAACTATGCATATATAATGTAGGATGGAAACGGCTCTTCCTCAATAATTTTTTTTTGCCTGAATTTTTGAAAAATCTGAATTTTCTAACAATGTCCCTTAAATCAGTAATACTCTAATATGGATTTAAGATATTCATTCTGTATGCAGAGATAACCAGAATAAAATTGATACTGTTGAGAAAAAAGATTGAAAATTCCAATATTCAGACAAACAGAAAATTTGACAGAAGGGAAACAGCAATTAGGTTCAAAGGAGTGAAACAGAAAATAAGAAAAGATTCACAGGATGCAATTATAATTACTGTATACTAACATATTGTTCATTTGGTATCTTTCTGTAGATTAGCTGTTGCATCCAGAGCCTTTTTATCACAAAAATAATGGTGACGGGATACTTATATCCTTATCACATGTTAGCAGCCACTCGTGTTTCCAGTTCATTGTTAAATATGGATAAAATGTGAAGAAAAAGTGTAAGTGAAGTTGAATGAGAAGCAGGCAAGGATTGAGCATGTGCAGATAAAGGTTTGTAACCAAACTTTAAGCATGTTTGGAGAGAGACAGATGGATATACAATGCCCATAGAAAGCAGGTGAAATATATGCAGAAGGATGAACGACTGGATAAGAACAACTGGTTATGATGATTATGTGTCACCAACTCGCTGTCAGCTCTTAGTGACCTCATACATATGACCTGTTCCGAACCTGGTCCTGCAGCTGGATATGGAATAGATATATATTAATAGATACAGAGTGTATGCTGATAGAGATTGAAATATTAGTTGCTTGCAAATGAAGATGGAAGGACACACAAGTCTTTTTCAAATCAATCATACTTGAAAAGAAGCAGCAATGTATTTGAAGCTGATTGAAATTCCTAAATGTTATTCTCATATAAAGCAATCAGTAGGAAGAACTTGTTAAGATCAAAAACTTTTGGTAGAGCCATTATTCTTTCTGAAATTTTCTCCTTCAAACAGTAGAATGTTAATATGGTAAAAAAAATGCATATATTTTACTTTTTAGATCTTGGATAGATCTATACAGGTTACACAAGCATATGCATTTGGTCAAACCAAGCACACTAGGATGGCAAAACAGTACTAAAACCATGCACAATTTTCAATTATGTAATAGCACTTTATGAAATAACCTGAGAAGTACACATTTAAAAGAAGCTATAAAAGTCTACAATAATAGTATCTGCTCCCTCTTCTTGTACTTAAAAATATCTGCATTGGATAAAATATCTGTGCTTGGATAACTTCAAAACCATTTTGGACTATTAGCATAGTTTATATAAGGTATGAATGTATGTGTGTACAGACATCAAGACCAACCAACCTAGTAAGCTTATTGATGTTTTATTGCATGAAGAAAGGTAGCTTTGAAAATAATAAAAAGCAGTTAAATTTGCCTTTTGTCATATGAACCCAGTGCATTTGACTTCAAAAAGTTAATTGAGTTTTCCAGTCCTATTCATGTTTGGTACTAATAGCAAAGTAACTGCACATTGCTGTTAATTTGTGGCTATAACTAACATTAATGTGTCTTCTATTGTTAAATATCACAGATCTCTGCAAAGCAAGATATACAGTGATGTGCTGTTTATATAGCACTCAATGAAACATTAGCAATAAAAACAGATCTCACCCATTAGCTTAATAAAATATAGCCTATTAAAAGGTGTTTTAGAAGTAACATTTGACTTTGAACTATAATAGAATATTATCATTAAAACATCAAAGCCAAACAGGAAACTGAAAATATAGAAGCAGCCAGCCTCAAAGGAATAATCACTAACTTTCTATAAGAAAATCTTTGAACAATTAGGAAATGAGTTAAAATAACACATCCCATTTGACCTCATAAACCATACTTAAGAGAAAATATGGAGTCTTTAAGGTACGGACATGCAAAAATTAGGAAAAAAATAAGCTTATGCATAAAGCTTGAGTTATCTGAAAAGGAAGTTTAACTACTATATGGAACTAGGCTTGTCTGATTTTTCAATAATCAAACTTTGCTTTTGCATATGTACAATGTAAATTGCTGTTTTACTAGATCATCAAGGTAATTTGACATCCTGCACATATGATGGTTACAAACTCCATGGTCCCTAGCAGCTTTTAGAAAGGTTTTCTTTTCTGACATCAGAGCACTTAGGACAGGGGTTCTCAACCTTGGCAACTTTAAGACTTGTGGATTTCAACTCCCAGAATTCCTCAGCCAGCAAAGCTTTTGAATTCCTCAGCCAGCAAATTCTGGGAGTTGAAGTCCACAAGTCTTAAAGTTGCCAAGGTTGAGAACCCCTGATTTAGGAACAACTTAGTTGTCTATTTTTAAAGCAGGTTCTTATTCTAACTAGCCCTTCTGACTAGCCACAACTATGATTGAATAAAGGCCAGAACATCCCAGCTAACAGTTTCTACCAGGGAGCAGTTAAGTGGAGCGATGACTTTTATACAAGCCATGATAACTTTCCTGAAAATCCTAACCTTTGCCTGGACTGATGGCATCTTGCTACTCAGCCATTTGAACCCTTGTTGCCGATACTGAACTTCAAATACTTTTATTGATGTGACTGTAAATATTACTAATAGACTTTTGTACAAGGATTAGTCTTGCAATTTCAAACCAGGTACGTGGAAATTATAAAGACAAGGATCTTATCTTGATAAGTAATTTCCATCCACAATTAATGGAGAATATGTGTTTGGCCACAGAAGGGTGTGAAACTGTTCTGAAAAGAGTTTTTTCTCTTATTGACAATTAGTTGGAAAGCTAGTTAGTAGCACTAAAATGTAATAGTTCAACAGAAACATGCAATGGATAGAAGAAAATGGTAAAGAAGCAAGGGGAGGGGTCTAGACTTCTCGGAATAATCCACCCTTGCACAATCAAGGACTGTTTTCCTGAGCCCAGAAAGTTAACACTTCGATACAATCAAGCACCTCACCCTTAAAAAAAAAAGGGAAGAAAATAGGAAGAGCCAAATAAAACCTATTACAGCAAAATCGCAAAATTATCGGGGAGCAAATTATTTTATGCAGAACTTCCCAATTTTAAATCAGTACGGTACATTAACTTCAGAAATGTTTGTTTTAACAGACAATTGGATTGCTAAATGGATTATGATTATAAATGTTGTACATGTAGAAACACAATGTTAAGCTCAAGAAAATTACAGAAAGTTCTGACTAGCATGCCTGATATCCAAAATTGGATTAAACTCCTTTATATATTTAAAAGTGCAAATATGACAATTTCCTTCAAAAGTAGCATTTATAATGAAAATTACATTCAAAACCAAACAACAAATATTTGCTACTTTCTGTATGCAAGGAACAATATACACATAGGATCAACTATTTAGAATCAGATCATAAGGTAACTTTTATTTTTAAATTTTCAAACAGCTGTATAAAAATATATACAAGACTACACACACACACACACACACACACACACGTTCAATGTAGTCTTCCAAGAACTGATAATAGCATGCACATTATTTTATAAAATTAAAGAATGAGAATGGAGAAAAAGAAATGTTGGGATTCCTTGAGAAGTCAGTTTAATTAGATGACAATTTAAAACAGGACATTACAAAATAAAATCATGCCCAAACATTCTGGATTCTTCTGCCTTTTTTCAACTGTTCCACACTGTCCCTTTAAAGTTCCTGTCTCAGGAATTAAAAGCAACTGAAAACTGGGTTAATTGCATAGCTGCCATGTTGAAACCTTCTTTTTTGCTGCATCTTTGATCTCCCAATCCCTTTCCTGAGGCCAAGAAAGGCACAGACAAACAAAAAGTTTTGTGAAGAAAGGAGTGTGATGTCTCTATAGCCTTTTAAAGAAAAAGTAGGCATGAAGCACCAACCAAAAGTATTTGGCAACTTCAGCTCATAATTGGCAGATAGGCAGGTATTGGATAAGTATCCATTTCTCATTCAAATTTTCGCTGACAATGTTGAACTGAAGAACCAGCACATTTAGAAAAATGTAGATGTTTTACTTTCCTATGGCAATTGTCAAGCAACTTTCACAAGTCAGTTGAGAACCTCCTGAGCTAATACGTTAAATGCAGATCATCAGCCACAGACTATATTGTGACCTTAGCACCCTCTCCTTCATTCTGTATTTGCAGTTTGGGAAACACTATGAAAATAAGCAGTTTATTAAGAACTTGATGAATTAACATATCCGGCTGTTTAGAACTGGCTCAGAGGCCCACAAGTTGAACAGGCCTATAAAGAACTTGTGTTGTTCCTTATCTTTATTATTACTACAAAGAAACAGCCTCTCAACAAGGATTTACTTCAGCACTTAAACTGTGATGAATGTAAGCTAGAGTCCAATGAAGAAAGGTTATTCAAGGCTCTCAGCATTTTCCTTCCCACTTTCTACTACAAAGGGAGAGAAATCCATAATCCCATTCAAAACTCCTCGGGGAAGGTAAACACACAAGCTTCCAGCTTGTCTATAATTCTGAAACCAACACTAGATTATTTGGCTAAGCAAACGAAAGAGCACTTCTGAATACTTTCCACCCACAGTTTCTTTAGGGACTACCAGAACAGCTTCTACCGTGTTTCCCCGATAGTAAGACACCCCCGATTGTAAGACGTATCGGGGTTTTCAGGGGGTCGGCTAATATAAGCCGTACCACGAAAGTAAGACATATTACTCCTGCCCACTTCCGCCTCCTGCTTAAAATACTTAAATACTTAAAATACTTAAAATACTTAATATACTTAAAATACTTAAAATAAAACTGACAATTGTTTTCCAATCAATATAAGCCGTACCCCGAAAGTAAGACATAGTGGGGCTTTTGGGGATAAAAAGAAAGTGTGACACTGTCTTGCTTTAGGGGAAACACGGTAATATCACAGTAATCAACAGAGTGTAAACATGCCAGTGTCTAACAAAAAATGTAGCCAAAGGATGAAGGACCATGCTACATGACCTTAAAAGTTTATATATAAGTTCTCTTTGTTTGCAGCTGCAGTTTTCAGTCATGAGTTGACTGAACCATCTCATATTATACCTTACTCTACTATACAAGCTGTTGGCTGGGGAATTCTGGAGGTTGAAGTATACATATCTTAAAGTTGCTGAGATTGAGAAACACTGAGGTAGACAGCAGGAAAGGGCAATTTATTTGTTTTGTTCTGTAATCTAGCAGACTATTGTAGGAATAAGATATTGGACCACTGAGTTAATCTAACTGGCCTCTCCTTATGGTTTTTATGCCAAGGAAAACTGTTATCCCTTATCCCTCTACTGGTTTTATGTACAAGATCATAGCCCTTATGAATGGAAAGTTACAAATACTTACGAAAGGAAGGGGCCAAAACCACAACATACACCAAGATTAAAATCCCATGGTATTAAATAAACAAGATATTATTACTTTCAGTCTGTGGGGTCACTTTTATTTGCCTGGCGGTATTTACTATCTGAGTGCATTTGTTGCTAAGAAACTGAATGTTCATGTATTAATATGTAATTCCAGAATATACTTTGGGTGAGAGGGGGTTTAGAATTTCAAAACATGATGAAAATCATATATGTAGCTTAGATTTGATAATGAAGTTAAAAAATAGGCAAGTTTGGATGTTTCATATACTATAAAAGCTCAGTTCTACGACATTAATCTGGCAGTTCTAGGGATTATCTAGTAAATTTGATTGATATTTTTAAAACTTGTATTATCTTTAGCTGTTTTCTGGAATGTAAAAGTCTTCAGATATGCCTCTAAGGAGATAGATGACTTACTAAAGTGGGTAATTAAAAAATATATATCCTTCCACACAAGAAAGGTATTTTATCTAGAAGAGGGTTTGACCAAATATGTATCAATGGGAAATTGAAATGGAAAGTTATTTTTACTATCAAATCTTAAAATATGTAATAGAACAAGAAATAAGTAATCCAGAATATTCTTTGTCCATGATTTAATGATATATTGTTTTGTATTTATAATTCTAGCCCTACCAAGGACTATACGTACATTTTGTTTTGTATTTTGAATATCATTTAATTTAGTTGAAGATCATGTAAATATGACTGGGAGTTTAATCCAATTTTCCATCCTTGTATCTTCTTAATGTTGTTCCAGTTAAATATAGTTATTGTTCATAGTAAATATTAAAACTTTTATGTTGAAATTTAATTTGATAGATACATGACAACTTAGAGTCCTTAGTGGTCTTTGAGCTTGGTTGTTACTTGCAGAGGTTTCATTTCATCTAATGATAAATATCACCAGATATATACCGGTAGCAATAGCAATAACACTTAGACTTATATACTGTTTCACAGTGCTTTATAGCCCTCTCTAAGGAGTTTACAGAGTCAGCATATTGCCACCAGCAATCTAGGTCCTCATTTTACCGATCTCGGAAGGACGGAAGGCTGAGTCAACCTTGAGCTGGTGAGACTCAAACTGCCAAACTGCTGGCAGCAGGCAATCAGCAGAAGTAGCCTGCAGTACTGCATTCTAACCATTGCACCACCAGGGCTCTTTTAAAAGACTTTTAAATTTCTTGCAAGAAAAATATACTTTTTCCCCCCAAACTATATCAGACTTGTTTCTCACTTGACTATTATTTTAGTATTTCAATTTTTTGTCATTCAGACAGATAGGTCCTACAATACCCAATCATGCTCTAGTAACCTCAGTGACTATAAGGAAAAATCATCCTATTTTTTTCAGTGAGTATTCAAATGAATTATTTGATAAAACATCTTATAACACATATCAAACAAGAATTTGAATATTTTCAAAATATAACAGACACTCTAAGACAGGGGTCCCCAACCACTGGGCTGCAACCTACTACCGGGCCGTGGTCCATTCGGAACCTGCCCATGAGAGCAGCTGATCATTGCACATAGCTCAACTTGTGAAAGTATATTTTTGTCCCACTACTAGTGGGTGCATATTGGTTCCCGTCTCCCCCACCCAATCGGGCCACCAAGCCATAACAGTTGGCGACCTCTGTTCTAAGTGTTCAGTGATTGCCTGAAATCCTTTTAAAGCATATATTAATAAACATATTACTATTTCTTCTTTTGGGGGGTGGAGAATAAAACAAATAAATGTTGAAAAGTAAAATTAAGGAACTTTAGAATGTAAAATACCCAGAATTAGTTAAAAGTTGCTAAACCGAAGCTTAGTTTCCTGATATAGAATAATAATGAATTGCATTCTGTGAATAAGAAGAAATAAATGGTAAATTATTGCCCTCTGGATTGAAACAGCAACTACATTAGTATCATTTCAACTATTAAGGATGCAGTAAATATATAATGACTGCAATAAATCAGCAGTTTGTTTAGTGAAATCTATAATAAGTCAAAAGATTAGTGAGCAAAGTTATTCTTATTGTAAATGATGATGAAGCTGCTTAGACACTATTAAATAGACACTATTAAATTTGTAGAAATAATTTCAATGTATCACATGGAACTCATTAATGATGCCTTACCTATTTTTTAAATCTTTATTGGACATCTCACAGCGTGTTTTTAAAAATTGGGCTATCAAATTAATTTTGCTGGAATTGTGAAAAGGAGAGTATGCTTGCAAACATATTTTGTCCCATTAATGTACTGGTTTGGTTTAATTAAAATTTGGGCAAGAGTGAATGTGATTCTGAATTGTATAACAAAAATTTGGAATTGTCAGAAGCAAAAAATCAGGAGCCACGGTTAGGTCCAAAACGAGTACAAATTTATTCCTTGCTGCCTCTAAACAACAATTTGAACTCCTAGTGGTCAAGGCAAATTGGTGGTTGATAAGGATCGAGGGAATTAAAGCTGGGCTGGACTTAGATCTCTTATGGGCACAAAGGGACTCCAAACCGATGACACGCTTGACTCCCCCCCAGGCTTAGCCCAGTCATCTCTTACAGGAATATACCTCATTCTATGAAGATATATGCATTTTTCAAGAATGGGATGTAGCATATATGACTGCTCTTTATGATTTATAGTTGTACAATTTGCAATCTTTGATTCATGGTACTATATGTGGACTCATAGAAAGACTGTGCAATATAATTCCATGTGGTCAGGATTTAACACTGCATTTAAAAATGGAAATATTTCCTATTTATTTATTTTTGTGAATTTATTTAACTGAGGATCTTATTTGGAACAGATGGCTCAAGATCAAGCTTGTAGTAATTAAAATAGAGCATCTAGCTTCCAAAACAAATCAAATATACACAAATTACACAAGTACTTTAATGTATCTTGGTCAGGATATGAGATATATGAATAAGCTCAAGGTTTTGGTTATGGATAACAGCTTTCAGCACTTTTCCCACAGTTATGTCACTAAATTTACATTTAAAAATCCAACCAAATAAAAAAATATAAGCTTGGCAAATAAAATCATTTCAAACATTCTTCACCTTAAAATGATCAATGTAGCAAGCCAAATGCTGGTCAAAAACCAGGTTGCAGCAAAATAAGATGGAGATCAAGTGACATACTGTTGCAATTCAGGAAAGCAATCTAATTGTCTATTCTATCAATCTTGGCCTTGATATGCAATATAACTGTTCTGCCTTGCAGTGGGATGTTTGTGTAGTACGGTATTATATTATGTTCCTTGGTACAGAGATGGAAGTTGTATTATATATTGTTTCAAACTGAATATAAACTATTCATAGATAGCATAAGATAAACAATAATTTGGTTAGGGACAGAAGGCTATGTACCTCAGAATTAAATTAAGCTATTGGTCATTCCAGGTCTGCCAAGGAAAAGCATTAAATACTAGACACAGGAATTTTGGAAAATTCTTTTTGCCCCTCTTTTATTCCACAGTAGGAACACGAAGGAAGCCAAAGGTGGTACAATAAAAATGTGTGAGTAGCTATTTCTGCAGACATACATAAAACAGCATTGCTTTGTTTAAACACAGACCATGCAGTGGTCTGTGCCAAGAATTTTGTAAGCAAATGGAAAAACTTAACAGTCTGTATTTTTTTTTATTGTGAATGGAATATTTGACCTACAACTAAATTTATTTTATTAATGAGTATGTAGCCTATTATTTGGGCATCAACTCTACAATTAAAGTCCTGAATTGTGCAAAAATGCATTTCCTTCCCCACCAAAGAAAAATAGCTTAGACTAAACATATTTCTTATTCTATCTGAAATGTATTTATATTCTACTTTTCAGCGTTAACAATCCTCCCAAAGCTTAGAATCTGTCTAGACTCTAGGGCTATTTCTAAATGATTTTTTCATGCAAGACCTTATAGCAAAGATTTTGTGGAAAAGTTAATTGAACAAGTTTCAGTTGAACATGTCATTTACTTTTCCTTCCCTCCACTTTTAGGAAGCCTTCCCACTCTATCTGAACACCCCCAAACTAAAAGCATTTGGACACTCAATTTGGAAAACTCCAAATTAAAGGCATCACCTCAAAAACGGACATGACCTCTTCTCACAAGTCCCCTAAGTAAACCAGCTCTTAAGAGTATGATGTGCGAGAGTTTGGAAGAGTTTAGCGATCAAGTCAAAGCCTTGGTCAGCCATGCAGTCTCAGTCGCTTCCATCTCTGACCGAGCTTCTGTGCCGACTTGATATCCATAAAAAAAAAGAAAAAAAAAGACGGCAAGCACGAAAAGGGATTCCGTGTTGCAACACTCGAAGCACCAACCCACTTCCGCAGCAGGGCAACCCTGTGCCAGCCTTTAGAGAGCACCGCGTGGCAAAATCTCACGTGGGAGGAGGGGAGGGAAGGCGGCGCCAACCCTGCCAATAAACCCTTTTCCGAGCTCATTTCGGCGACAACCCGAAATTGCTCACTCTCCGGAAGTCCCACCTAATGAGCCGGAAACAAAAAGGTATCCGTAGCCGGGAAAGGTTGTTCTCTTGTCCAAGATGGCGGCGCCCAGAGAGTCGTGTTGAAGGAAATGAAGGGCAGGCAGAGCGCCGGGGCCGATCCCTCCGTTATCCGCTTTACCTCCCGTTACGGCCGGCACTGAGATTGAAACGCCTCACCCGACCGTAGGTTTTGTTTAGTTCGCGGCGGTTGGAGGGTGGTGGTGGTGGCTCAAGGTAACAACTGTGTGGGTAAGGTCGATGCCTCAGACTTGCTTGCTTGCTTCCACTTTAGAGCCCGTCCCTGGATTTATTATACCATAGAAGCCGGTGGATTGGAATGGTTGATGGGAGATGCTTCTTCCGCCCATCCTTTTCTCTTCGTCAGATTTCTGCTTTTCCTCCGGATGTTTCAAAGGGTGATTGGAGGTCAAGGTCGTGTTTTTAGGCAGCCCGTCGAGCTCAACGCTGCTTGTCTAATTGCTTTCCAAGACTCCGTAAGATCAGAGCTTTAAATCTGAGATCATCCGCGGGCGGTTGTTAAGCTTTAGCTAATAAGAGACGTTAAGCCATAATTAAAGACAAGAATGATTTCCGATTTATTTCATGTTACTTATCCTGAATTGACTTCTAAATCCCCGGTGACAGCACAGAACTAAGGAGAAACTTCCTGACAGAACAATTAGCCAGTGGAACAACCTGCCTCCAGAAGCGGTGAATGCTCCAACACTGGAAGTTTTTAAGAAGAGACTGGACAGCCATTTGCCTGAAATGGTATAGGGCAGCGGTTCTCAACCTGTGGGTCACGACCCCATTTGGGGTCGAGCGATCGTTTCACGGGGGTCGCCAACCTCCGCAGTCCGCCATTTTTTTCCCCATTTTCCCTCGCCCGTCGCGCGCATCGCGCATGTGTGATTCGGACCGTCGCACCGCGCATGCGCGATTTGGTCCGTCACGCGGGCGGCGTGCATGCGCGGTTCAGCCCATCGCGCGCGCGTTGCGCATGTGCAATTCGGCCCGTCACGCCACACATGTGCGATTCGGGCCATCGCCGGCATGCGCAGTTTGGGTCGTCGCGCCGCGCATGCGCGGCGCAGGTCAGGGTCACATCGCGCATGCGTGGCGCAAGTGGGGTCTCGGCCTGAAAAAGGTTGAGAACCGCTGGTATAGGGTTTCCTGCCTGAGCAGGGGGTTGGACTAGATGACCTCCAAGGTCTTTTCCAACTTTATTATTATTAAGGTGACCAACTTTTTTACAATGAGAAGGAGGACACAAATAAATTGAAGAAAAAAATATTGTAAATAAAACATTTTATTCATTGCAACAATACAGAATACACTATAATATGATAAATGCATAATAAAAAAACATTTGTAACAATAACATTTTATATTGTAATTATGCTTACATGCCTATTAATTATTGTTTAAATGAGTACAAAAGGAGTGTCCTCCCTAAAGGAGGACAATTGGTCACATTATTATTATTTCAATAGTAGCCATTTTGATCAGTCCTAACATTAAATCAAAGCTCTTGCAAGGATTTTTTTGGCAATTTGTTTGTTTCTGCGTATTTATGCAATCCTCAATCTTGTCAAGCATCAATTTTTTCTAATTCATCATTTTTTTGCACCACACACCAAAATATTTCTCCTTAATCTCATAGAGCTAATTAGTGAAAGTAAAACTTTTAATAATATAAATGTTTTAAGTTTTCCCCTTCACTGTAAAATAGTTTCTAATTTTAAAATGTGTGGCTAAAAGAGAGTCTCTCTGCTTCCTGGAGACATATTCCATTAAAGACTTGTATGCTTTAATACTTATGTCAAAATTAACACATATGTAGAAGCATATTTTATGCTTTAGAGTCAGTTTTTGACTTCTCATATTAGCATCGATAAGTCCTGGCAGGTTTCTTGGCAAGATTTCAAAAGTGGCTTGCCATTGGTTCCTTCCTGGATCTGAGACAGAGTAACTGGCTCAAAGTCAGCCAGCTGGCTTTGTGCATAAGATACAATCACAACTCACCATTTCTGGCTTTCTACCCAGATTATTTAATCACTATAACAAACTAGCTCTGAAGCATATTTTATGTATATATAAAATATAGGGGTATTCTTGGTACTCTATTAGCTGGCTTATTTTCTGATGATGTTACCCTAGGTTGGGTAATGAAACATCTGCAAGAAAACAAGCCAGCTCAGAGAGCACCAAGTACACACACACACACACACACACACACACACACACACACACACACACACATTTCAACCCTGACCTACATTTTTTAGTTTTGAGATTACTGAAGCTGCTTTTTAGGGGTATTTAGCAGATCTATAGTATATGAGTTTGAATAGGAACACATACTTTGGATTCTTAAAACATTGTTTCAGCATTTTGCTTATTTGTCATGGCTTTTTTACTATGACTATTGAAAAGCTGAAGTTTTATGGTTGCTTTATATCATAGCAAGTAATTTTAAAGTTCTGTAATAAACATGTTGCAGCTGGTTCAACAATAAAATAAAATAGTCCTGGTGTTAATGTTCAGTACTTTTATGAGGTACTTTTATTATGAGGTACTTTTAAGCAAATGTTCCATCTTACTGATGCTTGACTAATTGGGCAATGGGCCTAGTGAAAGAATTTAGCTTGATTGTTTGAAAATACATACTAAATTATTTTCCTTTGTATTTGGCAAATTGTATGTAATTTCATTTTTTAAAAAAATCTTATTTCTCTTGTGTATCCTCTTGCTATTGAATTTGAAGATCTATATAATTTTGTTTTAGGAAATGCAAAATTTCCTGCACAGAACAACTATTTTTGAAATGGTTTTTTGTCCGAATTAAAGAGTGTGGTTGAATATGGATTGAAACATAGCTATTCTTGCACAAGTGTTGTGGTTTAGGAATGGAGAAACCCCTAAAAATATTGGCAGTGACAACTGAGGAAAAGGAGGAAAGGAAATATACTGGTAGGCAGGACACTAGAACATGCCACCCTAGGATGGACACAGTAAGAGAAGGGAAAAGATCAGGGGGAGGTAGGCTGGTGGGATATAACACATTGGAACACTGGTCCTGACAATTGAGACGAGGCAGAAGGAGGTGGGAAGAGAAAACACTGGAAAGATCAGTGCAAAGTTAGCTTGGTTCCCAGTTTGCTCCTATGTGATAAAACTATGAAATCAGTATTTGAGAGAGCACCAGGACTATAATGGTTGCCACTGAGATTAGGTACTATGGGTAAAAGGTTTCTAGTGCATATTTTTCATTTAATGTGCTTTTTAATTTTTATTTTATTGTTTTATAGTTTTTATTTTAGGTAAACTGCTGGGAGTAGCACTACAAAGAAACAATATACCAATGTTATTAAATAAGTAAATGGCCTGTGTCGGTGGTAGAGGGGAAGAAAGAAAAAGGATGAATGGATACTGGGAAGCATGTGAACTGGTGACATAAACTGTCTTCAAAATAGCTTCCTGGAAGAAGGTAACCATTGTTACCTTTCTTGGACTGGGATCCCTGCAGACTTTATTTGGGCAACTGAGAACAGCAATGTTTTGAATTTTGTTTTGCTGAATTGTTCTTATAGGATGGCTTGGCAGAACTTCCCCTGTATTATGTTTGGGGCACACACCTGTAGTTTGCTGTAATATTTATTGTAAATGTTTTTTTAAGAGGAATTCTCTTTTGCAGGAAAATTTTTGCAGCACATCCAAGAAAAAACATCATGCAACAAATGCCATGCAAGTTTGCATGTTTCTTTAGAGTCATCAAAGTAAAGGGAGTTACATTTCAACAGCTGAACTTCTTCAGGAGAAAAGTAAGCTTGTAACATTGCATACCACCTCAAAAGCTGGATTGATTACAACTGTACGGTTTCTGGATTGATTAATTATGAGTCATCATGTCATTGTTAGCTCTTAGCAACAACATAGATAAATCATTTGGTCTTTTAAGACTTTCAACATTTGCTGGATAGCATTTGTATAGCAAGGAAGAACTGTAATTTATTTAAGGTAGCATTCATGTGTGATTGATAGAATGTAGCTAGAAAAACAGGCACATCTTTTATTTTTTTGTGTATTTCTGTAAGCCAAACGGATAATGCTTAATGATTCACATGAAACATTCAACTAGAATTTAAGATAATCTTAGTAATAATCTTGTATTAGTGTTTTAAAATATAAAATAGCTGTAAGATAAAGAAGTGTCCCTGGATGTGTTACTGGGGAGAAAAAAGACTCCATGAAATTATCATACATAAATTCAATCAATACAGTGGGACATTTTCAGAAGCACATAGGAAGTGAAAACGACCATATGATTTAAAAAAGCCCAAATATGTTAAAATGGCTGTTTTACAAAAAAAATGTTTTTCTTTTCCAGTATGCAATGCAGCATAAGAAAACACTTTTCCAGCAAGTAAAGCTGAAGCCAGAATCAACTGTACCACCTTGCCTGGAAGGACAGCGTTCAAATGAAGAGACAATGATTGTCCATGAGGTGAAATCAATTTCACCTCTTCGGCCTCCCTTCTCAGAGAAACCAGTGATGAATGAAGAAACACCAAAGCTCACAGCAGTTGCTACTGTTGCAAAAACTGTGGAAGAATCAGCATGGAAAGAAGAAAAAGACTGGAAAGAAATGAAATTAAATTTGGCTACTTTACCTAACGTTTTGGCTCGTTTGACCAAAATTAAACTTACAGGTAGGTCTTTTTCTTTTCCTTTATGGAACTGTTTTCAGTACATGTATTTTTTTCTATTTTGATTTTTCAATCTTTTTTTTTAAAGTTCTGCAGCCTAATACAATGCTTTCCAAATATTGATAAGTTACCCAAAATTTAGTAGAAGTGGTTTATCTTCCAACAGTGACACACAAACCCATTACCCAATCACAACAGGGACATTTAAATTAACTTAAAGTGTTTTACCTACCTTGGGTAAAAAGGACTTTCAAAGTATCAGTTTTGAGTAATGAAGGAAAAGGTTTGGAAAGCACTGATCTAACATCTATTTAACAAAAACGAAGACTTTCTGAATTCAGTAAATTTCAGCTTGGCATTATTGCAGCCTTATTTCCTTGTCTATTATTAGTCACTTCATGTAAGGAAATATAGCATTAGAAAGATGGTTTTCATATTCTCACATAAAGAGGCACAGTTACAGATTTCCATTTTTTGTGCTTTCAGTTGTTCCTCACAAAATATCAGTATTTGAAATATAGTTCTTCATAAGCTGTCTTGAAATTTCTTTGGATTTAAACTTGTTATTTGTTCTATATTAGAGAACATTTTCATTTAAAAACATGGACAATTCTATTTTTAAACTAAGATTGAGTTTTGGGGAAAAACTTCCATAGATGAATAAGGTTTGTATTGATTTTCTTTTAACTGCGCTCTTAATATATTTCACGCACAGCAGAGAGGGAGGGAGATCCACAATTTTTCCAATGGCTTTTAAGATTTTGAGATATTTGCTAGAATATCTCTGCATCAAAACAGCTGTTTTTGCTGTATGCTTCTGCTATGATACTCATTCTGCCAGGGAACATTGGTGCCTCTGTACCATCAGAGAGCTATTTAGGTAAATGGTGGAGAATGGCAGTAAGGATGGGCAGAAACTGTTTTAAAAAGTATATTTAAAAGAAGCATAAATTGTCCTTATTTAATGTTGGTAATTGGGCCAAAATTTCCAGATATGCAGTCCTGAAGCACAAAATCATGTGACTAAACCACTTATCAGTGAATGTTCCAGCACTACCCATTGCCATGATTAAGTGAAACATCATTGGTCATTAAATGAGGATGTCATGTGACTGTAACTTCTGATTTCCTGCTGGCTTCCCCACTGGCTTTGCTAATGGGAAAGTTGCAAATTGTGATCATGTGACCATGGGACACTGAGATGGTCAAGAATACAGGCCTACTTGGCAAAGTGCCTGTGAATGTGGGGTTCTATAACAACTGGAACTTTAGGAACCAACTGTAAGTACCACTTGTTCAGCAGTGTTGTAAGTTTGAATGCTTGCTGAATGAGTGGTTGTTAACTGAGAATCACCTATATGTTTTTGTGGGGGAGTTGTGTTAAAATGTTGAAAAACAGTATAGCTGATTTTTGGCAGTTATCCATGTTTGCCTATATCTGTCCATGTTTGATGGAACAGTCAAAAATGCTTCCAGGACCTATAAGTTGTCCACATTCCTTGTCCGCTAAGTCCTTGAAGTGAGAAGAATAAAAAGTATAACCGGGAAGGGTAAGAGAGATCTTCATGTATTCAAATATGTTCGCTTGAATGCATGAAGAATTACAAATTAATTTTATTTAGAAGTAATTTGAGAATAGTAATTGGCTTATCTTTGTGAATAGCTGTTTTGGAGCAGATACATTGATTTATTTCAGTTATCAGATCCTACTTCTGTAGTGCATTTAGGTTTCTGACTAGTTATTTGTTTATATCAATTTGCACTCTGACAAACTGGTATTCAATTTGTGATAAGTGCTATGTTCCTACAGCAGCTGTTCTATAACAGAGCCCGTCGCTTTTTTTTTAAAAAAAAATAACATTCATGTTCACGGTCCAAAAATAATTTGAATCCTCAAATTTTTCCAAATATTATAATATGTGTATTAGTGACAAATCTGTTACATATGTAGCTTACTAACTGCTCCGTTTAGCATCCATTTGAAGTTATGATGGTGTAAAAAAAATAACACAAAGGGAAGTGAGGTTGTAGGCCTGTTGCAAGACAGGATTTTCTGCTCAACAACTATGGTTGCTAAATGACTACCTATAGTGTTAAAATATTTTTTTCCCAACTGAATGACTTGATAGCAGATAGCATTAAAATGTCAACTTTTATTTTAATTTAATTTTCTAAATATCTTGCTGCTCTCCTTTACTGTGCACATACTTATCATATAAGTATCGTGTTGATTTTACTCATGTAGCCACTGTAGTCATTTATTATTATTATTTTGCTTGAGTTCTCAGGACAGCAAAGTTAGAGTATTATATCTATGTCTTAAGTAGGCCATTAAATTGTACAACTTTGAATCTGGAGGAAGAAAAAAATTAAGTATCTTATTCTACGAATAGCAAAAAGGGAAAAAAAAAGTCACGTGATCACCATTACAGTCAGTATGTATTGTCCTGTGCCTGACCTGCATTCCCCCACTTTTTTTTCTCCCTTCACCGGGAGCAGATTGATTGGAAAGAAAGGGACTGCAAGAAAGCCCAGGGCTGGAAGCTGTGGGTAAACTGTGCAAACCTCTTACAGGATTGTTTTGAAAACTTTTTTCTTTCCAATCAATTTCAAATAGGAATTCTCTCTCACCCTTTTCTGCTGCCGGCTTGATTGTGTTGTTCTCAGGTATGCAAGAGCAAACAACTTATAACCCCAATTCTGTCACAAAGGGAGGTGACAGAAATGAGAAATACCTGATTGTACAACCTTTTTTGCTGTGGTCATTAAGTGAATCACATGATCATTAAGTGAATCTGGCTTCCCTCATTGACTTTGCTTGTCAGAAGCTGGCTAGGAAGGGTTGTGAATTGCTATCATGTAACTCTGGAAAGATATACTGGTTGCCAGGCTTCCAAATTTTGATCACATGACTGTGAAGGTTCTGCATTGGTTACACAATAAGTGCAAGGACTGGTCAAAGGTCATTTTTTTTTCTTTTGATGTCTAAAAGAGCAAACAACTTACTCGCTTAAAATCCTTGTCTCCCATCTCTCTGCTCTGCTATGTGAGCGATAAGGCTCAAGCAAAGGAGAGATTGCTTCCTTTTTTTTTCTCTTCCTACCTTCACAGAGCAGAGAAATTGGAGAGGAAGAGAGTTCAAGAGGAAAGCATGTTGGTTGCCTAGTGCACCTAGCCTCAAGTTGTGATTGATTGCATTGCTTTTGATGTGTACAAAACAGTAAGCAGGACTTGAGTATTCCAAAGGGTGAGGGAGTGGTTAGGAGGCAAACAAAAGCCGAAAGTGAGAAACTGGGTAGTCTTCCGTCTTTTCAACCGGAAAGCACAGTGGTGGTCAAGTGGTTTCCAAAGTGACAGCTTTGCTTAGCAGTGGAGTTGTCAGTCCCAAATAGAGCCTTTAAATAAGGATCACCAGTAGTATATTACATTGGTTCCACTGCTGCCTAACTGAGTGGATTTAGCCAGGAGGTGGGAAGCTGAAAGGCAATCCCAGAATTTCTTTTAAAGTTCCTTTAAAAGCAAGATTCATGCCTTTTACCCCTACTTTTTAGGCATATGGAAACTTTGAGGGATGTCAATCGGCTGGATAGGGTGAGATGATAATATTCAGATGTACATCATTACCCAGGCTATAGTGGGGATCCCATGGTAGTCTTGACCCAATGTCTGGAGGCTCTGAAGGACTGGAAGAGAAGTATCAACCCTACAAGTAGGCCAGATTAAGAATTCAATGCCATATAACTCAGGACTATTACTGTAACATAATCTTGCAAAACTGAATGTGCTTCTTGCTTCCCTCATATACTAGGGAAGGGCTTGTCTGAGGTATTTTCCAAAACTAATTTCTTGCCCTAGGCCCCAGCTCTGCTGTTCTGATCATTGCTTTGGTAGTGACTTCCACAAGTCCTTCAAGGCCATTTCTTATGCTGTGTACAGGAAGGAAGAAACTGAAACTAAACTAAGAAACAGAAACTGAAACTGAAACTAAAACCTTATAAAATAAAATAAACCCTTATAAAATATACAAACCCAAATAAATAATGTAAATAGAGGTACTATTTTTAAAATTTGATCCGATTATTGTTTGGCTGATGTTATTACTGTGGACAAGATAACACTGCCAGATAACAGTGTTCTTTAAGGAACAAATTTGTGACTGAAAAGTCATCCTACATCCATAGTTACTACTAGATACAAAAGTGGAAGGCCTGGGTAGGAGTGATTGTACAAATTCAACTGGTATATCAGTTTATAGTTCTCTTTGGAGTATGAGGTCCTGACAACAATCACCCATGACCTTATCACCTCTAGCAAGGACTACTGAATTATATTCTACATGGGGCTGCCTTTAGGGACTGTCTGGAAACTGTGATTAGTACATAATGCAGAAGCCCATCTTCTGATGAGTGGAAGCGTCTGGGATATTCTATACACCACCAATGTTGAGGTACCTTACTGATTGCCATTCAGTTTGCAAGTACAATTCAGAGAGTGGGTTGTCTCCTCTAGAGCCCTATGTGGCTCAGTTTCTAGGTACTTAGAAGATTTCCTACTCTGAATAGAATATTCTTCCCTATTAGGAAGCTTAAGACTTGAGATTTAGGGAAGGAGAGTGAAGAAACAATGGCTCTTGAATATATTTTCCGTTCGTAAGGAATTCCTTTTAGAAATTCAGACTGAACTCTCCCTGCTGATTTTTAACAGGGTGTTCAAGTGAAATTGTTCCAGAGAGTATTATGCAATTGTTCCTGAAATGGATGCCAAAGGTTATGATGCTCTTTGTAGGACATTATGATTGCTTTATTCTTGATATGCATAAATCTTCAGAAATCCTGATAGAGTCTATGGTATGCAGAAGTTATAATTAATAAATATGTGAAATGCTAACCCCTTATCTGGGGTGAGTTCACCATGTTCTGTGACAACTGAGTCTTTGGAATAGGGCGGCATAGAAATCCAATAAATGAAATGAAATGAAACTATACCCTTTAAGAAGCTATAGGAAGCTTAACATGAGAATACTTTAACAGTCGGCCTGAAATGTAAAGACATGTTTATTTGCTTATAAAGACTGAGATGATGTACTTGACATAAGAACTTTGTTTATGGGTATAAGGTACTGAGCCAGCTTACAGCAATAGCCACCCAACTGGATAAAGTAGAATGTATTACAGCTATTTTAATGAGATCCTAATAAGTTGCAATGAAATTAACTTGGAGAAATCAATGAAGACTTTAATTAGAACACTGGCTCTGGTGTGCTAGAATTCTTTAAGGGCATTAGAATAATAACGTTACATAGACTTCTCCTCATTACCCTATTTGTAAATGGGCTAGTGTCTTGCTATTATACATAAGTTTAAAGCAGTCTCCCTGATAAGTTTTAATTAAACTTCTAGTTGCAGTGTAAAAAAATATATATATGCCTTATTAATGGAAACCTGGTACGTATAGCAAAACTTGATAAAAACCAAATAGGGAAGTAAGCAACATATGCCATTTGTAATTTTAGCTGTTCCCACCTATTTCTATGTTGTTCTTTTTGTTCATATAAGCCATCAAGAGTTGCTACAGAGTCAAGTGGCCTCTAAATGTGGATGAATAAATACAGATAAAAGGATGAATAACTGTCAGTACAGGTAGTCCTTGACTTACGACCACAGTTGAACCCAAGATTTCTGTTGTCAACTGAGACATTTGTTAAGTGAGTTTTGCCCCGTTTTATGACTTTTCTTGCCCCAGTTGTTAAGTGAATCACTGCAGTTGATAAGTCAGTAACCCAGTTGTTAAGTTCCCCATTGACTTCACTTGTCAGTAGGTTGCAAAAGGTGATCACATGATCTTGGGACACAGCAGTGGTCATAAATATGAACCAGTTGCCAAGCAGCTGAATTTTGATCACATGATCATGGGGATGCTGGAAAGGTCGTAACTGTTTTGTAGCAACGCTACTTATTTGAAAATACTGGAACCAGTTAATCAGAATTTGCCCTGTTTTTCCTGCATTCTGTTAAGGCAAAAGGTAGGATTGTTGCTGTTCCACAAATGTAGCACTGCTGTCCATTATTGTCCATTACTATGTTATTGATAATGTAACTGATGTGTAATGCATTCAAAAGTATAAATTATCTTCTTTTAGTTTATTAGTGCTGAATTGTTTGTTTATATTACAGTCCTGGTTTTAGGTACGGGTTCAGCTGGATTTGCACTTGCACCCGTGCCGTTTGACTTAAGCTGCTTCCTATTGGTCACCCTTGGAACAGGTCTGTCATCGTGTGCAGCTAATTCCATTAATCAGGTCAGTGTTTTATTTATAGTTTTTTCACATGTTTTTCCTGAAAAATAAAGTCCAGTTACCTTTTGAAAAAAGCACTTTGGGGACAGCCATAGCCTGGATGACTGAGAATCTCCATAGACATTTGAAGCATTGCCTGTCATTCCATCAAGTATCACTAATGAATCCAAACTTTCTTTTTTTAGGTTTAAAAAACAGTTTGGGAATATCCTCTCCCCATCCACCCCTGAAAAATAAATGAAGCTTTCGTCTGCATTCTGCATGCTATGTCTTAATTTCCAATTTAGAGAGTTCAGCTTCATTGGAATGAATTTAAAAAGAATTTGAAAGAAATGATAAGTGTATAAAAATAAACTCATTCATTAAAATGTATCACTAAATAACTTCTTATCTTTACATATATGACTCTAAGCCTCTTGTAATTCTCCCTTCCAAGCCAAGAAAAGTCTACCAGAAGGTTTAATTTTCATTTTTAAATAATTGTATCTTAGAATTGTGTCCAACCTCAAACTATAATTAATTCAAATTATGGTTTATTCTAAATCAATAAACTGATTTTAATTAAACTATATTTAATGTTAAGGTTAGTTGATATTAAGGTTTAGCTGACTAAACACTGGCTAATTGAAAAGATGCATGAAAGAATAAGGATGCATGCAAAATCTGCAGAATCATCATGTAAAAATAGAGTACAGTTTATTGCTACATTCAAACTAAGCTATAATGTGTGGGTTGCTTTGAATTGTAGTCTTATTTGAGAACATGTGTTTTTTAGACATGATAGCAGATTCCGGAAAGTAAAGTTTATATAATCATAAAACATAAGGATTGGAACATACATTTGAGATCTTCTAGTGCAACCTATTTTCCAATGAGCAATCCATTACTACCATGTTCCAAATGCCATGTCCAGATTGGACAGATTGGTAGTCTATAATATGGGTTTTTATTTTTTTTCCCTATGTGAATGTTTTTGTTTCCTGGAATGCCTGATCAAGAGGCATTTTTTCCCTTAGTTTCCTATAGGACCCCATCAAATTCTCCTGAGGTCATCCTAGGACAGTGGTGGCAAACCTATGGCACGCATGCCAGAGGCAGCACTCAGAGCCCTTTCTGTGGGCATGCGCATCGTCGCCCCAGCCCCGCCTCCTTCCACGGTCCTGTCCTCACCAGCAGCCCCCTGAAGGAGAGTCGCCCCTGGGTGCGGCCCGCGTGTAGCAGTGCAGCCAAGGACATGGCAGCTGGGCAGCGGGGACAAGACTCCACCCTCGTGCCCTGTCATATGCAGATGATACTATGGGGTATGGGTGGAGGGCGTGGCCGCCATGGTGCTGCTGGGCCACCTGGGCAATCTGCGGTGGGCCTTGGAGGCGGTGGATGGCCCTGTGGGCAGGCGGGGTTGGGGGCAGGATGGGGTGATGGGGTGGGGCAGTTTTGGGGCACTCAGTCTCTAAAAGGTTCGCCATCACTGTCCTAGGATATCAAGGAATACAGTTTGGAAAAAACCTTGTGTATAGCATACCTCCCCAATAATATTATAATTATTTCCCTTTTCCTGTATTTGGGCACCTTCATGCCCAAATGTTTAGATATAACTTCCTTTATATATAAAATGCCTCCTCTGCCTGGCATAGGATTCAGTTTAAAGACCTTTGGATTAGACTTACAACATATCTTCCTGGTATATCCTTCATAGTTCTCATGAGGTATATTCCATTTCTTGTCAGGTATCTGTCTTCATGGAAATTCATACTATGATTAAAGAATCCAAAGTATTTCCATAGTCAGTTGTTCACTTCCACTATTCCTCCTTATAGTGTTTTCAAAGCATGAATGGCCTGGATTTAATAGAAGGAGATTTTTCTTCCTGTTCATACACATTGTCCATTTCTTCCGGGCCTATGGAATAATGTTCCATAATAAGAAAGGCAAAAGGAATTATCTGTTCCATTTTCATTCAATAGCTTCTTTAAATATTATTAGCAAAGTATATACCAGGCATATATAATTTGTTGATTGGCTAATTCAAGCTGTGATGATGACTCAGGTTTAGTTGGCCAACATTTGTTCAGTGCATTGATTAGGCTTTTGATCAAAGTTGCCTTTATTGATTCATTGAGAATAATTATGGAAAGCCTGATAGTTACAACTGTAAATTGCAATTGACTTCATTTAATTGTAATGATGTATGAAAATGACTGTATGCAAGATTGATGTGCCATGCCTGGAGGTCTCTCTGTTTTAATACCTATTTTTAAAAAGTTAAAGGTCCATAGTTGCTTTTCTCCTTTTCATTTTTTTCATTCACCCATTAGTGTCCAATGTAAAAGCATGTTTTATCATCCAATAATGATTACTGTTCACCTGTTAAAATATGTGTTTGACTGAGTGCTGCTTAGATTGCCCTCAGTAGGATTTCTGTCACTTCCTTCTCTTTGGGGCAGAGACTTGACCCTGAGGCTTTTGGCAGCAGGTCTTCATTTGGAGGACTAGAAATAGTGTTAGCAAGAAGACTCTGGAATGCCCTCTAAAGCTGCAGAGAAAAAGAGCTTTCATTTGTGTTAATTCCTCCATCTGGATTTTTTGTGTATGTTAATTATATTTCCTACTCTAGCAGTATATCCTTTATAGAACCCTTTCAAAAAGTCAGTGTGATGTACATGGAATGTTTTATTATTGAAAAACTATGGATAAAGCAAAAGAAACGAAACACTTAAATGAATCAATATATCTTCTATTCCAAAACAATTTCCCTGGCATTTAATTCCAGATAAATTGTTTTGGAACAGAAGTCGTATCTGACTCATTTAACTGTGTTGTTTCTTTTGCTTCACCCATTGTTTTTATAGTTTGTAATTCACAATAGTTCTTTACCTCTAAAATTCTCTGTGGCATAAGCATTTGTCTTCCTGTACTTTTGAAACTGAAGAGGTGGGGAGAAATCATGGTGGCAGCCTTGCAGTGAGATCTTCCTTGTCTTTACTTTTAATTTTGGGTTGAAACCTGTTGGGATATGAAATGCTTGGACCATTTCAGCCAATGCAGGATTTAATTTAAAAGCTGTTATTATGTTTACAACTGTTGCTGTTGACAGCCTCAACCAGGTAACAGTTAAACCAGCAAGTTTCCTGTAGAAGAGAAGCTTCCTTAGCTGTCTAGCTTCCAATACGCAATATCTGTACCTAGAGGTGAGATATAATTTTAAAAATGTGGACTGCTGCCTCAGTAATTTTACATTCAAAAGCCTTCCTCTGTGAATATATGAATCTTATCAGGTACTCCCTCTAAGACAGTGATGGCGAACCTTTTAGAGAATGAGTGCCCAAACTGCAACCCAAAACTCACATACATCATCAGGTGCCAGGTGGGTGAGGCCCATTGGATGGGTGTGGCCATTGGGTAGGCGTGGCTGTGGTGATAACAGCAGACTGGGTGGGACTAAAAAATTCAATCAATCAATTCCAACTTTGCAAGATCTTTTTTTTCCCCGCGAGAAGTTGAAATTGATTGAACCTTTTTTTTTTTGTACACGGCAGCAGAAGCCTAAAGTGAAAAGGTTTTAAAAAACACAGCTGAAGGCCTAGGATTGGGGTGATGGCACGCGTGCCTACAAAGAGGGCTCTGAGTGCCACCTCTGGCACCCGTGCCATAGGTTCGCCACCACTGCTCTAAGACCTTATTCTAATATCCTCTCTCCCCCCCCCCCAATAAATCATTTATTTATTAAATGTGTAGGCCACCAATCTCACTGTCATGTTACTCTGGGTGGCTTACCACATGGTAAAACAACATTATATAACATTAAAACAATAAATAAATATAATCCTAAAATTAACAAAGAATTGGCCAAAGTAGGGAGTAGTATACGATGGGTAAGAAGTGGGATCTACTATTTACTCAATTAAGCACTTCTACAGTGGCATTCTCCACTCTGGTCCCCAGGCCAATCGACAGAGCCAAAAGTTTTAAAGCCTGTTCAGAAGGTGAAGAGGATGGGGGCAGATCACCTCAAGGGATCAGATGATCCAGAGTGCGAGAGCCACAGCAGAAAAGGCTCTTCGCCTGACTGACAGGGTGGGTCTGCAGTGTGCCTCTACTGCTGGCGCGAGTGGAGAGATCAATCCCATTGGGATAAGATGGGAGTAAAAAAGAAAGAGAAAATATCAGTGATAAACAAGAAATTCAGCTTTGTTTCACTTTCTGGTGCTGACTTTAGAATTTGATCATGGGGAAGCTTTCCGATTTCATTTTTTTTTTCTATTTGTTCAGCAGAAAAATTTATTTGCAAAGGATTCTTAGGTGTTTAATTTTAACAATATCCAGTATTGAATTCTTCTCTCCTTTTTGATACATTTTATTGCTACTTTTTTCATACTTTCCAATTTTTAAATAACTTCAGTTAATAAACAAATACTTATGGCTAATTCAAATATCGATGCTCAATTCAGTTTTTACTTTCTATTTAATTAGCATAGATATGTATGAAAATGTAACTTTATATAATGAGAGGACACTTTTTTGTTCCATAATGACATTTTTTCCATAGCTAAATTTTATTCTTAACTACGGGTGAGTAGTTAAAAGGATTAACAGAGAATTAATCTCTGTTATTCTTGGATTCTCTTCCTGTATCAAGCCAGCCTTTCGCTTCTCCAACTGAAGTACATAAAGCCAAAAGGAAGCTATCCTGCTGCTGGTGCTTGGTCACCACCTTATCATTTATTCACCTAAATCAGTTAGGTGGGTAATTTTTTGGCTTTAATTTTTTGTAGAAAAATCAAAAGCAAGAAATCTAAAAAGTAGCAACTTCCTAGTGATCTTTATCAGATTGTATTGACTGGAGTATTGGAAAATATAACCCAAATAACTGCCCATATTTCATAAATTGAGAGGGCGAAGATCGGCTTGTTGACCTCAGTTTAGAAAATGATAAGAAGACTTTATTTAGCATTACAACCTGCACTTTGCTTTCTTTAAAAAGAAAGTTTTGTATTTCCCAGGAGTAAAGGTGAAATTTGATCTTGTGAGTATGTCTCAATTTAATCTGGATAAACCTTTCAATTTACATGTCATATGTTCTGATCCTTCGATGAAATACTTTAAAAAAATAGAACTAGTAGCTTAGCGATATTTTTGAATGAACAGAAAATGGGGAGACAATACGGGTGACTTCTGTGTATTTCATTTGAGATTAACACCTGATGCATCTCTGATTTTCTCTGAAGTTTCTTTTTGTTTTAGCTGAGCAGAGGGTCTGCAGCAGGCAGTTTTTCCTTTCATCTTTCTCCGATGATCAAAAGATTCCATGTTGTGGTTATTAAAACCTGATGTTTAAGTTCTGGAGTACAAGACTGTCGGTGTAGGAGGCAGACGATGATGTAATTTACAGTATGTAATAAATATCTGGGAAGTGCAATGCTGGACTCTATCTCTATACTCAAAAAAGTTCTGATATATGTTGCTTTGATATTTAACTGCTTGGCAGGCTTCATTAGTGGTTACTGTAAGACTCATAACTTATGAGTAGTATAATTCATAACTGGAACTCCACAAGATCAAGTGAGCATGAAGAAATCTTCACTATTGAGGAAGAACGGCTCAACCATAAGCAGTAAAAATGACAAGCACTTAGAGACCCAACCTTCATAAGTACAATAAATTTTAAAAGCAGAGATCATCTTTCCAAAGCATGAATTATTTGACCTATGACTGAAACTTGATAAAGTATCTTTGGTAGAATGAAATAAATTAGTGAATGATGTTAGAAGACATCTTGAGTTATAAGCATGTTATGGATACCCATGGAGCATGCAGGCGATGGTGGGGAGACTTTTCTATTATTTGGTCTCTGAATTTATTTTATAAGCCAAATTAAATGACTTTATAAACCAACAAAATAATAATAAAGTAAAGAAGATCATATTGGTTTTTCTCTTTTTGATACTACTTTATTTACTTATGTGCTTTCAGATCACTTAGAGTGGAGAACGTTCAGGTTGCTTGCAATCTCATAACTTTGTAGCTCTCAGCTGTATTTTTTTTAAAAAAAGTTTTCAACTTTGGTGTACAATTTTTGTGATATATTCAATTCACTGGGAATGTTCCTAAGCTAAAATGTATTGTTTAGGCACTCATTTCATTTGTTTAAAAAAAATGCAAAAAAGAAGTCTTAGATTTGTTTCCATTACAGAGTCTCTTCTAACAAATACTAATAGATTTCTTTTTAAGAAAATGAAAGGAAGATGCATTCCATAAAGCAGGTGCTACATGAGAGAAGGTAGAAAAGGCACAGAGACAAAGGGAGCATGCTTCTTAGATCCTGCCAAATAACATTGCTTTACAAGACAACCTGGAGATATCTGGTGAGATAGAGAGAACTGTGGAGAAGGGGTCCCAGAAATAACCCGGCTCTGTGCCATATAGGGCTTTATAAGTGCCCACTAGCACCTTAATTTAGATCTGGAAGCCCACTGGGAACCAATGCAACATGTGAAGCAGTAGTGCTACGTTAGGCATACCGTGGTGCACCCAAAACTGCTCACACAACTGCATTCTAGACTGGCTGCAGTTTCTGAATGATCCTTAAAGAAGGTTGTGAGTAAAGTACATTACAATAGTCTGCTGGGAGGTAACTAAGACATAGTGACTGTGAACCAAAATCTCCTGTTCCAGAAAAATGACACAGAGTTTCTATAGTCATGTAAGATGAATTAGTTCAGTGGACTTACTGTCCATGCTTGCCATTTGCTCTTGAGCAAAGCTGCAAACCCACACCATTCAGTCTTGGAGTTGATTTGAAGCCTGTTCTTCCCCATCCAGACCTTCATAGCCTCCAGACATTGGGAAAAAGTGATGAGATCACTTGAATAATGAAGGGCAGAATATAGATGAGTGCATTAGTATGTGAAGGCATTTAAGCCTGTGCCAATAAATGACTCTATTCAGCAGCTTCATGTAGATGTTAAATAGGAGTGAGGAGGATGAAGGTGGAGATTCCAGAATGCAGAGATCTGAAACTAGATCCTTTCTAGTTTCTTTTCAACTTTGACTAGGACTAGCTTGACAGAGGGAGAAGATCCAACCAAAACAGTATCACTAACTCCTTAAGGCAGTCCAGAAGGATACCATAATCAATGATACTGAAAACTGCTGAGAGGTCAATGAGGGTCAGGATACGTGCCCAGTCTCCATCCTGAGACTGCCAGACATCATTCACATGCACCAACAGTGCCATCTTGGTACTATAGCCTGGCCTAGAACTGGATTGAAAACAGTCTAGATAATCCGCTTTCTCTAGATATCATTGAAGCTGCAAGTCTACCACCCACTCAACAACTTTCCCCCAAAAGGGAAGTTTGGAAATCAAATGAAAACTCTTCGGTTCAATAAGATTCAACAATGGCTGAATTAGCTGGATCCAGCTATAAGATCTTCCAGGAGGTGTTAGCCAGCCAGGTTGGATGGGGATCTCATATCCTTAAAGCCCCAAGAACCTTATTGACTTTATCAGAACAAATCAACTCAGATTCCTCCCACATAATAGAATAAGACCACATCAAGCACTAGGAGAGATCAATTAAGTAGGCCCTTCCAGCAGGGACCATGATTTGTTTGGAATAAGGGATTAACATAAATCACCACCACCACCACCCATGTCAGAATATGTTATCACTGCCCTGATACACAACCCAGATTTATTATGTGGCCTTTGCAGAGGTCAGGGCATCAATAGATCAAGTCCATGGATTCCAAAGTAGCTTTTGATCAAGGGCCCAGGGAAGGTAAATTGAAGACCTCCAGAAACAAGTCTGGAGATTTTATTGCCAACCCATTTACAATGGCAAGCTTCTTAGGGAGGAAAAAAGCTATGCAGGAGGGAGGATGATATGAAAGCAGCAATCTTATCTGTTCCTTCAGGCCAACTTCACAAAGAGAGTTTCACATCAGACTGTCTGTAGTGTACTATTCCTGCCCCACAATCGGAGCTGGTATCATGCAAAAAAAAAAAAAAAAAAGGTGGGCATATTTCAGACAGATCCTCCCACCCCATATGCAGCCAAGTTTCAGTAATCCATACGTGGTTGGCCCACTGATTCACAATTATATGAAGGGGGCAAACCTTATTACAGACTGATTTTAAATTAAGCAGTGACTGCCAGAGATTGCACATTTACTCTTGGGTTTAGGGGTTTGCACATGTTTGTGTGCATGAATTGCATTCTATATTAGTTCTACCATATAGTTAATCTATATTCTCTCCATATGTTTTTTAGAGTCTGTGACAATTACAGTGTGTTGTCATTTAACTAACCTTTTTAAAGTGGGAGTGTGGAGAGAGGGAAACAATTTGCCTTTATGATGGATCTTCAGGAAAACTTCAGTTGCGTTCCTCCTTTTTAGATGCACTCCAGATTTTTCCTGTAAACTCTGATGGCTGGAAGAACAAAGACATATTAAAGAGCAGCAGTGATGAAATGTAGAGATAACATCAGACAAAGGGAATTTAGTAGTTAATAAGATTAATCTGCCTATGTAATCTACAGTGGCCTTGCATTCCAAAATATACTAGTCTCTTAAAACACAAGAATTATTAGGTTTCATTCTGTAGGCTGTATCTTAATAACTGCCTCAACTGTTTTAAATTAAGAATATATGTTGTATGGCACAAACATTACAATTTAATATTAAATGTATGAAAAATTACTTATAATTAATATAGCATGGGAACTATAGTTCTATATTTCTTTTACCATTCAGTGTGGTACTCAGCATTAACACCTGATTGTTTTCTGATGTGGTTCCAGAATGTTCTTTCTGAGACCATTACACAGAGGTGATCTAGACCTATCACTGAAAGTATAAAGAAATTTTTGTTGCTTTCCCTGAACCCCCTTTCTACTACTTTCTCTTTTTATGTGGGAGAAGAAGAAAAAATTCAAAATCATATTGTCCTTCCTTCTGGAGCTTTTTTATTTTGAGAACTCTAATTGCAAGCCTCTAGACCAGACATGTGAAACACAAGGCCAGCGGGCTGGATGCGGCCCGCAAAGTAGTTTCATGTGGCCTTTGAAGCCATCCTGAAACAGTGAGGGAACGGCCCCCGCTGCCTTGGCCCTGGCCCAGGCCAGCTGGGAGCCAATTTTGTGGTGGTCTTCTATGCTGAAATGTATTCAGTCTTAGCTCCACAAGGCCGTCTAGAAACAGTGAGGAACCAGCCCCTGCTGCTTCAGCCCTGCTCCCTGGGTGCATGCTGGGGAAGTGTCACCCTTTGTGAGGAATGAAGGAATGCACCATCGCCTGGAAGTGGCCAGCAAATGGCCCTCGCCTATTTCACATATCTGGCTTGATGGGCTCCAGGGGAGGGTTTCGGCAGGCAGTGGGGTGCTCTCCTCACAGCGCCAACAGGCTGAGCCCCCACAGGCACCCTTTACACGAACGATGTAGAGCTAGCCATGCCCACCCAGTAGGCTGCACCCACCCTGGCCACACCCACCTGGCCCCCGAGGGCAACTGCAGTGCTGATGCGGCCCTCAATGAAATTGAGTTTGACACCCTTGATCTAGACTATGAATAAAATTTATTTCATTCTAGTGTAACGTACTAGGAGTCTGGTATTAGTAAGCATAAAACGTACATGTTGATCTGATTTAATTTTGGTTGGTCTATCTATCTATCTATCATCTATCCACTTACCTATCTATCATCTATACAGCTTTGCCTGTCTTATGATTTTATAAAATCATAATAATTAAAAGAATAAATTAGTAAACTATTTTTACAAGAAAATACCCACCAATAATTTTACATAGGAAACGTGTATTTTAATTAAAGTGATCTCTTTACTACAAGACATTCCACTGCATGGATGAGAAACAGATAGTAGGAATAATATAAATCTATAATTACGCTTGTTGTTAACAAGTGCAAAGTAAAGGTGTATTATTCTAACCTATAACAATAGAGTTTCAATAGTCCTTGCCCAGGCCTAGCTGCAAGGATTGATAGTATGTGTTATAGTGAATACCATGAGCATAAAAACACTAGCAACATCAATTTTTTTCTGGTCTTTTCCCAGGCTTAAATTTTGAGGAGCATTTGTGTTTTGTTTATCGTGAAAACATAGTTTCCATAGTGCTATCATTTTTATCACTGCTAATGTAATGCCTTACTTGCCAAATTAATTCTTGTTTGAAGTTATAGCAATCACTCATATTACAAATCTTTCCACTTTCAGCAAACAAACAATTTTGGTGCAAAAGTAGCTCTATTTTACATAATCAACAGCACTTGATCACTATCATAAGGGAAGAGTAGGAAACATTGTCTGAAATGCTAGCGCAACATTTTCTAATAATGGGAATCTAGTATTACACTATTTTATACATAGTTTTAACACCAGGACATGGGTATAATTTGTAAGTGCACAATAGCTTTAACTGTTTTGTTTTGCTCTATTCTGTACACATGCAAAGAAATGAGTATTTATGGATTTACTTTCATGAAATGTCACTAAGAAAAAATTAGCTTCTTATTTTATATAAAACATATTTTGTCAGAAAGACACAGTAATCCAATTCAACCTTGTTTTCCCATCTATGGCAACCCAGTTCAGCCGTTTTACCCTCTAAAACTGAACCTCTTTATTTAAATTCTTTATTTTCAAAATTTAAAAAGTGTGTGTGTGTGTGTGTATTCTAGTAGTCTTTTTACAAGGTACATTAGCAGTTCAGAAAGTAAGTCCTCTGTTTATTACATAGTGCAGGAGACAAAACAGTTTCTTGGAAGTGTTCCCTTTTGCAAAAATATTTGACAAATACTTTTGGCAAGCTGATTGAGCTAATAACTGGGGGGGAAAGTTAAACACAAACTTAGAATCTGCCCTCTTTAACTTGTCACTTTGTGACAGGTACAGCCTGATGTTTGTATCCCAACTTCTACAAAATTTTAGACAATTAAAGTGTGATAGAGAGAGAGAGCAGCCTGCTTAATCCTAGCTGTCTCCTCTCTGACATTGAAGTTTTTCTCATTGTAAGCAATTTAAGTTTCTTTATGGGTAAAACCATAAAGTTCCCAGTAGTAGTACATGTCTCAAAAGTACAGTATTTCCTGCAAGGTATTTAATTTTCACGGGTGTCCTTAGAATTTCTGATGAAGAATTTTCTGGCCTTTATCCTTCAAGGAACATTTTCATTGACAGAGGATGCTAAATTTCAAAATAAATACACTGTAGAACGTAAATAAGACTAAGATTGTTGGAATAAGATTGATGGTTGTAATTGTTATTGCTTCTGCTAAATTACATAATATTTATGTGCATGCTCTAGAACAGGTATGTCAAACTGCCGGCCCATGGGCTGGATGCATCGCATCAAAACCGCACCCACCCCATTGCCGGTAATGGGGGAAAAGTCCTAATACATCGTGCGACATCACATGGTGTCACGAGCTTGACATGCCTGCTCTGGAAAGTGTTAGAATCAAATTTATGTATGGTTTTCCCCATGTATAAGAGTAGTAGTGGACAGACTGTTCAGTTGGGTACTTTGCAATGCAAGCAAAGAGGTCCTTCCACATTTCTCTGAGATGTTTAAAACCCGTTCCCGTTTTTTTGATCATGTATGTCTGTGATCATGAAGCAAATCTATGTGGTCACTAAGAATAAAAATTGACTTGATGCCACATGATCAATCAATGTCTATCATTAGAAGGCATTTCTGCTGGGATTTAAGATGTAGTGAAACACATATGCTCAAAAGACTGAGAAAAGCCCCCCAGGTGTCTCCTCTGAATTGTTAGTAAAGCCCTAATAAACAAAGAACAAGGGAAAATTATATGATTCAGTGTTTAGTGTTTCACCCTGATTATCCTGACTCTACTCTTACCTCTTTAATGATTTTCTTGTCTGCTCTAGGACCATGAGATTGCTACTATCTTGGGTGCCTGTAAATTGCGCATGTAAATGGATAACACACGGTTCCTTCAGTCTTTATGTTTACTTACTGCCATTTCAATCTTGCCATATTTGCTGAACCCTTGATATTTGGTTCAGCAAAGTTTCTTTCTGTGATTATTGTGATATGAGGGGTCCTTGGTGCTCCCTGAGCTTGCTTGTTTTCTTGCAGACGTTTCATTACCCAACTAGGTAACATCATCAGTGCTAGTACTGGCACTGATGACGTTGCCTAGTTCGGGTAACAAAATTTGTGCAGGAAAACATGCAAGTTCAGGGAGCACCAAGGACCCCTCATATCAACCCTGAGCTACAAATATTCTCCTTAATTATTGTGATAGTTTACCTACAATCTTTCCCTTTTCTATTTTTACTCTGTTGACCCAGATTCCCAGTACTGTAGTCTGAGTTGTTTTAAAACTTCCTCTTTTCTTTTATGTTTCTATGCCCTACAGGTTCCTGCACTGGCTGCTATTTAGAGCTAAGTGCCATTATAAAGTTTAATTTTGGACACTATGGTGTTGTACTATCTTCTCTACATTATTAACAGATATAGCCAATAAAGGCTACCGGTATTTGTTCTTGGCACTTTTGGCTATTCCTGTTATTCTGACAGCAAATTCAAAGTTAAAGTCAAAATCTCAGAGCTTTGAAATTCACTTCTTCTACTCAATGAATGACTGATGATTTTTTAGTGTTTAAATCAAACTGTAAACATGCTGTAAGCCCTGTCTGTAAAAGAATGCCATCTGATGGAACCTAGGAGATGAGCCATTTGTGCCACAATTCCCCCCCTTTGGAACATTATCCACCCCAGATGAGGTTAACCCCAATTCCTATAGCCTTCCAGAATGCTCTTAAAATACGTTTTTTCTTTAGAATTTGGGATGCCCTGACAGCAGGGAGCCCCTTTGAAGCCTGCATCATAAATTGTGATTGTGACCCTGTCACAAGTTAATTGTTTTAATTGGTTTTACCATACAGGTTATCCTCGACTTACAACAGTAATTGGACCCAGAATTTCCATCGTATGTCATGATGGTCATAAATTGAAGCACCCACATGACCAACCTGATTTTACAACATTTTTTTTTGCGGTGATCACTTAGGTCACTAACCACTTTGCTGTGGTTGTTAGGCAAGTACTTTATCCACAATTAGCGCCTTTGCTGGAAACTGGAACTAAACACTTAGTTACCAGCAAAAACTTCATAAATCGTGGTCATGTGGCCAAGGGGTGTTGCAAACCGCCATAAACAGCTAGAGTGGGTGGGGTGGTAGGGTTCCTCAAGTAACTGGGCATGCCTTGCAGGACTTTAAAGGTAATAACCAACACCTTGAATTGCACCCGGAAGCAGATCGGCAGCCAGTGCGGCTTGTGGAGCAGTGGTGTAACATGGGTCACAAGAACTGCCTGCACCACCTCACTCTGCACCAGTTGAAGCTTCCAAATGCTCTTTAAGGGTAGCCCCATGTAGAGCGCATTGCAGTAGCCCAGACATGATATGACCAAAGCTTGAATGATTGAGCACAGGGACTCTTGATCCAGGAAAGGCCGCAACTGGCACATAAGACAAAGTTGTGCAAAGGCTCTCCTAGTTGCGACTGCCATTTGCTCTTCGAGCAGGACTTGCGAGTCCAAGAGTACCTCCAAGTTGCAGACCGGGTTTGCCTGGGCTAGCACAACTCCATCCAGAACTAATTTGATTAAACTTCCAGATCTTGAAGCTCTGTGCACCCAAAGCCATTCAGTCTTGCCAGGGTTCAGCCAAAGTCTGTTGTCCACCATCCAGGCCTCCACAGCCTTTCTGAACTATCTATTATCTACTTCAAAATTTAGAAGTGGTAGGCTAAATAGTTGGTTCTGAATTGCCTAATTTTTATTCTTATAAGTATTTCCTAAAAACATTATTACAAGTCACAAATGCTTATTTACAGTTATTTGGTATCTATCAGAAATGGGGTTCTATTTTCCAAAATACTATAATCTCAAAAAAAAATACAGTACATTGAAGTTCTTTGTGTTTCTTAAATTACTTTAACCTTGCCAACTTCAAAGACAATAAAAATTCCAGTCTACATTTATCTATTTTCATGTGAAAATTATTATAGTATGTGTTATATATTTCCATGGGAATTTCCTTGGTTTAATAGTTTCATTTCTAGACAATTGTCTGAAGTCAGTTTTCTTTTTGCAGTTGTCAAACAGCTGTCAAATTAAGCTGTTTTACTCCAACATTCATTTACATTTTGTGCCATTCTTAGACTGTCTGCTTCGTGTTTTAATAGAACTAATGATTGAACTTCAAAACTCAGTCATCCTTCCCCATAGACAGTCACACCCTCTTGTTCTTTAAGTGGTTAGGAAATAGCTGTATTTCTTCCAAACTTAATAAGGTTTAGTGGTTTTAGAATGGAATGCTGTCTTCCTACCAGAAAACAAAAAAAAATGTAGCAGGCAGTAAGTGTAATTTAATTTTGTAGTATTTCACTTGAGAGCTTTTAACAAGTCTCTAAAATTCTAGTTTTTAGGTTGCCGGAGAGACAGGGAGAAGCAGAAATTAACACCTGTGAAATCCCCAAGATTTTGGGGGCTTACGTGATGTTTTTGTGATATTTGCTTTCCACCTTCTAGTAATTTTGTATGCTTTAATAAACTGGATAAGTTGAAATTAAGCGGAATCTGCCTAACGAGGCATTATTTATTTTTGAAAATATCAAAGGATTTCATTTTAATGAGGGACTATAGACATAAGTGGAATTCATTGTAGCATTTTTCTTGGTGTAAATTTTCATACACGGATGACATATTCTGGATCTTTTTTGAAGCAGCAACATGATCAAAGGAATATATATCTCATATATGCCATTGATGTCTTGCTACAAAGTAAAGTAGCCTAAGGTTACTTTATAAGCATTCCTTAAAGACAGGTGGACTTTGGGTTTAAATGAGTATTTTAGAGTTCAGTACATTTTCCGCATTAAGATTCAGTAGAGATGCATTCACAAATATTTCTGTTCAGTATTGAACTGAGTCTTAGAGAGTCCTTTTGAAAAAGTAACCTTCAGTCATAGCCACCAAGAATAATTCAGTATGGAAATATAATTTTGAGTATTTCTTTGTTTCTTTGTTTGTTTAATTATTTCCTGCTTTATTTGATTTATAAATAAGGTGGTAACCATACCCAGTATTCCCTCATCGTCCTATTTTCCCCACAACAATAACTCTGGGAGATGGGTTAGATTTAGAAAAGGCTGAGGGGATTGTGGGGACTGGCCCAAAATTACTTAACTGGCTTTCATCGCTAAGGCGGGAATTGACTAATTACACATCATAATGAATAAAAGCTACTTCTTGAGAATACAGTATGCTCTCTCTTTTTTTCTGTTTGAAAGCTTATTGATGATTGTTTGTAAATATTTAAATGGTCTGCATTTTCTCTGGTTAAGGAAAAGAATACAGTTGCTAAGTTATATACTTTCTTGGGCAGTGATTGGTGTTTTTCATATGCGAATTCAACTAAATTACAGTAAAATGCAAGGCAAGGTGAAATTGTATGCTAGCTAGGGGAGCAGATAAATCCAACTGAAAATTAATTGCAGCTGTGAAAGTTATTGATAATAGTATGCTTATTTCTTAGCAGTCTTTTGGTAAACCACATTATTCATTACCAGATGTGTCATGCTGTATCTTCAAGGTAAATTATCTGTTTGACTTTAAGGTTACATATTTTATCCATTAAAAATGGTTAAATTAAGGTGTTTTCCAACTAGTATACCAGTTTGTGGTACTCAGAGAAATAAAAGTGTGTTGTCTTTTATCTGGACAAAACAGTAAATGTTGTATTGAATAACAGCTGCTAAAATGTTAGCAATAGCTTACTTTTACTAACTTTTTTCTGGAGTGATTTAAGTTTCCATGTCTAATATACTTACACAAACATCTCCCTAACATTGTGCATAATATGTTTAGAGCAGACAAGGCCCGCGGGTCGGATCTGGATCTGGCCCGCAGAGGACCCAGATTTGGTCCCTGGGGCTGTCCCAGAAGTGATTAGGGACCGGCCCCCACTGCCCCAGCCCTGTCCCACCCCGACCTGGCTGGGCGCCCTCCGTGCACACACACATGAAACAACGTTTTGTAAGCCTAGAGCCCCAGGGCATGCCCAGCCTGTGGGATGAAAGGCGCGGAGATGGGAGCATGCGGTGGCTGGTTGCCCTCTCCGCCACGTGGTAGGGCCGGAGAGGGAAACACAGCACTCACACCGGATGCAGAGCCACAGCATGGAACTGCCAGAGGCCAGCAATGTGTGAGCCTCTGTGGCAGCTGGAGAGAAAGGGTGAGGAAGAGGAGAAAGCAGGAAGAGTTTGTCTCTGTGTGTGTGTGTGTGTGTGTGTGTGTGTGTGTGTGTGTGTGTGTGAGAGAGAGAGAGAGAGAGAGAGAGAGAGAGAGAGAGAGAGAAGGAGGAGGAGGAGGAGGAAGCTGAGGTATTACAAAAAAGGAGAGCTCCTTTCTCCACCCCCCTCTTTTTTTTAACCACCTCCCACTCCATTCAGGTGCAGCTGGAGGAAAAGAGAGAGAAGGGAGAGAAAGCAGGGAGAGTTTTTGTGTGAGTATGAAGAGAAAGAGAGATTGAGCCAGCAGAGAAGCTGGAGTGTGGGGAACGGGGAGTATTGCAAAGTAAGCAAACTTACACAAGAGAAACACCAATCAAATAAAATGTATCTGGCGTATAGTTGAGGCTTGATGTGAGGAGTGAGGAATGTTTACCAAATCAGACGTTTACAAAGACTAATACTTAATGTTGTATTTTATGTTCAATGATGATTGCTTCTTAATATGATCTTATATTTAATGTTGATTGCTTTAATAAAAAATTTAAAAAAGGGGGGGATCTCTCTCCCTCTCCCCCCCCCCTCTCTCTCTCTCTCTCTCACACACACACACACACACACACACACACACACACACACGTGTTGCATTAGGAAGGTGGTATGCAGGCAGGTGAGAGAGCAAACTCTCAGATTGGCTTTGTGGTCTATTCTTGCCGTCTCCCCTCCCTAAAATCCAGCTGATAATAGAACTCTTTGGATTGAATGGGAAGTTAAGAGGAATTGGCATGAGTTGAAATTAAAAGGCCGAATCAATTCCCCCCCCTCCATTATTTTGTCAGAGACATGGAAAGTGTTTCTTGCTTCTACTACCTCTCATCTGCTCTTTTATAATTTAATCCAGCCTTACCCAAACTAATGTCTTTTGGGTGTCATGGACCACAGTTCCCATCATCCTGTGGCTATCCTGGCTAGAAATGGAATGCCTTATTTTCTCTGCAGTATGTGTCTAGGAAGTAGTAGGTTTGTGGGATTTAGATGTATTTAAACATTTGTTTCTTCTGCCTAATTTATTAAATCAATGTCTAATTCGAAATTAAATGTTTCGGAGAAATCCAGGGTGGTTTACAAGAAAACTCTCAAAGACAACTATTGTAAAGCATCACAGTAGTAACTGTGAGAGGGACCTCGGAGTCCTAGTGGACAATCACTTAAATATGAGCCAGCAGTGGTGCTGCAGCTGCCAAAAAGGCCAACACAGTGCTGGGCTGCATTAACAGAGGGATAGAATCAAGATCACGTGAAGTGTTAATACCACTTTACAATGTCTTGGTAAGGCCACACTTGGAATACTGCATCCAGTTTTGGTCACCACAATGTAAAAAAGATGTTGAGACTCTAGAAAGAGTATAGAGAAGACCAACAAAGATGATTAGGGGACTGGAGGCTAAAGCATATAAGGAACAGCTGCTGGAATTGGGTATGTCTAGTTTAATGAAGAGAAGGACGAGGGGGGACATGATAGCAGTGTTCCAATATCTCAGGGGCTGCCACAAAGAAGAGAGAGTCAAGCTATTTTCCAAGGCGCTTGAAGGCAGGACAAGAAGCAATGGATGGAAACTAATGAAAGAGAGAAGCAACCTAGAACTAAGGAGAAACTTCCTGACAGTTAGAAGAATTAATCAGTGGAACAACCTGCCTCCAGAAGTGGTGAATGCTCCAACACTGGAAGTTTTTAAGAAGAGACTGGACAGCCATTTGTATGAAATGGTATAGGGTTTCTTGCCTGAGCAGGGGGTTGGACTAGATGACCTCCAAGGTCCCTTCCAACTTTATTATTGTTGTTGTTGTTATTATCAGCACTGCTTAAAACAATATTAAAAGTGTGTATTTTAAGAAAGAAAAATGTTAGTAGTAATTTACTTAGTGCTGTTTGACCATAAAATGTGTTGTTGTTCTACATATGCCTGGCTGAACAGTGTGTTTGGAGTTGCCTCTAAACAGGTGAGATATATACTGTTCATATTTTCCTTGGGAGAAAGTTCTATAATTGGGGTGCTGTTTCTGAGAAGGCTCTGCTTGTGGCCACTGTTCTATAAACCAACCAGGGTATAGTAAACAAAGGTGGTTAGGGGGCTGGAGGCTAAAATATATGACAAATGTTTGTGGAAATTGGGTATGTCTAGCTTAGTGAAAAGGACTAGGGGTGGTGACATGATAGCAATGTTCCAAAATTTGACGGGCTGCCAGAGAGAAGAGATCAACCTATTTTCCAAAGCATCAGAAAGCAGTAATACATGGAAACTAATCAAGAAGAAAACCAGCCTAGAACTAAGGACTTGTGAAAACAACTAACCAGTGAAAAGGCCTGCCTTCAGAAGTTGTGGATGCTCCATCACTGGAGGCTTTTAAGAAAAGATTGGATATTCCATTGTCTGGAATGAAATAGGTCCCCTGCTTAAGCAGGGGGTTAGACTAGACATCAGAAGTCTCTTCCAACTCTGTTATTCTTTGAGAAGAGCTGCCAACCTCGTCCCTTCCTGGGCACAGAGGGAGGGAGGGAAGGAAGGAGGGGAGGGAAACGGAGAAAAGAAAGGGAAGGAAGGAGATGGGAATGAAAAGGAGGGAGGCAGGGAAGAAGGGGAGGGAGGGAGGAAGGAGGGAGACTGGAATGAGAGGGAAGGAGGCCCTGATTGAAGTCTTACCTCAGCACTTGGCCACCAGAAACCCTGTTGCCCTTTCACCATCCCCTGGTGGTCTCCCATCCTATTGTTGAGGATGCTTTGGTTACAAAGCCAGGTGTCCTCGCATGGAGAGGGAGTGAGCCTCCCTCTGACCTTTGCACTTTGCCCTCCGGAACCCACCATGAGCAACCTGGCCAAGGAGAGCAAGCACAGCAGCCTCGAGGAGGTAAGCGCAGCTGGACGCCCCCTTGGGGAAGAGCGGCTGGGCTAGGCAGGGCTGTGGTGTCTCAGTGCCGTGGGAGCTCAAGGGATGTGCTAGGCGCTTGACCTCTGCTGCCTAGGGCGCTTGGCAGTCCTGGCCAGGCCTGCGAGTGATGTCGAACTGGCCATGCCCACCCAGTAGGTCACGCCCATGCAGACCATGCCCACCCAGTATGCTGCACCCACCCCAGCCATACATAGTCTGAGGGCAACCACCATAATGCTGATGCGGCCCTCAATGAAATTGAGTTTGACACCTCTGGTTTAGAGCATCAACTTTTCTATCACCAGGCAAAAAGCAAAAAAATAATTTCTAGTAATACTATATAAAGAAATGTATATAATGTGGATTGCTTATGTAAGCACTTTTATGTATAATATTAAATAGTAAAAATTATTCAGAAAATAACTGTACTTTGAATGATTGAATATATTTTAATTTGTGATATAACTAGAGCTATAATCTGCCAGACTTTTAAAGCTGCCAATTCTATCACTATCAAGCAAAATATTAATACAAAGTATTAATGTTTAAGACAGGCAAAACCTGTCTTTAACATTAATACACGAGTATTACAATTAATTGTTACATTCTGACTATTGACCTCCAGTATTGACCCCCCCAAACACACAGATAGATACTGAATACACTTTTTTGCTAAAATGTGAGAAAAATGGGAGAATTAAGATAAATTCTACTTGCACATGAAACATTGCCTAATCAATCTCATTTTCTGAATCTGAAATACCATTATTATAAGCAGAACAACTGATTTATTTTTCCCCATAATTTTTAGTGAGTTTCAAACACACAAATTGAAACATGGCTTGCATTAAGCAAGTTTTTGTACACTTTAGCATACCGCCATTGACAAACTTAGTGTTTGCATATTCTTTCGCTGCTGTTGTTTTGTTTTCATGGATTTGGCTAAATGTGCCGGTTTTTGTTTTTCCCCTGTTAGTTCCCTTGAGTGTTAGAAGAATGTCTTGTTTACTTAAAAATGAAATTAAATGAAGGGAAATATTTGGCAATCATGAAAAAAATAGAAGTAGAGCAATGTACTCTATAATTAGGGATAATGATCTACAAAGAGTAAACTGGAAAACTGTACAGGAAACTCTTTCTGCTAGTTCTATAGCATTTAACAGATTGGGAAAGGCAGTTTCTTAGGTTTCCTTGATTTTCCATTTTGATCTGTACTTTGTTTATGGTGGAGGAGGAAACAAAGGAGTACTTTGTTGATGCTCTTGAACCAATGGTACCTTCTAATATTGATGTTTTGTAGACTAACAGTATTGGAACAGAGAAAACCAAAAAGATAAATAATAATTTATTCATTCTGAAACAGCCCAGTATTACTTCTCGATACCAAAGTCAGTCTATACTGCATCTGAGTTGTCATTTAAGGAAAAAAGAATGAAACTTCAGGCAAACCAACTATATAATTAAAAACAAAAAACCTTTTCCTCCTGAGTTATACAGATAGCATCTGGCTGGCAATATATACTTTTACAAGTTTCTGTTCACTGAGAAAAGATTTGAACAGAATTGTGAAGCCTTACCATTTTTTTTCAACTTGGTACCTAGTAAACCTAATACGAATACATTCAAACATTTACTGATACACTATCCCTTTTTACTTCTTACAGCTTTCTTAACCAAGTATTTTCCTGGGCATGCCCAATTACTATGCACATATAATTGTTTCAACTGTATTGTTACTATTATGCTATTGTTTGCATAAAGCAAGTTTTACTAAAATCCCATACTGACATTTTTATAAGGAAAACACAGTGTAGCAATAAAATGTCCAAATATATACACCAAAGTTAATACAAGCAACAGTTACTCACTAAAAAATGTAACTATACCAAACAAGAGGTTGAAATACACACACACACACACACACACACACACACACACACACACACACACCAGTGATGGTGTCAGTCAGATTTTGTTTTGGATGGAATTTTACAGTACAAGTTGTCTGATTTCCTTAGCAATTATATATTCTTTGCTGCCATTTTCTAAATTATTCAATTCCAGATCCTTTTTATCAGTGGTCCCCAATCTTTGTGGCTTGGTGGCCCGTTTGGGGGGGAGAGGGGAACTGGGCTGGCGCTCATGCGTGCAGCTTGTCTTGCACAAGCAGTGGGTCAATGCATGTAAGTGTCCACCAGCCCACCGCTTGCACAAGTTGACTTGCTCGTGCACTCCGGCCAGCCACTCGCCCAGCCCAACTCTGAATAGGCCATGGCCCAGTAATGGGCTGCAGCCCAGGGGTTGGGGGACCCCTGCTTGATATAAAGGAAAGTTATAGATGCATTTACTCAGTTGCTGTAATTTCTTAGGTTGAATATATATATATTTGCAGAATTAGTCCTTGAAACTCTACAGAGTTTTAAAAGTAAAAGCTTGCACCTTAAATTGCACTTGAAAACATGCTGATAGCCAGTGCAACTCCTAAAGCAGTGACATGATATGGTAGAAGCAAGTGGGATTTCTGCTAACTGAAGTTTTGAGTAGTTTTGCAAGGTAGCCCCATATTATCAAATGATAACAAGAGTATGAATTATTGTACTTAATCGGGCCACTGGATCAGGACTTCTAGTGCAATAACCACAGGGTTTGGATTGATGATGTATAAGAGCCGTGGCAGCACAATGGTTAGGATGCAGTATTGCCAGCAGTTCGATTCTCATGGGCTCAAGGTTGACTCAGCCTTCCATCCTTCTGAGGTTGGCAAAAGGAGGACCCAGATTATTGGAGACATTATGATGACTCTGTAAACCTTGTATAAAGCACTGTGAAGTGATACATAAATTAAGTGCTATTGCTGTTGCTAAATCTGGGTAGCATTAGCATTTTGATGACATCTCACTCCAAACCCAATTAGTTATCAGAATTTTTTTGTTTTTGCACTCCAACTCACAGAAGAATGTGTTATTAGCTATCCTGGATAAAATTATATTATTTAAAGATTAAATGTGCTAAGTAATGATATCTATGTCCTATTGCTTTTTTTCATTACATATGTTTAATTCCAGCCCCGTAGAAGCAAGTAGTCTTTTAATAGCTATCACATTGAAAAAGAAATGGGAAAAGAAATCAATGCTCTTAAATTTTGTACTGTTAATTTAATAATTTGACCTCTGAAAACTATGTGAGGTGAAATAATTGGCTTTATTAATGAGTGAAGTTAAACCTATAACAGGAATTTTCTCATCACATGACATAGTTGTGTAAAGGTTAAAAATACATAAAGCAAGAAGGCTGATAAAATACTATTTTATGCAGATCATAAAGTTAATTATACAAAATTATAATAAAAATTTAAATTGGCCAAACATTATTTTTATGAGTTATTCTTTAGATTTATTTTAAAATAAATGTTTTTTCCCCAAGGAAACTATGAAATTGAGGCATAAATCTGCTTTGTTCTGGAGCTAAGCATTTTAAATGTATTCTGTATTAGTTTGGTATCTATAAGTTAGCAAGCTCATTTTGCAGTGAAGCTTAGATTTTATTACTGGTGCAATAAGTGTATGTAATTTAGCTTGAAAGCTTATAAAATACTTAAATCTTTCCATATAAAATAGTGCTATGTAAGTAAGTTTTCTTTGTTCTGTATTTTAAATGTGATCCGTTACAAGCATGATATGCACCATTATTTTATCTCTCTTTGCTCGGTTCTGTTTTAAGAATGAAGCTTAACTGGTGTTATCAAGAAAGTAATTTCCTTCATCTCCTAGTTTTGTGTTATATGCCCTTGAAAAAATAGCTACAGTAGTCTTTTACTAAAATAACACAAATAGAATAACCTTGTAGTAAATTTTCCTCCTAACAACTTCTGGACTGATTGGATCAGTTAATGTTTTCTGTGAAGACAGTTCAATTTTATAAAATATTTTGTTATTCTTAAGTTTATACCATGGTTGTTTTCTTTTACTTAAATTAGTTATGAATTTTGGTTTAGTGGATATGTATTAATGTGTATAATTTGTTGATAACTGCCAGCAATCTTTGTCAAGTTCAATGGTATATAAGAATAATTAAAAGATATATAAACCTATCCTATTATTTAATTGTATACATTGAACTATAATATTTGCAAAAAGAAGTGATATATCCTGATTGGATTTGATACAAAGAGAAATAGGATGGATAACATTAAACATATTTTGAATGATATTGATTATTTAAACCAGATCTAAAAACATGGACATGATTTCTTACATATGGAGAATGCCTCTGATAATTTGGAATGGCCTTTTTTATTTACAACTCTGAAAAAATTAACTGGTATGACTTTTATTATATAGAGGTTGTCCCCAACTCATGACGGTTGCTTAGATTTTTAAATACTTATGACCTGGTTTCAAAGTTATGGCTGCTGCAATGCACCTCAGTCATCTGCACAAAATTCAGGCAGTTTGGTTCTTATGACTGACTGACCCCACCAAGTTCCACACCCTCACTTATCACACACTTATCACACACTTACCTTTGGAAGATTTCTGGAGCTCTCATTGAGGAGGGAAGGCAGGGCATTCCACCTCCCAGTATTCCTAAGCTTTGTGACTCCATCCTGGAACTGGGCACCATTTTCATTCAGTTAATTGCAACCACTCCAAAAATGGCACTCACACAGAGCCACACAGCCTAGGGAGGCCAAGGAGTGGAATCATCTGCCCTGCTTCCCCAACACAAGCTTTGGAGTTCCAGAGCTCTATAGAAGGTGAGTGAGCAACCAGTGATGGGGCATAGGAAGGAGGGTATGTGACCTGGTAGTTTGGCAACCAGGCCCAAGGTCTTCAGGGACCCTGATGGTTGAGAAGAGGAGCACAAGGTGCCTCAAAGGCTAGAGGAGACCTTGGGAGACCTGGGGCAGGCAGGTCTGGGCCATAAGCCTCCCAGAACCTCCTCCACCCTGAGGCATCTCATGGTGCACTTAATCCACAGTCACTTAATGAATGCATTGGGAGTGTAGGGAGATTGTTAAGAGAGGCGATCACATGGTTGCCTCACTTATCAACCCTTATGACTTGTGACCTTAGTGGGTAGATTACATTATGGTCATAAGTCAAGGACTACCTGTAGACACAAAGTATCTAAAAAGAGCAAATAGCAAAATTGATTGTAAATGAACTTTATAAAAATGTACTACAATGAAGAGAATGCTAGAAGGTTGTCTCCATTCTGTTTTTTTTTTTTTTTTGGCATTAGAATTACTGGCAAAGAAGATACTAATGTTAGAAATTCATGAATCAAACATCAACAACATAAATTAAAATTGCTTGTGAGTGACATCAGTTTCTCCTTCATAATTGACAGTGGAATATATACAACAGTATAGTTTATTAATAAAAACATGACCCCCACAATGACATGGAGTTTATATGAAAAAGAATAGTATTTACAATGAATTTTAACATTAGTGTTAAAGAAATCAAGTATCTGGGAATTAATGTAATAAAAAGTAATTTATGTAAGAATAATTATTCCCAGTTTCAGAAAAATGTAATGAAAGATGTTCAAGATGAAAAAAAGCTGAAACTGTCCTGGTTAGCAAAAAATACAGCAATAAAAAAATCCCTTCTTGACAAATTCTTAACTTTTTTATTCCACATGACCCCTATTTATTGAAGAAAATACATTAAATGACTGGTAGAGGCAGATAATTAGTTTTATATAATCTAATGAAAGGCCCAAAATGAAGTTAAAAAATTTTCAAGACTTGAAAGAATGACATGTCATGTCATCAAGCCATGGCTTGATGATACTACATTTTAAGTTAAGTTCCTAAGCTAGTTGTTTGACTTGGGAAACTCCTTGGATTATAACTGGATGATTGGATTGCTTCTGTAGAAGCAATAGGACTTTCAGAAGGGCTGCACAAATATTTTGGTATGATACAAATAAAAAGGCAATACAAATGTATTAGGGTTATTCAATTATAAAAAGTCATAAAAGCACAACTTTGAGCCATTTTTGGTGTAGTATAGACAGCAAGTTTGGGGTAATGGTTAAAGCCTTGGACTAAAACCAGGAGATCTGACGCCTTGGACACAAAGCCAGTCATCCCCTCTTAGCCCTAGAAAGGAGACAATGGCAAACAATTTCTGAAATCTTGCCAAGAAAATTGCCCCAACTTGCAGAGGCAATAACCAGAAATCAAAAACTGATTTGAAGGCATACAAAAAGGGAGGGGACAAAAAAATCACTTCAGATATATCTGTCCTCAAAATTAAATATTTAGTTTCATGAAGCAGAACATACAAAGACATTTGACTAGTGGATGGACAATAATTCATATGATCTGCAAGAATCAATTGTTACTATGCCAAGGATTAAATCCTTCAAGGCTCTCTTGAATGGCTAGATTCACTTAATTGGTTTAGTAGCTAGAAATAAGTAGTATAGTCTTAATAGAAGTACAAAAACACAGGGGAACACTTAGAGAACTGACCTGATTTTAAAATTACTGTATACAAATTTTAGATCATTTATTGAAATTTAACTATAAATTGTGGGTGCATTAACTTTCAGAAAGTGAACTACTCAGAAACTGTTTAATTAAACTGGTAAAGAGGTTCTACTAATAGAACATTACTCCATTATTGATTGGCAAAAATAGATAATATATTGTTTAAAAATTGTTGGAAATGCAGTTATAACATTGGATCTCTCATTTTTTTCAGATCAGATATCAATGTTGTAAAGCCCAACAATTCTGGAAAATGCTTTATCACAGCATGAAACAAATTTTAAAGATGGAATTTTTCTTCCTTTCCTTCTAGACTGTAATTTTTAAAAATAAATATTACTAAATCCTGTATGATTTAGAATTTACTGGATGGGCTTTGTATGTGGTAATAGCAGCAAAATTTCTGGATCATGAATAATTCTTTCCATACAAGAATGGAAAACTAAATTACAGGAAGATGCTTCAATATTAAAATTAATTTCATATTTGAAAAATCTGGTAGAGAATTTAACAATATGGGGTTTTATTTTACAAATAGTTCATATCATATTCAAAATTTGGGTTTTCTTTAACATAATATAATTTTAAGATTTGCTAAGTGTGTTCAACTCCATAGATCAGACAATTTATTTAAATTTTGATTTATATTTGAGCTATACTTGTTATAGTAGTTTATTTTAATTTAAATAGTATTTTTAAATTTAAATAGTGACTTACGTTAGTATACCATTTCAAATTAATGTAAAATATTTCAGCATAAATATTTATATATGGCTTTCGAAGTTTATTAGCCCTTACAATGTTTGTACATTTCTTGTCACTCTTTATTTTTTTTTGTTCTTTTTATACTTTTCTTGTTTTTTTCTTTGATTATTACTATTACAAAACAATAAATTACTAGCAACTAGGTTAATAATCCATATTCAGTAGTACCAACATTTTTTATAACAGCTTGAGTATCTGGAAGAATAAGAACAATATATATGCAGAAAATAATATTTCTCAAAGCATATTTTTTAGAGGACTGGAGGCTAAAACATATAAAGAACGGGTGCTGGAATTGGGTACGTCTAGTTCAGGGGTCGGCAACCTTGGCTCTTTTATGACTTGTGGACTTCAACTCCCAGAATTCCTGAGCCAGCATGGCTGGCTTAGGAATTCTGGGAGTTAAAGTCCACAAGTCATAAAAGAGCCAAGGTTGCCTACCTCTGGTCTAGTTTAGTGAAGAGAAGGACGAGGGGGGACATGATAGCAGTGTTCCAATATCTCAGGGGTTGCCACAAAGAAGGAGTCAAGCTATTCTCCAAAGCACCTGAAGGCAAGACAAGAAGCAATGGATGGAAACTAATCAAGGAGAGAAACAACCTAGAACTAAGGAGAAATTTCCTGACAGTTAGAACAATTAATCAGTGGAACAACCTGTCTCCAGAAGCTGTGAATGCTCCAACACTGGAAGTTTTAAGAGGAAACTGTACAACCATTTGTCTGAAATGGTATGGGGTTTCCTGCCTGAGCAGGGGGTTGGACTAGAAGACCTCCAAGATCCCTTCCAACATTGTTGTTGTTGTTGTTGTTGTTGTTAATAATAATAATAATAATAATAATAATAATAATAATAATACCGGGATTTTTAGTCCTTTTTTGGCTGCAGGGCAAATTTCATAAAATGGCTGTTATGGTGGATGTGGCCAGTCATAAAAAACTTGCTCATCAAAGGGCTAGTGTTGAGGTTGTTGAAACCACCCCTTTAGGACTCCCAGAATGCTACGTATATCTGATCTCAGATTACCCTTGTTTGTTTGTTTATTTGTTTCCTGAGTAACTGTCATTCTTTTAAAATTGTGAACTGAGTTGCACTGTGTCATCGTTTTTATTTTATAACCTCTTATTAGTTGACAAAAGAGAAAATTCTTGCTCCATGTAGCTAACTAACCGGGTGGTCTTCAAACATTATAATCAGCACACACAATCTTTCTCATAAATGTGCAGTTTGGCACTATAAATTTACCTTATCATGTGCTAACAGCAAAGGTTTACTCTTAGAGCTGTTTGAAACTGTCTGCAAATGGTTTCTCAAAAGTGAGCATTATGAATTGCATTTAGATTTGGGTTTTCTTTGCAGCTGTGAAGATATTTCCCTGGCAGCTAGCTGTAGTGGTGTTCTAATTTTTATTTTTATTTTATTTCATTTATAAAAGGGAAGAATAGACTTTATTTCTCCTGTGCAACAGATTCTTGTTTTTGGAATGAGCCATAACAGCTAAGCTGGGTTTTTTTTTCCAGATTAACAGCCATTTGTATTGGATTAATTATAAACACATACATGCTAGAAATAATCATGATGGATGTTCAAAATTAGTTTGATGATAGGTAGGCTATGAAAGTATTATGAAAATTGAAATAACACACATGCATTATTTTATTGGTTGCTTAAATATAAGTTTTGAAATACTGCTGTGAAATGTGTAACCCTAACCCATTTTGCTTCAGCATAAAACTACATTGTAAAACGAAGCTAAAAATCAAGTTATTAAATAGAGTGAAATATTATAGATAATTTTAAGCAAATTATTAAGGTAGCTCCTTTCTAAGATTAAGTATGTTCTGGAATGTTGAACATTAATCATCGGGAGAGAGCCTTTTTTTTCTTTCCCTATTCTTCCCTTCTCTTTGGGTCTTCATTGAAATAAAGAATAGCCCCCCAGACAGTACGAAAAGAGTATATTGACTGGTTTCTTTTATGGTTCTTTTGAGAAGGTTCCATTTTTAGTATTCAAGCACTGAGAAGATTTCAGAATTAATGTTCTGGATATCAGAAGACATCTTACCCCCACTTTTAGTTTTTTAAATACATGTCAGTCCTTAAGTTGGGTAGACAGCAGCACTAATCATATTAAGCACAGTCTCTAAACTCATGGGGAATGCATAATTAATTCATTGTTTTAGTTGTGCCCATTTACTGGTCAAAGGCAAGTGGGCCATGCATAGCTTCCCATGTGGATAAAAAGAAGAAAGCCAATGTACTGTTCAGTATGACATTGCTGTTCCCTCTTCCCACTAAATCTTATTTGTTACACCTATTCCATGAGCCAAAAACATCAAGCAGTTTCCATTAAAGCGCTTGCCACAAAGAAGGCTAATTCAATGTCAATTAGAAAAATGCTTCAAATGTGGGGAAGGGGTGCAATTAAAAAGAAGCATCTATTGATTTGTTACTAAGTCTCAATCTTACTCCTCTCTTCACCATTTTGCAGTCTTGTACCATACTGTATACTGTTTTTTCCCCGCACGTTTTCTGTTACTATTCTAAAATGAAACATATTAAGCAATACTCCAAGTATGTCAACCAAAATCACTTGTATAAAAGGCTGTACTAGTAAATATTTATCTATTAATTAAAAATTTGAAAAGTTGTAAAGATTTTTTTCACAACTTCGTTGAACTCTGAACTATTTCCTTCATTACAAATTTAAAATAATAATAATAATAATAAAGTAAGTAATGAAATACATTTTAAAGTAATTAGAAGCAAATAAGAGTGTAACTAGTAGAGAAAGAGTCTGAATTCAGTTAAAAGTAAATAAAACCAATTGCACAGATAGGTGGTAGACTCTCCTCACTGAATGCAGCTATATAAAGGCTAGATGGCCCTGTAATTGAGATTTTTTAATTTATATATATTATATTCTTGGATTTGATATTCCGTGGTCTGATACCAGTGTTAAAAATAGGAGAGTGATGTTATTTGCTGAAAATTTGGTTTTGGAAGGAGATACATTTTTTTGCCTGACCTTTCCTTACTGAGGGATAGATATGATAGTTGGTGTAACCATCTTAAATTCAGTCTTGTCTTTCTTTCATATTAGTATAGATATATTGAGCTGAACCAATAACCTTTGTAATGCACATGGATTTCTTCATTTATTACTTTTTTATTTTTGAAGTGAGGGCAGCTTTGTATTATAAGGCGTACACACTTAAAATGTCTAGCATTTTTTCAGCCTCTAACATTCTCATACATTCAAGAGCTTCTTCATTTGCTGAAGAAGCTGTTGAATGTATGGGAATGTTAGAGGCTGAAAAAAATATTTTAATGTTGTGTCTCCTGGGTAACATTGATTTATTTGTATTAGTTTCTTTAATAGATTGGTAATTGATTTAACAAGAGAAATGCTCATTTATTGCAATGAAGAGATATAAAAAGTGTGATTTTCCCCCAAAAGTTTTTTATAAAATCATTGCTTTTAAATTTGTTTACAAATGATTCCAAATGAAAGTTTAGGATATGTTTGTTCACAGTTCCAGATGCAGCAATGAAAGTGTAGAGTTCTGAACTAATATCTCCTTTAGGCTGAAGAATGAATAATGAAGTACTATCTTAATTTGCTTTTAAATTACTTATCATGCTATGCATATAATATCTGGAATCTTTTATTTGAGCAGCCTAGTTTGGCTGTCCTCAAAGAAGCTGCCTGTGGCTTGTATATCCTGAAGAATACTGAATCATAATGAATTACTAGGACCCAGAGAGTATAAGTGGACCTGATTTTGCTTTTTCCCCCCCCCTCTCTCTCTCCCTCCCTCCCTCTGAATACAGATCCTCTTGGAAGTTTAACTGATGCTTGAGGCTCTCCTTAGAGTTTTATTTTGTTTTGGCAGGAAGCTTCAAGTCCTCTATGTTGTTGTCAAACTATAATTGTCAAGAAGGATTTCTTCTGAGCCTTAAAATCCTCATATAGTAGAAGATCTGTCTTTCACTATATCAGTCTGGTCTGGTCAAGCAGTGGAATAAAGAAGATACCTGAGGTTCTCTTGAAGTTGGGTAGTCTGGGATTTATTGGATTTGGATTGTCTTCTAGATACTGTCAGCGGTTAATCTTGAGAACAAAGCCAGATGAACAGTAATAATGCCCACCAACTTTAAATGACTTTAAAAATTGATTTGACAAATGCATGGAGATGTAATATATCAAAATCTAAAAGTCAATGAACTATTACCACTGATATGAAAGGCATGATAGTGGTGGTCTTTTTGTTGGTATATTGTTGACTAGTGTGGGAATATAAATCTGAATTAAATGGATATTGGATCTGAGACAGCACATTTTTTTGGGGTATGATTATCTTTGTCCAGTCAGTATCTATACCATCCATGTCAGGATAAAGGCTATGAAAAATGCAGTTATTGGGTAATATATGCAAAATCCAAGTAAAAAATACGATGACTGGTAATGTATGAAATACCATTTTTATGGTGCCAAGTTATGCCAAGTTTCCAGCATAGTTTGGCAACTACAGACATTGACACTGCATTGTGCAGTATCTACTATATTGTTCATTTCTATATATTATCTACAGTGTTAAGAGAATATATCCAACTACTTCACGGTTGAGCACATTTACCATTAAATTTGCCATAATAACATGATCTATAGCAACAAAAGCATGAAAGACAATATTGTAAGAAATACTCGTTGACTTTAGCGTAACAGCTGCTTCCACACACTAGAGATACAGTGTGCGCCAAAGCTCTGCCTGATCAGGGACTTGTTATTAACTTCACTTGAGGGACCAGCTTCATAAGTCAATCCCTATGGTATATTGAACTGTCTTCTTTTTTAATGTGAATGGGGAAACCAAATTCTCATGTAGTTTTGTATGTGGTGTGGGAGGGCTGTTGAGGTTATAGAATGTTTTAAATGTAAGCAAAGTTCTGTTTTTCCAATAATGCTAGAACGTCTTGTGTAGCTTCAGAAGGAATTTATTTGGCAATTGCTATTCTAATTTTCTATTGAGATGTCTTCGTTATAAATAAAATTTAAATATTTCACAAAGATAGTGTGGTTTAGGAAATATTGATTAAGCATTCACATAATTTCTATCTATTTGAACACACTTAAAACTATAGAGATTTTAGGAGAAGCCCTCCTATTCTACCACCTCTTACAATATTAGGCAAGACAGTATCAACAGCAGAGACCTTCAAATTTCTGAGTTCTGTAATCTCCCAAGACTTGAAATGTACACTTAACATTAGAACAGTAATTAAAAAGGCACAACAAAAACTCAAACTGCCCAAGGAACTGCTGATACAGTTCTGCAGAGGAATTCTTGAGTTTGTCATTTGTACTTCTATAACTCTCTGGTTTGATACAGCAACTAAACAGGTAAGGCACAGACTTCAATGGATAGTTAGGACTGCAGAAAAAACAATTGCAACCAGCCTACCTTCCATTGAGAATCTTTCTGCATGAGCCAAAAACAGCTGAGAAAATATCTACAGACCCATCATATCCTGGACATAAACTGTTACAACTTCTCCCCTCAGGACGCCGCTGTAGGGCATTGCATGCGAAAACAACTAGACACAAAGATAGTTTTTCTCCCATGCCATCACTCTGCTAAACACATAATTCCCACAGCACTGTCTTATGCCTAAGGATATCTAACCATGTAGTAGGGATATATTGCTATTATAGTAGGGATATATTGCTATTATCCTTCCCATTTTTTCTATTACCTACTCCTATTGATTTATGGTTGTATTTTATGATTTATCACTTTGTTGCTTGTGTGTATACTGAGAGCTTATGCACCAGAGTCAAATTCCTTGTGTATCCAATCAGACGTGGTCAATAAAGAATATTCTAATTCTATCTTAAGGTGCTGTTAACAAACCAAACATTTTTAATTTCCAAAAGGAAACACCATAATTTATTAAATTCAGTTAGTGCAGTTGCTATAAAATGCATGTAAATATGGGAGCGTGCTATTTGGAAGTAATAGGATGAGTTAGAAACAAAAGCCTGATACCATCTGTGTTCTTGGTTTTTAACCTTCATTTAATTGTTATTAATGTTAATGCTATTAATGCTTTTACATTTGTGCTTTTATGCTACTGTAAGCTGGATTAATTCATTATGTCCTATATATGAACTTTTCTATTTCATCTGAAAATGGTTGGTTTTCTTCCATGAAAATATATCATTTGTTATAACTGTGTCCAGATGAATGTAATACTATCTAAAATGGCAGATTTATGCACATTCATATATCGGATCTTCCACAATTGTAAAGAAATATGTAACCATTGGGTTTTTATTGATTGTAAAGTCCTACCTACCCTCATCACTGCTCATTACCGAACAGTATTTGATAGGAGCTTGAATACAGTAAGTTTTGGAAAACCACACAATGCTATTTTTCTTGCCAGATAATCTATTTGAACTGAAGGTAGAGTTTAAAGCCAGTGAAGGGCACTTTTTGAACACACTGGTGCTTTTTACTAATCATTCATTTTTAGTAAGCACCAATAGTTTATAAAATAAAAACATTGCTTTCTTTTCATCCTATCTCTTTCCTTTCCTCTCTATTTTGACACTTTATTTTAAAGAAATAGAGATGCACAGTTTTTGGTAATTTAGTGTATTCACAATTTAAACTAAATCTTCAGAGGATTACATTTTTGTAGAGTCTGATCATAAAAAATATTTTTAAAATAATGATAAGTATCTTTTTTCTATCTTCAATATTTTTCAGAACATTGACTTTTTTCATCCAATATAATGCAATCCAAGCACACATTTTAAAGTGCAAAATTGATAGAAAAAAAATAAAATAACTAGCAGTACCTGTTAGAATAATTTCTTAAATGACGGTGATTTGACATTTTTTATTGTCTTGGGAGGGTCTGATCAGTATTTTAAAAATGAGATGTGATGTTTAGAAAGTAATCCTTGCTCCTAGTCTGTGTGGTGGCATTGTTTTCTATGACTTTAGTTAGTTGAAATTGCACCCTTAATTTGTTGAATTGCTGACCCTTAAATAAACATTTCAGTTGACCATCTGCTGATATATATTTAAGTCATATTCCTGAAGATTTATTTTATATTGGGTTTTGCTTATCTGCTATAGTGTATTTATAATAAAATATTGCATGCTTCTTAAATTAAAATATAATTGTAATAAACTAGGTGAAAATTATTTTTTCAAACTTTGATGTTGAAGAATATATTTGTTTTTGTGAACATTACCTTTCTTTAGTCATAGCCTGTACATTTTATCCACTGAGATATTTCTCTGATTTGTTATTGTGTGATCTGATATTTCCCTAAGTATGATAGTATGCTTCGTTTGATACTATTAGTGAGAAATAAGGAATGGATTGATTTCTGTCCTATTACATGAAACTAATACTTTGGAAAAACTCTGAAACTCTCCAGATGTTATCATCAATTTCTTTCCTTTTCATGCAGCTTTGAATCAGTTAAAAAGCTATAATTCCTAATGATCTTTACATTACATTATGTGATTATCATATAAATATAATTTTCTTGTCTAACCTTATTTAATGCAAATATAACTCTCGGCACAGAATTTGCTTTAATGTTTAGCATTCTTCTATTTTGTGTAGTTACAAAATTCCACTTTATTTTTAGTTGTTTAATTTAAACAATTGTGAATATGTTTTACCATTAACAGTATTTAATCTTTTGTAAATATTACATCTTTGGAAAAGTAGATTTATTTTATACAGAAGTACTGGGAAGAAAAAAATAATCCTAATATTTTTTTAATTTTAAAGGCTCTGAATATACATCAGTAACAGTACTGGAAGACTAAAGCTATAATCCAGTACACACTAACTTTAAAAACTTTTCCATTGAAATAATACATTTTCATTTAGGTAGACATATTTAAGATTTTATAGTAAGCTGAAGACATTTACTACTTCTAAATGGAATGTTGTATATATTTCTGCGTCCCTCTGATTCCATACAAGTTCTACATTTTATAGCCAGGAAGCTAACATGAATAGTGTTAAAGTTCTTTTTAAATTGCTCAGGATCTCAATACCTTTTTTCAATGTTTTTGAATTAATTTTTAAAAAATAAATTTTAAGTTCTTAAGCATAATTGCAATATATTTTGAAACATCTAAAATATATGCTATTTATTGATGAAGTTAGCTTCTTTGGAATGTAAATGGTTCTGTTTGATAGTGAGGCTGGCAATCAGAAAGATATGATGAACAAAAGTAAACCTTATATTTGTCTGATTTACTCACTGTCAAATTTAATTTCAAGTTTGCAGGTTGGTGTATGAAAAGTTCTAGCATATTTTTATGAAAGGAAATAGAAGATAATATATGTTTATCTTCAAGAAAAAAAAGAAGTCCTACCCTATAAAATCCAAAATAATATATATTCTACTTAGTAACCTGTATAAAATTTTAATGTAATAATACTATTTAAAGACTTACCATAATATTTCTGTTGAAATAAATACTAATTTGGCATCTTTTCATCTTGAAAATTAACCCTTGTGTAAATCAGTGTAATCTTAATATTTAAGGGTTTTCTTTTCATTACTTTCTCAGTAATATTTAAAACTCCTTCAGAAGTGAGCAGAAAAACTAATGGATCAAATCTGATTCATCACAATAACTCAATATATAACGTATTGTAATATGTAATAACTCAATATTTAATTTATTAAATTTGTTTGCTGCCCATCTTGCTGCAAGGCAACTCTAATAAGACTACTGTTCATAAGAATTGTGGTAATTTATAAAATAATTGATAGAAAATTTTGAGGAATGGAGAAACCTGAAAGTGCTTTCTGATTTTAAAATTTCCAATTGAATACTTTGTTTTTGTGAACATGTAGTTTTTGGATACAAGCCTCTTACTGTTTTTATAACCATTGTTTATTCTTTTTAGTGAGCTCATGTGGAGTAAAAAGCCATGTTTCTCACATTTTCAAACAGAAAAAAAATAAATATATTTAAGTTGTTTGAATAGCAAAACTATTTGTAGTTCTAATTTTATTAAGATCATTACACATATAAAAAAACGTAGTTTAAAAACAAATTTTACCAATAAAATATGGATATTGGTGATAGCATTCTGTGACTAAAAATAAAAATAACTAATAATAAAAATAAAATCAATAAATAAAAAATATAAATAATACATAAAATAGTATAAAAGTAAACTAAAAATAAAAATAATAACTAATTCTCACAACGCTATCTTATGCCCTAGAATGTCAAACCACTTAGTTAGGCTGTATTATTATTATTCTCATCTTTCCTATTACCTATTCCTTTAAGCATCTTATCACCGTAACTGTTGTTTGTATCTTATGGCTTATGTTGATTGCTTTATTTAGTATCCTATACTATCACTGAGTATTGTATCTTATGTTTTATGATTGTATTTTATGATTATGATCATGATTTATCATTTGTTGTTTGCATGTACACTAAGGAACTTATGCACTGGAGACACATTCCGTATATGTCCAATTATACTTGGCCAATAAAGAATTGAATTCTATTCTATTCTATTCTATTCTATTCTATTCTATTCTATTCTATTCTATTCTATTCCTACAGAAAAGAACTATGTTGCAGAACAATTAGTAATACGTATACTGTATATTGCCTATTTATCTTGAAATCTAAGATTTCCTATAGTATAGGAAACATATAATTTGGAAAACCAATAAAGTCTGGAAATGTTTCTGAAAACATCAAAAAGTGTTTGTCTACAAGCAACTGCAAAATTGCATGTTCTGATGAGCTTTCTTGGGACCTTTGGAATTTCTATCTTTCCAAAGAATACAGATTAAAAAGCAAGGTCATATTCTGTGATGAACTATAACAGCGGTTCTCAACCTGTGAACAACCATTTCACGGGGGTCGCCAAACAACGCAGTCCACCATTTTTTCTCCCTTTTCCTTAGCTGTGCTACTCCCTCTTATTCTATTGGCTTTTGAAAGCCAATAGAATAGTCTCTCTTGAATAGAGTCTAATTCTATTGGCTTTCAAAAGCCCATAGGAATTGTCCAGGCTGTTTCTGCCCTGCTGAGCCCGCCAAAAGTCCCAGTCTGCAAACGGTGCTGCAAGTTGTCTGCAGTGAAGGCGAGCTGTCTGGAAGTTTCCACCCCTCCCTGCTGAGCAACTACTAAAAATGTAAGTAAAAGAGGGCCAGGGGTGAGAAGTGGGAGGCCGGCGGGCGCAGGGAGAGTTGCTGGCGCGCGTGGGGCCCGGCCGGTGCCTTACCTCCCTTGGGCTGGGCCAGCTGGTGGCCCAGCCGGTGGTCGCCCTGCGCCGTTACTGCCCCTTGCCAGCTACACCTCAGCCGGTGCAGGGGGCGGCACCATGCATGCGCGGTGCTTCCGGGCAGGGAAATAGTCCTCGACTTATGACCAGTTGGGTAGTCCTCGACTTACGATCGGTTTGATAGTACTCGACTTATGACCGGTTGGGTAGTCCTCGACTTACGACCAGTTGGGGTTGTGGCATTAAAAAGGTTGAGAACCACTGAACTATAATGATAGACGTCTTTGCTACTGGAGGGTAGGACTGTGGCCCCAGTAGAATTTAAAAATCTCTCTCTGTGATTTGTTATGCAGTTCTGACATTGGGTTTAGGTATTGTTCCAACAATTAACAAGCTTCCATTGAAGCATTTTGTACTATGGATTCCAAAGATTTAGCTGCAGGGAATTACCAATGACTCTGATGATTCTCCTTTCATAGTAAGCTGCTACTCTCAAGTAGCCCTTTAGAGTGTTCAAGTGAGCACTTCTGTGTCAAGAGGCTGCTTGAACTTCTGCAATTTCCAAGCATTTTGTGATGTCTCCTATAGCATCTCCTCTGTGAGCTTTGAAACTCACAGTATCAATTATGGCTCAGGATCTTCTGGCTTGCTAGGGAAGATCGGGACCTGGCCAGGAAAGTATATAACTGTGCTTTCAAAGCACTGCTATTTAGGTGGAGAAAGGTACACCAGTATGTCTTCTTAGAATCCCTTCATTTATATTTCGTTATACAAAGTGATTGTTTGAAATATTAGATCAAATATTATTTTGGTGATTCATATCTCAAATATACTGCTCTACCTGTATGTAGAATGGCTTTTAAAATTACATAGTCAATGATATATAGCCTGTTGACATAGTGAAAAACATGTGGAATGTTGGAGCCGTTGTGTAAGGCACAATATTTGTTTATGCACCCTTTCCTTCCTGCAGATGACATCAGTATTTTTTCAGCCTTTCAGCAATCTTTCCATAGTTCCATGCATCTTCTTAACAAGCCTATGTTGTGTTATCTTCATTTGATGTGGATACAAAGTGACAAGCAGGAGAGTAGTAGTGATCTCAGCAGTTGGCAGGAGCAAAGTCAAATAGTAGAGACCACAGGTACAGCTGCTGAAAGCTGTCAGAATGTTGTCTGGTTTCCTACTTAAATGATCTTCAGTGATGGTCTCCCTTCATAGCTGGAGACCTTTCAGAATCCCAACATGTGCTCTCCTTAAGTTTCTGGGCAGAATCACGTGGTGTTTTCTCTGGAAGTATGGCCAAGATTTTGATTTTTTTTTCTACTTTGCATGAAAACATCTGTGCTTTTATTCCTTCAGCACTCTGAACTTTGCTCACTCCATGTCCCTAATATTTATCCATTTTTCCCTTGGGTATGGCTTTCCAATTCTTTTTTATTAATTAGGTGAAATAAACAACAGAAAAGCAAAACCATACAAACATACACACAATAAACTTTACACTAGAGGGTGATTGAAGTGAAAGTATTATTACAAAAGAACATACATTTTAAAAAGACAAAGCAAACAAAAATACAGGAAAAATCTTGCTAGTATCCTCACTTCTTTTTTTCTCCCTTTCTTTTTTTTCTAACTAGTAATTGCTGCTTAAATGATTTTATATGCTTTGGACATCTGTGATTGTAGCTCATTTCAGTTTGGATCGTTTAAACCATTTCTGTTTTTCTTCAGAAATCATGTTCTATTGTTGTATAATATTCACTTGTTCGTTCATCATATTTATATGGTCATCTATCTTACAAAATATGACTCTGGGAGGCATACAATAAGAACAGTAATATAAAACAGTGGTATAAAAAGCAATCAATGGATCCAAAGAATTAAAAATTGTGATTAAAAGGCAAAAAGAAATATTAACAGTGATGAAGCAACTCATCGGTCCCTTGGAGCCTTCAGACCTAATGGCATAACCAGGTTTTGAGGGACTTCTGGAAAATCAACAGAGATGGAGCCAACTTTACTTCAGGGAAGATGTTTTTAAGATAAGTACTATGGGAGAAAAGGCCTTTCTCCTGCGTCCCACCAAATGTGGCTCTTTGGCAGACGAGTGTAGTATACCTCTTTGGCCGGATCTGATCTGAACGGCAGATGTAATCTGGGAGAGGCAGTCTCTTAAATGTATGGTAATATAAGCGGGTCAGTCCTTCTTGAATTTGGTTAGACTTCTGCTGTGAAGATATACAATTTTCCCATTAGCATGTAAAGATATACAATTTTCCCATTAGCATGTATTCTCCAATTTTAGTCTCTCAATCTTACATTGTTGGCAAGATTTCTCATTTCCAGTATGGTCCCAGATTGATTCTGGCTACTGTCAGATATATCTTAATAAATTGTACAATTTTTCGTTTATATCTTCTGGGATTATAGCTTATAAAAGTATTTGTGGTTTTAAATTGAATTTTACTTTTCAGAACTTTCTACCGTAGATGTTTTGCTGTATTTCTTTCCAGTAGTTTTGTGTAAAACATTTTTTCTTTGTTGTGACATTTCCAACATTTATTGTTGTATGATTTGTTCATTTTGGTAATCTAATTGTTTCAAAAGCATTTTGTGGGTGTGTGTGCATATGTGCCGCTGTGTGTGTGTGAGAGAGAGAATTTCCTTTAAAAGTATTTCTTATCTGTTATGTATAAAATATTCTAAACTGTTTTACCTCTTGTTCAGTGACAAATTCTGATTTGGTGGTGATTAGCAGAAAGTTATTTCCACAAAGAACCACAGTATATCAGTTTATAAGTTATTCAAATGAGTATTGTTTCCTGAATACTCAGTGATCTTTACTATAAGCATTCCACTAAAAACAATTTATCATAACACTGTTCTTATTTATGTCAATACTAAGAACAGAGTTAATGAATCAATTCCTGCCCTTGCTACACTATAGTTAGTAAACATTCAGATTTATTGTGGTTATTTCTTATTCTAGAATTTCACCTAAATTCATCTTTTTATCCATCAACACTCCCTTCCTATCAGTGAATTATCTATAACTTTACAGCCTATCAATATTTAGGGACTTTCTTTTCTGTATCTTATGTACTTTAACATTTTAGCTGTCTATGTGTATATAGCATGTTTTACTACTCTATTGTTGCTTTCTCTGAAATCTTCATTAATAACATTATTATTATTATTATTATTATTTACAATTTTTATACCGCCCCCCTCCCGAAGGACTCGGGGCGGTGTACAGCCCAATTAAAACAACAACACACAAAAATTAAAATTATTAAAAATAAATTAAACAATTTGGCCTAATATTTAAAAACCCAACTAAAACCACAATCCCCTAAAAACAGTTATGGCCATTGTTGGAGCTGGAGCTATCATCCCAGGCCGGCTTGTCGGAATAAGTATGTTTTTAATTCTCGACGGAAGGAACGCAATTCCGTCATCGTGCTATTCTAGTGGAAGTCTACTGTACACTTTGTTCCTAGATTATTGCTGCTATGTTTCAACAACAAGAAGTTCTGATCCATTATCATCTGACATATCTAATAAATGTTTGATTTTTGCTTTTTCACCTGACAAGACCACATACCTGGTATGATCTTCTCTCTAGATTAAGTTTAGGATGTTGATAAGTCTTGCTGCTGATAGCTGAATTGAATGAATAACATCTCCATAGGAAGGTGTTCTTTTCCCTATATTTCTTGCTGTCTCCAATAAGATATATAAATGTATAAATAAATGGAAGTATGACATGAATCTGGTGAAATAGAAAAGTATACTTTTTCTTGCTAGATTAATTAAAGGCTTTTTCTCTTTGCTACTGTTTCTTATTTACACACTTCATTTACTATATGAAATTTCTACAGCATAAAAATCGTTGCGCTATTTTCTGAAATTCACCTCTCAATTTTCCTAAAAGTCTTTTAATCTGGATTGCATTTGGTGGATGTGCCTATGTAATTTAGTTAAGGAAAGATGAAATGTAGCCTAGGCTGCAAGAACTATGCTTTATGTAGTATCCACGTATTTGGAGGGAATGCAGAAAATGAAATAGAGGCAAAAATCAAGTATTTAGAAAGCTTTTATTCATAACCAGGCTCTCCAGCTTACAAAATTCCCATACAGCACATGCCAGTTGCCTCTTTTGCCTTCTGTGGAGATAGGCAAGCATTTCTAATATGATGTTTGCTTCCCTCTGTGCCAGAGAAATGGTAATATATTTGTTGATGACAAAACCAACAGGTGCCAAGGCTGTTGGGTACTGAAGCTATTTGGCTCTTTGCCTACAGTAATACAGTGGATATATTGTATGTCTGTAGCTTTTGTGTGTTTCTGTGTTCTTTTGAGCAATGGGATAACCCAGTTGAAATATATACTTAAACTCCAGAGGGATTAAATATGTTTCCTTTCTTTTACAGTTTAGAATTTTACAGTTTCTTTGTTCGGGGATTCTCAGATTGCTTAATGATTTGTTCCCTCCTTTTTTGCCCAGATGTGTATAATGGCTGTATTTGAACCTTACTGGGTTTGCTAATTTTATTACTCAACATATGGTATAGTCCTTAATTTTTTCCTTCATTGTATCAGTCTTTTGCTTTAGGGACCCAGTAAAACATGATGGGAGTCTACTTTAATTGGATTTCATGAATTTAACCTTTAATCTTTTTTTTTTTTGAGTTTTAAGGTAGCAGGACTTAAGTTTCATTTTAACTGTTTTTGAAAAAAAATATTCTCAAGAAGCTGTTTAGATATGGATATCACAGTTTTAATATGGTTTTCAGATATCATAACCTTAGAATTAAGTGCAACAGTTTTCCTGTTTAAATACAATAGTTTATGAGTTTATTATAATTGATTATGACATACAACCATTGCCAAAATGTAGACAGCATTTTTAAAAAATATGTTTAAAGATTTTTTTAACCAAATAAACTAATAATAAGCTAGAGTCAGTCTTCTAAAAGAGCAAATGCCAATTCTGAATTATTTTCTCTCTTGTATTTCCAGTTTTTTCCTTGTCCCTCTAGTTAGAAACTGAGCAAGGCATAAAACAAGTGAGCTATGTAAGAAGAAGGACCAGTAATAAGCAGGATTCCACTTTGCATATCTTTGTTAACAGTTTTTATATTTGGTAAGAAACTACAAAACATATTCTCAACCCACTTTGTAAACTTAAAGAAACCATGCCATATTTGCTTATCCCTTATTGCATATCAGTCTGAATAAAAAGTAAATCCTAATATGGTTTAACATAGGGGTCTCCATGGATCAGTACCAGTCTGCAGCATGCCAGCATGCCAGCAACCGGTCCACACAAACAAGCAAAACCCCATCTGTGGGATGCAGGCAGCACACAAAATCATGCACTCTCTGGTCCATGGAAAAAGTTTTCTCCACGGAACCGGTCCCTACTGCCCAAGCGGTTGAGGACCTCTGATTTAACACATTGGGAACTCAGCCAGTACATGTATCAGTGAAAATGTTATAACATGCTCTCCATGATATTTATTACTCAATGTCTGCATCACATCAGGATCAGGAAATCATCTTTTTGTCCTGTCATATAAAGATTATTGCCACTGGTGCCATAATTCTGGATGTTCTTGAATTTGACTAAGGAAATCTATTAAGAGTGATTTACTCTATAGAATTTATATCCTTTATTCCTAGGATTTCTACATGGTATTTAATCTATCTGACTCTTCCTTCATAATCACTTTGGTTTTCAACAATTTGACTCAGATATTATGTGGACCAATGATTTTCACAATAGAGATCCATTTGAAATATTCTTTTTAATGGTATATCCTTGCTGCATTCCAGGTGAGATTGATTTCCCATATCACCTGTCTTGTCCTCTAGCTCAACACTCTTTACAAAGAGTGTCTTTTTTTGTCCAGTATATAATCTCCACTTTGGGGGAAGGTGATTGAGAAGGTGATTGCATAGTAATTTTGGAAAATCTTCAAGGAGGTGGATTATCTGAATCTCACTATGAGTATGGGACAAAAACATCATTGGATAATCTCTGGCGAGGGCAGAACAAAAGGTATGCATCTTATGCATCCATCCTTGACCTACTTAACCTCTTCATAGAACTTTCAATACCATCAACTCTGAGGATTGAGGATGGATAGCACAGTGTTGTGCTAGTTCACTTCCTTCCTCCAGGGCCAATTTCACTTGGCAGTAATTGGGGAGGAGAGATCCTGTCCTTGGTCCCTGCTCCGTAAGGTGCCACTGGGTTCAATATCCCCCCCCCTTTTATTTACTATCTACATGAGGCTGCTAGGTAAGCTAATTTGTTGTCATAGGGTGGAATATCATCAGTATGTTTACGACACCCAATTATGCATTTCTGTCCCTGATGAAGTAAGCAGTGCTGTGAATGTTGTATCCCAGTGCCTGGATGCTATGAGAATCTGGATGGGAAACAAAGACTTATCTCAAACCTAGCAAGACTGAGTGATTTTAGGAGCCTTCAAGTTCTACAAATATGCTATTTGATGCTAGATGATGGGCACTGTCCCAAAGAAAGCTTGTGTGCAATTTGTAGGTCCTCCTGGACTCATGACTCCTGCTCGAAGATCAAGTGGCAGTGATGGCTGGAAGAGCCTTTGCATGTTGTCCCCCAGGGTGAGGTCTGCTCCCACCCTCCTTTCATAAGGGCCTGAAGACCTGGCTCTGTCAGCTGGCTTGGGGCCCAATGGGGAGTATCACGCTGAAGGTGGTTGATGGACCAATAGCAGATCCTACCTCACACCCTGCGTATTTTGCTCCTTTCCTCTCCAGTTTTTAATTGTAATTTGTAATTTCATTTTGTTAGAAATATATTTCTTTTTATTGTTTTATTACTTTTAATCTTGCAAGCCACCCAGATGGCAAGATGGGCAGCAAACAAATTTAATAAATAAATAAAATAAATGTCCCCTATAGCCCCAAGTGAGGTAAGAAAGAAAAATGACTTTATATGAAATAATTATTTCCTCATTCCTTTGCCTTCTGAGGGAAATCAACTCCCTCTAAGTGTGCAAATCAAGAAACTATAGTTTAAAACATCCTTCCTAACCTAGTTTAGAAATTATATTTTTATGACTCTATGTTGAATAGAATGAATGGAGTGCTAAAGGGATAGTTGCTGTTTTGCTCACAATTCTGGATCAACATTATAGGTTCAGAATTGTTAGGATACAACCTGCTACATGCTTATTTTCATTTTAGTAATCTAACATTCAACAAAACACTGTATGCAGTAAGACTATATTTTTCCCATAATAATAACTGTGCCCTACAATGACATTTTGTGTCATTTTATTGTTCTTTACCATAGTTAGTCATTTCATGTTGCATGATAAAAAAATAAATTATAATTTAAAATCTGTTGGCTCAAATTTCACTGTTTGAAAAGTAACACTTTAATTTGTCTTCATTACAGAGGCATTGTGTCTTAGATAATTCAGTATAAAGGCATGAAGAACATTTAATTCTAATAGCATTTCTGAAGTGTATATGTATCTAGTATATCTGTAGATACAGAAGATACGTGTATATCTTCCCAGTTTGAACAATCAAATAATTTTGCTTTGCTATTACCATATCTTATGTGTTTCTCTATGAAAGTGAGATAATTAACCTCCTACAAAGATACTCAAAACTAATTTTAACAGTGCTTTATGTTTCTTTGAAGATGTGAAAAAATGTGTCTTTATTTAAAGAATAAAATGTTTCACTCTTGCATAGTAAGCAACATTCAGCAGCCTCCATGAATTGTAGGTTGGGAATGCTAGAAAAAATAACCGTACAAAGTATTTAAGTTATTTAATGTATTCATATATTTCAGCACAAAGTTTTCCACAGGCAACTGACAACTGGATTCATTAGTTCATTAGCAAGAACATGCTTTCAATGAATGATAGCTCAATCTACCTTCAGTGTTTCCAGACCAAACTCTAATGACTATTAGCCATATTTGTAGACCTTTTGCTTATGCTGTTCATTTCAAGCTACTTTCCATTTCTTCTTTAGATAAAAAGATGTGCCTACTTGTGAAATTTTGTTACATAACAATAGAGAGGTTATTAATCTGAAGCTAAGTAGTGTTCAGATTTATTCTACTTTTGATAGGAATCTATCAGAGTTGTAAAGTAGACTAGGAATTAAAAGCCGCCGCCACCACCACTGCCAGAAGGTGATGGCAAACCACTTCTATACAGTACTGTAGGCAAGGAAGCCTCATGGCCATATCTGTTGAGGTCACCAGGAATCAAATTTGATTTGATGAACTAAACTTCACTTTCATTTAGATGTGGTTTACACTTTTCTTCAAAGATGTTCAGATGAATTATAGGCAGTAATTTAGCAGGATAATGGAAATGAGCTGAATACACTGGAAAACTGTTGGCCTCAACAGTAGCATCTGAGAATAGAAAGGACAGTAAGAGTTTGTGGCATCCATGGCAATGAAATCCCCTTTCGATCAAAGTACCACATATGCATACATATATGCATATATGCATATTTAATATGAGGAATGCTCCAAGAAATGCCCATCTTCATAAAACAATAACTGGCTGTTTTGGAAAGTCTTTAAGAATTGGTAAAATAGTGAATACCTACCCTAGCAATAAGTGATTGGCTGTTGTTCAGACCATCATTGTAATGATGAATAAGAAGATGCTTATTATAATGGTTTTATTTATTTATATCCCATCTTTATTATTTATTATTATTATTTTTAGAAATAACTCCAAGCAGTGAACATATTCAACATACCTGCCTCCTCCTATTTTCTCCAAAACACAACCATGTGAGGTGAATTGGACTGAGAGAGAAACTGACCCAAAGTCACCCCACTGGCTTTCATGGCTAAGGCAGGACTAGAACTCATGGCCTCCTAATTTCTAGCCTAGTATCTTATCCACTAAACCAAATTTGTAGATACCTTTTTGTTATTGCTTAAATGGTACATCAGCTGTTAGTATGGGATTCTTGAAGTGTATTCTGAGGGTATATTTGAACTACATGGTGGGATTCAGGAAACACGTCTCTAGATTATAAATCCACTTGTTGCATACTGATCAAAATGTGTTGAAACTGAACAGTATTTTTCTTACTGTTAGCAGATTGATACACATGACATGCATACAAATAAGTCTACTCTTTCTTTCTTTAAAGAATGTAAAGCTTTTATTTACCAAAACCATGAGCCTATTTCCTTATGACCATGCAGTATGGAAAAACATGGAATGTAAGAAGAATAAAGTTTTTGAATTAATGAATGAAATTAACAGGGGGAGTGTGTATCTATAAAACTAAGAAAAGAGAAAGAAGTGGTAGATTTGAATTAATGCAGTCTGACTTTATGGAAAATGGTGAATAATAAATCTAAAAAATCTCCTTTCTGGATTTTTTTTATTTTTCACATTTTGGCAAATTTAAATATTATCAGAGTTTCATGTGGGGCTTCTGATAGATAAAGGGGGAGGAGAGAGGAGAGGAACCCAAATATGGTTTCATTATTGTTCATTTCTTTTTATTCATTTACACAAAGCCATCCAATATGCATTGAGCAAGTAAGTGGCTGCACCATCTTGAGTGATAACACATGCAATCAACTTCTTCCTTATAATTGGTGATCAGCCTCTTTCGAATTTTGCTGGATAGGAAATTTGGCGCATTTCTCCATAACATACTGCTTGAACTCAGTAACAGCTCATTGTAGGATGTAGGATGAAAATAGATGCAGATGCAGTATATTGTATTGTAATAAAATAAAGTCCAATTTCTTTCTTTTTTTAATTGAAATTACACCAAACCTGTTCCAGTGCCAGATTAATAAATACTATTTTGGATGGATAAAATAATGTTCTCATTATTTCCTGAAAATTTAATTCACTGAACTCATTAGGGGATTGCAATGTTGACTTTTTCCTCCATGTATTTGTTTTAGGAATCTGATTTACTACCATTTTGTCAAATAGCTTTCACTTTGATTTAATTAAAATATGAAGAATATTAATTTACCACAACTGATAATATGTCGGAAACTTCTATATTTCTCAGTAGAAACAAAAGTTGTACTCGGAGACCAAATAAATAAATGTTACTACTTCTTACACAGTAGAAACAACTTTATTCAGTATAAGTAGAATTATCCTAAACAGTATTATAGTATAAATGAGTTTTCTTTGAATTTACAGAGTGTTGATTTTTGTGGTATGTGTCTTTAAAGTTGGTCCCTGATCATCTGTTTCTAGCTAAGCTACCTGGAATTTTTCACACAATCATCTCACATTAAATAACTTCATTTAAAGACCATTTTACAAACCTCAACAAGCTTACATAAAAGTAGAACATATAGGTATTAGAAAAGTTATGTATGTTTCAGTGCTGAAATTAGATAAGATTTTAAACCATATAAAAATATTTCTATGCCTTGAGCAATAGCATATATTTTTCTTCATCTAATTTTTCAGTTTAAATTTAATTAAGCTGTTTAGAATTAACCCACCTAGTTTCTGTGCTTAACAATATGTTTATTGTTAAAAAATAGGAAAAGAAAAACTATGTGCTCCCTCAGATTACTATAATTCTGCCAGTAAAAATTTTGAAACTTAATCCAAGTGAAAAGCAACACTGGTCATTATTAACATTTAGAGTAGCTTAGAGCAAACATAGAGTGGATAAAATGGTCCAGCAAATCCAAGGCAGCAATATCTGTTTCTTAAAAGCAATAATCAAAGAAAATGCAATCTCACTTTAAAATATTCAGAAAAAATTAATATGGCAAGGAAAGTCTCAAATTATATTTTTAGCATATAAGAATTTGGGTACAGACCAAATCCACAGTTTAATGGATAATGTTTGACAACTATTCTATATTACTCAGTTGGTTTTGAAAAATGTATTTTTGAATGGGTATTCCCCAAAACTATTATAAATACTTTAAAATTGGGAATTCACAATTCCTAGTATCATACAAATGTACACTGAAGTCCACCCTATTAGTTCTTTCTACTGTAGTAATGCAAAATGTAGAAAAACAGGAAAAGCAGTGGACAAATAAAGGCAGAAAATGAGAGGAAAGAAAAGGAAATATAGCAAAAACTAACTTATATCAATATCATTTACTGTACACCTTTTGTCCTTGCAAAGCAATTTTGCTTCTATCTCATCCTCACATAAGATACATACATCATGTTTTCTTCTTTAAATTTCTCACCTATCTTTGAACATCTTGTCAACATTATTTCTCTACAATTTTATCCATCATTTCTTTCCTCTCAACCTATTCCACCTTTCCTATTTTGGTTTTACAAAGCTGACTTTATTATTTTTCTCTAAGTGGCGAAATGTTCTCAGCCTCCCTCCCTCCCCTCCCCTTCCTTCCTTCCTTCCTTCCTTCTCTCCCTCCCTCCCTCCCCTCCCCTTCCTTCCTTCCTTTCTTTCTTTCCAACTTTCTGTCCATCTTTCTTTCTTTCTCTCACATTCCTTCTTTACTATTACATTTCCTATGCATTCCATTTAGTTCTCTATGTCTCCTGACACATCTACTCTCAGGTCCAAATAACAGAGTAGCCAAAAGAATTCTCTTACATATAGCCATTTTTGCTACATTCAACAAACATTCATTCCTCACAAGAGGCCAGAGATAAACCGTCTTCTCCTTTTTACCAGTATTTGCATGTCTTAAATTTTCTCTACCAATGTTCCTGTCTTTGGTAAACATTCTATCAAGGTACACCAGTTTACCAACCTACTCTAGTTTTCATCATTTATAACCAACATTTTTTCATTCCATTTTCCATGTCACTCATAATTGTCTTGGAGATTTTTTATTAATATGCAGAGCCATTGTTCTTGCTAAATAAAGAACAGGTTTGTTCTATGCTGAAAGAAACAAAGCATCAATTTGTTGAAATCCTTTGCACAGTATTAAGTGTGAGTTTTGTTATATTTTGCTGTATCGTTAGGATTTCACATAACTTTGAAGGTGCTGTATTTTCTTTATTTATTTTTTAAAAGCCATGCTTTTTTCTTAACCTTCTCAACTGGAAGAATATTTTGATAAAGTTTTTGCATACTTCACATACTCATCAATTACATGTCACTTTAGAGATACCTCTTACTTTTATGTTTGAATACAAGTGTTAAAGGCAGAATATTCAATAATGCAAAATATTTGAATCAGAGGCATGTTTCAGTATCTAACAGGAGATACTATCTTATCTGTTATAGGAATGGAGCAAACCCTCTCATATAGCCTCTCATCCTCCAAAATGTTTCTTAAAGATAAAAGCTTTGTGAATGTTACTTTATTGTATGACTGACTTAGCCTACTCACATGTAAACTAATTCCAAGCTTGTCCCCATAAGCATATAGTGCATATGCTTGTTAATACAACTAGAACTATTTCATTTAAATCATTTATACATAATTTTATACATTTGGGGTAAGAACTACAGCAAAGCTTTAACATTTAATTGGGAAAATGTTGAGTTAATATTTTACCAAATTGGACGGGGACAGAGTAGTTTCCTTCTATTTGAGAAGATCAAATAATTGCAGATGTTTGTGTAAATATTGTAAACAGGCTGTGGCTATTTAGTTTTTAGTTCAAGTGAAAGCCTAAGCAACCTACAATCTATGGTGTTTTGTTTCAGTTTAGCATACCTTAGATCAGGGGTTCCCAACCAGGGGTGCGAGATGATATTCCAGGAGGTGCGAAAACTTGGGTTTTCAAAATTATAGTGTATATGCATAATTTGTTGCCATTATTTCAAACTTTTCTAAGGGGTGTGAGAATATATCAGAAGCGTTCTACGGGTGCGGGGTATAGAAAAGGTTGGGAGCCGCTGCCTTAGATGTATGTTGAACTTGTTTTTAATTAGATGCTAATTTGAAGAGGAAAATTATGAAGAGATTTGTAAATAGCAAAGTAGTTGCATTGACTATGTTTTTAGCTGTCTAAAAGTTTCAAAAAAGACCTACTTCTAATCCCATTGGTTCTGCTTTATGTTCACATCTTGACGACAGACAGGTGTTAGGTGCAGTTTCTGAAATCAAACATTCTCTACTATTCCTACTCCCAAAAGACTTTTGAGATTTTCCTTTGATGAACTAGTATAGCATATTTTCAAGATTTGCTCAGACTTTTGTTTCTCATAATGATTAGTTAAAGCACAAAAATAATCTTAAAAATATGTAGGTAGAAAGTGGTCTTAAAGTGATCTTAATGCTATTAAAAATAATAAAAAATAAGTAGGATCTCCTTCAAATCCTAGTCACTTTACAGTATGCAGGATGAATTTCAAACAAGATGCTAACCCATTTAGCACAGCAAACATGTGCTATCTATATATTTTATCAAAAGCTTCAGTATCTAATGACAAAATTGCAAATAGATTTTTATTTTTATTGAAGTAGTAAATATACAGCTAATCTAATATTATCTACTGCTTGCCTAGTTTTCATAAGCTCTGCTTATAAAAAAATATCTGCTTGGTAATTCTTAATAATGAATGATATCACTTACTGTAATCAAGTTGATAGCTATTAATTCGTGATTGTTGTTAAATTCTTTCATCAACATTAATCAGTGAAATTGGACAATAATTAGTACATACAGTATCTTTACCTGATTCTGGTATAATTGCAATATAAACTTGATTAAATGCGTCAACTTCTTAGACTTATCCAGGTCAACAAAAAGAAATAAGAATCTTTCACTGCATAGTTTGTCCAAATTAATAATTATTTTTTTATGAAGAAGCAAGGAAAAATGTATTAAATGCATTACTTCAATGATCTTGGATGTTTCAATAAAATTATCATTCTCTTTGTGAATTTAAACTGTTGCTGTTTTACGCCTAATGTTCTAACAACAAATTTTCAGTGATAGCTAATAATTCTATTTTTCCCATTCATAATGCACTTTTTCCTTTTTTGTTTGTGAAAAGCCATTTCCTGTAAGTAAAAATTATGCATGCATATATTTGAAAATGAAAACATGTTGTTTCCAACATGTTCACTCAATGTGTTATTTTAAAGAGACTATTGCCAAAATAGGATTTCAGAATGGGTATAAGCAATGAATGGAATAAATTTTATAATTGCCATGTAAGCCCTTCATTTTCTGATTGACAGTTCCTTAGTTTTTCATAATCACTCTCCTGCAGTTTTTGACCATATCTGTGACTCTATAACTTTATGGCAAAATCAGATATAGGAGGGGCAAAATAAAAAGGTTAAGAAAAAGAAATTAGACAAGGATAAGATTTTGTTCTCATGTCAGAATACAGCATTGTCTAATCAGTTAATGGAAGATCCAGAACAAAGAGAGTATTCACATAATAATTAGTTAAATACAGAATTCTGTAGGTTGTTCATCGTTTGAAAATGATGTGGAAGAAGGCCTTTATAATATGCCAGAATGTTATTACTCCACCTCTAGCAGCATTTTTTTTCAAATTTGCACAGAACTCTGAAAATAAAATGACCTTTCTTAATTAAATGAGTGCTGAAGTTGGGCATTCCATATTCCAAAACATGTTTTACAAATCATGTTCAAAGGATGCATAGCCCTAAAAAAATCAATATTACAATAAAACATTAACTTTGAACTATAATTATATAGTATCATAGAACATAGAGCCGTGGTGGCGAACCTATGGCATGCGTATCATAGGTGGCACGCAGAGCCATCTCTGTGGGTATGTGCGCCGTCGCCCCAGTCCTAGGCCTTCAGCTAGGCTTAATTAAAAAAAAAACTTTTCGCTTTAGGTCTCCGCCGCTGTGTGCAAAAAAAATCAATCAATTTCAACTTCTTGCGGGAAAAAAAAGATCTCACAAAGGTTGGAATTGATTGATTGAACTTTTTAGTCCCACCCAGTCTGCCGTTACCACCGCAGCCATGCCCACCCAATTGGCCATGCTCACCCAGCACCCGACGATACATAAGTGGGTTTTGGGTTGCAGTTTGGGCACTCGGTCTCTAAAAGGTTCGCCATCACTGACATTGAGCATTAGTTTTTCAGTAGCTCTTTTTTGTAAAAGCTGTACATTACAACTTCATTCTTTCATCTGTACATCTTTTTCTCTTTCTCTACTTCACTGAAAAGATATATAAGTATTACTGTCTTTTTAGAATGACTTACCAAATACATTTAATAGCCACTAAAAGAGAAAATTGTGGCAGTGTCTTCAGTTGTCCCATAACCGATTTGTGAGTCATGACCTATCAGCTGAAAACCACTGAGAAAGAGAGCTCTTTAATCTTGCTCTAAATCTGATTGATATTCAAGCATCAGTTTTATATTTGTATGTAAAATTTGACATTTTCACACAGTCCTAATTCTTTCATAAACATGGTAAGTGAAGGCCAGTCCAAAAGAAAACTGATGAGAAACATATGATTGTTCCTAACATTAAACAATAAAATAGCAGTTGACCTCACACTTTTAGAACCACAAAATGTAATTAGGTTGTCAATTCAATGAAAGCTATGTAATGGGAATGATCTTTAACAGAAATTTACCCACAAGTCATATTTAATGTGGTTTTTCTCAACATCATGATTTAAATATTTATTTCTTCTGATTTCAAAAGTTCTGTATGCTCTTAATGTCACTGCCTAGTTATGAGAGTTAATGGTTCTCTATCACTGTAGATTTAATTCTCTCTGCATCGTCCTGCTGTTGAAATTGCCAGAATTGTAGGAAAGGTAATATTCTGCTTTAATCAAATGAACATGATACATTCAGACTTCCTGAGGAAACAGTTTTGTAAGCAGCTAAAATATTTATTTATTCAGGTTTTACCTTACAGGGTTTTTTTTAATTTGCTAAAACAAGCAAAACTATCAAGTCTCTAATGATATAATCTAAAACCAAGTCTAACCCCCTGCTTGTAAAAACATAAAAAAGATGTGCTGGATTAGACTTAGACCCATTTAATCTAACATTTTGTTCCCATAGTGGTCAACAAAATGCTTCTATAAGAGCACAATCCTTCTTTGAAGACAGAATTATTCTCAAAACATATGGTGTTTAAAAGCATCCTTACTGAAGCTAAAAACAAAACAATGTGACTTGAACCATTGATAGCCAAATCTACGTGAATTCTTTATTTAATGGTTATGTACATGTTTTCTTTGCAAAATGGATTCACAGATTCACAAAGGTAAGAGCTACCCCGAAAATAAGCCCTAGCTTGATTGGGGGGGCTAATATAAGCCTTACCCCAAAAATAAGCCCTAGTTTTGGGGCAAGGCACACATCTAAAAAACAAGTTGGGGTGGGGATAGAGCTACCCCATATGCCCTGCACCAACTTACCGTTGCAGCCAGGCCTACCATGAATCAACATCTGCCTCACCTCGCTGGCTCACTTCTTCTGCGGTGCCCCCCTCAGCCTGCATTTCACAATCAGAGACCTTCTGGAAAGGCCTCTGCAGCCGAGAATGGAGCTACGGATTTCCATAGCTCGGTTCTCGACTGCAGAGACCTTTCCAGAAGGCCTCTGACGGTGAAATGCAGACCAGGGAACGCCACATTTGTCAGTCCAGCACTCCATTCTCAGCTGCAGAGGCATTTCCTTTGGCCACAGAAGTGGGCCGGCTGGGTGGGGCTCTTGGTGTCGCTGCTGTTAGGTGAGACCATGGAAAAGACCCCTGGAAAGTAAAATCTGGTGCCTCTTTTGGAGGCCAAAAAAAAAAAAAAAGACTGCATCTTATTTTCGGGGAAACACGGTATATGGTTGAGCTGCCATGTTAACCCGTCTGACTGGACTGGAAAAGGAGTCTCTTGAATCAGTAATAGCAGTAGCATTTGCTAGAATTGACTGACTCTTGATTGGGTCAAAGGCCTCCAATTTTGATGATCTTAAATTGTTATAATGTTAATCTTTAAAACAAAGTACTTGCAATTAACAATGATTGTGCAGTTTTATTTAAAAAATTAGGAAGAAGAAAGAAAGGTGTTTTTATGGAAGTATTGCCAGACTTGTCAAAAGCTCTGAGGGGAATGGATATGGGACACTTATTTTTCAAAGTTTTTGTTCATGCACTTCTCCTGCCCTTTAAGGAAATGTTGGAAAAGTTAATGTAAAATAAAATTGCACTATTTCAGTTGTACTTTGAAAAAGTTTTGCATTAAGACCAAGCAGCTGCACAAATAATTCATACTTTTAACAGTTCAAATGCATCTCTTAAAGTTATTTTCTTTTTTTTTCTTTTGTAGTTCTTTGAGGTTCCATTTGATGCAAATATGAATAGGACAAAAAACAGACCTCTAGTACAAGGACAGATCAGGTAAGGTTGCACATCTGCTTTCTTTAAGCAGAAATGAATCTCATTGTTGCTGTATTTCCCCTCTTTTCAATCTTTCTTTGTGCTTAGTTAAATAAAGAATAAAAGAAATGGAAAGAAAACATTTTGAATGCTTTGATGATTCTGACATTTATAATGCCATCCAAAAAAATTATCAACTTGCCTTCATCATGTTCATATGTTGTATAAGGGCCATTATAGAAATGTGTATTACCGGTAAGAATTACAGACTTCAAAATTTTTGTATACAAATAAACAAACATTAGAAGCAAAATGCTGATCCTACTAGGTCAGGGGTAGGCAACCGTGGCTCTTTTATGACTCGTGGACTTCAACTATGGATCTGCATTAATTCTTAAAAGAAACTTACCTTGCCTATCACAAGTAAATAGGCTAATACTTTTTAAATATTTGGGATAGAAACCACATAATACCTGATCATTGGTTTATGATATTCTACTAGAATGAAAGCACAATAGGTTTTCTATTGCCAGCAACATAAACACTGGTGATTTACATTATTAGAATGATTCAGGAGCCCTGGCAGTTTAAATAATATGTCATTGTGATTCCCATGAATTAATGGTAACATTTTGGGGCCAAAATGTATGCATACATAATTATTCAAAAATTACATGTTCACAAAACATATTAATATTATGGACAATGATGTTCCAATTCAGCCTACCAACTCTTACAAAAATATTCTGTCTGTTTCTTTGGGAAAAAAACAAATGTCTGCTTTTTGCTTCCTAAGGTTCAAGCACAACAGTGTTATCTAATAGCTCATGTGATCTAAAGAAATGCAAAGTTTTAATCTTATCTCAGACACTATAAAATGTAACATTCAGTGGCTGATTTACAATGGGAATTGATCTTATTGAAATATTTGGAGACCTATTTTCTGTGAGAGAACATAATATTTCCTTACTGTAATATATTGAAATCAAGGTATGACAAGACAGTGTTAACTTTTAATTTGTTGCTGTGAATAATTTTAAATCAAATTTGTAGCAGCTTTTATGTTATTTTAATTTTTGATGTTCATTTATAATGAAAAAAATCTGTTTACAGCAAGAGTTTATTCTAAGGTATTATTATTATCAGGGAGGGAAAACACTGTTGTAATATGTTGTTCAAAGAAGCTATTACAGAAATACAAATAATCAGATGAAGACAAATATAAAAAGAGGTATAGTATCCCGATGTGCCAAAAAGCAAGTTAATCCTTCCATTCTCTTGATTTATCATTGAAGTAGCAGCCAAATCCTAGCCATATTGCAGCATTTGGAACTAGCTGAGACTGTTCTGTTTCCTACAACTGCTGGACATGTTAGTCCTGCATTCTGTTGGGTCTTTGGTACTCTCTGAACTTGGTGGTTTTCTTGCAGACATTTTATTACCAAATTAGGTAGCATCCTCATACACTGTATGATCTAACATCTTAACACTGGTGATGTTACCTAGTTTGGTAATGAAATGTCTGCAAGAAAACCACTAAGCTCAGAGAGCACCAGGGACCCCACAGTTTAACACTGAGCTAGCTACAGATATTCTCTTCTATTGCTCTTCTTGCCTCAAATCGTAATTGTGTCATTTTATGCATGCATGTTACATTTAATGATAGAGTACTTTTTAAACTTTCCATTTAAAATATTACAGCTCTGCAAATGAAGTGTGACTTTTGTGAAAAAACCTAGATGACTGAATGTATATCATAACTTTCTCATTTCTTTATCTAAAGACCTTGAGAGTGTACTGCTAAATACTATATATGATATATAGTTATCCTTCTATAAATAGTTGCAATACTTTTTTGCCAATATTTTACAAAAATAATTCTTAAATATGCCTCATCTTTTGTGCATACACTTTTCTCTGTATATACATATAAATAAAAAGCCAAGGTCCCATGAGGCTTCTGTTTGAACATAAAGCAACCTTGATTTCTACTTGTGTGTCTGTTCAGTTTCTTAAAGGATTCAGTTCCAAGTTCTAGGGGGAATGGAGAATGCTGCACCTTATTTGCAAACTTTAAACTAAAGCTTATTCATAAACTATTCAACAAACAATTTTCAGATAGCATTTCCATGATTTGTGCCAAGGATTATTTATAACAAAATTATGTTTTCCCTTAGGCATCTGTGAACAGTTGGTCCTATTTATTTCTGTGTTTTATCCATCATCTTTGGAGGATTGAAGAAAAGTGATGGATGAAATTACATGAAAATTGAAACAAAATAGTAAAGCAAGCCCTGGGGGTAAACTCACCCTCACTGTAAATAGAGTACTTTAGTAAACTTGTTCTGATTTGTTCTGTGAGGTGGTGCTAATTATAGATTTCTAACTTCAGTTAATTTTATTTTAAAAACATCATGAGGAAAATTTTAATGAGAACATCTGTTGAATACACAGTAAGCCAAAAATTGAGCCCAGCCAAAATTCAGTGAAATGGATCTATACCTTTCGCTCTAGTCTTTCAATTTGGTTAAGTAACTATATATGAAGTAAAACTCCTCCTTTCTCATTCCCAGATAAAATTAAAGGGTTTTTTTTCCTGATCTAAATTACATTCACAGTAATTCCACATAGGCAATCCAGTGCTTACATGTATTTCCCACAGAAAAATGCTCTAAAATATATTAAGGGACAGAGCTCTCAATCACTTAAGCACATATATAAAATGCCTTTTTCCTCACATAATTATTTAGATGAAATTGGAAAGATTTGAAAGAAACACCATTTGGCCAAAATCATATTTAAAAAATTGAAACTATATACTGTATTTAAATTGTCCTCTTTGCCCTGTTTGTTGTAATCATTGCGGGGGCGGGGGTGTCCCAAGCAATTACTCATCCATCCATGTATAGCCAATTTAATGCTCTTTAAAATGTCACATAGCTTTAAATGATAAGTTCCTATAGATTTCATGTCTATGTGCTATCAACTGCCACTATTTCTTCAGCTGGCCAAAAGTATGCCTAGCATAAGATCCATCTTATTGTGGGGTGTTGTTCTAAAACTTCCATTTATTATTATTGTTATTATTGTTGTTGTTGTTATATTTTCTTCTACAGTTTAACACTGGAGGCAAATCAAAACTACATAGACATAGTTGTATTTGAAAAATTGGTATCACGTATTCTGGGAATCACTCCAAACATGTTTGGGGCATGCATAAGGAATTTTGCATGCCTTTGGAGCATTGTTGGGGGGGGTTGTGTGTGATACATTTAACTTTCATCAAGTTTAATGATGGGCTAGTCTATTCTTTTTTTTTTTTCAGTATAAAAATTCTTTTATTAAAACAATCAACATTGAACACAAAAACATACCATGCAGCAATCATCATGACACCTGGTATACAATACTAAGTATTAGTCTTTGAAAACGTCTGAATTAGTAAGCCTTTTTCCCACTCCTCGCGTCTAGCCTCAACTATACTCCTGTTACATTTTATTTGATTGGTGTTTCTCATATCTGGTTCAATATTAATGTGATCAACATTAAGCATAAGATCCTATTGCTAAGCAATCATCCTAGAACATAGCATACAACATTTGTAAACATCTGTTTTAGTAAACGTTCTTCCCTCCTCCCTTACATCTTCAAGTATACTCCGAATACATTTTGTTTGATTGGTGTTTCTCTTATATATGGTCTATCTACTGTATCTAGTCTATCGCATATTGTTCGTTTGCGCTTCTGAATTGACTTCATCCCATTACTAGTGCAATCTTTTATAGTCCCTAACCAGAGATCCTGAGATAAAAGATTCATATCCTGAGGTAGAGATTCAGTCTGCTTTAACAATATTAAAGCAAACAACATTAGTCATAAGGTTATGTTAAGAGGCATTAGTTATAGAACATATACATTCAACATTGGGTGTTAGTTTTTGTAAACATTTGATTTGTTAACCCTTCTTCCCTCCTCCCATCGAGCCTCAGCTAAACGCCAGCTGCATTCTGTTTGATTGGTGTCTCTCTTGGATATAGTCTATCCACTGTTTCCAGTCCGTCAAAAATTGTTCATTGGAGCGATTTTTCAAGTATGCTGATATTTTCGCCATTTTCGCCAAATTTGTTACTTTCACAGTCCATTGTTCAATAGGCGGTATTTCCAGATTCTTCCAGTATTGTCCCACCAACAATCTTGCTGCTGTAATTAAGTTCAAAAATAAATTTGTCTCTGAGGTAGTGAAGTCCTTTGTGATCCCTAACAGAAAAGCCTGAGGTAGAAATTCTATACGCTTTTTGAAAATAGTTTGGAGTGTCCACCATATCTTCCTCCAGAATGCTTTGATTTTTCTGCATGTCCACCATATGTGAAAGTAAGTAGCCTCTCCGTCCCCGCACCTCCAGCATTTGGGCTGGGAGTCCGGGTAGATGAGTGATATTTTTTTCGGGTCTAGGTGCCATCTATAGAACATCTTGTAGAAGTTTTCCCTTAAGTGTTGCGATTTCGTGAATTCTACATTCCTCACCCAGATTTTCTCCCACGTGTCCATAGTGATAGAGTGTCCGAAGTCTTGTGCCCACCTTATCATACAGTTCTTGACTAGCTCGGTTTCAGAGTCCATTTCTATCAGAATGCTGTATACTCGTTTGATGTGCCTGATCCCCTGTTCTCTAATCTGTTTAATTAGATTCTCGTCGGTCTGGGAGAAGCCCTTCTTATCTTTACGCCACCTTGATTGCAGTTGTATATATGATAGCCAGGTACCTCCTATTCCTCTGTTTGCTAGCATTGCTTGGGGTTTCAAGAGGAACCCATTTTCTTCTCCCAGTACAAGTTCACTGTAGGGCACCACTTTTTGCCCTTGGGATGTGTTCATATCCCCTGTTGCGTGTCCGGGGATCGTCCAGATGGGAATCTTGTCTTGTAGGAGATGCTTATATTTCTTCCAGACCCATAACAATGGGATTCGTAGTGGGTTCTCTTTGAAGTTCCTATCTGCCTTTTTGTCGTATACTAAGTATGTGTGCCAGCCGAATAGCAGACCATGCCCCTCAACATTCAGAATTCTATCATTTGTCATGTTGATCCAGTCACTCACCGCCACCAACGTCGCTGCATAGTAGTATAGCTTTAGATTAGGCATTTTGAGTCCCCCTCTCTCCCTTGCGTCTTGGATGATTTTTAGTTTCACCCTCGGTCTCTTGCCGTCCCAAATAAATCTGTTGATGCCCTTCTGCCAGGTGTCCAGGTCCGCATCCTTCTTGAGTATGGGTAGCATTTGAAAGAGAAATAAAAATCTGGGTAAGACATTCATCTTTACTGCCGCTATCCTGCCCAGCAGGGACAGACGTAGTGATTTCCACCTTTCCAGGTCTGTTTGTATCTTATTCCACAGGACCTCGTAGTTATTCTTGTATAATTTTGCATTTGTTGATTCTATCTCCACTCCTAAGTATTTGACTTTCTTGACTATTTCACAACCCGTTATTCTTTCCAAGTTCCGTTTTGCTTTGTTGTCCAGGTTTTTGACTAGTACTTTTGTTTTTGATATATTTACTTTGAAGCCTGACACCCTACCATAGTCTTCCATTATCTCCATCAATTTCCTTGCTGACTGTGCTGGTTGCGACATTGTCACCAGCAGGTCATCCGCAAAGGCACATAGTTTGTAGTCTTGCTGTTTAATCTGTATGCCCTGTACGTCCTCTGCCGCTCTTATCCTGTTCAGTAAAATTTCCAATGTTAGGACAAATAGCAGGGGTGACAGCGGGCACCCCTGTCTCGTGCCTCTCTCTATGTTGAATGGGTCTGTTAGGTCTCCGTTCACAATGATCTGGCCTGTTTGTTTCTGGTAAATTGCCCTTATGGAGTTGAGAAACTGTGCTCCCATTTTCATCTTCTGGATCAGGTTCGTCAGGAATGGCCAATTCAGTCTGTCGAAGGCTTTTTCTGCGTCCACAAACATAAGGGCGGCTGGTACCTGTTTGTGCCTGTCCAAGTACTCTATTATGTTCAACAGCTGTCTCACATTGGTTGTCATCTGGTGTCCTTGTATAAATCCCCTTTGGTCAGGGTATATTGTTTTTTGTAGTACAGTCATTAGTCTATCGGCGAGAATTTTTGTGAATATTTTGTAGTCCGTGTTAAGTAGTGAGATGGGTCTGTAGTTTGCGGGTTGTGTAGTATCTTTCCCCTCCTTGGGGATTAATGAAATATAGGCTGTTTTCCAGGATGGTGGAACTTGGCCTCCTTCTTGTATATTGACAAATAGCTGTCTAAGGGGTTCTAGCATCTCTTCCTGGAGACACTTGTAATAAGTCGCTGTTATCCCATCCATCCCTGGCGATTTTCCTGGTTTCAGCTGTTTGATCGCTGAGTGTATTTCCTCCTTTGTGATTGTGGCATTCAGGGCCTCTCTCTGTGTATCGGTGATTGCCTGTATCTTTTCGTTTTGTAGAAAAGTATCTGTCTCTTTGTCCTGTGTCTTCTCCTCGGCGTATAGCTTCTAGTAGAACTCTGTGAAGGCTTTCTTAATGGTTACTTGTCGAAATTCCTCCTTGCCTTTATATTCTATCTTTTCAATTATGCGGGATTTCTGTTTCTTTCTTAAGATGTAGGCCAGCCATCGACCCGGTTTGTTGGCCTTGCAGAATGTCTTGTGTTTTGCATATTGTATGTTCCTCGCAACTTGGTCTGCCAACAACATGTAACACTGCTTTCTTAAGATTTAATTCCTTCTTTGGTGATTTTGTCTTCTGATCTTTTTATTAATAGCCTCTCTTTCTTGCTTATCTCCTCTTCTAGCTCTTTTCTTTTTCGTTCTTGTTGGCGACGGTGCCTTTTATTCATGTCCATAAGAATCCCACACATGTATGCCTTGCTGGCGTCCCAAATCATTTCTATAGGTGTTTCGTTGTTCATATTTATGCTGAAGAATTCCTTCATAGCATTTTTGCATTCCGCCACCCTTTCTCCATGTCTAAACAGGTTTTCATTAATTCTCCAGGATCTCTTCTGTCTCACGCCGTGTCTTAGTTCCATCTTCACCGGATTGTGATCTGTTAGCACTTTGGGCAGGATTTTCACCGCGTTTAGACAAACTAACAGGTTGCTTGATGTTAATATAAAGTCAATTCTAGAGAATGATTGGTGTCTGTCAGAGAAAAAGGTGAATTCTTGTTCTTTGCCGTGTCTTTCCCTCCATACGTCCGTCAGTTCGAGGTCTTCCTTCATGTCAAAGAAGGATTTTGGCAGCTTGGAATGCTTTTGTGGGTTAGGTGCAGTTCTTTTTTTGTCTAGGGCAGTCTCTATGATTCCGTTCCAGTCGCCCAGTATAATGTGGGATCTGTAGTTGAGTTGTATTATTTTCTTGTGCATCCGTTTGTAGAATTTGCCTTGTTGTTGATTTGGTGCATATATGCCCATTATTAGGATCTTCCTATCTTCTTGTGTTATTTCGATTGCCAAGTATCTACCCTGGGGGTCAGACTCTATTAGTTTAGCTATTACGTGTTTCTTTACATATATAGCGACCCCATTCCTTTTTCTTGGCGCTGTTGCCGCAAAGTCTGCGCCCAGTTTGTAATTAATCAGGTATTTCTGGTCCGCCGCTCTGATGTGTGTTTCTTGTAGGCAGATTATATCGCTTTTATCTTGGTTCAGGTAGTGGAATATTTTCCTCCTTTTCTGAGGTGAGTTTAGTCCGTTAACATTCCAGGTCAGATATTTAGTTGCCATTGTCAGTTTCAGGATACTCTTGCGAGACCACTTCTGTTGTTGTTTCCTCTGTTTTCTTCTTTGGTCTTGTTCCCATGGTATCCGGAGTGATGTACATATTGAGTTGTGGGGTTTTGTCTTGCTGGTGAGTGCGTTCGGTAGTAGGTCCATGTGGCCTGGCCTCCATAGGCTGCTCTACTTCGTTGGTTTTGTTGCCCTCTGTTCTCCGTGTCCTTGTATCTCTATGTGGATCGTTCCTGTCTCCTGTTGCTGTGCCGGTCTGTGCGTCTGCGTGGTTTGCCCGTTGATCTCGATCCCTCCCGCTGTCTAGTGGTCCATCTGTGTCTTCTCCCGTGGCGTGGTGAGGGCCGTCCGCCCTCAGTTCCTTTTCCAGGAAGTCTTTGGCTTTCTGGACCGAGTTCAATTGGTATCTTTTGTTTCTATAGATAAGTGACATCCCTGTTGGGATTTCCCATCTGTAGTGCAGAGTGCGTGATCTCAGTTCATTGGTCAGGAATTTGTAGTCCATTCTGTCTCTCAACATCGCCGGGGGGATCTCTTTCAGTACCTTCACTTCCTGCTCCCCTATGCAAAATTTCTTTCTATAGGAAGTGGTGGAGATGAGGTTCCGAAGCCCCTGTGTTGCAAAGTGGATGACTACATCTCTTGGTTGGCGTCTGTTTGCTGACCTCCAGGAGCCGACTCTGTAGATTCTGTCGAATTGCCACGCAATTTCTTCGGGTCCCTTACCTAGAAATGTTGCCAGGGGCCCCACAAAGGTCTTGACCAGGTCTCCTGGGGTTTCATGCGTGGTCTCGTTCCACCCTCTGAACCTGATCGCAGACGCCATTTGCCAGTATTGTATCATGGTGGTCTGGTCTTGGGCCGCCCCTTTCATCTCTGTCCCTCGATGCTGTTTTCCATTTCTTTCATCTTCTTCTCTGTATTCTCCCTGATTTCTTGAATGGTCTTCTCCTTTTCCTCTTCTATTTTCTTGTAGTGGTCTTGCATCGCTTTCTTCATTTGGTCCATGTCTGCGGTCATCGCCTGGCGTTGTTCTTCCCAATTTCTCTCTAGGTCTCTACTGTGGTCCGCCAACATCTGTTTTATGTCTCTGTATCTTTTCTCCATCTTCTGTTCCGCTTCTATGCATCTTTTCTCCATCCTTGTGACCATTGCTTCTAATTTTTTATCCATGCCGTCCATCCTTTTTACCAGCGTATCTATTGTCTCTTTTAGTTCTTGGATCATGTGTTCCATTGTGGAGGCATGGGTTGGTGGTGTATGGGTCTGAAGGCCTGTTGTTGGATGGGGGGATATGGTGGTGAGAGGGGTGTTGCCTGCCAGATTGGAGAGCTGGTCTAGGGAGGATGCCGCTCCCTTTGTGTGGTGCAGTTTGGTCTGTTTCGTCCATTTGGCTGCCATTTAAATTTCTCTTCCTGCCGGTCTGTCTAACCTTAAGGCCACCCTTTGCTGTAGAGAGTTGTATGGGGGTTGTCCCTGTGCAAGGTTTTCAAGCTTGTGAGATGGATTGGTTCAAGTTCCTCTGCCAAAAGTCAGTACATGTACATATCTCACAGTTCACTTTTCAACAACCATCCCAAAGTCCACTAGGGGGTGCAGTCTGCCTTCAGATAAATTCTGTATTGTGTATTGTTGGCAGGGGTGACACAAAGGCTGGGGGATCTGTGGCTTGGGGCCCGTGCAGATGTCTCCTCCTCTCCCTGGGCAGCACTATCAGTTCTCAGCCACCCACACCCCTAGACAGACCGGCTTCAGGCGTCTGGCTAGTCCTTCTTGAGTCACGCTCCCCACGCGACTCTCTTATCTTGGGGCTTCGTCTCCGCCCGGGGGGTTTAGTCTTCCTCCAAGGCCTATGGTGCCGGCCTCCCCCCTCTTGCTGCCCTCCGTGGGGGGGGGAAAGGGAGATAGTGCGTCTGTGGGAATTCCCCCCCTCTTTGTTCCCTCTCTGCTTCTTCGTCTTTGCCTGCCCTTTCGGTTCTTTCTTCCTCCGCCCACCCGGCTCTTCCTTACCTCCTCTGTTTCCTTTCAGGGGCTGGGAGGGGTTTTGTGAGGGTCCTGCCGGGGGTCTTCTTTCCGCTGCTGGCCTCTGCTGTTGGAACCTCTCGGGGCTTTGTTTTCAGGCCCCCTCCGGTCCCGTCATTGTCCGCAGTCTTCTTCTTTTCCCTGTGTCGGCCGGCTCTCAGCTGCTTCTGCCTTCCGCCTCTGTCTCCGTTGCTCGCGCCAGGCCCCCTCGGATCTTCTCGCGGCCTCCTTCCCCTTTATCGACTCCTCCGGGGGTCCTCTTCCAGCTGGTAGACCCTCCCGGCGGCCCGCGCTCCTCGTGCAGCTGTTCTTTTTCGCCTCCGTTGCTCGCACCGCTCGCGCCGGCTTCCGTTCGTCACTTCTTCGGGCAAGCCGGCTTCTTCGTCCCCGTCTGGGGCTCCCTCGGACTTTCCCGCGGCATTTTTCGCCTTTTCGGGTAAGTCCGGGGGCCCTCTTCAAGCTTACCGTCTCTCCCGGTGGCTCACTCTCCTGGTGGTTCGGTAAATTAACTTTAAACCGGGCGCCGTCTCGGAGCCCTGTAGGAGCTGCTCCGGACCGCGTGACCGGAACCGGAAGTCAGCTAGTCTATTCTTGTTCTTTTAGTTTAACTTTTAGATGTTGTAAATATAGAAACAACTACTCACAGAGAAAATGTTTTGAAGTCTATTGATTTTATATGAATATGAAATTGTGAAATTGTCACTGATTAAAACACTTTAAGATTCATGAACTTACACATCATCTTTTGATAGCCTTTATATATGTACACATACATACATACATACATACATACATACATACATACATACATACATACATACATACATACTTGTTGCTGTCTTCAGACCAATAGAGGGAGGGGTTTTCACCATGTAGCCCTGTGAGCAATGACTCATTTTTCCAATATTTCAACATGCTTGTATGTCTCTCTTCTCTTACATCCTATCAAACTTTTTAAAGAAAAATGGCTTGTTTCTATCTGTTATGATTTTATGTTTGATACATAAATGAATGCATCTTGATTGAATCCATAGATTCTGTTAGATGCCTACTCTCTATTAAATCCATTGGATTTTTAAATTATTTGTGCAGATTATTGTGCATTGTGTTGTCAATCCAGCTTCAATTATTTTGTTTTTGTTTATAATAGAGCTATAAGTATTTTAGATTTAATGTTATTTTACTTTAATCTTATAAGAATCAATATTTTTATATTAATTATATTTTGCCTTTAAAAGGGTAGCTGCTTGCTTGCTTATGTGTTTGTTTGTTTGTTTGTTTACTTATTTAGTATGAATATAGCTGCCTTTTTGACATACCCATGACAAATATTATGTAGAGTAAATACAAGATAACATTGGGCCATTTTTCCCTATCATGGTAAGCTATAATTTGGAAGAGATCTTGTTAATTGTTTCAACCAGAAACTGCCCCAAGGCTGAGGAAATTGTTCAAGTTTTTTATTCTTTCACAATTTTTGAAATGAGTCAATGCAGTATGAGAGTTTTGGCACAACTCCACTAAATGACATCAAGGAAGCCAGTTGGATGTGGCAGTAACAAATGTGATCCTTATGAAAGCATTGCACTCCTAATTATTATTAGGATACTAATTCCATCACTTCTGACCGGGTAACAAAGAAACATTTATATTTGATAGGCATATTTTATTCTCAAGTAGTTTTGACAATGTGTCATAGACCACCAGATGGATTCGTAGCTGGCTGACCGGCCATGCTCAGCGTGTGGTCCTCAATGGAACCGCATCTACATGGAGGGAAGTGTGTAGTGGGGTGTCCCAGGGTTCTGTTCTGGGCCCAGTGCTCTTCAACATCTTCATCAACGATTTGGATGAGGGGATAGATGGGGAAATCATCAAATTTGAAGACGACACCAAGCTGGCAGGAATAGCAAACACTCCAGAAGACAGGCTTAAGATACAGGAGAATCTGGACAGACTTGACACTGGGCACTATCTAACAAAATGAAATTCAATGGTGAAAAATATAAGGTTCTACATTTAGGCAAGAAAAACCAAATGTACAGGTATAGTATAGGGGTACCTTACTCAATAATAGTAACTGAGAGGGATCTCAGAGTCTGTTCTGTCTGGCCCCTCTCAGCTCATTAAAATCCACATAAATATGTCTTTAAGAGGTTTATTTAACACATTTCAAAAGAATTCACTTCAAAGCACGCTGCTGGCATTTTGCTGGCATAAACAGCCAAGTCTCATTTATTTACATTTAGATTAAAACATGCTCCTTCCACACCTTCCAATTAACTCACTCTTTCTTTATCACATTGTCCAAGGCCTCATTATTCTCCCGTAGATTTCCAAAACATCAGAAGACTGAATTCAAACGCACGGCTCCAGATATCAGGCTACTCCTTGATTAACGTTGCTCGTGACAAAGGCGTAGTCTCTCTGTCCCCTTCTAATATAGTTTCTGATACGTCACTTCCCTCCATTACTTCCTTTTCCCACTTAACTGACACCTTCGTTTATCAAACCTTCGGAATCTCGGATCAAGCCATCTATCTTCTTGCTCCAAATCTGACCCCTCACTTTGCGAATCTGACCCAGACTGCCTGTAAATCTCCTCCCTGTCTGTCTCAGCTGCCGGGAGGGGAAAATACCCAGAGGGGCCTGGCTGCTCTTCCTCGGCTGCCGGGAGGGGAAAACACCCAGAGGGGCCTGGCTGCTGATCCTCATCCTCTGATACTTCCCAAGCTGGTCTAGGGACACTCACAACAGAGTCCTAGTGGACAATCACTTAAATATGAGCCAGCAGTGTGCTGCAGCTGCCAAAAAAGCCAACACAGTGCTAGACTGCATTAACAGAGGGATAGAATCAAGATCACGTGAAGTATTAATACCACTTTACAATGCCTTGGTAAGGCCACACTTGGAATACTGCATCCAGTTTTGGTCACCACGATGTAAAAAAGATATTGAGACTCTAGAAAAAGTACAGAGAAGAGCAACAAAGATGATTAGGGGACTGGAGGCTGAAACATATAAGGAAAGGCTGCTGGAATTGGGTATGTCTAGTTTAGTGAAGAGAAGGACGAGGGGGGACATGATAGCAGTGTTCCAATATCTCAGGGGCTGCCACAAAGAAGAGGGAGTCAAGCTATTCTCCAAAGCGCCTGAAGGCAGAACAAGAAGCAATGGATGGAAACTAATCAAGGAGAGAAGCAACCTAGAACTAAGGAGAAACTTCCTGACAGATAGAACAATTAATTTGTGGAACAAGCTGCCTCCAGAAGTGGTGAATGCTCCAACACTGGAAGTTTTTAAGAAGAGACTGGACAGCCATTTGTCTGAAATGGTATAGGGTTTCCTGCCTGAGCAGGGGGTTGGACTAGATGACCTCCAAACTCCCTTCCAACTTTTATTATTATTATTATTATTATTATTATTATTATTATTATTATTATTATTATTATTATTATTATTATTATTATTATTATTATTTGATAGTTTGTTAAAGTAATTCCATTCAGCACCCACTCTCAATTTATCATCTTGGTAAACTTCCTTTACACTCTGCGTATTATCCTCTGATAAACAATGGACTGTGAGTTTTTTATGATATGACAAGATTCAAATCTTATTTAAATAAAGTGCAACTGAACTTTCCATTATGTATTTTTCAAACCTTTTTTTTTTTTAGACTTTTACCACTGAATTTACATGGCACTTGGAACACACGACTTCCAAAGGATCTCCTATAGACCTACTTAATGTTCATTATTTTTTTTCTTATTGCTTGTCAGGCCTGGTATCTCTTTTAATTTATGCTTGAATTGCTTTTAAGATACCACTATAAAGAAAGGTTTGCTTTCTGTGAAATTACTATTTTGTTCTGCTCTATGGAGACAGTTAAATTGTTTGGCATTTGTAGCTTAAATCCCACCTCTACTTTGTAGTTAATTTCTTTGCCTGAATTCCTGATTTGGACCCAGTATTAAATTGTTGCTTGTTATTTTTTTATCCTTATCACTCTATCCTCTATGTATTGTTTATAGATTGACTATACCTATCATAATTGCTTTTTTAAAACAGGACCCAGACCACTGCCTCAAAATTCCAAGAGTGTTCATTTGGCTTGAAATGGTTAAGACTCCCAATTCTCTGCATAAAGATACTTGAAAAAAAAATCTGCTATAACACACATCAATTTTTTAAAAATGAAAAAGTCTATACTTTCATGAGTTTTCTCAGCGATAAGAAAATTACAAATGAATAATTTGGGGTGCCAGACTGTTATAAGCAGGGATTATTTAAAGTCTGTACATTATTGGTCATAAATGTTTTCATAAGGTTAATTTGCTATATTTATTCTTCATATAAATTCAGATCCTATAGAACCAAAGTAAGCTTTCTTATTTTAGCATTTTCTGCTGCTATCATTCACATAATTAAAATACACACCTTTATTTTTATGTTATTTTGTCATTACATGATTAATCTAACAAAAACATGAGATTGAGATGGCAGATTGGGACTTCCAGTGAGGATTAACAGGAGTCTAGTCAATCTCAAATTGCAGAGATGACATCACAGCTTGATTGGCACCCAGCAGCCAGCACTAGATGCCAAAAGTCCTCTAGAGGAAGCATGAAATTAACTAATTTATGTTTACCTGAATTGTATATAATTCCATAAATCTCCCTATGTTGTCTAATAGCACAAGCCAAGGATGTCCAACAAATATCAAAAAACAAGAGTGAAAGTAGACATCCTTGCCTAATTTCTTTAAATAATAGAAGTAGCAGAAAACAAATGATTAATCTTTATTTTAGATGTGGGAAACTCATATATTATCTTCGTTTATTTTATAAATTTCAAAGGGAATCCAAACCTGTTCAACAGATCAAACATACACAGTCTTATATTTCATCAAAGGCTTTTCAATGTCTAATGACAGGATTACAAATTGGTTGTCATTTTATTCAATTTTTTTAAATCTGCAGTTAACCTAATATTGTCTGTAGCTTCCCTAGTTTTTATAAATCAGCTTGATTGTTCTTAATAATTAGTGGTAACACTTGTTATAATCTGTTTGCTAACATTGCTAAGATCTTTGTATCAAGATTAATCAATTAGTTTAGTTGATATAAAAAATGGCAAAATTGACAAAATTTCTTTGATTAGAGAAAGACAATGATTAATTTTAATGATGGTTGGAAGGCCCTTTTGGATTTTCTGCGTGAAACTGGAAAAAATGAAATTATGATATATGGGTTTGATGATTAGAAAAACTAGATAATAGAAAAAATGAAAGCTATGTTATAGTCTTAGAGTGAAATGTTAATGTAAATTTATACTTAGATCTGCTGTAAAAGAAAATCACATGTCGTTTTTTTGTATTCCTTTTTCTGCACTTTCGGCTTTGCCTTCTTTTATTCTTTACTTTTTTCCTCTTTTCTATCAGATTACTAGTTTTGTCTTTCTAGTTTTAAAAAAATCTAGTAAAGTTATCTAAAAGAGAGAGACAGATTGAGATGACATATTAACTCTTCAAACAATTCAAGCACTTCCTGCACCCACCAGCAGCTGCACCAATTCATTAAGGACTATCAGCAATGGCTTTTCTGATATCTGTTATAAAAAACATTATCAAGAACTATGTCCTTAAATCCCTGTCTGCAAGACTTTTGGTTCAAGTATTGACATGGAATCAAACAAAGTAACATCCATATCATAAATAGAAGCCAATCAGATTTCCATAATTTAAGTAAAAATACATTACCAAACTGATAGACGCTTCTACAACATCCAAGGGCAGCCTACTAAATTAATGGTGAGAAATGGACTATGTGGCATATTTACTCCGCCCTCCAGGAAAAAAAAATGATGGGCTGGAAAACGGTTACTCCTGTTTCCCAGCATCTGCCAAGTGAAGCAAATGCCTTTCCTTGACTAATGGAAGAGCCGATTCTGTTCTTTGAAGCACAAACCTAGTTATACTTCTTCGTACATGCCTCCCGATCTTCTTTCTTACTTTGGCCTTGTAATTTTTTCTTTTCACCAGAATAACATTGAAGAATTCTGTATTTCATTCACTCACTCTTATCAAGAAAATTGCAAGGACTTATCTAGGCAATCACCAGGAGTCAATAATGACTTGAAGTCACCAAAAAATAATACTCATCTGACCACAGCTTTTAGTATAGAAACATCTCAATGTTTATTGGTCTTGAACTAAGGACCAATGGAAGTTCTTTTAGAGTAAATCATCAGATTACCAAACAGCTTAGCCCCTTAGAAAAGTTGAGATAGGAATAAATATATATTTTCTTCTTTAGCTTCAGTATCCCGATTCAAGGCTTCTGAAAGTAAGCCAACTCTTATATATTATAACCTTCTCAATCATATATATTGTTGTCTAATGCTTAATTTTATTTGTGTTTCTGAATAAAAACAGATGCATGAACAAAAGCATGATTATGTGGCATGTAACCTTTTGTATTAAATAATTAATAGATTTTTCACAGTGCCAAGTACCTCATTCTTCATTGGGCATTTCATTGCCAGTGCTGCTTGCATTACATGACAGACGTCTCTTATCATATGAATAATGTCTGCCATTATTATACTAATACAAATGAAACAATCTCAAATGCTAAACATCACTTCTTGTTCATTTCAAGTCATTGGGATATTCTTGCACTACCAGATACTTAAGCACAATTCACAGAAAATTTCCAAATGTCACTTGTCTCATAAATATCTGTTTATGAGTAGCTAGCTTTGAACTAAAGCTGCAAATACTTTTCTTTAATTTCATGCTTGATAATGCAGGAAACATTCCTTTTTAAAATGGCATAGTTCTAAAGAGTCAATGCAGCAGTGTTCTTTTCAAATGTTTATCCTGGACATTTGTAGTTTTTTATAAAATTAAGTATACCACCCTGCTGGATGTCTTCTGTACGTTTTCTCTTAAAAGTAAAAAGCTAACATTGGCTGAACATGATAAACAAAAAATTTAATAAGGTAGCTTTATAGTTTGACATGTCCAACTATTTGGTGAAAATGTTTCCCTTGCTTTCTAAGTTGTGGGGTACTTATTCATTTCTCTCATTAAGGTGGTTGCATCACAGTCACTGAAAGGAAAATCCTTGGGCTAGAACATAGTTTAGAGGACATAAAACCCACATTAAAGGGTGGACTAATGAAATGTTATAATGCCTACTGTCTGGAGCAGCAGTGGCTATTTATCCCCACAGTCTGCAGATTACTTGGTTTATGGACAATACAAGATCTCCTGCTCTGCTTCTGTATGTTTTTCTCATATCAGAATTTATATTTCTGGTGTATAAATTAGTGTTGTGCATTTTTAAAAGAAATTCTGTGCAAGAATAAAACTTGAATGGGCAAAATGGCTTTATTTTAATGTTTGCAGGAGTCATTGTCTATTCAGTGTTTCTCTTGGTTATGCTCTCTGGAAAACGACTGCTGCAAGTTGGTAGGAACATTCCATTATCAGCAGTTGCATGTGTTAAATAGAAATCCTACGAAAACATTTGACCCTCACGCTTTGCTGCTTTTCAATTCAGCTGTGAGGCCTTTGCCATAGTATTATTTATCAAGGCCTTTAATTGCATGGGGGACAGTTGATAAATTTAAGTGCATTGTGCATCACATCCAGTTAGGAAACATCCCAGATGCTCATGTATAAGCCAGGAGTCATGGTGCATTTGAATAAATAGCCCTCCATCTGCTTCTGAAGACCACTGCTGAGGAGTAATACAGACTCCTAATGGAGTTGTCTTAGCCTACTGTGTCACAACACAGCAGGGGCTAGAGTCTAGCTATTTGAAGAAGGACAACAATTGTATCCTATAATCCTTTTCATTGTGACCTCCAATATAAGTAAACTTTTAGGATGTACCGTTTTTGCTATTTCAGTTTTCTCGAGAAATAAGGGCAGACAACTTTTTTTCTTTCAAAAGCAGCCATGACAAAACAGAATCTTAGATTATGGTCTATTGTGATATTCAACTAAAAATTAGTTGTATTGTAGATATGTCAATGTAAGATATTTGCTAGTTCATCTGTATAAACAGTAGGAAAGATGTCAGTAGGAAAATGTACACAAATTAATTTTTTTCACCCTGATGAAACTAGTGTGAGATTGTTTATTAAATATTTTCTGCATTTGAGGAGATGTGAATAGTATGAGAGTCTTTGGACTCTCAGTCAAAATCCTGCCCAGTCCCTACAGTACCATTTCAGCCTTCGTTACCTCCAGGCTGGACTACTGTAATGCTCTCTACATGGGGCTCCCCTTGAGGTGCACCCGGAGGCTCCAACTGGCCCAGAATGCGGCCGCACGGGTAGTGACAGGAGCGTCGTGGTGCTCCCATGTAACACCGCTCCTGCGCGAGCTGTACTGGTTGCCGGTGGTCTTCCGGGTGCGGTTCAAGGTGTTAGTGACCACCTTTAAAGCGCTCCATGGCATCGGACCCGGATACTTACAGGACCGCTTACTGCTAGCAAATACCTCCTGCCGTCCGGTATGCTCCCACAGAGGGGGCCTCCTCAGGGTGCCGTCGGCCAGACAATGTCGACTGGCGACCCCCAGGGGAGAGCCTTCTCTGTGGGAGCTCCCACGCTATGGAACGAGCTCCCCCCCGAACTCCGTACGATGACGGACTTACGCACCTTCCGTCGGGAACTGAAAACTTTCCTTTTTCAACAGGCCGGCCTGGCATAGAAGCTCCGGCTCCAGCCGGGTTAAAATGTTTTAGGGGGATTGTGTAATTTTATGATTTATACATATTGGGTTTTATATGGGGATTTTATGGCCTAATTTGTTTAATTCATTTTTAATTATTTTAATTCTGTATATTTATATGTTTTTCAAATGTTAAGGCTGTGCACCTCCCCGAGTCCTTCGGAGAGGGGCGGTATAGAAATTTAATAAATAATAATAATAAATAATAATAATTTATGTGTGAAATAGTTGAACACATGCCTTCCATTGAGGGGCGATTGGGCACTTCTTTGTAAGTGGGCATGGCAGGAAAACTAATAGAAGAGGGAGAAAGGGGTGAGGGAAGAAGTAAGAGAGTAAGGAGATAGTATGTATAAAAGAAATAAAAAGAGAAAAAATGATGGTCCATTCAAAAAAAGTAAACTATCATTCCATAAGTAAGTAAAGAATTCTGTGTCTCTAAACGATACCTATAATCATACAATGTTATTTTTCAACAAAGTTTTAATTATTCATAATGTTCCTGTCAATAAAATGTGTAGAATATATTTCTTGACTCCATATAGCATACTATACTGGAAGAAAAACCAATAAGAGAGGAGATAATCTTAATATAAGAGCCTAACTTTATTATTATTATTGGGGTAGTACTGGGGTAGCAAGGTTTTAAACTTAGATTTAAGCATTATAAAACTGCTTGTTTTAAGATTTGCTGGCATAAACTTTTCTGTTACTAGTTTCCAAAAATTTCAAGGGGAAATCCAACATTAGATTTCCCTCTCCTAAATGGAAACCTGTATTTGACATTGGAGAGGAAAATTCAAAGGTAACCTCTTGTAATGTCATACTAGCGGTCATATGTTTGCCCTTTATAGTATTAAATAATACGAGTTTTGGCGATTCACTATTAAAAGCATCAATCAAACAAATTTAGGAACACTGATTCTGTGATTTTATAGAAGATCCACTAGTGGTTTTAAAAATCTTACTGGAGTTAGAGATAATGTGCATGAATATGATATGCATGAATATATTTGCTAAGGAAACATTGGCAAGTTAGCATAATAACAGTAGCTGTTACACTAGTAAAACTAAAATCAAGTCAAATCATTTCTTTATAACGGTAAACTATACTAATATACCATGTCATATGTAGCACAATTATAAGTGATGAGTGTTTGAACCAAAAGTCTACCTCACAGACATGAAATGCAGCATCAAAGTCTCTCAGAATATAGTTTTACATAACCATTTGTTTCACAGTGATCAATTTGAAAGTTGATTCAAAGTATCACAACATGTATACTACTGAAAAAATTTCCTTAAGTCCCTTAAAATACATAGCCATTTTTACAAAGGATTAAAAAGTACAAAGAGTTTCTTACCAAGTGTGCTTTTAGACATCAACCCTCATTCTAATAATATCACTAAAGTCAGTTCCCAATATAATAATTATGAATGTGAAAAGTTCTTGTTTTCAGCCACAATATTGCTGTGTTGTGTGAATCGAGCCACCCCCGGGGGTATGCTGTGGTTTGCAATGGAAGATTGTAGCCTAAGCTTTATGTGTGCCAAAACTCAGAAGAATGTTTACATCAGAAGAAGCAGGTCCCTCTACTGAATTCTTAGGCAAGATCTAAAATGCTCTAAATGGCTCCTTGGTGTTTTAATAGTCATTGGGAACTAGAAACAAGGCAACCTAGGCAAATAATTCTTTCAACATTAAGCAGAAATAAACTGATCTTCACTGGGCTTGGAAGTTATGCTGGGTCAAGTCTACATAATAATTGGAAGGGAAAGAGTTTAAAAGAATTAGTGCTGGGGCCAAAACTGGGGAGTTGACCTCCTGACCGCAGATAATGTCAAAGTGCTTCCTACTGCTGTCAAGAAATGTGCAAGAGTACGCCTACAAATCTGCCCTGAGCAAAAGGAGAATTGACTTTTTGTTATGGAAATAACAAGCAAAAATTTGTAATTCTTAAAAATTGGAAACCAGAAAGCAACTGGATATATATTCTCAAAAATATCAATTTGGTTGGGTTAAATAATAAAATTTGTCTGAGAATAGACTCTCCTTATGGAGCCTATTAAATTTATTTGCATTTGTATTTATGCACATTTGTATACATTTTGTTTTAAGGCAGTCCAACTCTCTGGCACTCTGCTCTGTTTTTAATCTTGGAAGACTTTATCTTACCAACAGTGGCCCGTTATTCAACATGTGCCAAGTAGTTTCAAAAATGACACTACTCAGCAAGTCCATTACCAAACTTTCTCGGATGCTAAATGGCTTCCAACTCAAATTCTATTTGCAGTAAGTCACGTAAAAAGTCCATTTCTTCTGTAAATGGTTGAGTTTATTAGGTCCTTTAAACAAGGGACAGCTTACATATTAGCAACTTGGCAAGTCAGATACTAGGGTTTACACTTTAATTAGGCATTGCTAGCATAGTCATTGCTGCAGAGTTTGCATTCCAGAGACTAAGATACACAAAGAACTCTCTCACCCATTTTATTGGAGTCTACTTGATAAAAATCACAGTTTATATTCTAATAATTTTTGCTGAAAGGGGACCTATCTGGGTAATGGGATTTGTCTATTCATTTCTATTATGCTAGTTTGCTCTACTTTAAATTTCTAATGATCTGCTCGGGGTCCCTGCACAAATATTTAAAGGGATGAACACCTTTTGCAGAAAAGATGATAATGTGCTACAAACAGAAACCATTAAAATCTAAATGTGGGAAAGGTTAAATAGGAAATAGACATCCTGCCCATAATAGATATCCTGCCCATAAAAAATAATATTGAAGGGAGAAGATGAAACAGTCACAGTATAAAATAATATATGTTGTTACTATTTCTTATACCATCCTTAATTATAGTCCCAGGACAATTAATAACTGAATGATGAATATATTCACCGTCATTAGCTGTAATATTATATTTATTTATTTATTTATTTATTTAATTTTTATACCGCCCCTCTCCCGTAGGACTCGGGGCGGTTCACAACAGAATAAAAACATAAAAACAATAAATATTTAAAAATAATTATATTAATATTAATACAAGGCTGTTGCTAAAAACCTGTTAAAAACCCAATTCTAAAACCCAAACAGCCTTGTTTAAAAATTTTAAAACCCGAGGAGATCTAGGCCAGGCCGGCTTGATTGAAGATATGAGTCTTCAGTTCTCTTCTGAAGGTGCGGAGATCATGACATGTCCGGAGTTCTGGGGGGAGCTCGTTCCACATCGTCGGTGCCCACACAGAAAAGGCTCTCCCCCTGGGCGCCACCAGCCGACACTGCTTAGCCGATGGCACCCTGAGGAGGCCCTCTCTGTGGGAGCGAACTGGTCGATGGGAGGTATTTACTGGCAGAAGGCGGTCTTGTAAATAACTGGGTCCTATGCCATGGAGCGCTTTAAAAGTGGTAACCAGTACCTTGAAGCGCACCCGGAAAGCCACCGGCAACCAGTGCAGCTCGCGCAGGATAGGGGCCATTCATACCCGCCAGGGTGCCCCCACTACCACCTGCGCGGCCGCATTCTACGCCAGTTGAAGCCTCCGCGTGCACTTCAAGGGGAGCCCCATGTAGAGAGCATTACAATAGTCCAGTCTGGAAGTGACGAAGGCATGGGTGACCGTGCGTAGCGCGTACTTATCTAGGAAGGGGCGCAGCTGGCGTACCAGACGAATCTGGTAAAACATCCTCCCGGCCACGGCCGTCAGATGGTCCTCAAGGGACAGCCGTGAATCTAGGAGGACTCCCAAGTTGCGAGCCCTTCCCGTGGGGGCCACTGACTCGCCCCCAATAGACAGCGATGGAGTCAGCTGGTTGTACCGGGACGACGGTAACCACATCCACTCGGTCTTGGAGGGGTTGAGCTTGAGACCGTTCTTCCCCATCCAGATCCGCACGGCCTCCAGGCACTGGGTCAGCACGTCAAGAGCTTCATTTGGGTGGTTCGGGGTGGAAATGTACAGCTGAGTATCATCAGCGTACTGATGGAATTCCACCCCAAAACCTCGGATGATCTCACCCAGCGGCTTCACATAAATGTTGAATAACAAGGGCGAGAGGACCGACCCCTGAGGTACCCCACAATCAAGGGGCCTCGGGGTCGACCTCTGACCACCTATCAACACAAACTGCGTCCGGCCAGAGAGGAAGGAAGAGAACCACCGAAACACGGTGCCCCCTATACCCAGCCCCGCCAGCCGGCGCAGCAAGATACCATGGTTGATGGTATCAAAAGCCGCTGAGAGGTCCAATAGCACCAGGATAGAGGAGCAACCTCTGTCCCGGGCCCGCCAGAGATCATCCACCAATGCGACCAAAGCTGTTTCTGTGCTGTAACCCGGCCTGAAGCCCGACTGGAACGGGTCCAGGTACGACGATTCCTCCAGGTGCTGAGGGAACTGTCGAGCAACCACACTCTCAACAACCTTCGCAACAAAGCGAAGGTTGGAGACAGGACGGTAATTAGATAGAACAGCCGGGTCCAAGGCGGGCTTCTTGAGGAGGGGTCGCACCACCGCCTCTTTCAGGGCGGTGGGGAAGACACCCTCACTCAACGAGGCGTTGATAATTGCCTGGAGCCAGCCTCGTGTCACCTCACTGGAGGCCAGTACCAACCAGGAGGGACACGGGTCCAATAAACATGTGGTTGCTCTAAGACCTCCCAGCAACCTGTCCACGTCATCAGGTGTCATGTAGTCAAACTCAGCCCAGATAATAGTCTCAAGACCGGCCTCAGCCACTTCTGCTGGACTGCCTTTGTTGAAGTTAAAGCCTTCCCGAATCTGAGCGATTTTGTCATACAGGTATTGCACAAAATCCTCAGCTCTTCCCTCCAAGGGGTCCCCCCTCACCTCCCGATGAAGGAGGGAGCGGGTTACCCTAAACAGGGAGGCTGGGCGGTTATCTGATGACGCAATAAGGGCAGTGACATAAGAACACTTCTCTGCCCTTATTCCCACTAAGTAAGTCCTAATATGGTCTCTTACTCGTGTTCGGTCAGACTCAGAGCGACTCGTCCTCCAACTGCTCTCTAGGCGTCTTTTCCGGCGCTTCATCTCCCTCAGCTCCCCGTTAAACCAGGGAGCTGAACGAGAACCACGCTGGTTCAGAGGCCGCAAAGGCACAACCCTATCCAAGGCATCAGCAGCTGCCCTATCCCAGGCAGCTACCAGCACCCCGACCGAGTTGTGTGTTATATATGTTAGAGCCTCCGGTATTGGCCCAAGCTCCGTCTGGAACCTCTCGGGTTCCATCAGTCGCCTGGGGCGGTACCAAACAATTGGTTCCGCCTCCCTGCAGTGGGGTGTAGCGGTCCAAAAGTCCAGGCGTAGGAGAGAGTGATCTGACCATGACAAAGGTGTAATAACTATATTTCTCGTATCCAGATCACTCAGACACTGACCAGAGACAAAAACCAGGTCAAGCGTGTTTCCCCCCGTGTGTGTGGGACCTTGAATTACCTGGGTCAGGTCCATGGCTGTCATGGAAGCCATGAACTCCCGAACCTCCCCAGACGCCTCGCCCGCAGACGGCAGATTGAAGTCGCCCATGACCACTAGCCTGGGGACCTCAACCGCCACCGCAGCGATGATGCCCAAGAGTTCGGGCAGGGCGGTTGACACGTGGCAGGGAGCCAGGTACGTAAGCAACACAGCCCTCGGACCCCCATGGTCCCACCTCACAAGGAGGGATTCACAGCCTGCCATCTGAGGAACAGTGACTTCCCTTGGCCTGAGACCTTCCCTAATCACAACCGCCACTCCCCCACCCCTGCCCTGAGTTCTTGGCTGGTGAAATGCAAGGAAGCCTGGAGGGCACATTTCCACCAGAGGGACACCACCCTCTGGTCCCAACCAGGTCTCCGTAATACCCGCCAGGTCTACAGCCACCTCCGTAATTAAATCTTGTATCAGGGGGGCCTTATTAACCACAGACCTGGCGTTTCACAGCATCAGCCTACAACCCGGGCCCTTTGGCTCTAAACAACCCAGATCAAAAGTAGAGCCGCGGGGGTCGGAGCGCGGCACCGCTCGAAGATAGCGGGGGCACGCTCCCATAAATTGATGTGGCCCCCTACTCCCGCCATATCTGCCCCTCCCACTTACAAAACCAATGGGAACTAAATCACCTCTGCCCCCTCCCTGATCCGCACCCTCGTGGTTCCGGTCCCACCCGTTGCCTGGCCCATGTTTCTCCTCCTCCTTATTCCCACCCCCTAACCCTCCCTTATCCCGTAGACCTCCCCCCAGGCCTACACCATTACTATTATTAATCTTCCCACCCCCCACCCCAGAACCCCTTAAAAAACATTTAAAACCCCTACTTAAAAACCTCCATAACCCCTTTTTTTGAGCATGCCACCTCTCAGGATTCCAAAATCCGTCATCAAGGTAGGCCTTCGAAAAACATACAGGCCATTTCTGCGAGAGGGAGGCATCTCGCAGTGCAAGAAGGCTTGCCTTATCCTGAATCCAATAATAATAGCTTGGGTAAAAAACACAGAGATGAGGGTTTGTCCATACATTCCATGGTCTTGGGGTGGGGTGGGGCCGCGAGGCACCAGCATGTCCTCACCTCACCACACCCTCAGCTGTCATTGAGGGGGGGAGGAGGAAGGAGGAAGCTCATCATCATAGGGGGTTCCCCTCATCTCTCCGGATCCTGGGGTATCGATCAGTTTTCATGTGTGATGCCTCTTGTGCTGGCCTGGCAGGCTGGAAGCATAATAGTTCTTGCTGGATTTCTCGCAATTAGCAATTTGCAACTTGCAACACTGTCATTGAGCAACATGGGGGAGGCTCCTCAGCTATCATTGAAGGAAGGGGGAGGCCAGCCGGCTCTCTCCCACGAAGCTCTCCCCCTCGTCACTCCACTACTCCAAGCTCTCCTCCTCTCAGAAGGGGGAGGAAAGGGGGAGGAAAGAGGCCAGTTGCAAGGCTCCAGTATGTCACCGCATAGTCAACTATCATTGAGGGGGGGAGGGGGCCAGCTCTCTCCCTGCAAGGCTCCTCAGCTATCAGTAAAAACCAGCCGGCTCTCCCCCCAGGGAGCTCTTAACACACCGCAGGTCCGCTACTCCAGATCTTTTACAGCTACGCTGGCTCCCGGCTCCAATCCACATCATCCGCCGAGGCCTCGGCATTTCCAAAGACGCCGTGCGTAGCTGCTGATGCCTCTGCTCGCCCCAGCTCAGTCCGGACTCCTGAAGCCCCGTTACAGTGCCTGGTGGTCGGCAGCATTTTCCAGTAACCACCCAGGGGTGTTTGATGGAAATATACCCCCTTGGGTGGGCTCCCCAAACCTCATCTCCTAGACCCAAGCATTGGGCACTCAGGCATAGACGTCCATCTTGCGCATGCTCATTATTCAGATTAATATATTACTGTTTATGATGTTATTATCTAAGAGCAAGTAGGATCAGTATTTTATGGCAAAATCTCCTCATTTGGACTCCAACCATTCTCTTTTCTCTTTTTCATTTCTTTCTGTTTTTCTATTTCTTGGCATTCAGTTAAATGACCAACCCCATTGGACATGGATAGGATATAAATAAGAGGCATGCTATTAATACATAGTTTATTCTGCAAGTTGTGAATAAGAATTCATGAACATAATTTCATAGGAAGCTAGAGTTATGGGATTGATAGAGCGAAGCCTCAAAGTCCTTTGAGGCAGGTTGTTGCATTCTCAGAATTATGTTGCCTTATAGAACGAAGTACCCCAACCTTTCCAGCTTTGTGGACCGGCCGGGGGGGGGGAAGAGATAAATGGAGCGCATGCACTCGCACAAATGGGGATCCATGTGCAGTCGCTCACCTGCTGCTTCTGCAGCCAGTTTTGAAAAGCTTACAGCCCGGAGATTGGGGACCCTTGTTAAAGAAGATCCCTTTTGAATGAAACTGACTGCAGGGGATGTTTAGATTACAGATAGTCCTTAACAACCATTCATTCAAAGTTACAATGGCACTGAAAAAGTGACTTATGACCGTTTTTTATTCTTATGACCACTGCAGCATCCCCATGGTCATGTGACCACTTGGCAATTAGCATTTATTTGTGACAGTTGCCGTGTCCCTGGGGGTCCTGTGATCATCTTGTGATCTTCTGACAAGCAGAATCAATGGGACAGCCAGATTCACTTAACAACCATGTTACTAACTTAACTACTGCAGTGATTCACTTAACAACTGGCAAGAAAGTTTATAAAATGGGGCAAAATTCAGTTAACAACTTCTTGCTTCAGAACAGAAATTTTGGGCTCAATTGTTGTCATAAGTCGAAGACTACCTGCACTGTGTTTCAAACTCTGGGTGATTCTGAATTGTAGCTGTTGTTCATAATTTCATCTAAGAGCAACACTAAAATAATGAAAAGCCTTTATACACAAATGAAACCGTAATGAATTTAGGCCTCATTGCATTGATATCATTCTTCTCCCTTTCCAACTGGAAAAATAAATACATTTGGAAATAAGAATTTAATTCTCTGCAGAATATGTGCTTGAAGGAAAAGAAGGACTTATGGCACTTTTAACATGCTGTTTCTGTTCTCATATCTTATCTTGTAAGTTTAGTGCAATAGAGATTCTCATGAGAACTGCTAAAATAATATAAAAATAAAGTTAAATAAATTGTTCCCTTCATTGTTTTACTTTCTAAATATCTTTTGATTGATTGCCTTGTAATCAGTCACTGTAATTTGATAATTTTATTGCCCTTCTAAATCACCAATAATGTCAGCTTTCTGGGTGTGTAAATAAATAAAAGCCATTGAAAAATCTAAGAACAGCATGAAAAACAAGAAACAATGATAGCAATAGTAATTATAGCAAAATTTTAAAAAATCCAAGTTCAAAAATATAAATGCAAAAATGCAAACGTTCAAGCTCATAATTTAAAAAAAAGAAATGAAATATTCTTAAAAATGGTTGTAATGTAAAAATTTAGAGAGATGAGGCTATTTTTTTGAGAAATAAGTGACTTCTTTAAACCAGGCTGATTTGTTTATAAAGTTGCTAACGTCTGTAATTCTGGGCAAAGGAGATGGAACATCTGCAACTGAGATTGGTTAAGATCTGGGAAAACTAATTGCCTTCAGTTTGATTAAAATGCAGGGTCAATTACATTTTCAAACAACAGCTTATATGCTCTCTGGCAGCAAAGCTGGGATGTCATATATCATCTGTTTCCTTGTTTAGAGAGAAAGAAATGAATTTACATAGATAGGTGATATTTTAATGTAGCCAATACAAATTTCTTTACAAAGAAAGGGAAGCTGGCAACTTTGGACTAAAAATGCCATGTCAGGAATCCAAGAGATATTTGTTTTTCTCAGCCACAGTTCTGTCAGTTGAATTGGTTTTTAATAGCAGCAATCAAAAGAAGTGGCTTTTAAAAGATGGTTTCTTATAAACATCTACTCTTGATGTAACAGTGAAACAGATTACCTCTCTTTCCTTTAACCCCCAGAATCTACACAAACTATTCCTAGGGAATGGGAAACAATTTAGAGGTGAACAAGTGACAGTGGGAAACAGAAAAGGTCTCAGTCACTATGTGAGCAAAGGTCTCTTCATGAAATGTTGGCTTAATTTTTATTCATATCTTTTCTGAATAAAAATTCAAACTGGTTCATTGTTGTAGCCTTTATAATATATTGACTCAGAAATCAGTTGTTAAATGGTAATAAACCTTTTTGTATGGAAAACAGTGATAATGCAATATGTTTGATACATAGTTTACTTTTGATACAAATCAGGCAGGCAGGCAGGCAAGCAGACAATAGATACACATGTACACACATATTCACATACATACATATACATGTGTGTATGTATGTCTGTCTCTGTGTGTGGGTATATACCTCACTTATTTCACAGAATTAAAGTGCTGACATATTTCCATATTTGTGAGTAGGTAAATATTGGGGACCTCTATTCATGGTTTTGAAATCTTTTGGTGCATAGATCCGTGAGACAGATGATTTTGCAGTAGAGTCGGGAAGTTAAGAATCAGATTTCCATTTCCTACCACTATTATGCCATTGTTTCAGACTGCTTCTTTGTTGCAATTACTTTAAATCATTGATCAGAGGTAAAATAATGACTTTCATGGAGCTCAAATAGCTCATAGTCTACAAAACATCTTTTTGGGGAATGTTGGCAATGAGAATATTTCTTCTAGCTAATAAGTTTCTGAGAATGAAACAAATGCATTTGCTGTTCTTAGCTACAAGAAAATATAAAAGCCTATTATAAAATAGAAAAGCTGTAGATTAGCTTTTTCATCTTATTTTACTCCATGAGGTTATACTTAGTGCTTGAAGAAAAATGACACTGCAAGAAGATGATACTTTTATTATGTATTTTTGATTAGCTTAATGTTCTCTAACTTAACATACGAAGCCGTGGTGGCGCAGTGGTTAGAATGCAGTACTGCAGGCTACTTCTGCTACTTCTCTGACGACCCATATTGTTGGGGGCAATATGCTGACTCTGTAGACCTCTTACACAGGGCTAAAGCATTGTGAAGTGGTATATAAGTCTTAAGTGCTATTGCTATTGTGGAAACAATCTCTCTCTCTCTCTCTCTCTCTCTCTCTCTCTCTCTCTCTCTCTCTCTCTCTCTCTCTCTCTCTCTCTCTCTCTCTCTCTCTCTCTCTCTCTCTCTCTCTCTCTCTCTTTCTCTCACACACACACACAAAATCCAACTCACTTAATGCTAATTAATGTTAAATCACAAATAAACAGTATTTTAAGTAAAAAAAAAATCCAACTCACTTTATAGAGTTGCTATTGTGAGAAAAATAGGAGGAAGGAATGTCAGGTATGCTTGCTGCTTTGAGTTATTTATAAAAATAATAAAGGTGGGATTAAAGAACATAATCTAATCTAAAATAATGCTAAATCCTGTAATTTGATTTTTATTAAAAACTAATCTATTAATAAAGCACAAATTGTTGTACACACTGCCCCTGCTCATCTGAAATTTGGAGGTGTTCAGTACTATATTAAAAGAAAAATATAATAAAACAAAAATATATAATTTGGCTCTTCAGTTTTCTTCAGAACTTGAGAAATATATTTCTGCAATAATTTCAGTCATTGTTCTACTATGTCTATGCATATACAGAAGTCTATCAAGCATTCATATTAATTAGCTACCACACTATCCAAATGTAACTGAAAGCAGATATTCAATTAATTCTTAAAATATCTTTATTTTTACTCAAAAACATTTGTGCAGATACAGTGCAAATAAGCCTTTTTTGTTGAAGATGTTAGCCTTTATTATGCTTCTTTCATCTCAGCCAGATTATTTCACTATGAGTCAAGAATACTTCAGTTTATCACTGATGGGACTAGGTTCCCACATACACTATCAGAGGTATTAGCAGCTCAACTATTCTTCCTTTCTAAGTCTTTGCACATCAAAGACATTTCTGCTTTCTAAACAATTGAAGTTGTTAAATCTTTATCAGGAGATTAAATATTATGATGTTTGTCAAAATTCCTTCCTTAAGTGCTTTTAAGCATAAAGGCCTTTACTTTACTTAATGAGTTTTTCTGGATTCCACTTTATTCCTTAACAAATAAAGCATCTTGTTAGCTGTTATATTAAGATGAATGTAAATGGGAATGTATTGGCTGTATTGTATGCCATTTTAGCTATTGACCTTCAGTAATCACAAAGATTTTACAAGGTGAGGAAGACCACTGTGCCTTAGTAGGGGTGATGCTTCTGAATTTGTTGGTGTATCTTCCTCTCTACAGCTGTCTGATTTAATCAAATATTGGTAATTCCATCACATTTATTTTCCTCAGATTTCTCAGTTTACAGATCATATTCCATACTTATGATAATGGAAACAAAGATCTGCCTGAATATTGGTAATACATGGCCATGTATTGAAATCTATGCAGTTTGGCATACATTTTTAAAAGTGCAAATGTCAGAATAATGTGTGTATAGTCCCAGTCTTTTTGCTTATTGATGAAGTGTTGTAAAGTAGGCATATCTGATGAGAAAATTTTCTCTTCTATTCTTAGCCCCGATTAATTTTTAAAATTAGTTGATATACGTTCATTATTGGATTTGTGTGCTATCTCTATAAAGGAAACACTCAGCACTCAAAACAATTACAGAAATATATTTTAAAAATATATTATATTTATTAATCTATCATTTAAAGAAGCAAAACAGATCATTCCCAGCCAACTAGAACTTGAGCCAGAAGCGTATTGGAACTGTCCAATACACAACTGTGAGCAATAAATCCTAGAATTTCAGAGCTAAATTCTCTCCAAAACAGAATAATTTCCCAAAAAAAAATTAATGTTAATTTTGAAGATTTCTAGAAAATTCTTTGTCCTGAAGTCAGTACAGAATATTTGCTAATAGGAAAGGAAACATTACAATGACAATGGCTATATTCAGTAACTTTGAATATTGTTTTCTATAGAGTCCTTGGTATTTTCTGAGCTTAGCGGTTTGCTTGCAGACATTTTATTACCCAACTAGGTAGCATCATCAGTGCAAGAGAGTGTGGCTTGCTTCCTGTTTACATACAGTATCATTATACATTATCTCTTCTGTTGGTAATTGTTTTCTTCATATTAGATGAAAGTGAGAAATAAGACTAATAATAATGTATTGCTCAGTCTTGGAGATTTCTCTTTCACTGAAATAAAAGTGCAACAGCCTAGGATGTTAAAAGTGACCTCTCTTATTTCATAGATTTAAACTTTTCAGCCAAGTTGGGTATTTTTGCATCCTTATGCCAGTGTATACAAAACAATCAAAAATGGGTAGATTGTGGCAAAAACAAATCAGGAATTCATTATTTGCTTTACTCAGTTTCTATTCTCTGAGGTGAAATATCCAGCTAAGCTGCATAATTTTCTTCTTTCAAACATGCATAAAGGACTTTTTGCATTATCTTTACTTTCCTGATTTATATTAAGTCCCGTGTTGTGAAGACTGATAAAATCTACATGTCCAGAAACAAAGTCAGCGTACTATATATTTATTTGCATAGGTAAGTAAATAAAGATTTTCAAAAATCCTAAGAAAGGACTTTGAGATCTTCTCATTCTTTTCCACCCTAACCTAAGACAGCACCATTTCTCATGCTGTAGGCATGTGTGGTGGAGAGGAACCCAAAGCCTCTGGATTGATCGAAGGAGACTTGAGTTCTCAATTAAAACTGTAATTTAGTTTTGCATTTCAATTTTAAAACCAAACAGTCTCCAGTCTTTTTCATGAGTCATGAACCTTTTTGCATGAGTGACTGGAGGAATTAGTGAATATGCATATTAGTATTCTCCCCCTCCCCCTTTCAGTAATGCCTATTTTGTTTGCTTAAATGAGTGCCCTTTTATACTTCATTACACTTCGGGTTAATGTAATTTTGTGTCTTTGCAAAGAGCAGATCTGGTGTCAGTTTTCCTGCTCATTCATAAACATAAAAAACTCAGAGAAAGTGCAATAACAGTGTTCCTTCTCTTAAAGGATGCCATTATTACTTCCTATATGTGCCCACCATCGAAGAAGAGGTGGCTCTAGCAATAAATTAGTAATACTCAGGCTTAGACTATGTTTTCCTTTTAATTGGAAGATATATCTCATTAGTCATGAACAAAATTTCTGATTAAATCCACTAATTGAATGTTAAAACGTATTTGCCTCATTTATGTTGAACATTCTGGAAGTGCCACCTTTAAGTTGTATTAAATGCCACCTTTAAGTTTCATTAAACGAGAAGCATAATGGACACTTTTTAATAATAATTTAAAGCTTAAGATTGATATGTGAATGGCAGTATTTTATGCAGTTGCCAGATAAATCTCCTGTAATTTTGACAGTGCATGAGTTAAATTTATGGGCTTGGGGTTTTTTTTTCTCTCTTTGTTTTCTTTCATTGTAAATAAAAATAATCTTCCATGAAATAAGTATTAGTATGGAGGGGAGGGGTATTTTTTCCATATTAGTTTCACTTTTATCATTACTGCTGCAGTATTTTTCAAACCTGAAAATGCTTGTAAATGTGGTTTGCATTATATTACATATAAATATAACTGCCTGAAATGGTATGCAGATCAAGTTAGCATTTCAGCACTAAGGAAGTGCCAGGATTCTCATGTTTGTGGTGACTTCTTAATTTGTTACAAATGCTTTCTTCATTATCATTCACCAGTCAGTAGCTTGTTCTGTGGGTGAACACAAGGTATCAGCATACCAAGTCACAAACATGAGGACCCCAAGATGTTAATTAAAGATACGCTTCATACAATTGACCATTGCAGATCTCACAATTGCTGTGGTTGCCCAGCTAATATCTGGTTTGTTCTGTTGTTACAGAGCAGAGCCAGTCAGCTTTTTAATGCACCAAATGTGGTATTCAGTTTTCCACATTTTGGCAGGCTAAGATTGCACTCAAAAAGTGGTCAGGGCCGGAAAAAGAGGCCAGGAATAAATGAGAAAACCTGGCAGGGATATAGCAAAAAAAGAAAGGGGTGGGGGCATAATTTAATACTTACAAAATAAAATACAAGAACAGCATCATTTCTTATAGTAGTTAGCCAGGCACTTTTTTATGCAAATGAAATAAAACCTGAGTCAGAGCAAGGACTTTTGATTTGATGTTATCTAGTTTTGTAGTCATTTATAATTGCTTTAGGCCATTGAGTAGCTTTTCTTAGCCACAAGAATTGGTGATTCTATTTAAATAAATAAAAGGGTGAGATTACAAATATATAAGTTTGGGTTTCAGTTACTATAGATGCTGTCAAGGCGAGACTGTGGAAAGAAAGGTTTGAAAAATCCTGTTCTGTTCTTCTCTTCTCTATTTTTTAGGTTGTTTGCTTGTTTGTTTTTGATGTCTTGCATATTGACTCTTTCAAAAGAATCCATCTGGAAATAGTGTAACATTGTGAGAGAAAAAACAAAAGATCAAAGGAGTTATGTCTTCCAAGTCTGTGTTTATGATCTTAAAGAGCTGCTGTCTTTAGAATAAACAAGATTAATGTTCATAATTTAATTTCTGGAGTATTTTCATTGTTAACCACTGTATAATCAAAAACCATGTCTCTGCTATGCCTTGGTACCTTTTTTCAAATAGAGTTTAGAAGAATGTAGGATATGACATGCTATGCTTTGAGTAACTAGTAGTACCATGAAGGTTCATTGATGTTCATTAAAACATTATGAAAGTAAATTAAAATAATCTGTTCTATAAAATAATTATCCACTTCTGTTTTCAGCAAGACCTAGTTGTTTGCCTTTTGGCACTGTGGGAATAAGTGGAGATGGTTCAGAGGAATGTCAGAAAAAGCTGTATATGTTTGCTTGAGATTTACATATTTTATTGATGCAAGCTAGCTTTGACTGCCTCTTCCTTATCTTAAGTGTACAGAATATATCCCGTTCATCCTTCATCAAAGATTTGTCATAATTCTTGATTACTATTTTGTTACAATTGGTGATTTAGAAGCAGAATACACCAGCTGGATTATCAGGTTCCAGGCTATGCCTGCAAACAGAAAAATCTGCTTGAGACTTGTCAACTGAACAGATGTTACACTTAGGGAAATGGAACATATTGTACCCTGTGGGGTCTGTCACTGTCACACAATTACTTTTAACAGTGACTGCATTGAATTTGCCAGAGTAATCTCTCTCTCTCTCTCTCTCTCTCTCTCTCTCTCTCTCTCTCTCTCTCTCTCTCTCTCTCTCTCTCTCTCTCTCTCTCTCTCTCTCTCTCTCTCTCTCTCTCCCTCTCCCTCTCCCTCTCCCTCTCCCCCCCCTCTCTCTCTCGTAGACTTTGAACCTGAGTTGAATTTTTTCTTTCTAGAATTAAGTGTTGGATAGTCAGTGTTTTGTGAGAGAAAATATTCCATCTTATATAAAATGCAGGTATTTATTTCAGGTAGAAAATGTTTCAACGTTTATATACTGCCAATATAAATAGCTTCTATTATTAAGCTCCACTTGTGAGTGAGTCACCTATTGCTGTATCAAACACATTTGTATATAGTAGCTTTTATGGGAGGGTAAATTTTAACCAGCACCATCACAGACTATTACCTGTATATTATACAGTCATACTACAGCTAAATGATAAAATGTCAAGGGGGAAAACTTGGATTTTGGTACAGTTCTCCCAACAATCAAAATTTGACCACTACAGTATTCTCTTGTCTTTGATTTTGACAATCATCCAAACCTCCCAACTCAATGTTTGGAAACAGAAGGATCTGCTTAAAGGTGAAGTGCACCTGGTAACAATTAAATTGCAAAAAAATGGTCTGGTGCCTGAGGATCTGGTAACTTTCTTATGAAGCTACAAAAACAGCTTTTTTCTTCTTTTTTTAAAAAAACTATTCCTGGAATGATCTGTATTATTATTACTACATTGGTATTTTCAGAATCTAGACACATAACAGCATCCATATATTGAAAAGTATTTGGGCAAACCTTGAATGCAGTGTTGGGGACTGTTTAACTGTCCAGATGTTCAGACTCTTCTTATGAACTCCTAACTAGAAAGGCCAATGGGATGAGAGATGGAAGCTGCAACCCATTTGAAGAATCACCCATTGCCTACCTTTGATTTACAGCAATGTGATTTATTTAATTACATTAAATAAGAATTGTAAAGCACACATAAGAAATCTACACATGTTTGTTGATCAGTGTAGCTGGCCTCATTTAAAGTCTTTTAAGCTCACATAAGAATTTGGGTAGGGGGTGTGTTAATCTTTAATCTCATACTTCATTTTATAAACTCTTGAAAAAAATATATTTTTATAGGCTGAATTAATTATAAAGTCCAGTGTGAAAAAGACCCGTTACTATTCTGAGAACTAAACAAAGAGGCAAAATCAGTTTCTCTCACTCAGCCTGAAGACTCTCACTTTACTGACATTAAAGAGAGATTTATGGTAGCTGCTGGCTTCATTTGTGGAACCTCACTTTTATTTCATTTCATTTATTTCGACTTATATGCTGCCCTTCTCCCCAGACTCAGGGCAGCTCACAACAGAAATATAAGTACAAAATACATAAGTCACTTAAAATAATGGTACAATATAAAACTATGAAACTATAAAAACTATACTCACTCATACAACATACACTCCCAATCAAAGGCCCAGGGGCAGAGCACAGCTCACACGCCCCAGGCCTGTCTGCAAAGATGTGTTTTTAAAAGTTTACGGAAAGCTAGGAGGGAAGGAGCAGTACGAACCTCTGAGGGAAGTTGATTCCAGAGGGCTGGGGCAGCAACAGAGAAGGCCCTAACCCTAGGTCCCGTCAGACGGCACTGTCTAGCAGACGGGACCCATAGGAGGCCAACCCTATGTGCCCTAACCGGTCGCTGGGATTCATGAGGCAGAAGACGGTCCCGCAAGTATCCTGGCCCATTGCCATATAGGGCTTTATAGGTCATAACCAACACTTTGAATTGTGTTCGGAGACCAATTGGCAGCCAGTGCAGATCACGGAGGGCTGGAGTGACATGAGCATGTCTTGGGAGACCCAAGACGGCTTGCGCGGCCGCATTCTGAACCACCTGCAGTCTCCAAACATTCTTCAAAGGTTGCCCCATGTAGAGAGCATTACAGTAGTCGAGTCTCGAGGTGACAACGGCATGGGTGACTGTGAGGAGTGATTCCCGGTCCAAATAGGGCCGCAACTGACGCACCAGGCGAACCTGGCCGAATGCCCCCCTCGCCACAGCCGAAAGATGGTATTATAAACTTAGCTGTGGATCGAGGAGGACACCCAAGTTGCGAACCCTCTCCAACGGGGACAAGACTTCCCCACCCAGGGTAATGGATGGACAGATGGAATTGTCCTTGGGAGGCAGAACCCACAGCCACTCTGTCTTGTCGGGATTGAGTCTGAGCCTGTTAGCACCCATCCAGACCCCAACAGCCTCCAGGCACCGGTTCATCACTTCCACTGCTTCGCTGTAATGACGCGGGGTAGAGATATAGAGCTGAGTGTCATCAGCATACTGGTGACAACTCACCCCGTGTCGACGGATGATCTTACCCAATGGCTTCATGTATATGTTGAAAAGCAGAGGTGAGAGAACAGACCCCTGAGGGACTCCACACGGAAGAGACCTCGGAGCCGATCTCTGACCTCCTGCAAACACCGACTGCGACCGGCCAGAGAGGTAGGAGGTGAACCACCGTAGAACAGTGCCCCGCACTCCAAGTCCCTCCAACCGGCGCAGAAGGATACCATGGTCGATGGTATCGAAAGCCGCTGAGAGGTAAAGAAGCACCAGGATAGTGGAATAACCTCTATCCCGGGCCCGCCAGAGATCATCGGTCAGCGCGACCAAAGCAGTTTCCGTGCTGTAACCGGACCTGAACCCGGACTGCTGAGGGCCCAGATAATCAGCTTCATTCAAGGACCGTTGGAGTTGGAGTGCCACCACCTTCTCAACAATCTTCCCTAAAAAGGGAAGGTTGGAGACTGGACAATAATTATTTAAAACTGCTGGGTCCAGGGAAGGCTTCTTGAGGAGGGGGCGCACAAGTGCCTCCTTTAAGGGAGCCAGAAAGGACCCCTCCCTCAGTGAAGCGTTAACAACAGCCTGGACCCAGCTCCGTGTCACCGTCCTGCTAGCCGAAACCAGCCAGGAGGGGCACGGGTCCAGTAAACAGGTGGGAGAACTCACAGCTCCAATGGCCTTGTCCACGTCATCAGGAGTTACTTTGCATAATATCAGTAAATCTTAATGATACCTTGATTAGTATTTGTATATGTTCATGTGTACTGTTAAGATTATTTTGAAAAGATTATTTTCAGGGCTGCATTACATAACTTGCATTTGCTCTACTGAATTATAAGCAGGAATATAAATCAAAGCATTACATTTGTTTCTCTCATGCAGAGGTTGCAAAGCAGATATTTGGAAATAAAAAAATTTTTTTTAAAAAAATTAATTCTATGATTTCAGGATAGAATAAATTGAGACAATTTAACTATTAAAAGAAACAATCAATTTTAACTCTTGTATTTAACGCTTCATGACTGGTAATGAACCTTAAGCCCAGTTTCAGCCACAGACACCCACAGTCATTCACCTCTGGGACAATGGTACCAGTCACTCAGTGATCACAGCAGCCTTCCTCCCCAACCTTAATGTCTGGCTGTACAGGACCTATAATCAAGGGAGACAGAATTCCAACAGGGCTATGATCCCTATTTACTGTTTTCTGTTTCTACTGTAAGAAGAAAAATTGTTTAATTATTGCTTTTGTGCAGCAAAATATCTGTAAAATCTAGAGCAATAAACAAAAGTGCAGACTGCTTCTTCTTTCTTGTTAGAGTCCTTCCTTCACTTCAGCCCATTCAGCAAAAATACGATCTTTAACATTTACTAATGGCTTGAATTGGGGTCAGTTCAGACATCCTGTTGAGGCAGAAGTAATCAATCAGTAGGCTTGCCTCCATTTGCAAGTGATGGGTTCACACAATAGAGCTTGTCATATAACAATATTTTGTCATAGTTTACACTGTTGTATCAAATTAGGTCCCTGTTTTTAGGGTTTCACATGTTTTCATTGAAAGCTGTGTATAATTTTCTTGGCTCCAAAGCTTGTGAAAAAAATGTAATAAACATTGCAATCCGCTAAATTAAATTACCAAAATCCACAGTTGGGCTTGTAAAATGGGTCAAATTATGTTTCAGTTTATCAAATTGTTGGCCTGGTCCATTTAATTAAAAGTTAAATTAAAGGCAGATATCTTTTCCTTCTTAGCATTCTAACAAGATTTATGCTGAGCTGGTCCTGGGGTTATTTTGCGATTCTAAATAAACACTATAAATGGTCTGTATGAAACTATAAAAATCCACACCAAATGTTTAGATGTGTTATTAAAAATAATTTCTTCTGTGCTTTTGAGAGTTGACACAGTTATGGCTGGAACACTAATGAAATCCATAGTTTAGGTTTATAGAGTTTTGATAAATTTTTTTTTTTTTCCAGGGCAGTACATTTTGAGTACAGCTTTCTATAAAGCAGTGCATGGTTAATTAAAATTTAGTACAAAAAATATGTCTATAACTATGTACAAGCAACATTAGAATTTCAGGATGGATGCTTAATACATGATATATTTAATGCAAATCACACATATTTCCATCTACCTACTTAATCTGCCTCCAGAGATTCACCATATTTCCCATATTTTCATCGTGCTGTGTAAAAAACAAGGAAGCAAAGTGCAGTAAGGGTGCAATGTGTTTTGCCTTTCTTTTTCACCTGCCTGTCACTTTTGCTGCTTACTTAGTATACCAGCAAAGATATACCCTTCTATAGTGCTCATTGTCATCATTGAACTTAAAAAATATGAAAAGTTTAGGACAAGAAAAAATGCTAATAGATGTTGGTCTTAGATCCTTTACTGATAGCTTCCAAATTCTTTGTTCTTGTTTTTAAACAGTCCTCTACTTGCTGTCTCCTTCGGAATCTGCTGTGCAGTTCCAGCAATAACCTTGCTGATCCTTGGAGTAAATCCTCTTATTGGTGCCTTAGGAGCCTTCAACATTTTCCTGTATTCCTGCTGCTATACACCTCTAAAAAGAATTAGCATTGTGAATACATGGGTAGGAGCTGTGGTTGGTGCCGTTCCGCCAGTCGTGGGTTGGATAGCAGCAACTGGTAGTCTGGATGCAGGTGAGTATAAAGTGAAAATCCATCAGATCATAGAGAGGAATGGGAAATTTAAAAATTCATTTTTCCTTTGGGACTAGCAAAAAGCAACTATAGTATGAAAATAAGTGCTTTGTTTCGCATAAGTCTCTATTGCAAATAAGACATTCTCTTTTTAATCAACACTTGCTGGAATAGCATTTATATTTTCTAGAATTTACATCTTACATATTGAATTCCATAGCAGTCCCTGCTGTATACTGATATATGAATAAAAATCAAGATTATCTTTGTTTCAGGTACCCCCCAAACTTATGGTTCTTGGAGAACATACTCCAAGGCATAAGATTGGCATCCCAATCTGATGGTGGAAAAGAGTCTTTAATAAGGATGAGATCACTCCAAGGGAGAGTAAAACACTTTAAAAAATTACTTTAATAATAGGCCGTTATATCCTGGGAAGACTCCAGGGCTGGAGACCAAGGACTTTGTAATAGTGGGAAATGCAATAAAATCATAGAAAAATGGGTAACGTGCATATAAACCACATGGTTAGCTTGACTTCTGGTTCAAAGCTCATGGAGTTCATGGTTTATTTTAAAAGGCTTGGAGATAGTACAGTGCTAGAGAAGAATAGTATTGATGATTTGAAGAGATTTACAACGTTTATGTGGTTGTGTAAAATTCATCTGTCACTGCTAGGTACTATAAGAAATTGACAGATAGCTTTCTTTAAATGCTATTTGTTTAATAAAAATCCGCTTGGCAAGTTAGAATTGAGAGGTTTTACCTCATGGATTTGACAAAGGTACCTAGAAGAGAAGTGAAATAGATGCTGCCAGATAATTCGTACAACAATATTTGTACAACAACTACACTTGAACCAAAATGGAAGCGGACTGCTATTCCTGAGCAGAGAGATTAGATGGCAGAACAGCTTTCGAATTGATCTCTAGAAGAAACTAGGAACTGGGGGTCATGTGGTTTAGAAACAATGATTACCAGAAGGTTAGAATGATTTCCTTGTACCAGAAGTTATGTTTAGCCCGTGACTTTCAATAATGCTGTGTTTGGATATGTCAAAAACCAAGCAAGCTATTAATGTATATCTGTTCTGTGCCTGATCTCTTCTTGCTTAGCCTTTGCCACCAGCATTTTCACATACCTTGAAATCTTGCTGTCTATTCATTCCTAAGATATAAGCAATCTTTTAATAGCCAGGGGCTGTGCTTAACTTTTTTTTTTTTTTTTTTGAGGGACGTAATGGCCTGATGGTACAAAGCGCACGGGGCCATTTTTTTCTCTTGAATTGTAGAAAAAAATTGAAGAATTCATTTAAATATATATACCGGTATATAGCCAATTTTAGACCTTACAATTGTTTCCCTGATTTTAAAATCTGAGGCCGAAGGTGGCTTCAAGGGTAACCCCTCTCTGTCTTTGATATCATGTGAAACCACTGCCTTTTATTAATCTTTCTTGTCTTGTTCCAAGCCAGTCTCATAATGCATGCGCACCAAGGAGTTTACTTGAAAGACAATTTCAAGCAACAGCAAACAGGGAGAGTGTTCAAGTACACCCACAGAGCAACAAAATCCCCAGTCCCTAGAGGGCTTACTTGCAAAAAAGGATTCAAAATAGCCAGAATCCAGGTGGTAAGAGCAAAATTATAGTCAGGTCATCCTCCAGATGCCCTGGAGTCCAAATGTAGGTTGTGAATTGGTCTGAGTTCCAAGGGGCAGCTTCACAGGCAACAGGTTGGACAATTCCCTTGATACCTTGGACGATTCCATTGATACGTCCTTAGATGTCAGCTTGGGGGAGGATGAGCCAATTCCTGGCACATAGGAATTGAATTAATTGATGGCTCTGAACGACCATCCAGAAGGGATTTGACTTAGGCTCCAGCTGGGGAAAGTTTGCAGTGGCAGACAGCCAGAAACAAGAGGAGGAACTGCCTTCTGCACCTGATCCGAGAGCACGTAGAACAGAGAAAAGGCAGGAGCAGAGAAGTTTGGCCAAACTACTCAAGATGAGAAAGCCCTGCCCATCTTGATGGGCTACACTGGAAGCTGGCTATTTATCACAGCAGACAGATGGCGGCATTACTAGGAACAACGTGTTTGTTTCCTAGTTGTGTGTTTTCTGGTTGTCATGATTCCTGCCTCACTCTGGATTGACTCCATGTTTGGAATGGAATCATGCCTTGAAAACGCTAGACTTTTCTTGCCTCTTGTGAGTGGATGTAAGTTTGCCTGGTGAAGTTATTTTGTTTGATAAAATGTCAAGGCTTTGTTGGACTATTTAGCCATTGCTCAGTTGACTAACCTTGGTCTGCTCATGGCTGGACTGAACTGGGACATTTCTCAGTTTTAGTAAAGGGAATTGCTGGGGAATATTAATAAACTCACTAAACCATAGTTACAGGTGTGTATGTGAGTATGTGTGATTAAGCAGGGCAGCACACATACGCATAGCGTTACAGTAGCCAAAGTGGTTGTTTCCAACAGAGGATTTCTGGTGATGATAGCTATTCAGTAGTATCTGTAGACAACAAAAGGCAGGACAACCCTGACAGACGAGAAACCATGCAAAATGCTTTCGCGTTCCTTAACCTTCTGCACAATGTAGTTTAGGATTGGAGGGAAGTCTTGGATCTAGCCCCTCATCATATTTCCCTGATGGCTAGGCTCTTCCAGAGACTGACATTTGTCCAATACTCTCCAGCAATTCCAGGTGTTCATCTGGTACGTCAGATAGCATGGATCAGAACCTATAGATGACCAGCATTTCATACCACTGAATCTGCCATATAGAAGTCTTTGGAAAGCATCCATGAAAAAAGGAATGGTTTTCACCTTTATTTTTGCAGGGAACTGCTTTGGCATGCTGAGCTTTGCAAACTCAGCTGTTTGCTCACTTTAAGCATTATTTCAAGACATCTTCCATTAAATAGAAATGTATCCAATCCATGCCAGGTCTGTCTCACATCATTCTTTTATTGTTGTTGGACTTGCAGGCAGTAGCATTCACTCTGGAAGTTGTATTGAATTGCTACTTGCTGACATTCGGTATGCTTTGGGTCTTCTATGCAATATAGTAAAAAGTTTTGATTGCATAGATTGCATATTCTCTGATGGTCAGTTTGACATTTATATTTTCTTTATAAATGTTGGAACTCCTGTCAAACATTTAAATGTAAGCAGTATTTCATTATTTATACATAATCTCTAGGATGGCCAGTATAAAATCAATGTAAATAAATACAAAATTACTAATAAATGAAGGGCAGTTCTCAAAACACCTATTTCAGGGTTTCATTTCATAAGAATTCATTCAGAAGTTACTCCATAAGAGAGAAGAAAAAAAGGGGGATGATTTTTTAAAAAAAAAAATTTAATGACAGATTGTGAATACCTTTGTTAGTGTGGGCAAGGAGACAGACTTCCATGCCAGATTTCTGGAATCCATTAGTACTTCATCATTAATTAGCATACATAACTTTAAGTTAAAAGGCAGAAATACATTTGTGCATGGTTAAAAATAGAGAAAGTAAAGTTCTTTTACTTAAAAAGTAATTCAACGAGAAAAAGAGAATTAGACAAAAAGAAGTCCAAGATTTTATTGGCACTTACTGTATTTTATTTTTTATAAAAAGGGGAATTTGTTTATTTGCTTTGTTAAATCTAGCCATTCAGAGTGAATCATCAATTCATTTTTCCTTTGGGCTAGAATTTATTACTAATATACCCTTTTTCTTCTTGATTCATGGCATACTATCCAGTCCTGTTTAGTAGTTCTGCAATTCGATGACTAGAATTGTGTTGTAAATAAGAGAATCTAAAAGCCAATTTCAATTTTGCAGAAAAATAAAATAAAAATTAAATTAAAAATGCAATTAATCTAGATAGAAAGGGCTAGTCAAAGATGTTTATATATTCACAAGCCTCTCCAGAAAGTAAAGTTATTTTTTTCAAATTAAAAATAAATTGGGCTAGTTGAAATATAGCACAAGTATTAATATTTATGAAGAAGTTTTCTTTTTTAAATGTTCCTTTTATCCTTTCAACAAAAAGAAAAAAAATACAACGTACAAAATTATACATCAGAATTAGAGAAATCTCCATTTCTCAGTTGATCTTGTTTAATAACTTGCATTTCTAGTATTATTTAATTTGCTTGGTTTTATTTGAAAAAAGGTCTAGTTTAGGAATTTAGATGCATTTAAATTTATCATGCTTCAAATTCAAATCATTATTGTGGTTAATAGACTATCATTAATTCATATGTATAATTTGTTAGTTGATGAAAAAACTAATTTTAAGTTTTAGGCAAGTTTTCTGAGTTAAACTTTCATTATTACAATTATTATTGTAATATCAGTTATCATTACTACAAAGCATCTCAGTGATCTCTGCCTTAATTTTGTAATTTTATGTAGTCACCTCTCCCGTGTATCAAAATCTTGTCTTTATTTAGTTCCAAACAGCAACTAGAAAGTTAAAATAATAAACCTAATAAGAAAAACAAGAAAAAAGAAAGACATTGGAACAGAATAACCCTAATTACAGCAAGTATTGTCATCTACAGTCAAGATATTTCTATTATTACCACATTTCCATATGAAAGCAGTAGGTCCATATGAAAGCAGTAGCCCTGCAAGATGGTGTCTAGTTCCCACTTTCACAGTGGACTCTAGAGACTGTAGAGCATGACATCTCTAAGCTGAGAGAACGTATCCAATGTGAAACAATCCTGCTTGCAAGAGGGATATTTGCCAGAAAAGGCTTCATCAGATTAGAGGATTTACTCTGGTACAGTTGTGATGGTGGCATGGCAGATAACCACAGCCTGGCAACTCTATTAGATATTAGAGACCCACAATAACCTAGACCCATTGGTATTACTGGACCCAAGAATGTTTATCTCAAGAGACTATTTAGTTTATCTCAGACTCCCCATTTCTGCCTTCTATGTTTCCTGAAAGACATCCTTGCCCTAATTTTCGTTCATTTTCAGATAATTTAAATAATTCCTGGGGCTGTGGAATTTATAGACTGCCTGTGTGTACTAATGTTAATCACACTGAGCCCGATTTTCAAATTGCCTTGACTTTGTAATTCAAATTGGGTTGTAGGGTAGACATTAATTATGTCAGCCCACATCTATTTACAACTGGGGATTTTAAACTGGGCACTTCTTATCAGTAAGTGACAGGTGGCAGATGGATTGGTTTAACAACAAAACACCAAGGGGAAAAGAAAAAGACAATTGTGTGTGCCCTTCCTCTTGGAAAAGCCCTCAACTACCCAGAAGAAGGGTGGTAAAGAAAACCCCTCACTTTATTTGGAAGCAAATAACTTCAAGTGAAGTTTCCTTCAATAGGTAGGATGATAGAGAGACAGTTCATGTTTTGAACCACCTTCAAACAAAATATGTAACTGAGTGGTTGCAAAAAAGGGGGGCGTGGTAAATCTTTGCCTGGAGCATATTATTCTGGTTTTGGAGAATTATATAGAGAATTGAGCTGTTTATCTCTTCAGTAAAACGCTGGATTTTTTTATCTTCTTCAAAAATCACAACAATCCAAAAAATACCTTACGGGGTTTGTAAAAGAGACAAACATCTCAACAGTGATGGATAGTACATGGTACTTGAAGGCAAAGTACTATGCTGCTCATCTAACAAATGTGGAAACATATGGGTAGTGCTTGTAGGCAGTTGTTTTAAATGTAATAAGGCAAAAGTCAGTTGATTCTTCTTCCCCACTCAGACAAAAATATTGGTCATTCTGCCATTGAGATACTTGAGGGATTGGTGCAATCAAAGTCAGGGCCCGGTCAATAAATTCATTGTCATCTCCACTGTACACAGCTGTGTTAAGTTCCTAGTGCTTTCAAATAAAAGAAAAAAATACTCAACCACCCATATGGGACAGCTGCTCCAGTTTGTTCTACCCTGGGTCTCTATTACAAAATAATCAGCAGGGGGCACCAAAGTAGTAGCAAGAACAATGAGTTGACTTGACAATAATGTGTGAGAATAATAGGACTGAAATTGATTTGATTACAGCCTCATTAACTGAAACAATATTATGGAAACATATTGTGAACATGTTATGAATACAGCTTTGGATGCTTGTCGAAAATTCTAATTCAAAAGGTGATGAACTCTTGTTTAATTAATGCAGACTTATCCTCTCTAGTCATCTACTGTTCACCTTCCGGTCTCTTATTTCTGTTCAGAGTATTTGCCATCCTTTGGGCAAGATAAATCCTTCCATTTGTCGATCCAGGGGAAGTACATGGTTTGTGCCTGCAAGATCCTGCCATTCTTTTTCTTTCTTGCTCCTTTAAATTCTGTTGTTGATTCAAGGATGGAGGAAGAAAACAACAGTTGATAATAGGGAAAGGGCCTAGGAAGCCTAGGGCCTATATCATCCCTCTGGAAAGCATCAAACAATGTGGTTACATGGAAGTAAGTTCTAAATAGACGTATTTTGATCATGCTGGAGTCTTTTGAACCACATAAAATTCAATATAGTCATAGCAGGTGTTTGATCTCCCACTGGAAATGAACCAGACTTTCACAGAACTTATCTTCTTCTGTTCTCCCTTAAATAAGAGTTAAATCACCTAGGTCGTCTACTTTCTTCAAAGTAAGGGGGAAGAAGTTATTCCTTAAGGTCAGATTTCTAACTTACTGATCCTGATGTCCTACTGGATTTAAATCAACCAATAGCCTAACTTTTTAAAGGACACCTGATATTTAAAAATAAAAACCCTCTGAGACTTACTCTGTTCATATAATTATTGGAAAGTAAGCTCCAGTACATAAGAACATAAGAAGAGCCATGCTGAATCAGGCCAAAGCCTATCGAGTCCAGCATTCTGTGTCACACAGTGGCCCACCAATTGTACATGGGGATCTTGAGCAGAAAGAGAAGGCAAAACCCTCCCTTTCCCTTGACCCCCAACAAATGGTACTCAAGGGAATCCTGCCTGCCTCAACCAACATAGAGGCTGCACATGGACATCCGTTTTAATAACCACCGATACACTTTGCATCCATGAATCTATCTAGCCCTGCCTTGAAGCTGTCAAGGCTGACAGCTGTCACGACCCCTTCTGGAAGTGAATTCCATAAATCAACGACCCTCTGGGTGAAGAAATATTTCCCTTTATTTGTCCTCACTTTCTTGGCTATGAGCTTTAGGGAGTGCCCCCTTGTCCTGGTATTGTGTGATAGAGAAAAGAATTTTTCTCTATCCACCTTTTCTATCCCATGCATGATTTTATACACTTCGATCAAGTCACCCCTTAAACGCCGTCTTTCAAGGCTGAAGAGACCAAGGCATTGCAATCTGGTTTCATAAGGGAGGCGCTCCATTTCCTTGATCATTCTTGTTGCCCTTTTTTGCACCTTTTCCAGTTCCATTATATCCTTCTTGAGGTGCAGTGACCAGAACTGTACACAGTACTCCAAGTGTGGTCTCACCATCGATTTGTACAGAGGCAATACAACACTTGCTGACTTATTTTCGATTCCCTTCCTAATCATGCCAAGCATGGAATTTGCTTTTTTTACTGCTGCTGTGCATTGGGTTGACATCTTCATCGAGCTGTCCACCAAAACCCCAAGATCCCTTTCTTGGGTTGTCTCAGAAAGTTTGGTCCCCATCAGTTGGTAAGTATAATTGGGGTTCTTTGCCCCGATGTGCGTAACTTTGCACTTGTTTAGGTTAAAATGCATTTGCCACTTTGTTGCCCACTCACACAATTTCGAGAGATCCTTCTGGAGCTCCCAACAATCAGTTTCACTTTTCACAACCCCGGAACAATTTAGTGTCATCAGCAAACTTGGCTACCTCACTATTAACTTCTACATCCAGATCATTGATGAATAAATTAAAAAGTAAAGGTCCCAAAACTGAACCTTGGGGTACACCACTTCTCACTTCTTTCCATCCGGAGAATTGTCCATTTATTGCCACCCTTTGCTTCCTACAATTTAGCCAGTTACCAATCCAGGACAAGACCTGTCCTCTAATTCCGTGGCTGGAGAGCTTTTTTAGAAGCCTTTGGTGAGGAACTTTGTCAAAAGCCTTTTGAAAGTCAAGATATACAATATCAACTGGGGCCCCTTTATTTATGTATTTATTTACACCCTCAAAGAATTCTAACAAGTTAGTAAGACATGATTTGCCTTTGCAGAAACCATGTTGATTTTCTTTCAGCAATGCCTGTTTTTCTATGTGCCCTGTAATTTTATCTTTAATAATGGTTTCCATCAGTTTGCCTGGAACTGAGGTTAGACTGACTGGTCTATAGTTTCCTGGATCACCTCTGGATCCTTTCTTGAAGATCGGGGTTATATTTGCTTCCCTCCAATCCTCCGGTACAGTGCCTGATCTTAGAGAAAGATTGTATATTTTAGCTAGAAGTTCAGCAATTTCACACTTGAGTTCCTTGAGAATTCTAGGGTGGATGCCATCTGGACCCGGCGATTTGTTGACGTTTAGTTTAGAAAGGCATGCAAGAACATCTTCCTTGTTTATCTCTATCAGGTTTAATTCTTCTATTTCCCTCCCTGGGAAAACTAATTCAGTGGCAGGCAAATGTTCTCTATCCTCCTCGGTGAAAACGGAGGCAAAGAAGTCATTTAGCCTCTCAGCAATCTCCTTGTCTTCTCTGATTATCCTCTTCTGACCATTGTTATCAAGTGGCCCAACTGATTTTCTGGTTGGGTTCCTGCTTCTGATGTACTTAAAAAAAGGTTTTGTTATTATTTTTAATATTCTTGGCTATATGCTCCTCAAAGTCTCTCTTGGCTTTCATGACTATCGCCTTGCATTTGGTCTGCCAGAGTTTGTGATCCCTCCTGTTCTCCTCGGTAGGAAGAGCCTTCCATTTCTTAAATGAGTTTTTCTTCTTTCCAATAACCTCCTTTACCTCATTCGTAAGCCATACTGGTATCCTCTTGGACTTTCCAATCCTCTTTCTTCTTTTAGGAATGCATTTTATTTGAGCCTGCTGTAACGTATTTTTAAACAGTTTCCAAGCATTTTGGAGGGATTTGACTTTTTTTACTGTTCCTTTTAGTTTCTTCTTTACTATTTTCCTCATTTTGTCAAAATTCCCTCTGTGAAAGTTTAAGGTCTCTGTGTTAGTTTTCACTGACAATTTGCTATCCATGGTTAAGTTGAAGGTTATTGTGTTGTGATCGCTGGTTCCTATGGGCTCGGTTACAAGGACATCATGAACCAAATCCTGTGCGTTAGTTAGAACCAAGTCCAGGATCCCCTTTCCCCTGGTAAGTTCCATGACCATCTGCTCAAGGGAATAATCGGCTAACATGTCGAGGAACCTTGTCTCTCTTTCATGTGTAGAACAAGAATTTACCCAATCTATTTGGGGATAGTTGAAGTCCCCCATTATGACTACCCTATTTCTTTTTGAGGCCTCCTTAAATTCATTTTCCAAATAGCAATCTGCCTCTGGAGTTTGGTTGGGAGGGCGATAGCAAATCCCTAACGTCAGATTAGTTTCCTGTCCTGGGATTTTTATCCACAATGTTTCTGTGGGTGAGTTTGAATTTTCTTGAATTTCGAGTTCATGAGATTCTAACTCCTCATTTATGTACAAGGCCACGCCACCACCATTTCTCCCTCTCCTGTCCATCCTATACAATTTGTAACCTGGAATCCTTGTGTCCCATTGGTTTTCATCTGTCCACCAGGTTTCTGTTATGCCGATAATATCAATATTATTTTCCTTCACCAAGCATTCCAATTCCCCTATTTTTGCTCGAATGCTTTATATGTAATTTTCTGGTGCACTTTCAACTTTGACTGTGGATTTTGACTGTAGAATTTGGTTGTAAAATTTGTAGATGGTCTACCATGTCCTTCTGCTTGACTATTACAATTTAGTTTTCCTGTTGACTCACCAATGTGTGCATAACTTCCACCCTCCATATTAGGCAGTGCGCCTTCTCGAACCGGAAGCTGCCCAGCTCCTGTCGACTTGCCCCTATGAATCAGTTTAAAAGCTGCTCTGAAACCTTTTTAATATTAATCGCCAACAGTCTGGTTCCATTATGGTTCAAATGTAACCCGTCCCTTCTGTACAGGTGTGGCTTGTCCCAAAATGTTTCCCAGTTCCTAATGAATCTAAACCCTTCCTCCCGGCACCACTGCCTCATCCACGCATTGAAGCTCCTGAGCTCTGCCTGTCTAGCTGGCCCTGCGCGTGGAACAGGTAGCATTTCTGAGAATGCAACCTTGGGGGTCCTGGACTTTAATCTTCTACCTAGCAACCTAAATTTGGCTTCCAGGACCTTCCGCTTAGCTTTCCCAATGTCATTGGTACCGACATGTACCACAACAGTTGGCTCCACCCCAGCACTGTCTATCAGCCTGTCTAGATGCCTCGTGATGTCCGCAACCTTTGCACCCGGCAGGCAGTTTACCATGCGGTCAACGCTTCCATCACAAACCCGTCTCTCTATATTTCTAACAATTGAATCACCCACTACAAGAAGCCCCCCTCCCACCACCCACGGAGAAGTATCCTCAGTGCAAGAGGATATGGGCACATCCTCCAGGGAAGGGGTCTCAATTAAGGGAGCCTGTCCCTCTTCCACAGATTGATGTCCTCCCTGCCCAAGATCTCCATTCTCCAAAGCAGCTGGAGAGCTGCTCAGCATGGAGTGGGACGCTCCTGCTGCATCCCTGAAGATCTTCTCCTGCCTCGCTATCTCTCTCTGCTTCTCCAGGTCTGCTACCTTGGCTTCAAGGGAAAGAACCTGTTCCCTGAGAGCCAGGAGCTCATTGCACCGATCACACACCCAAGACTTATGTCCAGCAGACAGATAGTCATACATGTGACACTCAATACAAAACACTGGGAAGCTCCCCTCCGTCTGCCAGCTATCTAGCTCCATTTCTTGTTATTATATGTTTGCTGTTATTATTATACTAGTTATTATTAAAAAAAACACAGCTTTTGGGGGTTGTTCAAATTTTTTGTTTTGGTCTCAGTTTACTTTTTGGATTTTTTTCTTACTTGTTTTAGGATTTTATCACGCGCCATCAGGAGCGCGATGGCTGCTTAAAAAAAGGTGAATTTGTAATTAAACAAGAAACTTACCAGGGCTCAGCAGGTAATTCTTCCCAAGGTTCCTGCCAAGTTCCCTTTTCCCCTTTTATTTCCTGTTTTAATTCCTTATTTGAAAAAGCTCTGCCCAAGCAATAGCAGCTGCCTCTCTGCCCCACAAGGAAGAGTCATTCAAAGTGACTGATTATTCTCAGATCAGTTTAGATCAGGAGTGTCCAGACACGTCACAAGGAAACTGCGCCCACCCCATTGCCGGCAATGGGGGAAAAGTTCCGATATGTCGCAAGTTTGACATGTCTGGTTTAGATGGAGCTCCTGCTTTAATCATGCTGTACATTGGTCCTGATAGAAAAAGTTGATCATTTTGTATTAGGTAACTTGGTGATTCTACGGAAGAAAGAAAGCACCTGTGGTTAACTTCTCCTGTAGAGAATTGATGCATTCAGGTTTGCTTTGAAGCAGAAGATTAAAAGTGAAATGTCAAAATGCAGTTCATATTTTAAATTCTTCCCATTTGGGTTCATACCACAAGCTTACCCCATTGTTAACAGAGGCATGGTTTATTCTGCTAATCCAATTTTCTGGGTATACCTGTCACACTGAGCTATAAACTATCATGCAGGCAAGGTTCATGTAACACACAAGATTGAAATGTGGCTAAGGTAATTTGTAGCTCAATCTATCATGGAAACACAGTATGTTTGATTTGGAGAAATAAGAAGTTTAGACTACTTTCGAGTTGCCAATCAACTAAGGCTAGTACAAGAATCAACACACAAACACCATTTTATTTATTATTTTTGTATGCCATTTCCAAAAGCTCTGAGCATCTGACAATAAAAATCAATTCATAAAAAAGAACTCCCTCAAAAATAATAATAGAACCTGAGCATAATATATCAACAACTATCAAAACTATCAGTAGTAGACAAAATTATACACTCACTAGTTTCATACCAACATACCAACTGGATCTCTGTAGAGAGAAAATCCAAAAGTATGGCAACAGCAATAAAAAATATTCATTTCTTGGATCACATCATAATGTAGATGATGGGACCCAGATATTTTAATGTAGATGATTGGATCTGATGGGATGAGCAGATCAGTGCAGAAATTGCAGTCCCACAGATAGCCTGGTCTGAATCCACGTTGGGCTTTAAAGCCAACACCGGCACCTTAAAACATTCCCAGAAGTCCACTGGCAACCAATGTAGATCCTGAAACAATAGGATCACCCAGGTATATTAGGGTATACCTATCATTCTTCAGGCTGCCACATTTTATACCAGTTGCAGTTTCCAATTGCTTGTTGTGGATTTATAGATTGCATTACAGTGACAACAAACAATGGCTATAGCTGTTTTTCTACCTTGAAAATAGTCCATGATTGTGCAGCATGTATGACTTGTATGACATGACTTATATCTAGTTGGGGACCAATTGTAAAATTAACACTTTCTTTTGTAATTCACTATATTCATATAAAAAAGATAAGATGTCTTTCTTGGTGGCGTACATTTCCCAAAGCAAAAGCTGTACAGGAGAAAGTTATGCTGCTTCGATAGTTATTTATAATTTCTTTAAAAACTGAATCAAACTTTTTAGGTCACAATGGGTAATTCAGCCAAAGCTAAATACTTTAAGTGGCCCTTGTAGTTTATAAAAGAAAAACATATCCTTAAATTTCAACACTAGAATTAATGAAAATTAAAAGTGGTCTACATTTGCTCAGTATATTTTCTTAAGAGTCTGGTTCCCTGGTAAAAGAGATACACTTAGTATAATTATTTTTGAGGAAATAAGTTATATTTTAAGTAAGTAAGAATTTTTTATAAGAATATTTTTTTCAGTTCTTGCATTGTAGCAACCTTGCCACTTTCTCATCAAAATATTTTCCATCAGACTGGGTTATATAAAATATATTTTGATGTGTTGTACAGTGTAGAAATTAGACTAATGACATGCTTCAGGAATTTTAATAAATCTGTCAACTTATTATAGTTATAACTTTACTTCTAAAAAATAGTTTACTTATTTTACTGGATCAGGTTTTTTGAGGGCGGTATTCTGATAACGAAACAAAGTTGTTTATATATAAATAAAGCTTAGTTATACTGCATCTCATTTTCCAGGTTAAATTTGAAATATATATAGTTAGGTAACTGACATTAGTGTTTCTCCTATTGCAAAATGTAGCTGGATTTATGCTTGTTTTCTGGTTCTAATATCAGCCGTCCAAACCAGTGTTTCTTAAAGTCTGGTCTGAGGGCCCCTTGTGACTACCCCAAGACCTCTTAGGGGTCTACAATTCCAAATTATTTGCCAGATATTGAAGATATTTCCAAAAAATTAAATGTTACTCTTCTCATTATTTTATTTTGTTAAAAAAATGTAAGTTAATATCTAATAATTTAATATTTTTATTTTTACTTGATTCAATAAATAAATATTGTATGAATGTGTCATTTTTAATGTTTAATATATAGTAAGTATCAATAAATATAACCCATACAAACAAAAGCTCCTTTGGGGTCCTCCATAATTTTTAGAAGTGGGAAGTCCTGAGAACAAAAAGTTTAAGAAATACTGATCTAGACTAAGGGAGATTGATTTATTTAGTATCTTATAAGCTAGGAGGACCTACAATTTTTATTAAAACCAAATAAAACAACCATACAACCCTTCTAAACAGAAATTCTTAAAGACTGAATTTAAACTTCAGAACACCTAACATTATCTTACGTAACTAGTAAAGTCTTAGACATGTATTCACCACTACCAACCACCATGCACAAATAAGTACCGGTATATCAACCCCCTAAGCCTAAGTATATCAACTAGCTCCTAGAATGTAGAAATAATTTTAAAATTCCTTCATATTATTCAAAAAGAATTACTCAAATTGAGCGTTTAACAAAACAGTGTTTTTTGGTAGCCAAAGCAATAAACATTGCCTTTAAGAACAGTAATAAGACTTCCAACATCTGTTTTTGAGCTGATATTGTTACCATTCAGTGAATGTTCCAACACTGGAGGTTTTTAAGAAGAGACTGTACAGCCATTTGTCCGAAATGGTATAGGGTTTCCTGCCTGAGCAGGGGGTTGGACAAGATGACCTCCAAGGTCCCTTCCAACGTTATTATTATTATGATTATTATTATGATTATGGTTATGGTTATTATTATTATTATTATTAATGCCTGGTTGGCTGTCTCTGTTATACGCATATGAAGCCAGAAACTAAGACTTCGAAAGAGGTAGTAAATTAGTTTAAGTTCCAATTTGGAAACTGTGAGTGATACAAAGTTGAATAAACCAAAGTTTTACATTGCAAGACTTTTTGCAAAACATTATTACTGTGAGTTTCCATTCAAATATATGTATGTAGACATAACTAAGAGATAAAAGATATTTTCTTTTTTGTGCATAGTAGATTTATATACTTTAACAGAATGAGGAATAATTATTTCTGATGTGGAGGGGATTACATCAAACAGTGTTCAAGTCCAAATTTGCAGATTTTATTTTTAATACAGGCACATAGATTATAACAGAAAAAAATGGCTTGAGTACTGAAGCAAAACATTTTTTTAATAGAAGCTGTACATCAGAGAAGTTACTATTAGCTTAAAAAAAGAGTGGAAGGAAGTACAGACCATGGCAAAAATATTGTTCAACACCATTAGAAGAATTTGTCCTCTCTCTTGTGAATAAAACAGATTTTCCTGTTAAGCTTTGAAGTTTGATGAAACTCGTTCAGAACTTGACCTGTGAAATTCAGTTAAGCTTTTGGATCTAGTAATGCTTATTAAAAAGTATCTCAGGAAAGACAGATTTTCTGAAGAGACTATTGGGTAACTTTGCTAACCTTAAAAAGACCTAAATTTTGAACATGGACTGTAATTATAAGAAAATGTTCCATAATTATTGTGACAATTACAGTGCCCTAGTGCCTGAGCTCTTATTATAGAATGATTCTCATTTCTCCTTTAATTTTTGCTTTTGCATCAACTTTTAAAGTTGTCCAAAAATAGATAACTCACAAACAGAATAACAGGCTCACATTTTAAATAATTAAGGTTCGGGGTTTTTTATTCTGCACATTTAAATGTTGTACTCTGATGTGCACAGAGCAACAGTAAAATGCTATGGCACATGGAGTTTGTAGTGCTGAATGGTTACATGCTTATCCACACTAATAACACTTTCAGCTTTGTATATGTCTAAATTACATGACTACCACAATATTATTATCATGCATTTCTGCTTAATAAATCTGCACCAGAAATGTGGTAAGATAATATTCAGGTGCCATTTTTTAAAAATGGTACTGTTATACAGTGCTTTTTTTGTAAAAAAAAAAAAAAAAAAAAAAGTGCCGGAACTCACACTTGTCATACAACCTGCCTTGCCTACCCTACAAGGTTCCATCCAAAAAAGGTGTCGGAACTCCGTTCTGGGCGTTCTATGATTAAAAAAAAAAAGCCCTGCTGTTATAGTTCTGTTCTCTAGTCCTCACCTTTTCATTCATTTTATTTAAACTACTTCTGTACCTCTTGGAAGCAGAATGACTGCTTTTGGAAATCTGCAACCACTTCTCCTGATTGTGCAAGGTGTACAGAAACAGTCAGAGATAGGTAATCTTTCAAATAGTCATTAAAAACTTTATAGCAATAACCAGCTTCTTGGGTTGCACTCAGAAGCCCATTGTCAACCAGGAGACCTCACAAGAGGAGAGGTATCACATGAACATAGGAAGGCAGGTTTGCTATTGTCTGAACTGCTGCATTCTGGACCAGTTCTAGTTTCCAAGAAGTCTTCAAAGCTTGCCACATGTAGAATGTATTGTAGTTGTCCGCTTATGAAGTGACTAAGGTATAAGTCAGGGGTCTTCAAACTTGGCTCTTTTATGACTTGTGGACTTCAACTCCCAGAATTCCTCAGCCAGGCATGCCTGGCTGAGGAATTCTGGGAGTTGAAGTCCACAAGTCATAAAAGGGCCAAGTCTGAAGACCACTGATATAAGTGGTCATATAGAGGAATTTCCAGGAATTTTGCAGCTCTTTTCTAAGGTATAATGTCAGGGTAAATTGCACTTTTCTGAATTATGATATGAAAAGTAATACTTTATTCTGTTTTTAAATAATTTCATTTCATTAATAAACATTGTAATTCCATTTACCCAGAGAGATCACTACTAGTGATGAATCCTAATTAACCAGAAAATTTCCGTGGGCCACAATTGAAGGGAGCCGACCTGAAAATAGAGTTACTAAGATCAAGAGTTATCTAGAGTTGTTCCTTTTGAGAATGTTTTGTGTATTTTTTATTTCATACATCATGCTAATAGTAATAAAAACACGTATCATACATAATACACATAACACTTGGTCATCTGTCACTTGATTTTATCACTATTACTTTCACATATAAAGATAACATGGGCAAACTACATGAATTGCTTCTTGCAGATGCATTATGTATACTTTTCACTGCCTTGCGGCAAGTTGGCAGTCACAACAAATAATAATAACAACAACAACTTGGCTGAACTTTCCTTTTGTTATTTTATATAGCCAGTAAATCATTTGCAGATGCATAAATCACACAGTGATGTGATTTCTGCATCTGCAAATGATTTACTGGCTATATAAAATAACAAAAGGAAAGTTCAGCCAAGTTGTTGTTGTTATTATTATTATTTGTTGTGACTGCCAACTCCAGAAAACTTTGGGCATTAAAAATTTAAAGAACAGAACAATAAAACATTACCACCCAGACTAAAAGGCAAATCTAGCAATAAAGTTTGTCATTGAAGTGTCCATTTTAGCCACTGTATGAGCAATTAAATACTTTAAATTTCTCTTTTGCAGGATCACTAGTGCTTGGAGGAATTCTTTACTCCTGGCAGTTCCCTCATTTCAACGCCCTGAGCTGGAGCCTCCGGGAAGATTACTCCCGAAGTGGCTACTGCATGATGTCTGTCACTCACCCTGCAATGTGCAGGCGAGTGGCCCTGCGTCACTGCCTGGCCTTAATTGGACTGACGTCGCTGGCTCCCATCCTTGATGTCACCACGTGGACTTTCCCTGTAATTTCTCTCCCAATCAACTTATACATTTCCTACCTTGGCTTCCGTTTCTACAGAGATGCAGACCGTGCCAGTTCGAGGAAGTTGTTTTTGTGCAGCCTCTGGCACTTGCCATTGCTCATTTTCCTTATGTTAGCCTGCAAGAAGTCATTGCCCCACGAGGACAAGCCAAAGCCACCTACAACCTGAGATTACCTCATGTTGAAAAAGTCATATATTTTGAAATTAAAGATGGCTTCAGAAGCTTGCCTTCCAAATGGAGAGTTTTGATTAATCATGGCAGATGGAAAAAGTTGGTGTTGATATGGTCTGAATCGTTTCTGTCCAATAAATACAGTGTTTATTGTTTTCAAATTAAATGATTTTGTTTAAGGCATATTTGTGGCTCTTGGGTTTGAGTATTGTGACTCTTATTAATTTATTTTATTGCTACCCCACTCCTTCAGAAGATCCCAAAGTACTGCACAGAAAATATTTTGTAAAGGTAAATGTTCAATAATAGCATAAAACAAGACAAAGAAGTACAGCATAATACACTTTGTAATGCATTATACTGCATCTTTGTAAAACCATTATACAAAAGTTAATCCCCTTTATGACAATCAATAGCATAGCTGAGATAATGAACATCTGTCTCTAATCTTAAGCAATACTTATCCCATATTTGAAACGGCCTACGTTTCTTGAACCACTTTCCTAAGCTTGGACAGCTGTAAACTTCCTACAGAACTCTGCTTTTAATTGACCCCTTTTGTCCTAATACAATCACATCGTATTGTATGAATGAAATAGCCACATTTCCATTTGCTTCTACCTTCTCTGATATTTTGGGACTGACTCCTCCCTATTATTTATATATTTTGAAAAACAAGCATATCTCATTGCTGTTAAGCAAACAGTCAGATATCTCTACATAAAACTTATTGATTGGCTTACTCAACCAAAGGTATTGACTGACAAAATGGCTTGAGGCCAGGAGGTTAACATAATCAATGCATCATACTGCATAACTTAGAGGATGCAGTGGCATAGTGGCTTAATGAGGTGAGCTCCCACCACTTGCTCTCCAGTTCCTGCCCACCCAGCAGTTTGAAAGTATGCAATACTGCGAGTAGATAATTGGGTACCACTTCAGTAGCTGTGTTCATGTGTGTGTGGAGAGCAGGAGCAGGCATTGGACCTGGCCAGATGTGAGGCAATGCAACACAAGGCTTAAGACCAGCAAAGAAGCCCAGAAGAGCCAGCAACCTGAGCGCTATTAGTCAGCTAGTTGTATGCTAGTTGCCCCCTGTGATGCAAGGATAGGCACGCAAGTGCTGAACAGAATGAACTAGTAACTTTTAAGTGGTCGGGACTACATTATGTTTAGCATTTGTAGATTTCCCTGACACTGTATGCCATACACTAAATAAATAAATCACATAACTGATAGAAAAATATTCCAGCTACCCAGGAGGAACTCTTTATACAACTTTTATTTGTTTAAGGTTGGCTTTTAATTAAAATTCCAAAATGAGGCTTTGGAGGAAATGGAGAGCCCTCTCTATAGAACAACTTTTACTAAGATTGATCATGATGCTGTATGAAAACCTTTCTTTGCGAGTAAGGTGCAGCTATGGAAGAGCTCTGCTTCAGTTCCCATTCTCAAGGATATTAAGCAAGGGCTATATTTTAACCCAACTTCTATTTAATTTTTACATTGGTTCTGTTGTAAATTTTTTTCCTTTAACTGTAGTAAAAAGAATGCTCTATGTACCTTTACTGTATTTTGCTTAAACTTTCCAGTCCTATGCCTGTTTGCTGTGTCTAAACTGGGAACACTGGTCTTCACCAGGTATGTACTGTATATAATATTGATTATATTGTAGGTAGAACTACCAGTCCCCAATGGCAGAAATATATACAAATACTAGAGGGCAGCAAAGAGATATACTTAACGCTTTAGTCCTTCCTAGAGATGGTGTGGATTTTTGCAGCCCATCTCTGGGCTATTTATTCAGTCCTACTTTGGCTGAAGCCTACAATACTAGGTTCCAATAGCACACATTGCATATGGGTTCACAGCAAACGTGTCAAGCCATAATTGAATCCGTGCACAAAATATACAAAATCAAAACCATGCAAACTACCTTATAGCTTAGTCCCGGGATCCTTAAACTGGGCGAGGCACAATTTGTAATTGTTTGTGTGTGAGTTAAAGATCTAATTTGGGACCTCAACTGCCAAGATACTTGTGTAAATCAATAGATGTTTGGTTGGTTTTTTGCTTTTTTTTAATTTGTTTGTTTGGATAATGGAAAAAAAGGGTAACTCGACCAGTTTAGGAATCACTGATTTATAAATCAGGCCACAAGAGATTTCTGTCTAATTTTCTTCCCAATATGAAGGAATTTTAACGTCAAGGGACCTTCCACACAACAAGAAAAGAACTTCTGCATTCTAAAGTCATCGACCAGTATTGAACAATGAGTTGTTTTCAGCACAACAGTAGTGTTAAAATTCATGTACAACTAGAGTTTGTCTTCAGAACTGTGCTTTTCTTTCCTCAGAACTCCTAAGGGTCAAATCCTCTAAGGAAAATGCTAAAGTGACAACAGGATGGCATTTTCTCAGTGACCCAGAGAGAAGGAGCTGGGTGATACTGACTGGGGTGCCCATTTTAATTTTCTCTTCAGTACTGGGGAGCTGGAGACAAAGTGCCAGGCTGAGATCATTATTTTTTTTCTTGCCTATTTCCTGTTTTCCTGGAATGTGGCTGAGGGGATTTTCGTTATGTGGAACCTACTGTAAGACCAACAGGATGAAGCAGTGGTTTTTCATTCCTGTTTCTTAGTATTTCCTATTGGCAGAAATGAATACAGTCATTGATCACTTTTAAATGCTTTTCAGGGCTTGGGGGCCTGAAAATGACAATTTGGGTTAGTGGAAGTGTGGATGGGCCTCTAGGGAAAATTTTGAAAGAGGAAGTCCCACCGCGTTGCTCATTTCATTCAGTGTGAGAGTTAATAATGCACTTATTTTCTCTCTCTTTTCAAAAGAAACTAAATAAAAATAAAAGTTCCACTTTTGTAGAAGTTTCCTGAACACCAAATGTTTATAGCAATATGGGAAAGACTTCTGTCTAAAATTCTGGGTAGCTACTGTCAATCATTCTCTAATCTAATGCCTTGCCAATGTGTTAGTTTATTAGCAGTGGTGATGGAATTACCAAAGCTTAGTAACATACAATTGGAAGAAACCACTGAGGCTATACCGTAAATTCCTGCACTCTGCTCAGGGCAAATGTCTAGTTTAAAGCATCCCATCTCATCCAAGAGTTACCTTGAGGTAAAATGGATGGCTAAATAAACAAACAAACAAATTCTGATGACCATCTAATCCTCCAAATGAAAAGCCACCATCTCATTCATTTGTTCCACTGTCAAACTGCTTTTTATAGTAGATAGACCACAGCCCACCCCTTTATATTATTATTATTATTAATTTTAATTTTATATTATCTTTATATTATTATTATTATTATTATTATTATTATTATTATTATTATTATTATTAAATTTTCTAATATTACTTCCCATGTCTTAACAGTATCTTTCCATGCCCTAAATCCTAGAATGATAGAGAGCAGGTCAGGATAGCAATCCCATAGCATTTAGACTTATATACCATTCCATAGTGTTTTACAGTACTCTCTGAGCAGTTTACAAATTTCAGCATTATTGTCTTCAACAATCTCGGTCTTCATTTTAACAACTTCGGAAGAATGGAAGGCTGAGTCAACCTTGAGCCCTGACAGGATTGAACTCTGGATTGTGGGCAGAGTTTTCTTGCAATATTGCACTTTAACCACTGCATCACCAGGATGTATTATATCCCTTCTGAAAGTCAAATATGTTGAATCATAAATACATATCTCATTCTAGTAACTCAACAAACCAATAGCTTTAGGAGCATGTTGTTCCATATTAATACTTTCTGGAAAAAATACATTGAACTAACACATTTATTATGGCATTATTAGATCTTCTGTATTTGATACCTAGGGAAATTGGAATGCCAAGAACCAAGCTCTATTACTCATCCAGGGAGTATATTAAGTTGTAGGCAATTTTTAGACAAGATAGTTCTTTATGCCTGTTGTGTTCTGAACTAAGGCCAAAATGTGACTACTTCCCATAAGCTATCTCACACTTCATTTTAATACTTTGTGAGCGTTAGGGAGGTTCTGCTACTTTCAGGATTCTACATTTTAATACTTTGTGAGCGTTAGGGAGGTTCTGCTACTTTCAGGATTCTTGTTTGATTTTTACAGAAAAGAAAAAAAAAAGAACTCTGAACTCTGTGGATCATGAAATAGAACGACAAATTCCTTTTGCCTGCAACTAAAAGACTGGATGGTGTTGAAAGCAGGGGAAACAGTTACAAGAGGAGATCAAACAAAGTGATCTGGATTTATTTAAGTAAACTTGGGAGTAATGTGGTGTTATGTGTTATAGTGGAAAATAAGAAAATGAAATTTGACAACGAAAAGCATTCAACATGACACATTGGAAAGGAATACCCAATGTATAATTACCAAACTGGGAGGAAGATTGTCTAAGCTCTAACATTACTGAGAAGGAATTAGAAGTCACAGAATAAATCTGAAGCGGAGCCAGCAATATAGTATTTCTTAAAACACAATATAAACTACTTGCAGTGGTTTTAACAGCATTCCAGCTTGCCAGACAGTAGAAGGTAATAATGTTATTTGATTTGGCACAGATGAGGCCTCAAGTGCAGCCTCTTGTCCAGTTGCGGTCACCATATTGGAAAAAAAGTTTAAAGTAAAAAGGGCAGAGAGCTGATATTATAGAATATAAAGCATAGAAGGAGAAACTGGGGGATGGTGACCTCAAGAAAGGGATGGAGAGGCCAATCGGAGCGCTCTCCTGTAGCTAAAATACTCTCCATACCAAGTAGGAATATAAAAGTTTTACTTGATGCATCTGAAGAAGAGAGTGGTAACAAAACAAAGCATGGAGCCTTAATAAATGCCTATTTTTCACTTCTTGCTGGAAGTAGTTCATTTCAGATAGGAAGTAGGCATCACACAACCCTACCAGTGACATTGTAATATTTATACATGGCTGCTAATCTTGACATGTGGTTTCTATTCAGGCCACTGCATGCCCCATTTAGAAAAGGGATGCAACTTAAATGTAAAACGTGTATGTGTGTGCGTGCGTGCATGGGCAGAGATGTTTGGGCCAAAGAACACGAGTTCAATTCCCATCATCTCCAAGGTTACAATATATCTGCCTTTCCAAAAGAACTAATGGCTGTCAATGTAACAGTTCTGATCTAGATTGACTGATGGACTGATTTAGCAAAAGGATAAACATTCTTTCCTGATATGCCAGTTTCTTATTTGTAAGAATCTTTCCAAGATATTTTTAATGAAGTATGCAGCATTCTCATTGTAAGATTGGAGTAAATAAGTTGTTGGAAAACTCTGTAATGTTGAAAGAAAAGGGGTGTTGTCTTACCTGAACGCCTTTTCTCAGCACGGAGATGGAGAATCCACCAATGGGTTTAGACTGTATTCCTGCCCAATCAGATCAAGTCAGCCAAAGCTGCCACGCCCGTCCTAGACCATAGAGATCCCAGTTTTGACGCGAGTGTAGCCATTGACTGACAGCACGGCATTGTGGCTCCTCCAGCTAATGCTAACCCTAAGCCTAAGTGACCTACCAGGGTGGGAGTGGATTCTCCATCTCCATGCTGAGAAGAGGCGTTCAGGTAAGACAACGCCCCTTCTCCAGCACTTGAAGATGGAGAATCCACCAATGGGACATACCAAAGCCTACTGTCCCTTAGGGTGGGAAGCAGACTGGTCCGGTGTGGCACTTTGGTGAATAACCTGTTGGAGAACTCTCCTGCCAAAGGAAGCCTCAGCCGAGGCAAACCTATCAATTTTGTAGTGCCGAATGAAGGGGGATGGTGAAGCCCATGTGGCTGCCCTGCATACCTCCTCAATAGATGCCTGTGTGGACCAGGCCGCGGAAGTAGCTGCACTTCGTGTGGAATGGGCCGTGACCCGTCATGGGACTGGCAATGTTTCAGCCTGATATGCCCCGGCAATGTACGCCCTGATCCACCTGCCAATTGTAGAAGAGGAGACCTTCCGACCTTTGGAAGAAGAATGGAAGGATATGAACAGGGCTTCAGATTTGTGGAATTCCGCTGTCTGTGAAATATAGTACCTAAGCGTTCTACGGACATCCAAGCTATGCCATTGTCGCTCCCGAGTGTGCGATGGGTTAGGGCAAAAATCTGGTAATACTATGTCCTGTGACCTATGGAATAGAGAATTTACCTTCGGTACGAAGGTGGGGTCGAGTTGTAGGATCACAATATCCTGATGGAATATGCACAAGTCATCCCTGACTGAGAGCGCTGCCAATTCGGAGATGCGCCGTGCGGACATGATTGCCACCAGGAATGCCACTTTGTGGGACAGGTGACGCACATCACATGTCGTTAGGGGTTCGAAGAGCCGCTTAGTGAGGGCCCGAAGGACCCGTGGTAGTTCCCACGAAGGGTACCTATGCACAGCAGGGGGCCTGGCGTTGGAGGCCCCTTTAAGGAATGATCGGATTAAGGAGTGGCGGCTCAGGGTTCCCGCTGAGTCGCATGTGAGGACCGTTGCCAGCGCTGCAACCTGTCTGCGCAGTGTGTTTGGAGCCAAGCCCCTGTCAAGCCCGGCTAACAAGTAGTCCAGGATATGGGAAATTGTGAGCTCCGAGAGCGACAGCTGTTGTCCAGAGCACCATAATCAGAAGTTTTTCCACAAGGCCTCGTAGATGCGGTTGGTGGAAGGGCGACGAGAGGCCTGAATTATTGTGATGACCCCCGGGGAACAGAGCTCCCTTGCTAAGATCGAGCGCTCAAGTGCCAGACAGCTAACTGGAGCCACTGGGGATCTGGATGGAGAATGACTCCCTGGCTGAGTGAGATCCATTCTGGGGGGATCCTCCAAGGCTCTGCAAGGGAGAGAATCATCAGGTCGGCGAACCAAGGTCTCCTTGGCCAGTAAGGGGCCACCAGAAGTACCTCTGCCCATTCCCAGAGGAGCTTGCGTATCACCGCCTGGAGGAGGGGTAGGGATCCTCCTCCTCCTCGGACATTGGTATATCCTGTTCCGTGATTGGCTGACCGAGGTAAGAGTCTTCAGACGCTAGGGACACAGAAGGAGAGGAAGGGCTATCGTTGGCCTCCATCTCCAGCTGTTGGATGTGCCTGTGGGCAGTGGCCACTGGTCTGTAGGTCTGAGCCCTGGCATCCAGGGCTCGATCTACCACCTGGGCGATGAGTAGGGGTAGGCGGTCTTCCATCAGGAAGGTAGTTTGCTCGCTCGGGCAGAGTCCGGCCTCAGTGGGGGTGAATGTGGCCTCGGGGGTCCCTTGAGGAGCCCGTGTAGCCAGGGCTTGGGCCACGGAATGGAGCTCGCCTGTGCCAAACTGCGCGGGGGAGTGTGAGGGTTCCCCCATTGACCAAATCCCCCAAGGAGAGGTTGATGGCCCCAGGGGAAGATCTAGAGCTAGGCCCTTGGGGTGGTGTGACGCAAACCTGGCTCTTTTCTGTGCTTTGGCAAATGCCTTTTCCAAGGCCTGGTGTCTCCTCTTGTCCTGCTTGTCTGTTCTTTTGGGAGTCTTGGTGGCAGATCTGACCTTAGATTTGGCTGCTGTCTTGTCGGTGCCTTCCAGACCAGGTTGACCTGATGAAGATGGCAGGGCTCCTGATGAGGCCAGAGTGGCCTCCTCCATTCTCCAATAACGCTGGGACACGACAGGGGGCCCCAGCTATCTAGAGAGTATTACACACTGGGTAAGGACAGGCGTACTACAAGGGATGTCTGGAACCCAGGTACAGCCTCTGTGTGGATAAGGACAGGCGCACTACTGGGGATGCCTGGAATTCAACTGTGGCTGTGCACGGATAAGGACAGACACACTACTGGGGGTGCCTGGAATCCGGCTTGATATACTGTGGATAAGGGCGCCTGGAATCCACGTATAGTTACTCAGATAAGGACAGACACACTACTAGGGGTGCCTGGAATCCGAGTGGAGCTAATTGTGTCAATGATGACAAGCAGGCAATAGGAGACACCAGACTTAAAAAGGGAGGGCAAGGTTGTGTGTACAACGGGCCCACCAGACAGGGCTGGTCTGGCTATGAGGAGGTTTAGGGAGGCCTGCTGTAGTAGGCCTCGATTCAAAGGGCCCAGCTTGGAACAACAAAAATGGTGGCCGGTAATAAGTAAGCCTCAGTGCATGTAGGCCCAATGGGAGCAGCCGTCGGCTAAAGGGCCTGCTCAGGCAGCGCCCGCTTTGCCGGCTTAACTCTCTTGATTAGGATCCTCCTGGGGGACAATGCTTGAGGAGGATCCCCCTCCCCTGCTTCCCCTGTGAGGCTGAGTGCGCCGCGTGGTCAAAATGGCGGCCGCTGAGAGCCTCCGCCGCTTCACCTTCAGGCTCGGGAGGGAATTCCTCAGGGGCTGGAAAACGCTTCTCTCGGCCCCTGCGATCGGCCGCTAGCCAGCTGATCGGTGCTAGCTCGAGCGCTCGTAAAAAAAAACCTCCCGGCAATTTGCAGGCGAACACAGTTGGAAACGGCGGGAAATGAGACGAAACAGTGAAAGGTGAAGTCGCCCCCCCCGCCCCCACCCCCCGCACCGATCGACGGAGTACCTCGTCTGGGCCTGCCGGCCCACGGAGCTCCAGCGATGTTATAATGAACTCTGCCTTGACTCGGCTCTGCCAAGGGAGCTCCTCGGCTGGCTGGGCTAACAGCCATTAGTCCCAATCAGTCTGGGGGCCAAGCTATCGAACGGAGGAGGAGGGAGGATAGGAGGAAGGAGCCCCTTCCTTGCAAGGGAACTGGTTGGATAGCTTTCCCTCAGTTAAGAAGAGTTGGGAGCAAGGCTCCCAACCCCTTCCTAAAAGGAGGGAAATAAGTCCTTGCTAACCACTACTCTACACTACCCTTGAAACAGAGAATTCACCAATAGGAGACTGTACCTGCCTAGGAGCCACGCTGCATGTCCGTCCTGGGAAAGATCAAGTCAAAAACTGGGATCTCTATGGTCCAGGATGGGCGTGGCAGCTTTGGCTGACTTGATCTGATTGGACAGGAATACAGTCTAAACCCATTGGTGGATTCTCCATCTCCAAGTGCTTGAGAACTACTCAGAGAAGTTGTAGAATGTCCAGTTATAAAAACTTTTAAGGATGAGTGGATGAAGTTGATCTTTAATCTTTCTCATGGTATGCTAAGTTTTTAGGACCTGATATTCTGCCAGTAAGGGTGGATGGGTGGTTTTCAAATTAATATCTCATAGCAGAGCTATGTGTTACTTTCTTGCTACCCCATTTTGCTTGAAGAAATGTCATATTTGACATAGACAGACTTAAGCAGTTTTTAAAGATGAGGGATGTTTTGCTGTGGTGGTCTTAAAGGGCTTCTAGCAGCAATATGCCAGCCTTGCATGGAGAGAATTTAAATGAAACATTGAAGCCACTTTTCTTTCTGGCCCATTTCAAAAGACTGTGGCAATGTGTCCGCCCAAGAGATGCGAAAACATCTGCTCAAGCCAGGCTGGAGCCTTTTCAGCCCGTTTTCCCCTTGGTAATAATTGTCTATGTTCTGCAATCTAGAGAGGAGATGTTGTATGTTCTCTCCCAGGTATTCTAATGCTAATTTGTTTGGCTAAAAAAAGAGAAGAAACTAAACAGATGTGAGCCCTTTGGTTAAGTTGTACTTCATTTGTTAAGAAATGCAAAGGCTTCTTGGGAGGATATTAAATATTACCTTAGCTATTCCCCAACACTCAATATTTCAAAAGACGCAGAGCAGTGGGGATTGCACTCCATAAATCAACTTTGTTCTTTAAAAAGAAAAAAGAAAGAATAATGCAAACATTTGATAAATCTATGTCATTATGTCTGCAGATCAAAGAGCTTTGCATATGTATTTATGCAAGTGGCAACCTAGGAAACAATAATAACAAACATAGACAACTTTGCAAAAATAAAAATTAGCCTGTTCTAATCTGTAATTATCTGAGAAACGTGCAAGGTAAGACGTCGCTGGCTGTGAAGCCTTCACACCTATGATGCCAATGTGATGGAACTGTGATCGTTTTGAATGTCAGCAGCAAATTCCAAACCTGGAAAATCTGAAGCTGGCTAATATTATGAAATGCCCTGCACTCAGCTTAAGTCTGGCTTAATGCCACAGCAATATATACATCAGTATAGCTGATCAATAAAGATCAAATCATTTGTAATGCAATCTTTCATGCAGAAGACATTCATGATGACATCCTACATGCACTAATCTGAATCCAGCAGCCTGTTATTTCTAAAGAAACAACACATAAGAGTCAGCTCTAAGCTTCTGTCTTGTGCTTTGCTTTATTATACGGCGGGAATTCTATTAAAGGGAATAGAAATCAGGGAACATACAATGGAGCTTAAAGAACCATATTTTAGCTTTGCATGTTGGCAAATCTACCATAGGTGTTAGTTTACGGTTCTGCATATCTTTTAAAAGTGCAGAATGGGTGAATTCCCTGAACTATGGCTTCATTTAGACTGACCTTCCAAAAATGTAGTCCTAATTGTATACACCCCAAAGTAAGACTGAAATTCTGAAATATGAAAGCACTGGAACTGGAGAAAGTACACATAAGTCTTGGAAAGAACATCAGTTTAACATACACAAGTACTCCATGTTAAATTCACGAAAAGTTTTGTTTCTTTCTCTTTCTAGACTGCAAAAAATCATGCACTTGAACTCAAGAAATATAAATAGTAAGAAAGATGATTTATTTTATTTGTTCACACACACAGCCTCCCATTTGCTCCTTGCCCTCAACCACAATTGTTCTCTGTGTCTCCTCCTGTTCTGCAGAGCTGTTCTAAATATTCCTACCTTTTGATTCTCTAACCCTCCCCTCAGGCAGCATCCACACTCCATCCATCTCACTAAAAACTTTCTTTGACATTCAGCCCACATTTCTTTCTTCCCTCCATTCTGTCACATCACTCCTACTCATCTCTCCTTGGAACACTTGAAAATGCTCCTTCCCATTCAAGCCAAATGGGCTGTGAGCCAGCAAAAAGAAAGATTAAAACTTTCCAGCAGGTCAGGAGGGGGGGGGGAGTCTAATGGCTTCCAGTTTTTCGAAGAGGAGATGGAACTGTGAGATGTTTATGGTGAAGCTGAAGAACATGTCCCCTCTTAAATCAACCAGTGAAAACCAGTTAAGGACTAATATGAAAATGATCTTCTTTGGCCGGACATGGCCACAGCTCAAAATAAACCTAGGATTAATTTGCGCATGACAGCCACAATGAGGAGAAAGCCGCAATTGTTCCTCAAGGTGCCTGATGCAACCACAAGGTCAGCAGAAAAGGCTAAAGAGACACCATTGTACTACAGCTATCAAAGTAAAAGTCATCCTTTCTAACCTGATAACCAAGGAGAAAATGAAGCAACTACTCTGTCCAAGCAACTTTACTATAGCATCCTCTAGAGGACCTACATCACTCAAGGGCCTGATTCATACACTAAGTAGAATGTGCTTGGTTTGGTGGTTTTTTATGTGTTTGTTATTGCTACATGCTCAAGAAAACCTACACTAGTTTTAAAACTTGACTAGCATTAGATGTGTTTTCAACCGGTATTTTCATCACTTAACACAGCCATATTCAAAATTTATAATGGATGGTTGTGGGGAAAAAGAGTCCTTGATCATTATGCAGAGTGCTATTAACAAAGGTAGGATAGTTTTCCGCAACTTGGTGCTATCCAAAGCAACGGACTGCAACTTCCATCATTCTGAGCCAGCCACTCCCCATGGAAGAAAAGGGACTGGCAACAGATCAGACAGACATACTCTTGCATATTTCACAGTCTCTGAGTTCTATGGCTATCAAAACATTAATTTGGAAAGATAATAGTCATGTATGGAAAATTGATAAACAGCTCCCTTGCCAGATAGCTACATGCTTATTACCTAGTATCTTGTACACGAACACTTTCAAAGATGTGACATGCCACCATAGGAAGTTGTGTTCCAAGTCTGAAAAATTAGCCTTCCTAGCTCCATATCTTCTACAAAAGCAGCCCCCAACCTTTTGGGCACCAGGGACTGGTTCCATGGAGAGAGGTTGTTCCGTGGATCAGAGGGGATGTGGTTTTGTGTACTGTCTGCATCCCACAGGTGGGGCTTTGTTTGTTTGCGTGGCTGGTTTCTGGCATGGTGCAGACCAGTGCTGGTCCATGGACCGGGGGTTGGGGACCCCTGTTCTACAAGAATTGATGTCGTGTAAGAAGTTCAGCCAAAAATCATTTCTAAATCAGCTGTGCCACTGACTAATTTGTACTCAGAAATGAAGCCATCTAATGACAATACCTGCTAAAGAGGTGCCACACGAGACGTACTGCTGCTGCTGGGAAGAAAAGGGGTGTCTAGGGGGTGGTGGGTGTCATGTTAAAAAAATACATGGCACAAATCCCCATCCTCGTGCACACATAAAGACATGGGGGTTCAGTCACATGGTCATGCCTGCCACTTGGATTTTGTTCCTTACTTCTTAAGGATACCTCTGAGGAGTATGATCTCTATTCCCTGATACATTTTTTTTCCTCCCTGTTTTGTTTAGAATTGGAAGAATGGAAGAATTTTACCCCTTAATACTATATTCCTAAGAGAGTTTCTTCAGAGTAATGGAACATGGGCCAAATGGTCATAAATATCCCAAGTGTATAGGTATACTCTAGGTGAAACCTGGCTTAATGCCAGTTATTGCAAGAGGGATCTTGGAGGCCTAATAGACAATCACTTAAATATGAGCCAACAGCGTATAGCAGCAGACAAAAAAAGGGTCAATGTAATCCTAGACTGCATTAATAGAAGGATAGAATGAAGATCATGTAAAGTTCTAGTACTGCTCTATAAAGCCTTAGTAAGACCACACTTTTCTGGTTACCACAATACAAAAAAAGATGTTGAGACTCTGGAAAGAGTGCAGAGACGAACAACAAAGATGATTAGAGGTCTGGAGGCTAAAATGTTTGAAGAACGTTTACAGGAATTGGGTAGGTCTAGTCCAGGGACAGGCAACCTTGGCTCTTTTATGACTCGTGAACTTCAACTCCCAGGAATTCTAGGAATCATAAAAGAGCCAAGGTTGCCTACCCCTGGTCTAGTCTAATGAAAAGAAGGACTGGGAGGACGTGATAGCACTGTTCCAATATTTGAGGATCTCCTACAAAGATGAGAGGGTCAAACTATTTTCCAAAGTAGCAAGAGGCAAGACAAGAATAAATGGTTAGAAATAAATGGTTAGAAACTAATCAAGGAGAGAAGGGACCTAGAACTGAGAGCAATTAACTAATAGAGTAGTTTGCCTTCAGAAGTTGTGGGTGCCCCATCACTGATGGTTTTCAAAAAGAGACTGGACAACCATTTGTCTGAAATAATATAAGATCTCCTGCTCTAGCAGGGGTTTGGACTAGAAGACCCCTGAGGTCCCTCCCAACTCTATATTCTATGTTCTACGTGCCACCATAATTGAAGTCATTTCAAGTCTATCCATTCAGCAATATCTTTTTGGGAGCACTGCTGCTCAGAGATTGGATGCTCCTCCAGAGAGCTGCCTCAGGAGCACATTAGAAAAGGGAGCAGCAAAGCTGTTGAGGGTATCCGCTCCGTGGTTTGCTTTGAAAGGCTCTATTGAAGAATAGACTTTGAAAGTCATAAATATGGCAGAAATGGCTAAAATATCTGCATATTTGAAGGATCATTCAAATGAAAAATATATGTTGGACTGGAAACAATGGATAGACTACATACAAGAGAAACATCAATCAAAGAAAATGTATCTGGCTTATAGTTAAATCTTGATATACCGAGTGAAGAATGTTTACAAGTTTAAAATGATTGTATTAAGTTGAATAGCATTCAACTTGAATTTTTTCTTTGTTTACATTTACAAATATATACTTAATAAAAAAAATTTATAAAAAAAAAGAAAGAAAGAAAGAATGAAGCAGTCAGTCATTCTGACAACCAGTGTCAGGGAGAAAACCAGCCAGCAATGGAGTGGAGTTGATGGAGATGGCTCTGCCATATTTGACACCAGGTTTCTTCATGAGAGACCCAGACTTATTGATGAAGGACTGCACTCTGAAAACTGGATAATCCAGTGAGATATAGAAACCACTATTAAGTAAAATAACAAAACTTGAGAAAGGAAATCAGGCCGATTTGCAGGCAATAAAGGTAGTCCTTAGAAATGTTCCTTTAGAAACGAAAAGAAAAATTATTAGCCCTAAATATGAGAGAGGAGCATGAGAAATTAGGATCATTTAAAATCTGGAAAGGATAAAGATTAAACATTAAATTTAAATATTAATGCAAAATTAAAGTTAAGAAAAACTTATTAGATTATTGTCTAAAAGATGGAATGTCAAATTAATTAAGATATGTATAGACTGAAGATTATTGATGAATATTAGAAAGGTATTTTTTGTTTGATAGAATAAGAACTGTATTGATCTGAATATGATAGTAGATCTTATGGGGGAAAGAGAGGGAATTTGTTGCTGTAATACTTTCAGATTTGGACTGATGATATTTAAATGTAATGGAATTACGATGCTCAACCACCACGCTACTTTTCAAATATGTAAATGCAATATTGCAAAAATTAATAAAAAACTTGGACATAAAAAAAGAACTGTTTCTTTAGTGACTGTTCAAAGTTACAACGGCACTGAAAAAAAGTGACTTGTGGCCATTTTTCACACAACAGCCACAATGAGGAGAAAGCCACAATGGTCACCCGTATGAACATTGTAGCATTCCCATTCTCACATGAGCAGAATTCAGATGCTTGGCAACTGGTTCATATTTGTGATGGCTGCAGGGTCCCGGGTGTGTGTATGTCACGTGATCCCCTTTTGCAACCTTTTGACAAGCAAAGTCAATGGGGAAGCCAGATTCACTTAACAACCATGTTGCTAACTTAACAACTGCAATGATTCATTTAACAACTGTGGCAAGAAAGGTCATAAAATGGGGCAAAACCCACTGAACAAATGTCTCACTTAGTAACATAAATTTGGGGCTCAGTTGTGGTTGTAAGTGGAGGACTACCTGAAGTATTCATGCCTACAATGTTTTACTTGGATGGATTTTGAGGAAATAAAAAAGAGGTTAGCTATATAAGCTGACGTGACTCAGATAATTGATTTGAATCAAATCCTGCAAGAAGGGCCACTGCCTGTCAAACAACCCCCCCACCTAAGAGATCCTCTCCATCTCTTTTCCTTTATTGGCCCAAAACTGGGATGATATGTAAACTACGTTTTCCAGGAAAGAACTGGAAAGGAATAAAAAAAGGTGCCCTGGGCGTTATTTCTTATAGGAAACACATGAAGGGTGAATGACAGATTGCATCCTGAAATTACCTTGGTTCACAAAGTGCAGAATTGTTTTTTACTACTCTGGGTTAACGAATTGATAGTCTGTACACATCTTTGTTCATAAGCTAAATTCTACTGTCTTCTCCAAGACCATATTCCCAACTGTAGACTTAAATTGCTTTAATCTATGTTTTGGATGAGAACTCTGCATTTTTGCAAAGAAACTACAAGTAAGTCCATGAAATTTCTGGAGTTGAATTTCTTTTACATCTGCTTTGGCATCGCACTAGACTTTTGATAAAATCCAGTTATATGCATCTCGGTCTAGCCCCTGAATGAACATTTTAAAATTCATATGTTCTTTATTTTATCACTGGAGATTTGGAAATAGCCATTTTTTAAAAAAAACACAACCAAAAACCTTTGATTCACTTATTGACTTTTCATCTACTGCTGATAGGTGTGATTTTGCTTGTGGTATCTGATTTTATAGCACAGAAGTTGCCATCATCTCAAAATCATTACAGTATGTCAGCATACATGCCAGAGAGGTTTATAACAGCAAACTGAAGGTAGTGATTATTAAACTGGTTTCCTTAACAGCGGAAACTTCTGTATAGATTTGCTAGATCAGTGATGGCAAACCTTTTAGAGACCGAGTGCCCCAAAACTGCCTCGCCCCCCGGCCTGGCCCCACCTCTCCTGCCCTCAGGGCCACCCACCGCATCCACAGCCCACCAGAGCAGATCACCCAGGCAGCCCAGCAGTGTCATGGCAGCCATGCCCTCTGTCCATGCCCCACAGCATCATCTGCACGCAATGGGGCACGAGGGCAGAGTCTTGTCCTCGCTGCCCGGCTGCCATGTCCTTGGCTGCGCTGCTCTGCGCAGGCTGCGCCCAGGGCAACTCTCCTCTGGGGAAGCTGCTGGTAAGGAGGGGGCCACGGGGGGTGGTGGGGCTGGGGCGATGACGTGCGTGCCCACAGAGAGGGCTCTGAGTGCCGCCTCTGGCATGCGTGCCATCGGTTTGCCACCACTGTGCTAGATCATTCCATTTGGTGTCTGGGTGTCAATTCCTGGTTTAAATGCTCCTTCTATCAGAGGAAGAGAAAGAGCACACAGCACATAGGACAATACATAAAGAAATACGCTTAGTTGGATCTGTCTCCCTGATAAGTTTCTTTTTTAATTTAGTTAGGAAGGAACTTAACGTGGCAAACATATATAATACTCCTTCCTCCTCCTATTATTCACACAACAACAACCCTATGAGGTAGATTGGGTTGAGAGTGACTGGTGCTGGACTAGAACCTACAGTCTTCTGGTTTCTAGGCCAGCACCTTCACCACTATATAAAACTGACTCTAACGTTTCCCAGTCAACTCCCGGAATAAAGCTGCAGGAAGAAATGTACATATCACAGCCCACTGTTTGTGAAGTGTCTAACTAAAAGTGAGCAACCCAACCCTACTCAGAATGGGACAACGCGCCACACAGCCCAATTCACCACAGTTAACTTGCGGCGGGACAGTTTGCCACAGGACAACTGGCTGTGGGACAATTCAACAATTCAGTTTAATTATTTGAAATAGTTAAAAAAAATTTTAATTTTTGTCACTCACATTTCACTTTGTCCCTCCTTTGGCACCCTTTCTTTAACGATTGTATTCCGATTGTATTCCACTATTTCCTCAATATTAGTGTAACTCTGGTCCCGCAGTGAGTCCGTCCCCAGTGAGCTGGCCGTGGCGAAAGGTCCTGTGGCTAGTTGGCTGTGGCGAGTTGTATTAGATCCATCCTACTATGAGAGAGCATGCAGCTTTCTAGGGATGTAAAGGTTAAATGTTGATGGTTACTGAAGTGTGCACTATACTGTTGGCCCTACAAAAATGCCTGGAAATGTCTCAGGTAAGCTAAGTGGATTTGCCTGTTCACAATCTGTATAATATCAAGAAGGTGAGAAGGAGGATTTGTTTTACTTGGGAATGGTGAGCTTTCCTCAATGAGTCATGCCTGAGGAACAGAGAGCATCCAGATCCACATTCTCCCTCCAATATGCTCCTTAGTTTGATGTTCTCCTCCCCTCTTCCTCCCCCCCCCATACGGAATTAACATGATGGTCCTGGAACGAATTTCCTTTGATGTTTGCACCAATTGAGAAACCAGGTGAGGAGGAGAAAAAGGGAGTGGAGGCCCAAATGAAAGGATTTTTAAAATGTGTTTGCTGCCAAGAAATTGCACCTGTAGTCTGACTTCAAACATAATCTTCCTTTCCCCTCCATACCTTAAGAGTTTGGCTTCCCAGCTGGAAGAGTTCTAAGATTCATCATCAGGCAAATTTGCTGGTTTGGACACATCAGATGCCATTTCCTATACAATTACAGCATTTTTAATAGCATGACCCAGCTGTCATTGTGTTGATTTTTTTTTTTAAAAAAAAGACCTTGTTGCAGTTACCATAACAATCGCATAAGTCTAGAAAATGCAATAAATCACTCCTAAGGATGGTCTTTTAACAGTTGTTTGGGAAGCATTTAGTGAGTGTTGCTGTTTATGCAAAAAGCAGAGCGGTGGCTGGCATCTTTGAGCTATCGCTGTCACCATGAATGGCTGCATGCCTGTGATGCTATGGCTGCTACAAACCATTAGCCTGGAAATGCCCACAGACCTGGCTTCAGTAAAAGTGAGGAACTCTTATTTCTGGTGACTTCGTGGGTATGGACATGTAATTTTCAGGGAGTAATAGGGAACTGGTTTGCATTGCCTTTTTCTCAGGCTTCCTCCCCCCTCCAGTTTAGACAAGAACCTAGAGCAGGGGTTCTCAACCTTGGCAACTTTAAGACTTGTGGACTTCAACTCCCAGAATTCTAGGAGTTGAAGTCCACAAGTCTTAAAGTTGCCAAGGTTGAGAACCCCTGACCTAGAGGTTTCCTAGTGGCCTCCCATCCAACAGTAACTACGACCGAACCGATTTAACTGTTCCGGATCAGCCAGGCTAGGTGCCAATCCATATAGGGAGTCCCCAGTGCTGGCCATTTCTGCCCAATCTACTCCCACCGGGAGGTTTCGGAGCGGAATTGGAAAGGCAAGGCCTCGGCTCTTCGCGCCGATTTGGGAGAGGCGTCGTGGGCGCCTCCAGAGCAAAAAAAAGTCACCCTCAGTCAACTCCGAGCCTGAGTCAGCCGGCCAGGCGCGGACTGGCGAGGTCGGAGCGCGCCTCCGAAGAACGCCAAAGCAGGTGCCCAGCGGCGTCCATTGGTTTCGCTCCGCGCAGGATCCGCTCAGCCAAGTTTGCCCGGCAGCCTCACTCGGCGTGCAGCGCTTGGCTTGCCCGGGGCTTTCGGGTTCACGTGAACTGCTGGGCTCGGGAGCAATTCTGGGCATCCCTGGGAGAGGCCGCCTTGGATTCCCACGCCTTGCATGGGAAGTGGGGGGTGGGTGGATGGGTGGGGTGGGAAAGAGAGAGAGAAGCGCAGATTTGAACCAAGGAGATTTCCCCTACCCCCCCTCCTCGCCTTGAACTCCTCCCGGCTCCGCCAGGATCTGAAGAGTCCTGTTCCTTTGGGGGGGGGCCACCGAATCCTTGCGGGGTCTTCGTTTTGATGAAGGCGGGGGAGAATTATTGGCAGGTTCTCGAGACGCCGGGGGCCGGCCATTCAATACAAATCCCTTCCACCCTGCGAAAGGAAGGGGCGGGGGGATGGTGGTGGTGGTGGGAGGGGGGCGTTGAGGGGGAGAGAGAAAGGCATTCTAAGCAGGCTCGTGGGATTTTGAGAAAGAAGAAGAAAAGAAGCGGTGGGTGGAAAGGCGATCTACCCGTCCGGTCGCCCTCGATTGAGGCCGGCAGGGCTTAAGTGAAGGCAGGCAGGGCGGCGGCGAACGTGTAAAGAAGGAACACCTTAAGGGCATCTTGAGAATGGAGTGAAATTGAGCGAAAGATTGATGGGCCTTATTTGGGAGGGGAGCAAGTCGGAAAGAATAGGGCATTCTTCTCCCCACTTCCTGTGAGGTTTGTTCTCGTCGCTTCCCCGAATCGAAATCGTTCCAGTGGCACTTCGGAGGGACTCCGTGCGCTTCTTCCAAGAGAATCTCTGTTCACAATTAACAGCTTTGTCGACGACATCCGCAAGTTTCCCTCGCGGCCAAGTCTGAGGGATCCGGGCGAATCTTATCCTCCTCCACTTCCTTGCCGCGAAGAGAGTGCGGAAAAGGGAAAGCTTTTATTTTCTGTAATGTTGTGGGTGGCGCAATCAAGAAAACCTACCCTCCATCTCCCCCCCCCCGAACGTGCAGTTGTATAGATCTTTCTTCACACACACACACACACACACACACACACACACACACACACACACACACGTTTTGCATAGTGAAATGTTAACAGCCAGATTAGAAAGACGTGCCAGAATGGGACTTGTATTCACTTGGACTCCATCTTCCTGCCCTGAAAAAAATAATTTTAATGTAGGCTTTTCTGAACCAAACAAAACTGATGCCCTAGTACACTAGTCATCAAGAAGATTTGCACCCGACCCACAGTTTTCATATAAACAAGGGTAGAACACGGACAGCCCCCCCCACCTCCTTTGCCCTGCATGGGTGGCCAAGAGTTTAACTGCCCGCCTTCGCAATTTGGCTGCGGAATCTTTTAGATCCCGCGCTCCGAAGTCGAAGGAGAAATGCCCAAGTGGTCTGCGAGAAAACTTTTCTTCTGCCCTCTACGGTTTGCTGGGGGGGGGGTATGTGTATTAAAGTCTTAGTGAAGTGAACGGGACCCTTCCGATTAAAAATCCACTCCTAACGTCCCAAAGTTCATTCAGCCTAAGAACACAATTTATGACAGGCGGGGTGGGGGTTGGGGAGGGAAGGGGTGGAAGTCTTCTTGTTGCCCTTGTCAACCACAATCAAGACCGAGAAACTTTCTGTGGTCTGTTCCGATTCATTTCGACGAGTTCGAGAGCCAGCTCCCAATCTAACCCTGCCCGAGCAAAGAGGACAAACAAACTCTGGAGCGGGGAGGACAAAGTTTCTCTCTCTCTCTCTCTCTCTTACTCTTCGCCTTTTTTTTAAAAAAAAAAAATTTTTGTCTCTCTTTTAAACTCCTGGCTGTTTTCTCAAATCGGAGCGCCCAGCCAACGCAATCCGTTAGGCGGCGTGCCCTCCTGGACAGGAGGGAATCGGAACGGCTTCTTTCGACTTTCACAGATTTATTCCCGGCAGAAGTCGCTCAAAGGCCCGCGATCCGTCGAAGGCGGCTGAGACGCTGGGATTACTCCCGAGGAAACATACTAAAGATGGGATTGTCGGCGACCCCTTGGGATTTTCGACTAAGTGCCGCGTAGTTCAGGATCCAAATCACGCGCACTCGGGAAGTCAACCCGATTTAGCTCCGTTGAGGTTTGTTTTTTTTAAAAAAAAAACCTCAAAAAAAGAAAGCGAGTAGTCGCTGAGAGCTCCTAACTAACGGAAGCTTAACCAACCTCAGTTTCATATTAGGTCGAATTAAGAGGCCAAAAATAATCCGAATCTCAATCTGTCACAGGGGTAATTAATTTCCAGGGACAAAGGCTGAAGGAAAACAATGCCTGTGTCCCGCTTTCGCCTTTTCCTTTTCCTATGCTATGAAAAAATGTCATTTTCCGAGGTTTAAGGGTTTTGGAGTGGTTAGATCCGACATTCCAGAGCATTTAGACTACGTACAACAAAGGGAAACAATTTTAAATAAAGTATTCTTTAATCTTAGAAAAGCTTTAGTTTCCTAATACTTGTGTATTTAATTTACAAACAATAAGCTTCCACCCTTCGTTTTTAAAAAACAAATTCCAGGACTGCCAGTTACTCCAACAATGCACTTAAAACAAGAATGGGTGGCAATATTAACAAGCGGGGACCGATTTATCACATTTTCATCTTCTTTCGCAATATTTCAGGACTCCCTTCGACCTCCACACACCCAGCAGCGCGCATCCGGTTCGCACGCAAATAACATTTCTTTCGCAAGAATAATTGATGGCGTCCCATTTTAAGCAGCTCTTCATGGATCATTAATCCGAGGCTGACTTGCAAAACGGGAATCGGGTCCTCGATTCGAATTCAGGCTCGCAGGAAATCCTTTAGTTCCTCAGACAATACCTGGCGTGTTAAACGCGCTATTCAGAATAAAATCTCAAGCCTTTTAGCGCAATATGCCTTGGAGATTCCCTTCTGTAAGGGGAGGGGATAGAGTGAGGGTGGGGGGGGGAAGGACGCTTTCACACGACGTCGGCGCGTTTCTTATTCAATGCTTTATTTGCTAACAGTAGACCCGATTGAGCCATGCACTTTTATGACACTTCTTCTCTTTCACTTCCAAATCCGTTTTATTTTATTTAACTGTCCCCACCTGTGAAGCGCCTCGCCTGTGATACAGGAGACAAATTGACTGCCTCTCGCGCTTTAGCTTGACTTCACTTGACCCAAAGAGCCAAGGTTTTATAGCATTTTAATGCGTCAATCCAGCCGCAGGGGCTAGGAAAAGACAGACCTGATACCCGTGTGACACTAGAATAGCCGGATAAATTCGGTACCGGAAAAATGGCCTCTACAAGCGTTCAGCCCGGCTTTTAGCAAAGTAGCTGAGCTCGGGAGAACCGAACGGAACTTCTTGAGTGACGGTTCAAGGCCAAGAGACCTTAGGTCTCTTTTAGCGGACCAGGTTTACCGCTCTGGCTTCTACTGTATAAAATATGTATATATATATTTTTCAGCGGAAGAAACTCTCTTCTCTATTTGGGACGATGCACCTCTCTGCAAAATGCGTGTGTGTGTGGGGGGGAACCTATTTCAATACTAGAAAATGCTGAATTAATTAAATTAATACAAAATGGGAATCGGAGGCAAAGGAAGAGAAAAGGGGACCTTTTCCCAGATTCCAGAGGAACTGCCAGAAGGTCAATAGGGAGGAGAAATTAATAAGAGACCCTGGCCTGCGACAAAAGAGAGATGAAGTGGAGGAGGAGGAGGAGGAGGAGGAGACGAAAACATTCAGGTTTGGGGACTGGGGAATTCAGGAGAATCGGGGAGGGGCAGATAACATTCGGAAGCATCAAATCACCTCCCCCCCACCATGTAGGGGCGGATCAGGCCCAGCTTATGCCTCTTGTCTGTGGGTTGGGGGGGGGCAAACGAACGCCTCCTAAATTATCTGGGAGAATAGCCAGAGCAGGCCTTACAGGGGAGACAAGAGGAAGCGAAGAACTGGGGGGGGGGCTGTTGTGGTAGGGCTTCCTGGAGTGAAGGAAGGCTCAGGATCTCAGAGATCCTAGTCTCTGCCAGTCTACCCTTGACCTTAAAGAAGCTCTTACTGAACCTTTTTGAACCTGGCTACTCAGAAGTCGATGGGTGGATTCTACTTCTGAGCAGTCAGAGAGGTACAGACCTTAAGCTGTCCCCTCTGGCTGAGCAACTTAGAAACGTTTGTCTTCCTTCCTCCCTTTTTCCAGCAAGGAGGCGGGAACTCTGAGCCTACCAAATTCCAACCATGGAGTCTGTGGAAAAATGAGTGCTGGGGGGAGCGGGGAGGGGGGGGGGGAAAGAGGGAAGTCTCCATTGGTGGTGCGGCCAGGACTATATGCGGCTCCAGAGGAAGCCTAACATACGGCGCTACTCTTGACGTGGGGCGAGGTTCCCCCATTACATGGAAGACAAGGTCTAGCCCTGGAAATGTAAAGGTCCCAGCAATCCCAATGAAAGGGGTACTTTGGAACCTCCGATATCAACACTAATTCGTAACTAAGAAAACGGCCGTTTGCTAAAATACCCTAATAATTACTTCGACTTAGCCAAACATACTGGGCTTAAAGATAACCACTGGGGTCCAGATGCCTGGGAACACAGTCGCCGAGAGCCCCAGAGTTACTCCTAAGTCGCTGCAGCCTTAATGCCAAAGCCGGAACGAGGTCAGCGTGACTCTTTTGCTCACGATCGCGGAGGACTGTAAACTTCGGGCCAAAAAGCGGTCCCGCGCGACAACCTAGGTTCAACCGAAGTTCAATATTTTGTGGGTATCAACCGCCACGATGCGTGTGTGCTGCGCGCGCGCGTGTGTGTGTGTGGACGCGCCTATATGCCAATAAAGGGCTAATGCAGGGCTGAGTCTTCGCTTCGCAAAGGAAGAGCGCTCCCCGGCCAGTTGCCGGGGGGGGGGAGGAGAAAAAAGCCTCTTCTCAACCCCGCTCCCAATTCTACCCCGCCCTTGCACGGTTCATTTTGGCCACTGCACAGTTGTGCTTTCCCACGTGGCGCCATCTATTCAAAGAAGCGGCTTTGCTCGCGGCCTCAAGACCGCCGCCTTCAACAGAGCTTGGCGGAGCCAGGTCGACTTCAAGCAGGATCCCCGAATAAGCAGCAGCGGAGGAAAAGAGCGAAGGCGCCGGCACCGCAGCGCAGCCTCCACCGGCGAAGCCTCAACTCAAATAGCCTCCTGGCCTCGCAGCTCCGTAACCTTTTCGCCTCCCCGGCTCTTTAACGGCTCATTAGCCAATAAGAATGGCTAATCGCCTCCCGCAGTCCTCCGCTCCCCGCCCTACGGGGAGAGACCCGGCTCACCATTGGCTGCTTTTGATCAACAAAAGGGGGGGCTAATTACCATGCGGCGGGCTGCTCTTATAGGCTCCGAAGGGTGCCAGTCAGGCGCGCCTGTTCTCCGCCCTCCTAAGCTCCAGCCTGGCCGGCAAAGGCGCCTCGGTGCGGCAGCCACTCGTCAGCTCGGAGCTGGGCGGCGAAGGTGCGAGCGATGCTGCGCGGCTGACCCGTGCCGGCCGGGCCCCCACGCACCATGCTCCCGGGGTTACCGCCCGCGGGCTGCTGCCTATGGGCCAGCTGCGCCTGATCGGCGGCCGTCTCCCCGATGCTCCCGGCCCCCCTGCCTCGTCGCCGCTGCTCCCGCCGGGGCGAAGGAGGTGGTGGCTGCTTCTCCTCTTCATCATGCTCGCCTTGTGGCTTTGCATGGTTTACTCTTGCGTCGCCGGATCGTGCGCTTCGGCCGCGCCGGGGCTGGTGCTGCTGGGCTCTTCGCCCTCTGCTCGGAAGGCGCCCGGTCCGGAACTCGGCCAGCTGCTGCTACCATCCCGGACGGCCAAGATCCAGCTGAGAGCGGATCCGGAGAACGACGAAGACGAAGACGACGAAGAGTTGGGGGGTGGCACCAACAACGGAGTGGCCCCGGATTCCCCCAGCTTCCTTTCCAGTTTCCTGAATGGCTCTGGGACGAAGCGGCTACCCCAGGCAGTGATCATCGGCGTGAAGAAGGGTGGGACTCGGGCGTTGCTCGAGTTCCTGCGGGTCCACCCGGACGTGCGGGCGGTGGGCGCCGAGCCTCACTTTTTTGATCGCAACTACGAGCGAGGACTCACCTGGTACAGGTATGCCCGACTTGAGAGATAGGGCGTCCCATCCCGCTTTCATTGAAATTAGCACCGTCGGTGTGTGTGTGGGGGGGGAGAAAGTGAACCCTATCTAAAGACCGGGATCTCTTGCCGTCTTCGGCCGGATCGGCCTCCCCCTTGCTCCCGGACGTAGAATCGACTTGGAGCTGCGGCGTGGAACCAAAGCGCGGCGTGGTGGCCTGCGGGTCGATTAACTTTCTGCCTTAATAGCATAGGGCGGGTCTGTTCTTTTTCCTTTGAAAAGTCCGAGTTAAGAGAGCGCCTTCTCCTTTCCTTTCCCCGCGCTCCTTCCAGATAATTGCTACTAGCTTGGTCGCGAGAGTGCTTTAGTGGCCGGAGGGGGGCTACTCTTGCAAAAAGGACCTTCCCTTCGCCCGTTAATTGCTCCATCCCTGCCGCCTTCCTCTTAAATTAGCCCCTGAAAGGCCCCGTTACCCCGTGGAGTTCTCGAATGAAAGTCAATGAACGCCGGCTCTTTTTGCAGTCTACTCTCCCCTATTTTAACTCCGCTTTCCTGAGAGAGAAAGAGATTGTTTTAAACGCATCTAGGAGGAGAAGAAAATATTTGGAAGAGGTTGGTCTCAGTTGGCTGGGAGGGGAGGAAATCAACTGCTTTCTCCTCTGAGCAGAAGTATTCTTATCTGCGAAAGAAAGAAGGACAGAAAAGAAAAAGGGAAAGGAAAAGGGAAAGGAAAGGAGGAAAGGAAAGGAAAGAAAGACTAACGGAATCCCGAAGTCGCCGTTTTGGGGTCCGTTTCTTAAACGAAGCGTCGCCAAAGGATTTATTCGCCCGTTTGTGGTGCTGGGTAGCAATGAAGGGTCCCTCCGGCAACGCTCGAGGTGGGAACTCGCAGGGCTCCTTTGCCCACCCGCGCTGCCCAGGACCATTCCTCAAGACGCGTCGCGGGAGCGGGATGGTGGTGGCGGCGGCGGCGGCGGCGGGGGGGGGGGGGAAGAGGCAGGCAGAAAATCCTCTCTCCCTTTTGCACATCGCGGACCAATGAAGAGGTGGCAGATCAAAGCGGCGCTTCTCCCGCTTTTCTCCACCCTCCAACGGCGAGGGCTGCCTCCCGCCGTTCCCCTCTAGCTACTTCAGGGGCGGAGGGGGCAAACGCCTCCGGTGCGCAGTAAACTCTGCTGGGCGGAAGGAAGCACTGCAAGCTCTGGGGCTGCGCTTCGACTTCCGCGCTCTTAGCTGGGGAATTCAGCGGTCCTCCGTTATCCAGGCCCGAAGAAAGCTTCAGCCGCTGGGGTTCTCAACCTTGGCAACTTTAAGACTTGTGGACTTCAACTCCCAGAATTCCTCAGCCAGCAAAGCTGGCTGAGGAATTCTGGGAGTTGAAGTCCACAAGTCTTAAAGTTACCAAGGTTGAGAACCCCGGCACCTTCAGGCCCGCCCCAAACCTAACTTCGAAGGAAACCCCCCCCCCGGCGTCCGCTCGAGGGTTTGCGGACCGAGACGCGTTTTAAAATCGGGAACTTATCGTGGGGGGGGGGGAGAGAGACAGGAATGTCGTGAAATCGGGAATGGAGGAAATGTCCCTTCTCTTTACTCCTCTGAATGTGACTTAAGAACGAGAAATCGGTGCAAGCGGACACGAGGTCGGGATCAGCCTACAAATCTCCGGCTCCAGCTGGTCTGCTTCCTGGCCCCTTTTAATCTTTGCTCCCTCGGTTCTTTCTCTTGCTGGTTGGTTTACAGGTTGATCTGTGGGCGCTTTCTCCTCGCCTTTTCACCTCTTTTTTCAACTTTGTTAACGAAAGTTAGCATCCGAGCCGCACGTGAGCAGATATGTCTTCAGTTGTTATGTGATCCGTTTCCTTTGAGGGGGAAAGGAAAGCTCGACCACTCTTCAAGTCGAAAATGGAGATGTGTGATTTATATAGGATAGGTGATGGGAGAGAAGGAGATAGAAAAGTTGGAAGCACTAACTATAATGTACTTGGCAGTTTTTGCTGGAAAAAGTTAAGCAAAACTTGTCTCTCATCTTCTGAGGCAAATAAGCTTTTTGAGCGTGGAAGCATAGGGGATGTGAACTGCAGTGCATCAAAAATCCATAGGCGTAAGACTATGGAGTATGTACAACAGGTTGCAGGAATATGTAAAAGAAAGTAAATCACATTCTCTAAAAGTGGCTGGATTTATATGGTGGCTGTGATTTAAATAAAGTTTAATGCTTCAATTAAAAGTGGTTTAATTTTTGTATTCCTTGACCTGTCCCTAAGATCTAATTTGTATTCCTCCTTATTTACACTCCCCCCACCACCACCCTTTGCACTTCTTTCAGAAAAAGTATGGAGAGAAAAAAATCAAGGGAGAATTTTATACTCTGTTTCTATGTGAACATCACCAAACTGATGGTTTTTTTTAAATCAATGTTTGGTTTGTATGTTTAATTTTTTTTTGATTAGGACATCTCAAAGGCAATAGGAGCTCTGCTAAAAAAAATCTAGGAGCACTCACTGCTTTGAAAAGTTATGACAAATGGCACTAATTTTTGCAGTAGACGTTCTTTATTGGAGGGTTTGTTTTTCAGTGTTTTACAGAGCTTGCTATCAAGAACATTTAAAAAGGAACAAAACTAAATCCTAAAAAAGAATTAAATTAAATTAAAAACCGAATCACCAAATGCTCTCTTTGTTTCTGAGGATTTGTGATGGATTTATGGCTTACTTGATAAAATTGTTCAGATATTTTGGGGGGGTCCATTCCCCCCATAGAATAGATTTGTTCTGCTGCCGATTTTCCTGGCTCTGCCCTTTTGTCATATACCGGTAGTACTTGGTGATTGTGTGAGTTTGTGTGGATGTCCTTAGTGGAGTCCAGGAGGCAGAGATCCCTGGCTTTCCCCAGATGGAAGAGACAAGTAAAGGAAGACAGTTTTTAAAAGATCCTCCTCAGCCTGCCACTGACGAACAGAGCTGTCAGGAAGACAAGAAGCATTAGTTATTACTGCAAGATGAACTGAAAAAAGTTTCCAAATTAGGAGTTTGGGGATGTGGATGAAAAAAATGTGCCTTTACAGCTTTTCTCAGCACATTAACCCTAGATTTCCTAACTATTGGGGATAAAATGAAACCTGAGCATTGCTTCCATTCTAATATGGCCTTGTAATCAGAAGCTTAGGTTTGGATAGATTGTGTTGCTCAGATTATGTCATGAGAGAAGTGGAATGCCCAACCTGTAGCTGGGAAATACGGCCTGAGTTTATTTTGCATATGGCTCAGGGTTTGCCTTCCAATAATAGGAAATTCATAGCAATGATTAACACCCCCTTGAACTCAGCTTTCAAAGGTTTTCTGAAAATGTGCATTGTTCATTTTTATGTAACTCTTAACGTAGTCTATGAAATTGCAGCCAGATGAAAAACTACATTGGGAGGCATAACGGTTTTACTTAGAAAGGTGCCTTGGTGCCTTGTTCTATACTTTGGTTAAGAAAAAGATATGAACTGTGTTGGTTAGTGTTGGTTAGTCTGATGGCAGACTAATTGTTGCCGAACTTGAAAAGATGAGAGTTGTTATTCAATATGGTGGACAAATAAAGCAAAATGGAATTAACCGAAAAAAGCTACTGTACTAGGCTGGTAGTTTTACCATTGGCATTATAATACATGCGCATACAGGATATCTCACTTCCTCTCCCCTGCCAATATGTTGCTCATTATGCATTTCTATTCTCAGTCCAGGAGAATAGTGTTGCCATTTTCATATGAAAAATTGATGTTCTTTTTTTTAAACTATTTTTTCTTATTGCTACCTTGTTCAAAGAGAGCATTCCATATTCTGAAAGCAGTAAGAGGTCTTGATATGCTTTATCCAAACTTATTTTTTATTAAATTATTGCTTGCTTGAAGAAAGTTATCCTAAACTTGTAACATGCAGAAATATATTGTAGGTGTTTATTTAATTGACCAGGAATATAACAGTTTCCTAATCAAGTACCAGTGAACAAACACTTTCTTACCTTATGTTATGCTTCTCCAAACAAGGTTGAGGTGAAATAATAAGTTTCTGGATGTGTAAGATCAGTTTCTTGAATTAAGTAAGCCCATGAAAACTATTTAAAAACACAACAAACTGATTAAGGTATTCTGAAGAAGGAAGTAAAAATAATAAAATAATAATGGGAAAAATAAGTGGTTATAAACTGACAAAAAAGCTGCCTGCATAAAGACAAACTGCAAACAAGAATATTTTAATCCAGTATTTATCCACTTATCTGGCAATTTATGAGCAGCACAACTACATTCCTTTAGTTGTAATATAATTGGCTTTTTGAAGACTTTAAATACACATGAAGTTGACTCCTGTTTGGAACTGTAGCACCAACATAACAACTGAAAACTGAAGCACTTCATTTCAATTATGTACAATAATTGTTCATAGATAATTTTTATGAGCTCTTCAATTCCAGGGTTAAGACATTTTTTAATCAGTTAAACTTACTTACTCTTCTACACAGACTTCATTTAGAGTACCCTTCAGTTGAGGTCAGTAGAACAAACATCTGATTAGATATGTGTGTGAATGTGAAATTAGGCTATGATTTAGAAATGGAAGCTTTGGGATGAAATAGATACAGAGTGATCCAAAAGGGATAATGTTAATTGTCAGATTAATGATTTTGGCTATAAAACCTAATTTAAATGTTGAGATAAATTCTGTGTGTGCTCTCATATAAGGAGCAGAGCTGATGGCATTTAAAGGGCAATCAATAGTTTAATTTACTGGTGTCAGTAATGCTTTCATAAAGTTTCCTTTCCCTTCAACAATCAAAGAATTGAAATAATCTTACAATGAAAACCCCATGCGTGTCTATTTTAAAAAGTCTACCAGCATGGTGTGGGATTTCTAAGTGAATGTGAAGGGTTGCAGCCTTAAAATGCCATAATTAAGGATGATTTTTTTTTCTGTTTTCCTCTGCCCTGCCAATTCCACTTCAGAGTTGGCTATATTTCATGCAATAGCAAGTTAATCATGGTAGAACCCTTGAAGTTATTAGTAACTATTGATTTATTTGGTGACTCTAAATGACTTATTTTTACTAGAGTAAGAGCAAACACTTTGTCTTTTATGTCTTTTAATGAATTACGTTTTAGCATTTAGACATGATTGTTCAAATGTAATATTAAGACATTGTAACCATGGTTTATCTAGGAAAGAGAAACTGCAGTGGTGATCCTGTTTTCTGTGAATCAGAACTTTTCCAAATGGGTGGTTCTGAACAGATCTTCCACCAAAGACAAGTTTGGGTTGTGCGATAATTTTCATTGCTTCTTTTGATGTGATCATCTTAGATCCAGTTAGAGTTTTGCTCCAGGGAATGTTGCCCTGAAACAAGCCGATGCTGAGAATGGCCATAATGTGTGTTTCTAATTTTCATTTATATTACTGCTTTTTCTATCTCCCTTCAGCTTTTGAATTCTGAAACCATCCTGAAGAAAATACTGCCTCTGGGAAAAATTGAAACCAGAGAGGGGTGTGTCTGTTTGGCTTATTTAGGATTGCTAGCAATGTTAACTGTTTCTAGATGTACCTCTAAGAAAATACATTCGTTTACATTACCTGTAAAATTGCCTGTGTTTTCTACTTATCTTGATATTTTATTTGCTTCTAGGGAGACATTAAAAAACATAGTTTAGGAAAAAGACGAAAACGTGAACAGTTTTGGAAATGATCTGCTGATCTCAATTTCAACAACGGCTTAATCTTTGTTGAGAAAAACATGCTGAAAATATAGTTGAACAATTCTGTATACGGTAAATGGGAGTCTTCTATGTTATGAAGGAAGAAATTCAGAATTTGTTGCCTGCATCTAGTTTCATCATTTTGCATTATAGCAGTTTGGAAAGGGAAATCTAAAGAGTTGTCATGGTTTGTTAAGGCAGACAATGTTAAAGCATTTTGAGAGTTCTGCATTAAATTAGCTGCTTGAACTAGACTGTAAAATGGCTGATCAGACCTTCTGGATAAGAAATAGGAGAAAAAACTAATTGAAGATAGGATCCCTAATCCCCAATGAGTAGAATAAGTCAATATTTAAGAGCACTCTTTGCTTTAGGGCTGGCATAGCTGTTCTAGTTCAATCACCCTTGTTCAGTTTAAGCGATTCATTAAAATAAAATGCTTCTTTCTAATTAATGTATCTAATCTATTATTCTAAGGCGAATTCAGCAAATATGCAAGCAGTTTTTTCTCCTGGAAGGAAAAATAGTTTTGTGAAACTAGTAATTATACAATTGCATGGTTCAGACTCTTAGGAAGAGCTATTAAAAGATCACAAGGGGAAAAAAAGAAATACTATTGAAATAAGTACAGTGCTGCAGTTTATATGGGCAGCACACAAGAGATTTGCATAATATGGTTTCAAAGCAACTTGCCTGAAACTCTTGCAGCCCAATCCAAAATTTTTAAATTTATATGACTGGGAAGTAAGTTCCATTGAGCAGAAATTGATAGGTTTGGGATTGCAGACACGTGGCGTAAAATGTTGGCATATTTACTCAGAAATAGGTCCCACTATGGGAGTATGCCAAAATAAGCAGAGATAGGAAAATCTAGCCACCTAATTCAACAGTCTGCTCGGTGCTTCAGAGCTTTAATTAAAACCAGCTCATGCCTGCTGGAGTCAGTAGTACTGTGCAACTTGAGTTTTAAAATTTATGTATAGCCATTTTGAATATTTGGCACTGAAAGGCATTCTGGCTGTTTAGGAACTTTAAAACCTGCATGCCAAAGTTAGAAGCAATATTATAACTCTGTCTAGCGGCATTTATATCAGAGAACTAAAGTCTGACCCTTGAGTAATTGTATGGAAAGAAAAAAATATAGAACTTGATGCATTATTGTTTGAATAGATATTCTGTTTGTAAAAATCCTTAAACCACATAGTTAACTGCTATAAATGGTTGTGCCTTACTTTATTTTAATTACTGTATAAGCATAGTTAAAAAAAATCCAACAAAATTTCAAGAGAAATGGGACAGAAAAATGTTTTCATTGATAAAATCTCCTTAAATTGTGTATCCCAAACTTGGAATAATGTTCTTTAAGTTAAGTTTTATAAGTGAACAGAATAAACCAAAAGGCAGAAAGCAAGTGTATAACAATATACATCTTGGACTTTTATTTACTAGCAATAATTATTTAGTGATGTATAAACTAAGTTCCTGGTTTAAGGATGATCTGTAATTAAGAAGAGAGCCTTTTGTGGCAGAATTTGAGTTAAATACACAATGGTTCAAGTTCATTACCGAATACTACTTATATTACAATATATGAATAGTATTATGCAATAATACTGTTCCAGCCTACGTACAAATGTGACTTAAGAACAGACCTTGGGAATGGAACTTGACTATCTGTACTGCAAAAAAAGATATTTTATTGGATTGAACATAGATCTGCAAAATATGAGAACCAATGCAGTTTTGCTTGCAAAAATGACAGTTTGCATTATCCAACTCCAAATGTTCAAGTGAACACTACTAAAGATCTATGGAATTTTTTTTCTAACTTAACCTTTTTCTTCAGTACCTTTAACTGGAAATATTTTCCATAGTATTTTTTTAAAAAGATAGACAGTAAAGGAGAAAAAGTAGGCACAAATCCCTAAATGTGTGAAAATACACGTCCATATAGTCAAGCTTCAGCATGCAGCAATTGCCTAAAACTTTCATAATTGCTTTCTTTAATGTGCAAAAGCTTTCACTTTGACTTTTCCCAGTACATTAGTCGATCATCAAGACATAGCTAATTTTGTGATTGGGAACAATATTTTTTTAAGCAGCTTTTTTAATGGCTGTGGATGTCAACCCTTTAGGATAACTCACACCATGCAATAGACTCTACAGGAAGACTAGAACCATATTATATTAAGATTGCAAGTCTACCTGTGTCTTCCTTCCCTCCTATCACTTAGGGAGCTTCCGTGGAGGCAGGCATGGGAATCTCAGTTTTTCTAGGCCACTCTTCAATATGTCTTCTCCAACTTCTCCAGCATGGGTGGATTCCGAATCCACCTATGGGTATCCAATGCCTGCTACCCAATCAGAGACTAGGTCTGAAATTTAGCTCCGCCTCCTGGCTTCCTTCCCCAGTTTTTTCCTAGTCTGAAGCCCAAAAACAGCTCTTCTCGGTAGCTCCGTAGAAAGAAGGTTTTTTTTTTGCTTAAATAGGACTGGTAAAGTATATCTCTACAGGTTTTTTTGTTAGATATTAATTGGACAAACGAAATTTAGGGAAGATTTGATTTTTAAGTTACCTTTTTTGGTGACTTGGACGTTTTTTCGGTCCAATCCTTCCTCCTCCCCGGCGGGAGCGCGAGGGCTACCGCCCAAGGCCCTGGGCCTTGGGAGAGGGACGGGGAGTCGCAGAAGAACATCCCTGGACCCCCGACTGAGCCCGGGAAGCGGACAGGAACCCCACCGGACTGCAGGCGTCGAGGAAGAGGACGTCGCCGGAGGTCGTCGACAGATTGCCGCAGAATAGCGGGGGACCGCTACGACTAACCGCAAGTGGGGTTTCTTGAAGGCGGGGAGGAGGCCGCCGGTTCACTGGGGTCGGTGAAAGGAGGCGGGAGCCGTCCGTAGTCAAGTGGGTAGACCGGGGCCGGTAGAAAGCAGCCACCGTGTGGTTGGGAGCGCAGAGCTCCGACCAAAAAATTGGCGTGGCGGCCATTTTGGAAAGGGGGAGGTCCCGGCTACTGGCGCGAATCGCCATTTTGCAAAGGGGGTGTCGCCGGACAGTCCGCGCTGCCTGATTGGGTTTCGTCGCTAGCGCGCGAAAAATCCTTGCAAGAAAGAGGGCGGGTAAGCCTCTTTGTTTCCTCCCGTTGGGCCTGGGCCTAGGGAGACAGGCGACCACCGGCCGACAGGGGTGAAAGGATTCACCGGCCTAAACAAATAACGAGTAATTGAGAGCCAGTGGTCGGAGAGAGTGTGTGCCGAAGGTGTGTGTGGGCATTGTAAATTTATCAGCAACTCTAGAAGGGACGGCCAAGCCAGACGGACCCGTGGGAAGACATACGGGCCGCGTCCACACCACGGTCGAGCAAGAGTAGGGATACACTCCCTCTAGCGCTGCCGACCCCTGCCGGGCCTGCCAACTACCGGGACAAGGCCCTAGTCACAGCATGGCCATGGCAGATGGCACCTCGGCCCAAGGCTCAGCACCTCCCCCGTCGCCTCCTCGCAGACCGGAAGAACCGGGGGGGGGGCAAGAAGAAGGCCAAGAGGAAGGATCTAACTGAGCCTTCAAAGGCTGCTGAGCGGCAGGCCATGAGGAGGCACCAGGCCTTGGAGAAAGAGTTCGCCAAAGCCCAGAGGAGCAGAGCCAGCGGAACAGAGAGAACAGATCTGGCTCTCATGGAGACTCCAAGTGGCTTTGGCTCCTCGGAATCCACCCCCAGGGAATGGCTTCCAAGGGGGGAGACGGAAGGAGAGTTGTCCCCCATCTCGGTGCCGTCATCTCCAGCACACTCGGAACCCACCACCAGTCAGGAGACTGGACGTAGAGGTAGGAAACGACCGAGGTCTGGTAAGTGGTCATCCCAGCTTCATTCCATTTTACAGGAAGCCCTGGAACACCTCCGGCCCTCGAGGAGTGAGTCGCCCCCTCAGAGGGCCCACTCATCACGGAGGCATGCTTCCTGGGGGGGACAAGGTAGTGTTCCATGACTCTGATGTTTCTGAAGCCTCTTCACAGGTGGCAGACGAGGAGCTGGAGGAATGGGAAGAAGAGGGAGCCCCTCTGTCAGAGAATGAGGAGACAGAGCAGCAAAACTCAGGTTTCAGGTCTATTTGACCACACCCTTTTCACCTCCCTCTTGCTAAAAATATGCTCCGCACTCGATCTGCCAGCGAAGACGAGAGAGACCAGACCACCGTCCTCAGAGGAGGAGGACGCTAAGGACCCCCTGATGTCCTCACCAGTGTCGGAGGTCATACAGGTTCCTTGTACAAAGGTCTTTAGGTCATCGGTAAGATCCCAGTGGTCAAGCCTGGGTGCTATTCCTTCACCAAATGGCATTGAGAAGAAGATGTTTAATGTATGCAGTCCTCTGGCATCTCTTATAGAGGTGCCACAGGTGGACGCACCACTAATCTCTCTCTTTTCCTCCTCAGCCATTCCAGGGGACATGTCAGAGGCAATGAGGGTGGAGGAGAAGAAGGTAGAACTCTCCCTCCGCAGAAACACCACTCAGCGGCCTGGGCCATTAGGGCCTCGTCCACGGCATCTGTCTTCTCCAGGGCAGCAATTAGGTGGCTGCGGGAACTCCAGGCAAGCGTTCCGGCAGAACAGGTACGCATACAGCAGACGCTGACCAAGCTGCGCATGACAGCGGAGTTCACTGCGGACGCCACAATGTTTGCTTCACGATTCGCGGCCAGAGCCATCGCAGGTACAGTAGCAGTGAGGAGACTCACATGGCTTAAAAATTGGAAGACAGACCTGAAAAGTCAAAATGACGACTGGCCACATCTAAGTATTCGGGATCAAAGCTATTTGGAGCGATCCTGGATCCTTACGTGATTGAGGACAAGACCAAGAGAAAGGTGTTAGCACACCCCTCAAAAAAGACAGATAGGGCAGGCCAGGATTTCCGTAGACAAGCTCCCCGCCAGAACGGGAGCGGGGAATGGAGACAGCCCTTTCAAGGGGGACGGTCCTGGGAGGGGCCCAGAACTCCGCGCACCTTCCCATACAGACAGGAGCGCGGCCAGGACCGTCCAGCCTCTGGCAGGGGCCAACCTTCCAAATGCCCCTTTAAAGGGGGGGAGGCCGGCCCTACAGATGCTTCAAGTGATGCCTGGGGCAGTCCCATCGGGGGCCATCTGGCGCTTTTCAGCGAAGCATGGCAGACGACCATGACGGATGCCTGGGTCAGAGAGACAGTGGCCCAGGGCCTAGCGATAGAATTCTACTCCATTCCTCCGGATCACTTCATAAGGTGCCCGTTGTCATGCAACAAGGCCAAGGGTGGGCCTTCTAGATCAGGCCATAAAGCACCTGGAGGAAATAAGGGCGATAGAGCCGGTTCCTCCAGGGCAGGAGGGACGGGGTTTTTACTCCATCCTCTTCCTGGTACCAAAGTCATCCGGGGATTGGAGGGCCATTCTGGATCTCAAACGTCTCAATCACTATGTAGTGTACAGGAAGTTCAAGATGCAGTCCCTCAGGTCCATCCTGGCCAGCATTCGAAGAGGGGATCTGCTGTCATACATAGACCTCACAGAGGCCTACCTTCACATCCCGATAAGGTTGGAACACAGAAGGTTCCTCAGATTCTGTTACAGGGACCGACACTACCAGTACAGGGCCCTACCATTCGGCCTGTCCTCGGCACCCAGAGTGTTCACGAAGATGCTGGCAGCATTGGGAGCGCATCTACGCATGATACCAGTAAGAGTCCAATGCTATTTGGACGACATCCTGATCCTGTCGTGCTCTCACCAGGCAGCCCTGACAGACATTCGGATCACCATAGACACCCTCCAGACTCATGGCTTCTCAGTAAACCACAAGAAAAGCCAGCTCACACCATCAAGGAGGCTCCTACACCTGGGGGCCATCATAGACTCAGAACAGGGTATGGTTTATCTTTCACAGGAGCGGCAGGAGAGCCTGAGGAAGCTAGTGCTTCTGGTAACACAGAGAAGGACGGTCTCCATAGTACAGCTCTCTCAGCTCCTGGGAAAGATGACTTCATGCCTGGGAATTGTTCCGTGGGCAAGGCTCCACTCCAGAAGTCTCCAATGGCTTCTGCTCCCTTACCAAAGGCAGAACCAGAGCGCTTCGCTCAAGAGGGTCAGGGTTCCACCCCAGGTCATAGCATCCCTCAGATGGTGGAGGTCAGGCGCCCTAAGAAGGGGCACCCCGCTCAGGGAACCAGACAGGATCACAGTCACGACCGACGCAAGCCTGTTCGGGTGGGGGGCCCACTCCACGGACAAGATAGCCCAAGGGAGGTGGAGCACAGAGGACCTACGTCACAGGATCAATTGGCTCGAACTGAGGGCCATACACCTGGCCCTGCGAAAATTCTCAGCCCACTTGTCAGGGAATCACGTGCTAGTCCTGACGGACAACGTAACAGCAAAAGCACACGTAAACAAGCAGGGCGGGACCAGGTCAGCGGCACTCATGCGGGAGGCCAGGGAGCTGGGCCTTTGGGCAGAACAGCATCTGGCCTCGCTCAGGGCAGAACACATATCGGGGGAGGCAAACCAACAGGCGGACTCCCTCAGCAGAACTACGGTAGACCACGCGGAGTGGAGGCTGGCCCCGGAACTATTCGAGGCAATCTCGGACAGGTTTGGCCGGCCTTGCCTGGACCTCTTCGCGTCTCCAGCAAACACTCAAACGTAACGTTTCTTTTCCAGGTTCCAGACCCGGGGAGCGGAGGGGACGGATGCGCTCAGATGCAGGTGGCCCCAGGGGCTACTGTACGCCTTCCCTCCTCCGCCCCTAATACAAGCAACAATCAGCAAACTGATTCTGGAACAGGCGGAGGTGATACTAATTGCTCCATACTGGCCATGGTTCGCAGACCTGGTAGATCTATCACTCTCGCCAATGTGGAGACTCCCTCCGAGCCAGGTATCTCTGAGCCAAGGGAAACTCCAACATCCAGATCCACAATGGCTCCAACTAGCCGCCTGGCACTTGAGCGGGAGGGTCTGAGTAGGCAGGCCTTCTCAGAGGAGGTCATCTCGGTCATCCAGGATGCCCGTCGGCCCTCCAACAATAGGATATATGACGCCACCTGGAGGATTTTCTCCTCCTGGTGCAGCAGGCAGGGTTTAAACCCCCTGTCAGTCACCATTCCTGACATCCTCCAGTATCTGTGGGAGGGCATGAACAGGGGTCTAGCGACCAACACCATCCATAGACAGGTAGCAGCCCTACAGACGGTCCTGGTTTGTGAAGACCGGGGAACCCTGTCACAACACCCAGCGGTGAGCGCCTTCCTAAAAGGGGCCGCCACGAGACGGCCTCCCGCAGTCCACCGTTTCCCATCCTGGGACTTACACAAGGTGCTACAGGCCCTAACTGAGGCTCCGTTCGAACCACTGGGAACCAGCTCACTCCGTTTCCTGACGCTGAAGGTGGCCTTCCTTGTGGTGATCACCTCGGCAAGACGGATCTCCGAGTTGGGGGCCCTGTCGGTTCCCCCAGAGCTGCTCACGTTCGCAGAGGGCAGGGTGACTCTGCGGCTTGACCCAACCTTCATTCCTAAGGTCAACACATGGTTCCACAGGTCCCAGGAACTGATCCTCCCGGACTTCTGTCCGAATCCCATGCACCATCTGGAGAGACAGTGGCACACATTAGACGTGCGCAGGGCTCTGCGTCACTACGTTAATAGAACAGCAACTTTCAGGAGATCAGAGGCGCTATTCGTCTCATATCATCCTTCTTCCAAGGGTCTGAAGGTGTCTTCCTCGACCATTGGGAGGTGGATCAGGGCATGCATAGCCAAGGCCTATGAATCACTGGACCTGCAGGTACCAAGCAACATCACGGCTCACTCCACAAGGAGCGCGGCCACATCGGCAGCTTGGCGCACGCAGGCACCGCTGGAGGAAATTTGCAGAGCGGCCACGTGGGCCTCTCCGTCCTCCTTTGTTAGGAACTACAAGATTGACCAATTTGCTGCAGCGGAGGGTTCGTTTGGCAGGAGAGCCCTGCAGCAGATATTTGAGTCCTACCGGTAGTAAGAGATAGCCTAGACTCCCACCCAAGGGGACTTATGAGGGCTTGGGTACGTCCCAGCAGTGGATTCCGAATCCACCCATGCTGGAGAAGAAGCGTTGACTTACCTGAACACCTTTTCTCAGCATGGGGGGATGGAGAATCCACACCCTCCTCTAACTAGTCTAGGCAGGAGTTCTCTTACAGGACACTGAAAGGGAGCTACACGGTCTGACCTGATGAGGAGCTTCGCCTGTCAAAAACTGGGGAAGGAAGCCAGGAGGCGGAGCTAAATTTCGGACCTAGTCTCTGATTGGGTAGCAGGCATTGGATACCCATAGGTGGATTCTCCATCCCCCCATGCTGAGAAAAGGCGTTCAGGTAAGTCAACGCTTCTCTTTACAGTCTTTCTGTTCCTTCCCCCAGACTATTTTCTCAGCTCTTTACACCAACAAGCTTGGGAATGTCAGTGGGGAAGGAGGGCAAGGGCAGATTTTTTTATCCCATCCCTGTTTTTTTTTAAAGGTGCATTAAGCCTAATCAAGATTTAATGAAGGTCTATGTAATCTGATTTCTCAGGAGCTCTGGGCAGTCACATGACCATGGGATGCTGCAAATAGCATCCAAGCATCCAAAATGTGATCACATTTTCAGGGGTGGCAGCCATCAAAACCAGGTCATAAATACCTTTTGGGGGGGAGAGTTTCATTGTAACTTCAAATGGTTGCTATATTCATAGCAGATAAGTGGAGGATTAGCTGTAGTTAAACTTGTTAATATGGAATTTTGTATGGTTTTATCTAACACTTCGTAATGCATTTGTGCTGACAATATATTGATGGAATGTTTGTTACAGTAACCAAGCTGAGTTGTGTAGAGTCTGCCCTCAAGCCTCCCTTGATCACAAGGGCCTGTTTTCCAAAAGAAACAACTGGTTCTAGCAGCCTTCCATAGGAGGCTGAGGTTGAAGTCTTCACAACTATGCAGCCAGTTTATTTTTGAGAATGTTGAAACAACATTCATTGCAAATAAATGCAGTTGTGGATTCGGGAAATCTTAGCTGCTGCCATTTTGAAGGAGCTGAAACTGATCCTATTTGCCTTCAGACTATAAATTGCCTAAATGACTCTCTATCCTGGAGAAAATGGAAGCTGTTCCTTATTCTCCATCTCAGTTTGTTAAAACTCTGGCTCTACTAAACAGTTTCTTCTCTTTAAGACAATGTATTTTAAAAATGAGTTTTCTTTGGTGTTGGAGAAATCTGTCCCTCTTTTTTCTGCTTCTGAATATAAACAGAAGGTGCATTTTCATCTTCTTTTCTCCCATACCCTAAAAATCTTTGCATGCAGTTTCCTGTTTTCACTATTCCAGTAACCGTTCTGTTTCTATGGGATTCTAGCACCATTATTATCCTCATTGTCAGTTTCTTGATTTAGGCAGACTGGTTGTGATAGTCTTGAAGCACGCTTGCTCTATCATATTGGAAGATGACCAAATGAGTAAGCAGCTACAGCTGCCTGGAGGCTGACAGGTGGTTCTTCACAAAATGGATTCTTGAATTCTGAGGACTGTTCTGAAACTGGTGTTTATCTTTATTGAAGTTTATGTTCATCTAAAATTAATGGTCAGTTTAGGGACCTCAAGCTGCATCATTACCTTGTTTTATGGAGGACATAAAATTCTAATTGCAAATTATGAAAGGCTTTCTACGATATTGTTCTATTTGGAGTTAGAGAAATATCTTAAGAAACCTGGTCCTATCTGGTGCATTATGCAAGTTTTTAGTAATATAGGATAGAGTACATTTCACATATCGCGGCCTATAATCATTGAGCATGTCTGCTTATTGTGGGATGTATAGTCTATAAGACCTGAGAGACACTGGATTGAATACTTCAATACTAAAATAAGTATTAATCCTTTACTAATTCAACATACTTTGCCTTTATCTAGAAATAAACCAAGCAGTACAAGCCTAGGACTGATTTCATGCTATTTCAACTTTAAGGTTCTTCATTTCTATTTCAGACTGTATCTGCAGCATCTTAAATAGTTGAAATTCCTTTGAAACAAGAGCCCAATATGAGTCCAGATGGGTCTCTGTTTCTACTTTAACCTGCAATTCAAGACTTAATATGCTTTCCAGCAGATCCCACAACAAATGAGTTTGTTGCAGCATGGTAGTTACAAAGAACATGATCACAAAGAAAGAATGAGCTCTTGTGATCCATCAGCTACACCCTTGTGCTTTTGTGGGATTGCTATTTAAAAAATAAATTGTTTTACTAGATGACAAGAACACTTACTATTGCTGATAAATATACTACTATTTCATGCATGTCTTTTGATATGGTGCAACTGCTGTATTCTTCCCAGCAGGTCACTGATGGGAATGGCTTTGTCTTCCCTGATCAGGTTTCACAGTTTCAGCTGTCCAGTTGAATGAAATCCCTTATCAACCCAAAATCAAATGTGTATTTGGTCTGGGCAAGTCTGATTGGTGAATCCAGAATATTGTGGTTCTAAGGGTGGAACTTCATGCTACGCAATAAAATGGCACAGTCTTAAAATTAAGGCAGGCAGGAAGGAAAGATTGTAAGATTTTTTTTGCAGGTTCCTTTGTATTATAAGGAGTTGTTTCTCTTCAACTTCCTGTATAATGCCGGATCTCCGGCACAACCTTCCTAGCTGCCTAATTCTTAGGGATACACAAATCTCTTTTCTTGACTTACTCAGACATGAACAATGATAAATAGTTTTTTTTAGTCTTATAGAGACTGAAGTTCCTGCCCTGATAAAACAATTAACAGTATACCTCTGTGTGGATCCTGAAGTTTCCCATATCTTGCATCCATAGTTCTAACTTCTCAGTATATCCTGCAGTTGAACAAACCATCAGCCATCAATCATTACTCCTGAATAACTCATAGTATTGGATGTACTTTCTTGTAATAGAGTATAGCATAGCATAGAATCTTTTCTGCAGGAGCTGATTGTTAATAAGTCCCAACAAGACTCAATACACTGATAGGTCAAACGAATGGTGTATATCTCAGTGTGGGTTGCTGGCTGAACTGAAAACATTAGCTGCATCTAAAATGGGTGCACCTTAATAACCCAGGAATTTACATATGGTGTTTACGTTATCAAACAGCTTCTTAGATGTGCAAAAAGACAGAGGAGAGCAGAGAGCTGCTAAGCCACCATCGGGCTCCTTAGTGCTGAAAGATGACAGACATTATTCCTCCAAAGTCTTTTCCCTTCTGTCAAGAGGAGTGGTGATCAATGAGTTAAGAAGATAATAAATAGGCCAGAGCTCTCTGGGTAGTTAACCATATGGCCTCCAAGCACAACAAATACTAGACCTCACTTACTCCTGTAGTCTAATTACAGGATTGGAAAGCAACCAGAGATATCCACTGCTATCTGTTGTCACTCTATGGTGTCCAAAGTGATTGAAGAGCTCTAGTGGTATTGTATGCAAGGATTCTATGCTCAGTGCCCAGTATTTGAGAGAGAATCAATACTTTGCTCTGTTTCTAGCATTCCTGATACTTTGGGGTGTGCTCATTGTATGGAACCTCTCTATCTGAACAGGTCTCTAAAAAGTTAAAATATTTTTTAATCCTCAGAAATATTTGCTGCATTGTGGAACTGTCTAAAAACTTTTGTCTCTGTTTAACTCAATCAATTCTCAGGGGTTTTTTTCCCCATAAAACTAAAGATGCAGTCTAAAAACAGACTGTCAGGGCCATGGTTTGGAAGACTTATTTAAGCTATATTAGTTACTAACTTTCCATTTAACTACTAGTAGACAAAATGTTAAAAAAGATACTCCCCCCCCCGTGGTGCAATGTATGAATAAAATATGTTGTGGAATTAAAAATGCCAATGGCATTTAAGTAAAGAATTCAAATGTTTTTTTCAACAGTTGTATTCCTCAAATAATACATCAATAACAAAAATTACCAATATTCAAATAGATTAACATTTACAGAATTAAATTTATAGAATTTCCTTTCTTTGCCTCAGAAATCTCTGAAACCTTTTAACACTATCCTGGCACTGATGGAGTCACTCTAAGATAATTCTGTTTCTTAAATTGGAAAAGATTATCAGAAATTGACACCTTATAAACCCATCTCACTTCTTAATACAAACTATAAACTATACTAACTTATTAGCTATCAGTTTAAAAGTGATTATAAGTTATTAAATATTGCACAAAATCAATAAAACTGTCCCTGGCTGCACATTCTTTGTATGTATTTGAAGACTTTGATTCTCTGAAATTACAGATCTTAGAGCAAATATTAAACAGGTTTAAATTGGTCCAGCTTTTGTAAGATGATTGAACATATTTATGGACAGACTAAAAAGCCCAAATAAGATTTATGATTCAGATTATATTATGACTTTAGGAGATATCAAGCCAGGGTTATCCCTTATCACTTTTACTATTCAACTTCCACTGTAGAAGTACTAGCAATAGCACTTGGATTTAACATTCAGATTTACAGGATAAAACTGGGTAAATTTATCTGCTGATTATATGGTTCTGCCTCTCAAATGCTTCTCAGTGGGTCTGTAGACACCCACTTAGAGCATTACTACTACTTGTCTTAGTGAGAAAAGAGCCTTGCCTCTTAACTACAGAGTAGAGACTATGCACCAAGCATAGTGAGCTGTCCATTTTGAGAAGATCCATTTTTAATGTACTGTGGAGTATGATTTGTTCCTAGAAATTTTAGAGAGAGAGGAAAAGTCTTTCCTTGGGCTTTGTTGAAAGGAATAAAGCTTGTTGCTTACAATAAAAAAAAAAAAGGAGTTAGAGGAATTTGCAGAGGCGTCAGGACTACCAGTTAATTTTCAGAAATTCAGTTATTTTTTCACCCCCCCCAAAAAAAATTTCGAAAAGAAATTTCTATAGATTTAGGAATATCAACAGTGTACAAATCTTTAACATATTTAGGCATCACTATTACTAAAACATTAATTATTTTTTATTAATAATTAAAAACCAACATGAAATTAAGCAGGGAAAATGACAAACTGGGCTTCAGAATACTTGAACAGGTGAATTGCAGTGGTAGAAATGAAAATTGGTGCAAGGCTTAATTATTTATTTCAATGCCTCCAGTGAAAATTCCCTTCCAGAACAAGACAGAACAGCTTCTGCTTTCACGCAAATATTATTATTAATAATAATATTAATTATTAATAATAACAATTAGAAAGATTTCATATAAAACTCAGACTGGGTGAGTGGGGCATACTCAACTTGATGATGTATTATGAAATGGCACACTTAGGGCCTATGATTTATTATGGAAGACTCTTCTAAAGCATGAATCTAAATTGAAGTTAAAACTGAATAATTTTATAAATCAATGGTTCTTCCACCCAAAATATTTGTCTTAATAAAAATATTAATATTTTTGCTAAAATAATGCTTCAAGTTTGGAAAAGTATATAGCTAGCTTTAATAAATGATACTTCTCTTTTAACTTAATAACATATATAGATCAGAGTTATCGTTATGACTTAGCATCTTTACAAACTACAAGATTGTTACAGTAATAGGGGAGTTCTCTATAAAGATCAGATAGAGCAATGACTAGGCGATAAGTTATCATGGTTCTTCCGATATTAACTCAAATCTCTTTTGGGCAATAGAAATGTTAGCGCTACAAAAACATGGACCTGTAGCAAATCTGAGAATTTAATATTTCATTACTTAGAATAGCCAAAAGGAACAATCTAAAAAAAAAATATAACTTCTTGTTGCAATTAGAAATAGAAGATTCACCCCATGATTTTAAAGGAAGCTTGGGATAATGATCTTGGTAAAGTCATACAGATGAAAAATTGGCCTGACTTATGTAAACTAAGTGGATTCACCTCAGTTTCAATGCAAGAATTGCAGTTGAAAATTATACCTCATTACATACTTGACTCCAGTCAGATAGGCACATACTGTATATATCACAATTATTTTTCCAAATGTTGGAAAGGTTGCCAAACAAAAGTTGTCAAACGAATGCTCTTTCATTTGTGTATTTGTGCAATAAAGTCTTTTGGTGTAAAATTTTTTGGGAGGAGGATAAGTAATATTACTTAACAAAGAATTAAATGCTCCCCAGAATTAAGCTTACTACATATGTTTACAAGTCCAAATCCCTTAAAAATAAAGAACTTATCTATTTCCTTTTAGCAGCCAAAATAATAATTGGCCAATGTTGAAAAGGTCTAGATCAGCGGTAATCAACCTTTTCCGGGGCTTGACCCCGGCCCGCATCGCGCAAATAAATAAATAAATAAAAATGGCGGGTCGGCCCGCATCGCGATAGGGAAAAAGAAGAACATGCCAACCACTGATTAGTAATAATATGTATGTGTTTACTCATTCATTGCATTTTAATTCCCTTTGAGAATGAGCTCAAGATGATTTACATGAAAATTTCCCACAAATCCATTCTCTAGGAACAATCCTGTTTAGGTTGCTTGGGCTAAGAAAAAGTGGTTGCTCCAAAATTGCTGATGGAAACTCCTAGGTGCAGGTCTGAAAACTTAACCACTTACTATACTTTACTTCTAATTGGACTGAGGGTGTAAAAGCTACTTGCTGCTTATTTCATGAAACAGGTCACATTTATGATAAAGAAACCCAGATAAAAACTGAACATTGGAAAAATGCCAACTCCTTTTTTGAATGAGATTATGTTTTTTCCAGTACATAAAGGCTTATTTTGTATTTTATTTTGTATTGGGGTTGTTAAAACAACAATTTTTATTTATTTGGTGCCTTCAAGTCAATGTTGACTCCTGGCAACTACCTGGACCAGTCTCTGAAGTTTTCTTGGCAAGATTTCAGAAGTGGTTTGCCATTGCCTACTTCCTAAGGCTGAGAGATGAGGCTGATCCAAGGTCATCCAGCTGTCTTCATGCCTAAGGCAGGAGTTGAACTCAGGGTTTCCTGGTTTCTAACCTGCTGTCTTAACCATTACACCAACTTAGCAATCCCAATGAATAAAAAATTTCCAATGTTTTAGCAAGTGCTTTGCACAATGGCAGAGAAATTGTGATACCTACAACCAGGGCTTTTTTTCCCTCATAGAACGCTCAAAACGGAGTTTCAGCCCTTTTTTGGATGGAACCTTATAGGGTAAGCAAGGCGGGTTGTATGACGTGTGTGAGTTACGGCACTTTTTTTTTTTTTTTTAGAAATAGCCAGATAATAATAGCAGCACTATCTGATTGATCCTGGTTACTCTCAGAAGCTAAACAGGGCTGAGCTAGCTGATATTTGGATGAGAGATGACCAGAAGATCCCAGGGTTGTAGGCTAGAATTAAGATATTGAAAAATCAACTTAGAGGAAGGCAGTGAAACTTCATGTCTTTATTGTTGCCAAAATTATGTGAATATAGCCATAAAAATATCAGAAGTTAGGTTTGATGTAAAAGAAAGTAGCTACACCTTTAATTCTTTAAAAGTTATGAAGATAAAATATTTCGATAGGGTACATACACATTTACTTAGATCTGACTCCAGTTACTGGGAGGTCACTTCAGACTATTAACTCTATTAACTTATTTTAAGATTTTATGATTTAAAGTTTTGAAAATAATTTCTCTGAGCATTTCATTGCCCAAAGTTCAAGCACCCTACCATTTGGGGGGGTTGTATGTATGTGTGTGTGTTTATGTATGCACCCGCGCCTCCAGAAAAACTAAGAAAGAGAAACTAAAAAAAACTATAAAAAGAGAAAAAAGATGGAAAAAAGGAACTAACAAAAATATATGCTCTTCCATTCAAAGATTCCACTCTTCCAAGTTGACAGCCAATCCTTTCTAAATCTTCCTTCGGGATAGCTAGTAAACATGAGGGAAAAATGTGCAATATAATATACATTCGATGTTCTTTTAGACACTTAGTCATCAAAACTCTTAATTCCAACTTTTTATTTCACAGTTATTACAAGTGCTCTAACCTAGACTGGAGAGTTAAAAAAAATGTCCCAAAGAAAGCAATAGTACAATAGAATATTTTCATAACATTGCCAAGAAAACTGTAGGGATCCAGCTGTATTAAAGTAATTTTGCTGCTGTCATGGGAGTTGACACTTCAGTGTTTGATTCTAAGTCTCAATATGTCTTGAGCAACTTTTTCTGAGAGATGTTGAACTTCTGCTGGTGAAGTCCAGTAAGCAAGATCCAATTGTTTCTTTGGAAAGGGATTAGATTATCCAGCCAAAGTATATATATAGCCAGTTTAAATAGGAGGGAAAGCAACATCCAGAGCTGTAGTTAATTGGAATGTAATGTCTATAAACTGAATATATACATATATAATGCAGCTGTATTGAGTAATTGCAAAAGGGCAAAGCATGTTTATTTCTGATTGTAATACTAAAAAAATACTATTCATGAAGCCAGCTGTTATGCCCTTGTGGCCTCCAGCTGTGTTTGCACTACAGCTTTTTTAATTCCCAGCTAGGCATTGCCCATTGTATGTTGGGAACTCAGGGTGTTGGCATCACAGCACAGCACTGTATATTTAAAGGATAGGAAGCTGTGGGAGGATGCGGACTAGTTTTCTTAATATATACATACATACATACATACATACATACATACATACATACATACATACATACATATATATATATAGAGAGAGAATATATATATATATGAGAGAGAGAGAGAGAGAGAGAGAGAGGGAGGGAGGGAGGGAGGCCTTGGCCAACTGTGTTCTTCTTTAGTAGCATTTAAGACCATCACAGGTTATGGATGTAGAAAATATCTACTCCATCCATGTTTGAAAAATCTGCTCCCCTTCATTCCATGTGTCATTCCCAGTAATGCAAAAGTGCAGAAAATAAAAGGAAATTGTGTGTGTATGTGTGCCTGTGTGTGTATGAGAAAGTGATAAGAAGAATCCTCACCTTTTTCTGCATGATTCCTTCCAAGATCCTTATTGATTTGGGCCCGGTATGAGTTGTGCATGTGCCTGCCTCAGTGTCTTTCAGATTATTCTATGATTCAAGAGATTTGGAAGTTGTCAGATCTGATTTAGAAGTCCTGTGTGCCTCAGTTCTATTGCCTCACCTGATCAAGAAGAGGTTAGGTTATGAAATGCTTGGTGCTGCCTTCTCATCCTTCCATGATGATGTCTTAAAACAGTTACTTGATAAGCATATGATGGAAGGAGACATAGCTTTTCACTGTTTTCATAAACCTCAGCCAGCATAATCAGAAACTGAATATTAGGGGGCTGATAGTACAAAACATCTGAAGGCATCTGGTTACTTATAAAATGTCAGGTTCTCCAGCATGGGTGGATTCCGAATCCACTGCTGGGTATTCAATGTCTACTGCCCAATCAGAAGACTAGGTCCGAAATTTAGCTCCGCCTCCTGGCTTCCTTCCCCAGTTTTTTTCCTAGTCTGAAGCCCAAAAACAGCTCTTCTCGGTAGCTCCGTAGAAAGAAGGTTTTTTTTTGCTTAAATAGGACTGGTAAAGTATATTCTCTACAGGTTTTTGTTAGATATTAATTGGACAGACGAAATTTAGGGAAGATTTGAATTTTAAGTTACCTTTTTGGTTATTTGGACGCTTTTTCGGTCCAATCCTTCCTCCTCCCCGTCGGGAGCGCCCAATCCTTCCTCCTCCCCGTCGGGAGCGCGAGGGCGACCGCCCAAGGCCCTGGGCCTTGGGAGAGGGACGGGGAGTGAGCCCGGGAAGCGGACAGGAACCCCACCGGATCGCAGGCGTCGAGGAAGAGGATGTCGCCGGAGGTCGTTGACCTGATCGCCGGCGCGGTGGCCATTTTGGAAAGGGGGAGGTCCCGGCTACTGGCACGAATCGCCATTTTGCAAAAGGAGCGTCGCCAGACAGTCCGCGCCGCCTGATTGGTTTTCGTCGCTAGCGCGCGAAAAATCCTTGCAAGAAAGAGGGCGGGTAAGCCTCTTTGTTTCCTCCCGTTGGGCCTGGGCCTAGGGAGACAGGCGGCCACCGGCCGACAGAGGTGAAAGGATTCACCGGCCTAAGAAAATAACGAGTAATTGAGAGCCGGTGGTCGGAGAGAGTGTGTGCTCGTAGGTGTGTGTGGGCATTGTTAATTTATCAACAACCCTAGAAGGGACGGCCAAGCCAGACGGACTCAGGAGGACCTACGGGCCGCGTCCACACCACGGTCGAGCAAGAGTAGGGATACACTCCCTCTAGCGCTGCCGACCCCTGCCGGGCCTGCCAGCTACCGGGACAAGGCCCTAGTCACAGCATGGCCATGGCAGATGGCACCTCGGTCCAAGGCTCAGCGCCTCCCGCGTCGCCTCGCAGACCGGAAGAACCGGGGGGGGCAAGAAGAAGGCCAAGACGAAGCATCTAACTGAGCCTTCAAAGGCAGCTGAGCGTCAGGCCATGAGGAGGCACCAGGCCTTGGAGAAGGAATTTGCCAAGGCCCAGAGGAGCAGCGCCAGCGGAACAGAGAGAACAGATCTGGCTCTCATGGAGACTCCAAGTGGCTTTGGCTCCTCGGAATCCACCCCCAGGGAATGGCTTCCAAGGGGGGAGATGGAAGGAGAGTTGTCCCCCATCTCGGTGCCGTCATCTCCAGCACACTCGGAACCCACCACCAGTCAGGAGACTGGACGTAGAGGTAGGAAACGAACGAGGTCTGGTAAGTGGTCATCCCAGCTTCATTCCATTTTACAGGAAGCCCTGGAACACCTCCGGCCCTCGAGGAGTGAGTCGCCCCCTCAGAGGGCCCACTCATCACGGAGGCATGCTTCCCGGGGGGGGGACAAGGTAGTGTTCCATGACTCTGATGTTTCTGAAGCCTCTTCACAGGTGGCAGACGAGGAGCTGGAGGAATGGGAAGAAGAGGGAGCCCCTCTGTCAGAGAATGAGGAGACAGAGCAGCAAAACTCAGGTTTCAGGTCTATTTGACCACACCCTTTTCACCTCCCTCTTGCTAAAAATATGCTCCGCACTCGATCTGCCAGCGAAGACGAGAGAGACCAGACCACCGTCCTCAGAGGAGGAGGATGCTAAGGACCCCCTGATGTCCTCACCAGTGTCGGAGGTCATACAGGTTCCTTGTACAAAGGTCTTTAGGTCATCGGTAAGGTCCCAGTGGTCAAGCCTGGGTGCTATTCCTTCACCAAATGGCATTGAGAAGAAGATGTTTAATGTATGCAGTCCTCTGGCATCTCTTATAGAGGTGCCACAGGTGGACGCACCACTAATCTCTCTCTTTTCCTCCTCAGCCATTCCAGGGGACATGTCAGAGGCAATGAGGGCGGAGGAGAAGAAGGTAGAACTCTCCCTCCGCAGAGTACACCACTCAGCGGCTTGGGCCATTAGGGCCTCGTCCACGGCATCTGTCTTCTCCAGGGCAGCAATTAGGTGGCTGTGGGAACTCCAGGCAAGCGTTCCGGCAGAACAGGTACGCATACAGCAGACGCTGACCAAGCTGCGCATGACAGCGGAGTTCACGGTGGACGCCACAATGTTTGCTTCACGATTCGCGGCCAGAGCCATTGCAGGTACAGTAGCAGTGAGGAGACTCACATGGCTTAAAAATTGGAAGACAGACCTGAAGTCAAAATGGCGACTGGCCACATCTAAGTATTCGGGATCAAAGCTATTTGGAGTGATCCTGGATCCTTACGTGATTGAGGACAAGACCAAGAGAAAGGTGTTAGCACACCCCTCAAAAAAGACAGATAGGGCAGGCCAGGATTTCTGTAGACAAGCTCCCTGCCAGAACGGGAGCGGGGAATGGAGACAGCCCTTTCAAGGGGGACGGTCCTGGGAGGGGCCCAGAACTCCGCACACCTTCCCATACAGACAGGAGCGCGGCCAGGACCGTCCAGCCTCTGGCAGGGGCCAACCTTCCAAACGCCCCTTTAAAGGGGGGGAGGCCGGCCCTACAGACGCTTCAAGTGATGCCTGGGGCAGTCCCATCGGGGGCCATCTGGCGCTGTTCAGCGAAGCATGGCAGACGACCACGACGGATGCCTGGGTCAGAGAGACAGTGGCCCAGGGCCTAGCGATAGAATTCTACTCCATTCCTCCGGATCACTTCATAAGGTGCCCGTTGTCATGCAACAAGGCCAAGGTGGGCCTTCTAGATCAGGCCATAAAGCACCTGGAGGAAATAAGGGCAATAGAGCCGGTTCCTCCAGGGCAGGAGGGACTGGGGTTTTACTCCATCCTCTTCCTGGTACCAAAGTCATCCGGGGATTGGAGGGCCATTCTGGATCTCAAACGTCTCAATCACTATGCAGTGTACAGGAAGTTCAAGATGCAGTCCCTCAGGTCCATCCTGGCCAGCATTCGAAGAGGGGATCTGCTGTCATCCATAGACCTCACAGAAGCCTACCTTCACATCCCGATAAGGTTGGAACACAGAAGGTTCCTCAGATTCTGTTACAGGGACCGACACTACCAGTACAGGGCCATACCGTTCGGCCTGTCCTCGGCACCCAGAGTGTTCACGAACATCCTGGCAGCATTGGGAGCGCATCTATGCATGATACCGGTAAGAGTCCAATGCTATTTGGACGACATCCTGATCCTGTCGGGCTCTCACCAGGCAGCCCTGACAAGACATTCGGATCACCATAGACACCCTCCAGACTCATGGCTTCTCAGTAAACCACAAGAAAAGCCAGCTCACACCATCAAGGAGGCTCCTACACCTGGGGGCCATCATAGACTCAGAACAGGGTATGGTTTATCTTTCACAGGAGCGGCAGGAGAGCCTGAGGAAGCTAGCGCTTCTGGTAACACAGAGAAGGATGGTCTCCATAGTACAGCTCTCTCAGCTCCTGGGAAAGATGATTTCATGCCTGGGAATTGTTCCGTGGGCAAGGCTCCACTCCAGAAGTCTCCAATGGCTTCTGCTCCCTTACCAAAGGCAGAACCAGAGCGCTTTGCTCAAGAGAGTCAGGGTTCCACCCCAGGTCATAGCATCCCTCAGATGGTGGAGGTCAGGCGCCCTAAGAAGGGGCACCTCGCTCAGGGAACCAGACAGGATCACAGTCACGACCGACGCAAGCCTGTTCGGGTGGGGGGCCCACTCCACGGACAAGATAGCCCAGGGGAGGTGGAGCACGGGGGACTTACGTCACAGGATCAATTGGCTCGAGCTGAGGGCCATACACCTGGCCCTGCGCAAATTCTCATCCCACTTGTCAGGGAATCACGTGCTAGTCCTGACGGACAACGTAACAGCAAAAGCACACGTAAAAAAGCAGGGCGGGACCAGGTCAGTGGCTCTCATGCGGGAGGCCAGCGAGCTGGGCCTTTGGGCAGAACAGCATCTGGCCTCGCTCAGGGCAGAACACATATCGGGGGAGGCAAACCAGCAGGCGGACTCCCTCAGCAGAACTACGGTAGACCACGCGGAGTGGAGGCTAGCCCCGGAACTGTTCGAGGCAATCTCGGACAGGTTCGGCCGGCCTTGCCTGGACCTCTTCGCGTCTCCAGCAAACACTCAAACTCAGCGTTTCTTTTCCAGGTTCCAGACGCGGGGAGCGGAGGGGACAGACGTGCTCAGATGCAGGTGGCCCCAGGGACTACTGTACGCCTTCCCTCCTCCACCCCTAATACAGGCGACAATCCGCAAGCTGATTCTGGAACAGGCGGAGGTGATACTAATTGCTCCTTACTGGCCGAGACGTCCATGGTTCGCAGACCTAGTAGACCTATCACTCTCGCCAGTGTGGAGACTCCCTCCGAGCCAGGTATCTCTGAGCCAAGGGAAACTCCAACATCCAGATCCACAATGGCTCCAACTAGTCGCCTGGCACTTGAGCGGGAGGGTCTGAGTAGGCAGGCCTTCTCAGAGGAGGTCATTTCGGTCATCCAGGATGCCCATCGACCCTCCACCAATAGGACCTATGACGCCACCTGGAGGAATTTCTCCTCCTGGTGCAGCAGGCAGGGGTTAAACCCCCTGTCAGTCACCATTCCTGACATCCTCCAGTATCTGTGGGAGGGCATGAACAGGGGTCTAGCAACCAACACCATCTGTAGACAGGTAGCAACCCTACAGACGGTCCTGGTCTGTGAAGACCGGGGAACCCTGTCACAACACCCAGCGGTGAGTGCCTTCCTAAAAGGGGCCGCTACGAGACGGCCCCCTGCAGTCCACCGTTTCCCATCCTGGGATTTACACAAGGTGCTACAGGCGCTAACTGAGGCTCCTTTCGAACCACTGGGAACCAGCTCACTCCGTTTCCTGACACTGAAGGTGGCCTTCCTTGTGGCGATCACCTCGGCAAGACGGATCTCCGAGTTGGGGGCCCTGTCGGTTCCCCCGGACCTGCTCACGTTCGCAGAGGGCAGGGTGACTGCGGCTGGACCCAACCTTCATTCCTAAGGTCAACACATGGTTCCACAGGTCCCAGAAACTGATCCTCCCGGACCTCTGTCCGAATCCCACGCACCGTCTCGAGAGACAGTGGCACACATTAGACGTGCGCAGGGCTCTGCGTCACTACGTTAATAGAACAGCAACTTTCAGGAGATCGGAGGCGCTATTCGTCTCCTATCATCCTTCTTCCAAGGGTCTGAAGGTATCTTCCTCGACCATTGGGAGGTGGATCAGGGCATGCATAGCCAAGGCCTATGAATCATTGGACCTGCAGGTACCAAACAACATCACGGCTCACTCCACAAGGAGCGCGGCCACATCGGCAGCTTGGCGCACGCAGGCGCCGCTGGAGGAAATTTGCAGAGCGGCCACGTGGGCCTCTCCTTCCTCCTTTGTTAGGAACTACAAGATTGACCAATTTGCTGCAGCGGAGGGTTCGTTTGGCAGGAGAGCCCTGCAGCAGATATTTGAGTCCTAGTAAGAGATAGCCTAGACTCCCACCCAAGGGGACTTATGAGGGCTTGGGTACGTCCCAGCAGTGGATTCGGAATCCACCCATGCTGGAGAAGAAGCGTTGACTTACCTGAACGCCTTTTCTCAGCATGGGGGGATGGAGAATCCACACCCTCCTCTAACTAGTCTAGGCAGGAGTTCTCTTACAGGACACTGAAATGGAGCTACACGGTCCGACCTGATGAGGAGCTTCGCCTGTCAAAAACTGGGGAAGGAAGCCAGGAGGTGGAGCTAAATTTTGGACCTAGTCTTCTGATTGGGCAGTAGACATTGAATACCCAGCAGTGGATTCTCCATCCCCCCATGCTGAGAAAAGGCGTTCAGGTAAGTCAACGCTTCTTACATACAAACATGACCATGAAATGTAACTATATTCCCTCCATAGAGAAACAACAAAAGCAGTGAGAGTGTTCTCAGTTGGGGGCAAGGGGTAAAGCTTGAGCTGAGCAGGTATATTTCCACAGTTCATCTATGATGTGTTTAGTTTATCTAGTGGAGCTATAGTAATGGTTAGATTAACCACCATGCTCTATTTTCTGGTTCCAAGGATACTTTCTTTTATTCTCCTAGGAAGAAAACCATAAAAGTGGTGCTTTGGGGATAGAGACCAAATTGATCTTTACGTGACATTTCAGCATGCAAATCAATAGAGGACAAAACCTTGGAGTGCTAAATTTAGGTTGTGAACAAATCTGTGGGGAAATTGAAGCAGTAGGGCAGTGGGTTGAAGATTTAAGTCCTATAGTATGGCATTTCTGCAATCCATTTTCAAAACCTGTTAAACTTGCCACATTTGCCACATGAAACAAGGAATAACAACCTTATTCCTATATTGTGTAATTAGGGTGTTGAAGATATCTGGATGCCCAGTTTCACCCTCAAAAATCTGCATTTTGCCATGGCTTATGATAGACAGCAATACGTAACTTCCAGCTGGGCATGGGAGTAGGTCATTTTGGACCAACCAGGGAAATGTCAGTTTCAGGATGTCAGGTCAATTAGCCATTCCAAAGTTGTAGTTCAGTAAGAGTGGGTTCTTTGTTCAGAGGATTTGGAAAGTTTCATACATCTTTGTAATGAAAGAAATTGCTCTGACTGCCTTTATTGGTTAGTAAATGAGACTGTCAACTAAACCGTCTAGTTAATGTAAATTATTTAATAGCTACTTGAGGTACTTTGGTTTCCTTAGAAGAGCTAGGTAATCTGTTTCAGAAACTCAGTTCTCTGAAGTCTCATGTGGGTCCCATAGTGGTGAATCAATTAAAGCTACAGATTGATACTTTTACTCCCTAAAGTAGGGAGTTTGGACTATATCTTCCATTAATTCTGACTGCAGTTGGTGGAATAGTAGTTCAAAGCATCTGGAGAATATCACTTCCACCCTAGAGTGCATCCCTGAAATATCTAAAGAGCCTGCTTGGTGGCAGAGCTTTTAGCTTTGTGGGAATGAATATGAATTGCTGTTCAGCAATTTCAGACCAGTCTTGGGATCATCCAAAACATCCGAATAAATGAAGAGCGCTCATTCCAAAGGGCTACTTATAATAACATGTTGCTTTGCAGGAGTTCCTGTGAACTTGGATGATTAAGATTACAGGGGCATTGACTTGATTTAAATTCTCTTCCTATCACTGCAGAGTGAAATTGCTACCCTCAAAGTAGCAGCTTCCGGTAAGCCAGGAAAAAGCAATGAATGTGCCCTGATGAACAGCCAGCTTTCTTAGTAACAGTGGAGAGAGGGGAGCCGTTCTTAATTACAACCTTGTTTTGTCCCTGTCAAATTACTGAGCTGGAAATGCGGAGTCTTTCATTAAAACTTATCTATGTAACTAGAAATTATATATACCTACAGCAGAGAGCACCTTCATGCATCAGTCACTCTCTTTGTCAAAGACACCTTGATGCTATCTGCATAGTTAAACTAAAAGTATCTGAATCCCATTTGACTTCAACAGTCTTCCCCAGGCTGGTGACTACCAGTTGTGTTGGATTCCATTTCCCAACCAGCCTTGGAAATTTGGGAACTTAAGTCTCCCATATGTGGAAGGTACCAGTTCACAGAAAAGCTGGTTAGATATTGAAACCTGTCAAAGAGAAAACATTGCTTTGGTTGCCTGTCGTGTTTTGCCTTCATTAGATTACTGACTTTTACTGTTCTCTTTGTCTCCCCCACATCCCAAGCATTAAGATTAATGTTCTTTGTGCATTGATCTAATCCCACTCACCTGAAGAATTGCTGTTTAACTGTACAGTGAGTGATTGGTATCTGCTTTTGTGGCCTGTCTTGAAATTTCCATGATTCAGTTTTGCTAGATCAGACATGTCAACACAAGGCCCAGGGGCCAGATGCAGCCCACAAAGTGGTTTCATGTGGCCCACGAAGCCATCCTGTAAACAGTGAGGGAACGGCCCCCTTTGCCTTGGCCCTGGCCCAGGCCAGCTGGGAGCCAATGTACAATTTTGTGGTGGCCATCTATGCTGTCTTAGCTCCATAAACTCCCCCCCCGCATGGCCTGAGAGGAACAGTGAGGCTCCTCCAGTGGACCATGCCTTGGCACTTGTCCTGGTTCCACCCCCTTCTGCCAGAGACCCTTAGATCTGTCCCACTCCTGCCCAGGCCCCCACAGGCACCCTTGATGCAAACGATGTAGAGCTGTCTATGCCCACCAGTAGGCCACACCCACTCAATCCACACCCACCCTGGCCACACCCATTCGGCCCCCTGAGGGCAACCGCAATGCTGATGCGGCCCTCAATGAAATTGAGTTTGACACCCCTGTGCTAGATGATCCTGAGTTCATGTATTAAGAAAAAAATGACCCTCATGCTGTTTTGCAACCCACAGCACTGCTGTGTAGAAATCTTTGAGATACAAGATTCGCTCCATCTTCTTTATTGTACTGACATTCCAGTAACATCCTCTTTCTTGTTCTTCCTACCAGGGAGTTCTTTTGGTTCTTCATGCAGTCAATTTTATTTTTCTCAAACCAAGCATTCTCTTTTTGTTTTGTTTTGTTTTGTAAGCTTCTAACATTCATGAGGATACATGGTGCCCTCCTCCAAGTGTGGATGGCTTTGTTTTATGCATTGGTATAAACAGATCTTTGCTACTTCATTGCAAAGCACGCTGAGCTAGTCTGCCTTACTTTGTGCCCATGTTTTAGACTTAGACTGAATTATGAAAATTGTTCACAGCTCTTGCTTGGTAATAGCTTGTCTTGAATCTAAGGCTCCCCAATACCAGTTACCTTTTCCTCCTGTTATCAATCTGTGTCTTATCAGGTGTTAAATTCTATCCAATGGTTTCACTTTCTTCCTTCTGGAAGGCATCTCTTTTGTGGCTTGTCTCAAAGCTTGTCTCTTTTGTGGCTTGTCTCCATGCTGAGCAAATTCAGACCCCTCCTTTCTTACACCATCAGTTCATCTATACCCTGAGATCTGGCCTCAGCTTTGCCTATCTAGCTAGCCTGAAAGGGAAATTCCAGCAAAACTCCATAAACAAAAACATATAACAGTTTCCAGGGTTGCAAATTGTATTTGTGTGAGCATTTTTGTAAACTTCTCTGCAGCGTGCCTGTAGTTTATGGATCCTTCTATATGTCCCAGCATGTCTAGCTCACTTTCCATGGCTTCAAGAAGACAAAGCATTGCTTACCAACCCACAATTCTTGCCGAGAGGGCAGATACATATGTGATAACTCATTTGGGATAAACCTGATTGTCTGTCCTCTTCCAAATGTTAATTGTGTTTGCTTGGCAAATCAACATGAAAATCAGAAGAGAAAGTTTGCTGGATTTAGTTGCCTCACTGATTTTAAAGTTTGCATAGCAAATTGTATGCACCTGTCAGCTTAAGTATTTACTTCTTGCAATTGAGATGCTTTATCAACTGAAAATGCAGCCATGCTTGGAGAGTTCTTTTTCCAGGTGACCTGTTGACATATATCTATCATTGCTGCCTTGATTATATTTGGGGACATTTACATCTCACTGTGACATAGCTGAAGAGTTGATCAGCGAGTGGCTAACTCTGCAGCAGATCAACACAAGATTTCCTATTTCTAGTTTTTGAATAAGGGGAAATGATTGCCCTACACTGCTGAAGAGAAGTCAATTTCTATTTGGAAGAACTGTGAGCCGTTTTATTTTGGAACCAAAAACAATTTTTGGGTTTGGACTATATGTGAATTGAGTTAAATTAGTGAGTCATGGGATTCTTCTTGATTCTAATTGAACAATATCCCACTTCCTCAATCTGAGTAACCTTGACAATTAGGGTTCTTAACTCTCAGACTTGGAGGCGGCTGAACTCTGTGATCATGTTAAAAGGGGGAAAACAGATTATAGCTTCATGTCAGTGCTTATACCTATATAGAAAGTTGGCTATCTTCACAAGTCTAGAGACATAATGGCTTCCATTCTAAGCATGCTTTGTAACTGATGTCCCCTGTTCATGACCAGGCTAATCCACTTTCAGATACAGGGTCTGTCTATCTCTATGACTAATCACCCATCCAATAATAGGAGATGGAGAAGGCAATCCCATTTGTATTAAAATGCATTTAAAGCTCAGTGTGCAGAGAAGATCAACAGTATATTAATTTGCTAGTCCTCTTATTCCTACATGAGACAAATTATTGTGCAGTTTGCATTGTTGAGGTCACCTTCTGGTTATAAAATAGTTTTAAAGAGTGACCTTTTCAACTTCTGACATATTGTTCTACCCTCTTATGGAACAGGATCTGATTAAAAAAATTTGTCTCTCATCGTGTCCTTACTCTGACCTGTCTGGTGGCATAATAAATATAAGTCCTTCTTAGAAAGCCTTAAAAATCTGCAATAATTCAGACTGAAGCTCTAAACATACTTAAGAGTAACATGTATTCAAGGTAGTGGAACTCATCTTTCAAAAAAATATATGCACAGAAGTATGCTGAAAACATCTCAAAGCTAACTCATTCTGTTAGAATCCTAATTTCTGTAACATTCCCCTCCAGGGTCTTATTACTCTGAGTGCTACAATCTAGACACTCTGTGGCTTGACGTGGCACACAGAAAAAGAAGAGGGGAATTTTAACCTAATAAAGGGAATGGGTGAAAAGTAAAGAGAAGCACCTCACATGCTTAAGCTGTCTTGGTTATTAAAGATGGGGCAGAACAGGAAGCAAATCAAGAACTTTGGCAGTGTTTATTTAGTGTTTTCAGTGTTTGCTTCTGTGAGGCATTTAGTCAATCATTCTTTTCCTGAGAAATGCTACCACTCACTTTTCCATTTTCTCTTGGCAATTCTTGCTTCTCTGTGCAGTATCTTTTGCTATTTTCAATAGGAGAATAGTGAGTGGAATCTCTAAACAGTGTTGAATGACTTGTTGAATAATGCTAAATCATGATCTATAGTTTGCAGATGACAGTGATTGAATTAACCCAAGGTACAAAGTCAGAGCCATACAAAATCATCTTATGGATCAGCAGAAGGTCTAAAACTGCACTAATCAAGAGATAATAATCAGCTGTAAATGGATCAGTTGTAATCTGGTTGAAGTCGCCTGTAAGGATGTAAATCCAAAAGCTGTTTATCGTATTTGTGAGTTGCGATTGAATTTCAGTATTGTTGATTCCTGAAGTTTCCCTTTGCTTGTTCAGCATTTTTGAGTGTTCGGTATGCTAACTTGAATGATCTCATACCGGTAGGAATGGTTGGCTTACAAGTAGTGTTAAGTCAATCATTATAACCCCCGCATGATGAATAGAAGGACTGAGGGTGAGAAGGTATGATTTATTTAAGGCTACCAAATGAATTAATGCAGAGGTTAAATCTGAACGATGGCCTTTTCAATTTCAATTAATAGTTTAACCTTTCAACAGTTACATCACACTTGCTTGTATGTACTATTATTTATAGTAACAAAAGTGGTCCAGGACATTTGGCCTGCACAACGACAGGAGAGATGTGGGACATTGCAAATATGTGAAAAATCTCTCTTCAGATTTTTCTGTGAATAAGCAACAGTAGGAATGATCTCTGTTCAGTATTGCCTATGTGTAGAACTTTGTCACCTTTTTAGTTCAACCATTTCTGTTCGCAAGCTGGCTGAACAACATCTCTTATCTAAATCTTTTCATATCTATCCATTAGAAAGACCACCGATAAGAAGGAAGTATTGATTCTATGTCATAGATGAACAGGACAAAGTGTGCTTTCAGAATAACTCCAGCTAAGAGGGGAACAGACCAGGTCAGATGGTTTAATGTTTAAAAAAACCATTCAGGGAATTGAGAACTTTTTCACACAAGCTGAGAAATAAGAATATGAGGTCTATACTTGAAATGGTCTGGATGTAGCCTTTAAGAAAGTTTTGTTTTATGTTTGGTAGAAAAAGAAACGTCTGGCCACTCTACCAGCAAGGCCTTTGTTTTTTTCCATCAGTGACCTTCCTCAACCTTCCTTGATGTCCTCAAGGTAGAGAGAATTAGTGGAAAGATGTTAAGCTGCAGTTGTTGTGCAGATATTTGGTCCAGTAACCAAAAGTGCTTGTTGGCTAATTAAAATGACTTTGTCCCTATTGAAAGCTGCTTTCCCTTTCATGTGCTTTTCCCCAGCATAGTGTCAGTGTACCCCTGCTCCTGACAGCCATATAGACAGACCAAGGATAAAAAAAGGGTAAAGCTGCTACTGTTTAGCTCTTCTAGGCTTCAAACATTGTCCATTGGCCTCTCAGCAGCTGTGTGTCTTTTGTGCAGTTTCAAAATTTCCTCCCTCTCCAGATAGAAGCTGGATTAATTCTTACTGAGGAAGAACAGAAGTGGACTGAATAGTGTGAGGGTCTAAGTGATGAGAGGAGGTGATAAGGCGGGCTGTTATTTACCTATAACCTCCAGCCTGAATGTAGCATACACAACAGATGAAATAAGATGGCCCTAGAGAAGAAGAATGTTCTGCTACAGTAGGGGGAAAGCAAATGTTTCCCACAAAGTTACTCAAGACTAGTCTTTCTTGTTGTGTCTTGTGGAAATGTTTCTGTTTGCTTGTTCCTGATCAGTTTGCTTCACCTGAAATGTATTTCAGGGAGTTCTCTCTCTGCTACCTGCTACAGACAAAGTTATCATATTAGAAACGCCATCTATGCTTTGGGGCTAAAAATGGAAACCACATTATCTTCAAGTCCATCATGGGGTGAGCTGAATAGCTTTTGGTGGTTTGGTAGCTGGTTTCTGAGTATTTTGAAGACTGAAATGATTCTATACAGTATTGTTGTAACTTTTTTCAAATTAAAGAGAATATCTGTAGCCCAAGGTTGAATGCTCCTTTGTGTGGAACTTTGAGCTTGGTGGTTTGTTTGCAGACATGGATAACATCATCAATGCACCTGATATCACCTAGTCAGATAGTGAAACAGCTGCAAGTGAACATCCAAGCTCAGTGTAACTTTTTGTTTACAAAGTCACTCATCTTTATTTGGAAAACAGGCTGGTGAGCAAGGCAAACATCACTTGCTAAGAGGTGTTTCAAAATGTGGGCAGCAATGGCTTCCGGTGGCTCCGCCGGCGCCGAAGGAGCCTCTAGCGTGAGGCTCCGGTCTCTGAGTGAGTACAGCCGACAACAACAGCGTTCATCTGCTGTTTGTTGCGGCGAAAAAACTCCCCTTCGGGTAAAGGAGGGGAGTAGAGCATCAAGTGCCGGGTTGAGCCCTTCCAAGACCCCTGGAATAAATTTTCAGGGGCAGAGAAGGTGTGCTCCCCAGGCACTTGAAACGCTCCTGCTCAGAGACGCTTCTGTCTTCGGCAGAGAAAGGCGTCGCGACCACTTCTGCTTTTTCAAGATTTCGTGCTGGAGAGACTGTTAGCAGGCTGAATGAATACAGGAGTCTTAAATGGACTGCAAGTATTTTATTGATCTTTTTTTTTGGTTATGCATTTCTAACTTCTACAATCAACATGATGTTTCAAAATGGCGCTTAGCTTTCACTACTTTCATTGTTATGGAAAGTCCTGGAAAGTGAAAGTGGATCTGTTACTTTCATTTCTCTTCCTGTTCTTTTAAGCGCAGCCAGAGAGGTGGCTGTGATTATATGATTTTAACATGGAGGGGAATTTACAGTTAAATGCTAAACTTATGTTGGATTTTACTGATGAATTTTATGAGAAAAGGCTTGATACACCGAGGATTTTTGAGCAAGAGTTTAAAGAGATGAATGTAATATTGGAAGAGGTTCTTACAGATATTGAGGAATTACCAATTAAATTAGTTAAACTCTTTTTTCCTAATGAAGTGGACTCACATTTGATTGTTGATCAATTTGTTCTACAATCTGAATGTGGAGAAGATTTAGAACAACCAATTGGAACTTTTTTTTTAAAGGAAACTGATTTACAATTATCTGCTGATTGTTATATAACACAAGAGAAATTAGAAGACAGTTCTGAGAATATTGATTATAATTGGATTTTGCTAGATGAGCAGTTTACTTATGGAATGGTTCAGTTTCAAGAAAAGCAATTTTTTCCAGCCAAGCAGCAGGACGAGGACATTGGCAAAGAAGAGACATTGTCTTATTTTACGATGCAATTAGACTATAAAACGAAATGGATTCTCTTTGATGGGAAGCAAGAAGACCTGATTCAAGGGAAGAGTCAATTTAAGATGCAATTTATTTATGGGGCCGAAGAAATAAAGATGAGAGACTTAATATTTGGAAGGGGGGCCTTGGTATGGTGGTTTATTTGGTTAAAAAAAAGACCTAGAGTTCGTTTGAAGTAAAGAATGGGTAATTTGAAATTATGGATTGGATTAAGGGTTAAGATTATGGAGATGTTTAATGGCTGATGTAATTAATTTAATTCAATGAAGGATGTATTTGTTTTGATGATCTAGGCCTGACATTAGATTGGAATGTAAGTTAGAAATGGTATTAATAGGTTGTTTTTACTATTGAGGTTTATTTGTTAAGTGAGAGAGCCCAGAAGCTGATTGATTAAATGAAATTTATAGTTAAACGAGAGAATTAAGGTTAATCTAAGATTATGGGTTGAATTAAAGATTAAGAATATAAGTAAATTGTAAGAGAGGATGTTCAAATGATATATTAAGATATATTAAGATATATTATTACAAATTAAATTTGTTAGTATTGACTTAGATTGGTGGTTTAGATGTAAATGATAAATAGTATTCTTAACAAGATGAGTTGATTGTTCAATAAGGAATTGAGGTTAATTTAAGATAAGGGATTGAATTAAAGATAAATATTAGGAGTAAGGTTTAAGAGAGGATTTTTTAAATGAATATATTTATTAAGATATACAATGGTAAATTGAATTGAATAAGAGTATAATTATTATTATAATTATTTTTTGGTTTTTCTTCTTTCTCTTCCTTTTTTTCTTTTTCTTTTAAGGTGTATAATTCTTGTTAGGACTATACAATTATTATGTTTGATGTAGTGGGGCTTTCTTTTGTTATACCCTGTATTCACTCTGGGAAGTCCTGGGGGGGGGTGGGTTAGAGAGGGTTTATAGTTTTGTACATGATGTTTTCTCAACTGTGTTTGGGGTTTTTGGAGGGATATGTAATCGCCGTTGTTGATGGGTTGCTCGGGTGGCCTCTGGGCACCACATCTGATAGCTAGGAGGAGGGGAAGGATAGGGTTGGTGGGATGTGGTGGGGGAGGTTCCGAGCAGTGATGTTGATAGTTTGGGATGATTATTTTTACTTGAGTTATTAGTTGTGGATGTGTTGAAGGATGTGTTTATATTTTAGGTATGCATGATTGTTCATTTTTATATTGTGGTTTGATATGATTGGTGTTTTTTTTCTTTCTGTAAAAATTGTTATCAGTTGAGTTATTGTATTTCTGTGTTAAAAATTTATAAAAATCCAATAAAAATAATTAAAAAAAAAAAAAAAAAAAGAAGGTGGCAAGCAAAAAAAAAAAAAAAAAAATGTGGGCAGCAATGATGGCATTCCAATTCAACATATCTGGGGAGCATCTAGTTGGAAAAGATTGTACTTGTTTCTGAAGATAACCACTTTTATTTTAGAGAACCAGTATTTCAAGTGACTAAAAATATTCACCAAAAATATTGGGAGGCTGATAAAAATAATACTTGTTCTTAAGGCACTAGAGTAATAATTAACTGCTGTGTGAAAGATCCTTGCTGGTAGTCTCTTTGTTGAAATTCTAGAATGTTACTACTGACTTGACTTCACTCCAACTTTTTCAAGTCAGTCCTTCTCCCTTCTCTTCCCACATTTCCTAACCCTAATTTTGTGGCAAGAAAGAATTGTCTGAGGATATACCCCCCCCCAATCTGTCTTGATTCAAATTCAGATTCACAGAGTTCCTTCCAAGCTCTGTCCGTTTTTTCTTTCTTTTTTCTTTCCCCTCACAAAAAAAAAAAAAAAATTAAGACTGAATTGGCCATTCTGAACATTCTTCCACATGTTCAGGAGAGTAGGGAACCCTGAAGATTGGAGAGAAAAGGACAAGAGGGAATTTCCCAACTGCTGCCTTGAAACTGCTCCACGTTAAACTCTGTGAAGATGAACCCACAGCATGCCTGTGTTGCTCAGGAGCAAGGAGGCTGTGGACGCAGTACAATTTATGTCAATGTATTTTCCTCTCAACTCCATGAGAAACCATCTTTGAAGAAGATCTTGAGATGCTGCCGAGCTATTCGAACTCTTTTCAAGAATGATTTAATTCGTAATCACTAAATCACATGATGATGCATTGGCATTTCACTATAGCTAAATATTTAAAACATTTCAATTTTAAATAAACGTACAGATGATACACATGACTCGTTTCCCAAATTCATAATAGTGTATATGATTAAAATGATTGTACTTTTTAAGACTACCACTCTTTTTATCCTTTAGCAAACCAGTCATATTAAATCCTATAGGAATTGGTGTTCATTTGCTTCCTTCTGTCCAGGAGAGGTCCATGTTCTTGCAGTTTTGAATTTTCTTCAGTTCTTCTTCAAATGCTTGTTAAGCCTGCTCTTGCTGAGCTGTAAGACTGCTAAGTTCAAAACAAATGCAGTTTAACCAATTTAGCTACATGGAAGCAAGACCTAATTAATCATGATGTCCAAATGTCTCCTGCTTTTGGAGCTGCTTCAAATTTTGCATTCCTCCTTGGCCACTTGAAAAGCTTCTGTGTTACTCTTAACTTCTTTGAAACAGCCTTTATTGAATTTAAATGTATTCACTCACCCATGATTGCTGCCAAAAAGCCCTTGTCTGTGCTTGCTACTTGTTTGTGTGTTGGGGGGGGGGAGGAAGAGAGAGAGATCTAATGTTTAAACTTCTCCAACCCTCTAGCTTCAGTGTTCTACTCCAATCTCATCTGGATGCTCCAGTGGGGAGGAATGTAATTGTTACCCTTTTCTCCTCTCCTAGGGCTTAGCATCTGAACCTACAGGAATGGACAGTTGTGTTACAGTACAAAGTTCTTATGTCCCAAAGAGTCCTTGCAGATACGAAAGAGCAATGCTGCAACCATAGTGTGCACTGCAGTTCTCCATGCTTTTAAATACCAAATTAGGAACAGTTGTGCCTTCTTTTTGATTCATTGTTAAAATAATCTGTGGGCTGCTTACTTGGCTGGATGCGAAGCATAAAAGTTGCTGATGTCTGGTAATAGGGTTCCCCCTCTTCCCTCCCCTTTGCTCTCAGACTAAAGGAAACTTATGAATAATGCAGCTTCAGGGAGCAATGGTATTAATGAATGCAAAAAACCCTTTGGTCTAGTGAAGCCAGAGCGTCATCCAATGCCTTTGCCAGCGGAGAACGTTAATCAGGTCTCTCTCCACCTTTCATAACCATTGGACCCTGTCCTGTAAGCGTTAGGTTAATAAAACAGGACTTTGGCATGGGGGCTAAGCATTCATCCTAGAATATGGTACAGTTTATTTGTTATGCTGCGTGAAAGAGTCTGGAAACACCATAGTAATCGTACATAGAAAATCAAGAGGAATTGTAGCTCTTTTAAGACCATCCTTTTGCTGGGAAGGCCTTTAACTGCTTTCTTTCATTTTTTTTCTCTTTCCCCTCCTCCCCCGCCTTTTGAATCACCATATTTCCAGGAAACCTTTTGCCTTTTGTTTCTCTAACCAATGACCAAAACCAATGAAATCCTAAGCAGGAAATGGCTACAGATTACTTGACTCCCGTCTCCAGGCAAGCCATGCTAACAAATCCTGGATGATGGTGAGAGAGTAAAGAAACGGCTTCATAAGCAGTGGTGGCCTCCTCAACTAACTATCCAGTCCTCATGCTCATTTTCCATTGCCTCCCATCAGCTCCTTTCTGGACCAACAACCTAGAGCTGTATTAAATTGAGTTAATCAAAGAAGTACAGTGCACCTCCTCTCCTGGAGAAAGAACACAGAGGCAATTTTGTAATGCTGGGAAACAGGACCTTGCCTGCTGGGTCTGTTTCATTCTTCCTGCAAGAAACCAAGAAGAGCAGTTTCCCTGGAAGAAACCAAGAAGAGCAGATTCCCAAGAGGGAGGTTTGTTATGCCTCTCTCCATGCAAATGGAGGGACCCTTACTTTGGAATGCCCTCAAGATGATTGGCCTTCATAGATCAGCTTTTTCTTCAATAATACATTTGGAAGTGAGAGCCTGTTCTTGGCTTCCTGTTTGTTCAGGGGCTGAGTAAAAGACAGAGAGAAACACACACACACACAGTAATGTGTTTATTTTATTTATCTATTTATAATGTTTATATACCACTATATTCCAGTATGACTTTGCTGGTTTACCAATAGAGCACAAAGCAATAAAAGCGCAGCTAAGTAAATACAAATAATTAAAATCATAAATAACTCATCCAGTCCCAGCAGCATGAATCGAAGCCCTGGTGCTGTATTAAATTCTAGAAGGAAAATGAAATAAAAACGCTGTGGGTCCTTGCTATCTCCAGGAATGTCTCAGACTGTAATTATTAACTTACACTTTGCTTATAGATAGACAAATATCTTGGAATGTCCAAAGAGCTGCATCTTGTGCCTCTCTGTCAAAGGTCCACCTCTCTTCTCTGGATATGCTTATGCCTTCCAAAAACTTCTTGCATCGGTATCAATCTCCCAAAGAAGGCCAAACTACCTGCAAATAACAGCTTGCTTTCTATTTCAATTGTAAGAGATATGTTAGGGCAGGGGTAGGCAACCTCGGCTCTTTTATGACTCATGGAATTCTGGGAGTTGAAGTCTATGAGTCATAAAAGAGCCGAGATTGCCTACCCCTGTGTTAGGGTGATAGCGGATGCTAGTCCAGAATGTGAGACTCTACATAGTGCAATATTCAATTGAGTAAATAATTTCCTAAATACCTTGTTTCCCCGAAAGTAAGGCCTACCCCAAAAATAAACCCTAGCTTGATTTTTGGGGACAGGCCTAATATAAGCCCTACCCCAAAATAAGCCCTAGTTTTGGGGTGAGGCACACACTTAAAAATCAAGCTAGGGTGTGTGTGTGTGGATCTGCCCCATGAGCCCTGCACCCACTTACCTTCTCGTCACCGGCCCACTTCTTCTGCGGCGTCTTCTGTAGCCAGGCCTGCATTTCGCAGTCAGAGGCCTTTACAAGAAGGCCACTGCAGCTGAGAATCAAGCTATGGATTCATTCCATAGCTTGGTTCTGCAAGATATCTGCAATTGAATCCATAGCTTGGTACTCATCTGCAGAGGCCTTCCGGAAAGGCTTGACTGCAAAATGTAGGCTGGAATGCAGCTGCAGATGATGCTGTTCCTTCTGCCCAAGAAGAAGTGGGCCGGCTGGATGGGTGGGTGGGGCTGTCCCGCAGGGGAGTAAGACATCTCCCAAAAGTCAGACGAGGCAAAAAAAATAAAATAAAATAAGACCGGGTCTTATTTTCAGGGAAACACAGTAGTTTTATAGCAAGCCAGACATGCTTGAAGCTTACCTCAGATACTGTTGGGTGTAGCAAAAAGTTAATTGATCTAGCAATTGAGTTCTAATCTTTGCTAAAGGATGGGTTTCTCTGAGAAAAGACAAGCCAATCTGTATATTGACTGGATGTAGGGAATACTAGACAGTTTAATGTTTATTTTCACCCATGTGGTAAAAAGGCCATGGGAAATATGTCATTCTGATCCCTGATTGAAGAAAATGGATGTGTAGAAGTAAGTTGCCTCAAGGTACACAATGCATGAGATGCATTTATTGTCTTGGCAAAATGCCAAGTGAGTGCAAAGGAATAAGAACTTGCTCAGTTCAGGATTTTTGGCAGCTTGGTTGAAAATTGTGCTGTAGAATCAGTCTTGTGAAATATATATTGAAAAGCGAGACACACTCTCTCTTTCTCTGCCCCCTCCTTTTTCTCCAGAATAGGAAGGTTTGAAACCCAAGGTTATATTACTTTTCTATTAGTGCTCAGTAGGCTGTGGATTCCCATGGAATATTAAAAAGTCAACCCAGCTCCAAGTATTAGAGCTATGGGAGTTTGGGAGTGATAATCTGCATTGCTGTGTGGGAAACATCTTGAGAGAGGGGCAAAGAGAGGGCCTAGGAAATGGTCAGATAAGAGACAGCATAGCCTGTAGCTGGATAGTGGCAGGGCAAGAGGTTCAGAACTGTAACTTTACAATAAAGTAAAATTACCTTATCTGTTTGTGTTTCCTGTCTTGTTTTCCTGGTAAGACTGACTTAATTGTAGTCAGGTCAGGATCCTCAAATAGCAGAATTAGCCTTGTCCAGAGGTAGCTGATGCAGTGGGTTAGAGCAAGGGAATCTATTCAGTGCTTATACATCATAACTTTTAAGCACAAAATAAATTGTTGGTTTTTGTTCTTTAAAAAAATCCTCATACAGGTTAAGTTGGATGTACAAATTATTTCTTTAAGAGTTCTTGTGATTTACCTCTCTTTCTATTTACACACATAAACACATACACATTTAGAATGTTCTTTATTGGCCAAGTGTGATTAGACTGACAAGGAATTTGTCTCTGGTGTATAAGCTCTCAGTATTAAATTTATAGCCATCCATCTTGTTATTATATATATATAGTAGATTTCTTTCCCCATATTTGGGCTGACAGGGTGCATAAAAAAAAAAAAACACCACCCAAGGTACAAAGTGAGAAAGAGCCTGTGGCCTAGAGGTTAACACAGCTGCCTAAAGTGCAAACAGCCCAGGTTCAAATCTCAGAAGGGTATGTTTGGCTGATGAGAGCTAATTAGCTTGAAATCGTTATTCCATTCTCCCTTAATTCTTTGTTAGCAATCCAAATTTTATATATATATGTAGGTAGGCAGGTAGGTAGGTATATATGTATGTATATATGTGTGTGTGTATATATATATGTATATGTATATGTATATCGTTATCCTTCTACCTTGAGGCCTTATACTTTTTATATATAATAAACTATAAGGCCTTGAGGCAGAAGGCAGAAGCCATAGGTTGAAAGCTGGATATTTCCTAGAAACACTCTGGGTCTTTGGCCCCTCTTTCTGCTTTTACAAAGCAGTAGGCAGTTCCTATTCCACCATCTATATCACTTTACCTGGCATCCATCCTGTAACTCCAGTGTGCAAGAGAGAGAGGGTTTGCACAATCTCTTTTCCTATGTGGTAATTAAAAAATGCAAAATAATTTATATAGTACAACTGCCTGGGTGTGAAGTGGAGAGATATGTAATTACATTACTCAGACTTTCCTTCCACCTTTCAGAAATGCAGCAAGCCCATCAGTTTGACCATGGGAACCATTGGGCAGAGAATTTTAGTCTCAAGTTACTTGTTGCATAAGCTGAAATAAAATGAAGATGAATTACCTGAAAGTGAATACAGGATTTAACTGATTTAGCTATAGCAATAGCCATTAGATTAATATACCGCCCATAGTGCTTTATAGCACTCTCTGAGCAGCTTACAGAGTCAACATATTGTTCCCCTCCCCCAAATCTGGGTCCTCATTTTACCAACTTTGGAAGGATCGAATGCTGAGCTGGTCAGGAACAAACTCTTGTCTGTGGGCAGTTAGTCTGCAATACTGCATTCTAACCATTGCGCAATCACAGCTTTTACATGTAAATGATTATTATCTGCATTATGATAATGAACTTGATGACCTTTGAACTGTGGTTTTGCCTAGTACCAGTCACCTATTATTATGAAAGAATGAAAGAATGCTGAACTCAATGTATCCTTGATACAGTTATGTAAAAAGCAAAAAGGAGATAGGCTGTGATTATATAGCTGACCAAAAGCTGCCGGCAGTTGAAAGCAAATGTAGACATCCAATTGGGCAAAATGGAGTACTTTATCATAGACAGCTTCACATACTCCATTCAGTATCAAGGATGCAGCTGTAGAGATGGCCAACAGTATTAAGTATCTGAGGGTGCAGATAACTAACAATCTGAATTGGTCTCTCCCCACCTCATCCTTAGTGAAGCATGCAAACCAGTATCTGCATCCGAGGCATGATTGAGAGCATTTTAACAAACTGCATCACTGTTTGGTTTGGTAGTAGCAGTGCCTCAGATAGAAAGTCCATACAAAGATTGGTAAGGACAGCCGAGAAGATCATAAGAAGCTTGCTTCCTGGTATTCAGGATGCTGCTTATAAGTGTTATGTGCTTAAAGCTCAAAGCATTGTTAGAGATGCCACACACCGACTTAAAATCTGTTTCTGTTGCTTCCCTGGGAGGAGGTTTCGAAGTATTTCTATCAGGTCTACCTGATTTTGTAACAGCTTTGTTCTCTATGCCATCCGTCTGATAAACTCGCAAGATTCATTTTTCTCACCATGCACATGTATACATAATCCTAACTAGATTGAGTTGAATATATGTAGGTATATGCATAATTCTGTATTTATTTATTTTGGCATTATTTATGTAGTGTATATTGGAGATGGTGACCCTTTGAGAGCTGTATGCAATGAATTTTCATTTTAATGTATGCCTATTAGGGTACATTCAAAGTGATAATAAAGTTATTATTCTATTCTATTCAATCTATTCCATTCAGGGGGCCCTTATTTCTTGAAAGTATCTTCAATTAGGAGAGTCCTGATGCCGGCTAAGTTATTTTCCTAGTCTTATATCCATGGGAGGACAAAACAAAAATATCTGAACACAGTGAATCGATCAGCAAGACTATGGATATCCCTTCAAGGTAGATCAGAGTAAGAATCCCACATTATGTTGATCAGCACTAATTTTATTGTAAAGTTATAGTAACAGAATCTTGCAAGTCTGAATGTACTTCATCCTTCCCTACCTTTATCTTCCAAGTGAACTAGGGAAAGTTTTGTTGAGTTGTTTACTCAAGATACATTCCTGCCCCAGACTCAGTTCTCTTTTTTCTGACCTTTGTCTTGGAAGGCACATTTCCTCCTGTCCCTCAAGGCCATTCCTTCTTCTCTTTATAATATGTGATTTCATCAACATGGACTGCCAACCTTCTTCCAAGAATTTCTTTATGACCACTGTGTCAATTGATTTTCAAGACTGCTTCTTAAATTATTTTTGGATAGTTTTCTGACCCCACTTCAATATGCTCCTTGTATTTTTGAGATAACTGGAAACCTTCCATTATATCTAAGAAGCAGCTGATGGCACTTTAATTCACTGCTGCTGGGAATAGATGTTGAAAACATTTCAAAGATGAACAAAGGAGCAAAACTTTCTGCATGTTCTGGAAATGGTTTGACCTTGGAACAGGTTGGACAACCTCTTGGGGTTGGAACATTTCAGTTTCGAAATATGTTTGCACTCCTCTCCCTTGGAAGTCAGGGATGAAACTTTTGTCCCTTCCACAGCTGTAGGTCCTGCATCTTATTTTTCATTTTATTCCTTCGGTGGAGAAGATCCTATCATTTCCTTCACTGTGAAACTAAATAAGGTGCTATTGAAGTGAATGTGTTTCCATCTATCCTGGATTTTCTGTAAGAAAGTCCATCAACATGGACTGTCTCTGCAACCCACTTGCTACAGTTTTAGGAGCTGCAGTAGAAGCTCAGGAGTGTAGCTGTCAATATGTGCCATCTTATTGTTGTAAGCTTGACATAGTCACAGCATGTAGAGCACTTCTCATCATCCAGTGCCCTCTTTCTTAACAAAGTCCTTCCCGCTCAATTTTCTTTATTGAGAAATGTCAACAGATTAGAGGAGGATCCCTCTGGGCAGACAGAAAGCTGTCACAAGAGTATTAGGCTTTCTGTGATTGGATTACCACATGGCCACCTGTCATCTGCCTTGATGCCTTATCATCTCTGAACTCTTCCTCACATCACAACAAGGTGACATTTTTCTTGAAGAACTTGTTTCCTCCACTCAAGGTTTCTGTATGTTTAAACCAAAGACCTCTGGAGATTAGAACTGTCTGAGCAGAATACTTAAGTTATGAAGACTAAGTAGCTAATGAGCAAAGCAGATTAATTCTTTGGCAGGCTAAGTACATTGCTGCACCCATGCCAGCATCTTGTGGAGGAAATCTTAAACCACATAGCCTGTTACTATCTGAGGCGGTTCCATTGGATCTGTAGGATAGTCTTGCTTCTCCTGCCAAAATATTGGCCAGTTAGCCTTAGAGCTTTTTTGTTGCTTCTGTTTTTTATGGCCACACATTTACCGGTATACCATTTTAAACATTTGAAAAGAGTCTGATCCAGCTGATCATCTAGCAAAATTTGAGATGACAATATATTGGAGGATTGACACATGCCAATTATATAAATAGAATTGAATTAAGTATCAGAAACCAGAACCAAGTTGAGTGAGGCTCAGTATTCTGCTTCATTTTGGTCTTCCTTCCTTCCTTCCTCCCTCCCTCCCTCCCTCCCTCCCATCCTGTCCTTAACTTTCACATAAGCTAACTTAGCAACATCCTACCATTTTTGCAAGAGTGCAGATTTTGGGATTCTGAAGGTATATACAATGAGGCTGAGAGCTGCTTGTGGGCCTAGACTTGCTTATCTCATCCTAAAACATGATACCTGACAGCGATTGATTGACATTTGAATGTCCCCAGTTCAGGGAAGATCTGACCAAAATCCCCCAAAGAAAGAGTAGACAACATCTGTGTATATGCATGTATATATAAAAACAGAAAAAAAATCTTGTGTATTATCTTACTTCTACACTGTGTTACTCCCAAAAAGGCAACTCAGCTAAAACTAATTCTGAACATTTATCTTTTCCCAAAAGTGTAAGTGACATCTGTGTACATATCCATACACACACACACCCCATACATACACAAACACACACACAAACACATATTTTGTCTGCTTTTTCCTGCCTATCTACCCATCCATCCGTTCCTGAAGCCACAAAGAGTAGAATCAGAACAAAAACAATAAAAACGTTTTCAACTATGATTAATTTCCTGTAAAAATAATAAATAATATTAAAACATCTCAATACAACTCTGGGATTTCTTGGTCATCTCCTATCCAAATCCTAACCAGCTCAGTCTTGCTCAGCTTCTGAAATTAACCAGGGTGAGTCAGACACTGTTGCTATTACTACCTGGCTATTGTATGTAGGTGCTTTTTCTTTTGTGTGCATGTCCCAGGCACACACAATTTCTGTGCCATTGTGCAAAAAAAGCTCTTGCTACAACATTGAGAATCCATTGTAGTGGCTAATTGAAAGCCAGTTTTGTGTAGTGGTTATTAAGGCAGCAGGCTAGAAAGAAGGAGACCATGAATTCTAGTCCTGCCTTAGGCACAAAGCCAGTTGGGTGACCTCAGGCCATTTTTCTCTGCCCTAAAAAGAAAGCAAAGGCAAACCCCTTCTGAAACATTGCTAGGAATACTGCAGGGACTTGTCTAGGCAGTTACCAGGAGTCACCACTGATGCAAAAGCACACAAGAACAAAAACAAAGCACATACCAGCCACTCTCTATTCATGTACAGAGAGAAACACATTAATGCAGACACATGTATTTCGTTCCTTCCAGTACAAATTGCAGAAATGTCAGTGGTTTTGTTGTTTAGCTCAGCTGCTTGTATCTTGGTTGTTGAGAGAGAGAAAACTCCTGTTTAGTCCTTACAAAAATGATTAAAATTCAATAGGGAGGCGGCTCCTCCCAAAACTAATCTCCAAAGGCCTCCAGACTCAGCAGAGATGTCTGCCATCCTTTGCAACTCCAGTTCTCCATTTGATTTCAACAGCATCCTTAGTTTATGCTTCTTTGCAAATAGAGATCTCCTTTCTCAATTCACAGTTAATTATTTGCTTAAAAATTAATGATTTTGTCAATTTCTTGGTTAAGAACTATAGTTAGCCTCTTCACATTTTAAGATAATGTGTAGAAGCCTCTTCCTTTATACAAAGTAATACAGAAAGCAACTCAAAAAATTGGTACCCATATTGTAGGCTTCTGAACTTGAATGTTGCAACCTAGACTTCTGGATAGCAACACAGCAGGTAAGACTGATTAGAACCATGACAATGGCTGTAAATTTCTAGATGTGATAAGTCAGCTGTTTGGTTACTCCTTATTATCCTTTCCTTTGTGTAAGAAATTTGGAATTCCAGAGGGAAATTTCATCCTACAGTTAGGTCATATCATTTGGCCCATTTAATATTTTCTATTTGGAAGGGAAAAAAAGAACAAGGTATTTAACTAGTGGTCAACAATATTGAAAACTTAATTGTATTTCTAATCTGCTCATGAATCTTGAGTTCTCTACATGGGATGCAAGGCAATATTTAATAAAATTCAGTAAAATAATAAGTGTAGCTATTAGTAATAAATAGCGTAGGGAAATGAATGTTTGTGTATGCATTTGTGTTTCTTTGGTGAACAATGTCTAATCCATACAATGTTTTACTATTCTTGATATAGAGGACAAGAGTAAAGTAATAGTGGGGCAGATATAAGGCAGAAAAAAATGGAACAGAAAGAGAAAGACCCATCCATATTCTACCCCTCCCTAAGTGAAACTTTCTGTCAGATGTTGCATTTATTAGCACTGTGAGATCTAATATCCCATTTGCCAATGTAATTTTTAAATCGTTCATTTTTAACATGTTTGGCTTACATATGTTTCCCTTTCCAACTTTCTGGTATTCAAATTAATCAAATATTTTCATCAGTTTGAATCTTTCAGGTAGGTTTGGATATATTTTGTCTTTGGGGCTCTGAGTGAATTTGCCAAATGATCAGTAGCAAGAATTGGCTAAACTGCCAGGAGCAGGGATAGTTAAAAACAAAGGAACAAACTTTTGAAGCAAGGCCCTTATTTTTCTCCTCAGTCTGCTAATTTCTTTCTTTTTTTTTTGCAGGGAACTGATGCCAAGAACTCTTGATGGCCAGATCACCATGGAGAAGACGCCCAGCTACTTTGTCACTAAGGAAGCACCAGCTCGGATCTCCTCTATGTCAAAGGACACCAAGCTCATTGTGGTGGTGAGGGACCCGGTCACCCGAGCCATTTCTGACTACACACAAACCCTTTCCAAGAAGCCAGACATCCCATCCTTTGAGAGCTTGACCTTCAAAAACAGGACTACGGGTTTGATCGATACCTCCTGGAGTGCCATCCAGATTGGCATTTATGCCAAGCATCTAGAAAATTGGCTCCTGTACTTCCCACTTGGGCAAATCCTTTTTGTCAGTGGGGAGAGATTAATCAGTGATCCAGCAGGTGAGTTGGGCCGTGTCCAGGACTTTCTGGGCCTCAAGAGGATCGTCACAGACAAACATTTCTACTTCAACAAAACCAAGGGGTTCCCATGCCTGAAAAAGGCGGAAGGCAGCAGTAAGCCACACTGCCTGGGCAAGACGAAAGGACGGACCCACCCCAATATTGACCAGAAAGTAGTACAAAGGCTGCGAGAATTCTATCGGCCATTCAATATGAAGTTCTACCAGATGACTGGCCACGACTTTGGCTGGGATTGACGGCACTTCCCAGAGTTGATGCTATCTTTCAGCTTCCTTTCCCCCTATACATGTAGATAGGTCTATATGTAAAATGTACAGAAATCTATTTTATAATAATTTATTTTTTAATTCTTAAGCAATTAATTCACTAAGCTGCCTAACCCCACTGTAGCTCATAGCTGTGTTCTTGTTTATTTTGGACATTCCATCGGGCTGAGTCCAGCCAGGTTCTTCATCGCCTGGCTTCAGCGTGTGCTCAAAAGTGCTTCCAGGTATTTTCCCAGGAGAACTTTTAATGTTAAAAATAAAAGGGGGGGGGATGGTGAATGATGGTTAAGAGGCAATGAGAAAAGCACAATCTTTATTATTATAATTATTGTTAATCTTTTTTTTTCCGATACGGGTACTAGGCATGTCAAAACAATTTTGTACAAGGCCATTCATATTGCATATCTGGGCTTTTTTCCTTCCTAGGTCAATCCACAGATATTTGTATTTTTGTTGACTTGGAAATAGCTCTGGAAGTAAAAAAAAAAAATTAAACCTGAGGCAGTTGTTTTCATGGTTGGGTGTGGCGTATGCACAGAAGGAAACACTACAGCTATGGAGTTGTTGCTGCCTCTGTTCTCTTTTTTTATTGATCAGATCTCAGCATTCTTCCTTTTCACAAAACTTTTGCAACACAGTAGACTTTTGGTATGATTATGTACAGCTTATCTGATCTTTCACTCTTAGGATGGGGAACAATGGAAATTTTGCCCAGTTTTAACTTCTCCCTGCTGAAGAAATGTGAAGTGCTTACTTGGGAGACTGGAAATGACATAGTATTTAATTCTTTCAAGCTTAGTTTCAGGCTGCTGTTACAAAAGTAGAGTGTGAAGCCTCTGTTTGTCTTCTGAATTCCACTTTGATTCTTAGACTTCTCACAATGACTGATCATCCTGCAAGTGGTGTCCTATCCCATGAAACAAGCTTATGCTTTTAGCTCATTGCTATATATAACAAGGCCTTGGCCTGTTTTTATGGGGCTTCCTTTCTTCCCAAAAATAGTTTAAATATAAGCACAAAAATGCAATACCATTTGAAATTAATTCACTTTAATAAATTTACTAAATGGTATATATCAGAGGTGAGTGAACATTTTACAAGCTTGCTGAAAGAGATGGATATTCAGAAAGGTAGTTTATCCAAACTTCATCAAACAACTCTACAAACTCTTCCAACAGCATTGTCCTGTGATAAGTGCCAAGAGTGAGTTTCTTCAGGGTGGCCCCATCTGTGAGACAAAATCCATTGCGGATTGAGAGGATTTGTCATTGCTTGCTCCATCAGAAATTTTGTTCTCTAGAGGTGTGAGGCTGAGTGCATTATAGAAGAGTAAAAATAAGTTCTTAAAGTTCCCAAGACAAATGTGAATCAGATTGGGTGGGGTTATCACTTGTATTCTTATCTTGATTGGATATAGTGAATGAATCAATGAGAAAATTAATCTGAGGGATTCTTCAGAGGAATGCATGGATACCCACACCAATACATATGCAAACACACCTGTAGACACTGGGTAAGGGCATAGATTTTTCTGTAAATATTCATCCTTTACATTGGGCTTCCTGGTCTTGAGGAATTTACTATATCTTCTGACAGAATACAGACTATAATAGGAAAGACATTTGGATCATCTTCTCATTGGATGATGCAGCATATATGGCCACCAAAATATACTTCCATTTAACTCTGATATGTATTTGATAAACAGTTGACTTTTTCATATGGTCAATCCAAGTAGCATCCTTTGTTTTGGAACATTGGAGTGAATTTTAATTTCTAGGCCTTATGTTTTCTCTTTCAAAATATTTTGCTTTTTTGGGGATGGAATTGCTGAGCGTATGCTTGGACTTTCTTATCTCTTTTTTGAATGGGTTAAGGATACTTTCCTAGTTGCATAAAGCATAATAGGTATGGTATCCATATACCTTGTTTTCTGTGTGTGAGTGTTGTTTGAGTGATGACATTGCCATTAATTCACTGTTATAATATTGAACTGTTAATTGTGGCTGATCAGCCCACTCAATGGAAACCTTCTGAAGCCAATTTATTGAAGAGGCCTTACCTAAATATTAAATAAAGTAGCCATGAGAGGCATATATCTATCATATGATATTTGAACTGCATAGATAGTAGCCTTCATAAATATTGCCAAATTTTGTTCCATTTGCAAGACTTGGAATCTGGTTACATGTCTTTTCATCGTATAACATTAATTTATGGCTGAGTTCCATTCAGCACTGCAGTATGTCCTGATATTAGCAATATTTTTGAGTTTGCTATAACATGTTGTGGTTTAGAATGGTACACTTGTAAAAGGAAACAAATGACAAGCAAAAACTGTAAATTGAATATTTTGTGGTATGTACAACACAAATTAATTTTACACAGAGGTTTCTAGGAAAATGGAATTCTGATTCATACTATTTGAAGAAATAAAATATATTTTACCAAATCATGAAGATTATTTCCTCCTTCTTAATTGACAAATCAAAGGTGCAGGTATCTTTGGAAAACTTTGGAACACTGTAATATAGAAGGTAATATTCTGGCCTGGAATACCAGGTGGAAGGGCATGAAGAGAATGCCTCACATCATCTTTGTTACTTTTGTAACAAAAGTGTTGTTTCATGGCCTCGGCCAGGGTAGCTAGGGCCCCAAAGATTTTGCAGTTCTTCTGCAGAAAGAGGACAAGAAAGAGAGCAGAACAAAGAAAATCTTTGTTTAATTGACATGTACACACGTACATAGATGTGGATAGATACACAAAATACAAACTGTATTTTAGTAGTGGTATCATTTTTTCCCCACCCTTTGGAAGAATTGAAAGGCAGTTAAATAAAAACAACCAAACATACATTGCTGCAAACCCCCACCCCACCCCATCTCTCAAATGCTACTGTCCCCAACTTTGAGAAATTAGTACCTTGTCTATCATGGCTTTTCTTTTCACATAACAAGCAGAATTGTTCTGGACATCAAATTTTCCTAGCAAGATACATGATACAAATTGAGAAATCAGACAAAAGTTTTAAAAGCCTTGGCTGAGGTTGAGATACTTCTGCCTTCTCTAAGGATACCAACTAAGGGGAATGGCATCTCTGATCTGTTGTTGTCTGGAAATATATGAAAAAACGTTGGTTGTCCCAGTTGTTACTGAATTGACCTTCCAGCAAATGGTCAATGATGAGCACCGCAGTTCCCCAAGATTTGGAGAGCACTGCTCCCAGCCTACTATATAGTATAAAACATTAAGTTTCAAAAGAAGGAAGAGGCTACTTTCCCCTAGAAGAATAAACAGTTCTATAGAAGGGGAGGTTTACAGAGAATACCTGAGCCCACTCTTACTAGATTTTCTGATGAGCCCACTCTTACTAGATTTCCTGATCCACCCATTCTTACTAGATTTTCTGATCTGCCCACTCTTACTAGATTTCTTGATCCATCCATTCTTACTAGATTTCCTGATCCACAAGGACTTACTGACTGGTTTGCTATGACTTTCTGGTGAGGCAAGGAGAACCAGCACCCACATTTTTCCTGGGGGCATTATGGCCCAAAAGACAGCTAGATGAGATCTGGATTACCAAAATTCTCTCTGGAAAAAAGAGACCTGGAGATTGATGTACTTTGAACATCTGATTTTTGTGAATCCTGGTTTCCATCATGCTCTGAGTTGCTTAATTATTATCTGGATTGGACAGTTTTTCTTTTTGGAAATGCCAAATGCATAGTGGATTATTTATAATATTTTTGATATCTAAATAAGGGGTTACTTCTGGTAATTGTTTTTAATTTTTTTTAATGTGTAATTGTTAAGAGAAGGATGAGGGGAGCTTAGACTAAATGGAAAGGGCCTATATACTTAGATTATTTAGTATATTTATTCAGTTTTACTGGATCTTTGCTGATTAATAAGGCTATCATCTTCTTTTTTAAATGTGTTTTTGTGAACCTGTGGGAGCAGTGGGGGAGAATTTTGGCAACTCGAGCTTTCCTAAAGAGAGGCCCACATTATAGTCCCAAACTGGAGGGAGGAGAGAGAAAAAGGTTCAGGGTTGCCATGCTCTAGAATTTCTCAGAATATATTTAGTAGCTTAGAAGGTTATAACTTTAGTCTGGCAAGATTCTGCCAATTAGGTGCAAGCAAATAAAGGATTGGACTCAATTGAAATTCTCAGCGTTGTCTCTTGGCTTGGACATGACAAGTTAATATAACCCTTAATAAAATAATGTGTCTTACTGATCGCCTCATTTAATGACTTCAAATTTATGCTGATGTAGAAAATCTCATGATCCTGTGATCCCCATTTGTGTTCTTCACAACTGGCTTCCAACAAGCAGACTTAAATGAAGGACAAGAAAGTAAAATTGAAAGTCATGGTCACATGATTGCCCCACCTTTGGTATTAGAGGAAGGGAAAAGAAAAAATGGTCAGCCTTCCAAGCCTTTATTATTATTATTATTTTATCCTGTATAATAGCACCAATGTTTCTTGTGTGCCTATTTGCTGAATTGGTCCTCTGTGATGGGCTGACAAGATCTGATTTTCTTTCCATCACAACTGTTTCATATTATTCGGTGAAAATTGAGGATCCTGTAACTGATCCTCCTCAGCATGGTTGAAGTTTTATTTAGGAGTGTGATTCTCTCAACCTTCTCAAGATTACTATCAACCCCAGGGAATAGGAATAATGAGATCTGCATTTGTATTAAATTGTTACATAACCTTGGCACTCAGGTAGCCCTTCCACCCCAAAAGTAGTAACATCCCACATATGCCTGAAGGTAAATAAAAGTTTTGCTGCATTGGATATAGGCACATCTAGCTTTCTGAAAATCGGTCTGTTTTTTTTTTTTTTGTATTTATGAGGTGTTAGCAATTTTTATAAACATGAAGAGGGAGAAGCATTTTTGCCAAATGGAAAATTGTCTTTAGGAGCTGTCCAATGTGTACTTTTGGCATGATTTTCTAAAAGACTAAACTAATCCTGTACATTTTTGAAAGAACAGAAACCACATCTGCAGAAGTCACAAACAGGTTAATAGTCTATTTCCCTTTCCAAAGGGAATTGCTATTTCCTGAAAATGCACATCTGACAGCTTCAAAGAACATCAGTTTAAGCATGCTATGCTGGCTGCATTTTGATGTTTGTTTGAGACATCATACCACTCTATAAAATGTATATAAAACAATATGCGCACGCGCGCACACACACACACACACACACAAATATCTTATTCATTCATATAGCTCTCTGTGTGTATTTGTGCATGGCAGCATGAACAGCCACTGGAGGAGCATCATTACATCATTGTGCAAAGGTGGCATAATTCACACCCTTTGCCGGATGACACTGTTACATATAATGTCAATATAGCTTTGCTTGATTGTTCATGCCTGAGAAGAAGAATGTAACAATTGTTTCTTTCCTCAAAGAAAATAAAAGTACTTTCTGATCATGCATCTCCACTTTTCCCAATCCAAAGTTCCTCACTTTCCAGAAGTCAGTGAACATTTTATTTTTAGAAGACCCTACAAATATAATCCTCAGTACTATTTTTATCAATTGCTGTTTACAATGCCTTAAAATGCTCTTTGAGTGCTTTTTAACTGTTGATTTATGCTTTCCTTTTGGTTTTAGCTTTTAAGATTTAACTACTATTGCTGAGAGTCTCAAGAACTCTATGGAGGATGAACAATGATTCATAATATATAAAATAAATATAGAACAAGCAACCTAGTCCTTTTTAGAGAAATCATGACTGGACCATGTTCATAGATCTTGTGTGAGATATTGAACATAATCTATGATAAATTCATTCTTATGGAAGTATGTCCTGTTTATATTATATATCCCACTGAGCAAAACCATGAAAATGGTACAGAATTGGGGCAGTCAATCTATAGCTTAGGAAGGAATTTGAATAAACTTTATGGGTGACATGTTATAGTTATATGCTGACTGTGCACCGTCCCTCTTTGGCTATTCATTTCTCTAGCTGTCTGCAGCATCCCAGCTTGGTTTCCCAGTATCCATTCAGTGTGTTCACTTCAAATCTAGTAGTAGATTTGAAGTGTCTCACCTGGCCTAAGAGTTCAGCATAATCTCATCATGCCTGCTAGGAATGCCATCACTAATCAACAAAATTCACACCGTATACAAGATAAATCACTGTGATCACTGGAACTCAGAGTGTGCTTTACATTCATAAACTTTTCACATTGATAGGATCCCTTTCATCTGCCTTTGTCCCTCTTTTTTACCTGGGAAAAAAATCCTTGAAACAATTCTCAGGTCTAAGGGAATCTCTGTATAAAAAAAATGGGAAAAATATGAAAAGTTCAAGAGAAGCTTACTAGTAACTTATAGAATCCACATTTTAGATCATTTATGACAACAGCAATGTGGAAGTCTGGTAGCTGAGTTGTGGTGAATACAAATTCTCACCACTGCAAGTACTAGCATTGTGCAGCACATGAAGATTTTCAATTATGATCTTTTGTGGTCCTCCTAGCAGCCTCTTGTGAAATCCTAGAATCATGCAGAGTTGAGGCTGACTTGATCAAGTTTTGTGCAAGTAGAATAATACCAAAAAAACATTGTTCCTTCCCCAAACCTTAGGTTCCAATGGAATAAATATAACTTTGGGTTTACAAATGTGATAATTTAGATAACATATTTCATCTTTCCCTAATCTAATTTACTTCAGTCAGGATCTTATAATTTCCATATGTTGGTGGTCTTAAAATACGATGAAAAGCTAGTATATGCTTATAAAGGATAAAACTTAGGAGAATAAAAATATAACAAATGCAACCATTATGAATGCCATCAGCTAATCAATTCATTTTTGGACATAATGGGCAATCCTTAGATATCTAAGGATTTAAAATAATCACATTTCAGAATAATCAACCTTAAAATGTGGAATCTTGCCTTCTAGAAAAGATTAATTCAAATCTTTTAGAATTCTACAATTTTTATATAAAAATAATATGAGCGAAGAACTGTAGTAATCTTGACATCTGGGATACTTAGCTTAGGTCAAAAGCTTAAAAGCTTAATCACTTGCAAAAGGACTGTATTTCTTTAAAAAAGGACTGTATTTCTAACTAATTAAGTCGTGTCAGCCAAATATGATATACTGACATCAGTCACATCTATAGCAGAATTATCTCTCTTTTTTATTTCTAATGACTTTCCCTCCCTTCATTAATCTGGTTTTGAATTATTTTTTTAACATGTCTTCTTGGCATGAAAACAAATCAAAGCATTTTAAAGAAATAGCTCAAGGTAATTCTCTAGCACAGCTGAATGACAGGAGTCAAACCAAGCTTTAGCTCTGCAAATTGACACACAGAGTTCCTTCTTCAGTCACAGCAGAAGGATACAGGCAGTGATGGGATTCAGCCAGTTCACACCACTTCAGCAGAACCAGTAGCTAATTTGTTGTTGCCCAGGCCCAGAATTGGCATCTACACAGAGAACCGGTTGTTCACATATTTGAATCCCACCATTTTTCTTCAGGTGTCCCAATAAATAACTAATTGATATATTTCCATGGAAAGGAAAAACCCTCCATCAAAGAGCTTCTCTCTCCCCCCCCCCCCAATGTCTTAAAAATATCATGGCAGTTTATGGTTGAAGGTGGCTCCTTTACATATTACATATTACACACATAATATTACATATTACAATTACCACGTGCATTTTAAAAAAACTATTCTGCTTTGTTTTCAGATTTTGCAAGTGACACATTGTAAGGAAGGTTGATACAATTATTGTTGGATGCATCAACCCCACTTACTAAATTGTGTCTGCTCCCTAACTAAAAACTGGAATAACGAAGGCCACTCCTTTGGGGCTATCCATGGTAAATACTCAAAGTATTCTTTCCAGTGGTTCTTGAAAGTTTTTTGTCTCTTGATAGATTGTTAGGTAGATGATAGATTGATGGCAGACAAACAAACAAACAAACAGATTTCTGTCAACTCCCTGTCTCATCCTTCCATTTGAGTCGGGTGTAGCTGTTCCTCCCAATGAAAGAGTTCCAGATGGGTCCATTATTTAAGCAGTCACAACCTTTTCTGGAATTGAAAGATCTCCCCCACTTGGGAACTGGATGGACAGAACAGAAATCCTCCTTCCTCATCATCAAGTTTTTAAATAAATAGCTCTGGTTTTCCCTTTATAAGTAAAATTACTAGGCCTAAGTTTGCTTGCTTATTTGTTTGCTTCTTTCCCTCTCTCTCTTCATCTAGTGACTCTAGCCAGTGTACAAGGATTAAAACAATAGTTACAAGCAATAACTCATGATGTCTGAGGTAAACAATACATCCCAATAATTAAACATGCACACACATATCATCATTAGAGCTTGCCTAACCTCCTGGCTCAACTGCCTAGGGAAACAGTGAGGTCTTCAGAGAATTGAAAAAAACCTAACAGGTTTGGGGTCACCCAAATCTCCAGGGGGATGCTGTTCTACAGGGCAGGAGCTGCCAGACAGAGGATGCAACTCCTGGGTCCAATATGCTGGCATTTTTTGCTGGAGGGGTCTGATGTATGCCTTCTCTGCTAGATCTGGTGGGTGAGTGGAAACAATGGGAGAGAGACAGTCCCACAAAAAGCCTGGTCCTGCACTATGAAGGGTCCTATGGGTGATAAGCAGCACCTTGACTTGCACTCAGAAGCCTCCTGGGACCTCTCATTGTAGCCATGTTACATGAGCGTAACGAGAAACACCCCAAACCTGTCTGTGCTGCTGCCTTCTGGACCAGCTGTGGCTTCTGAAAGATGCTCAGAGACAATCCCATGGAGAGCATATTACTATAATCCAAACAGGAGGTGGCTAAGGCATGAGTTAACGTAATCAAGGCCTCCCGATGAACTGTAAACCCAGATTGTTAGATGACTTAATGTTTGAACATCCAATTGAAGTTACATCACCCTGAGAGTAAAACCTTTTTCTGCAGTACTTCCTAACCCAGGGGTTCTCAACCTTGGCAACTTTAAGACTTGTGGACTTCAACTCCCAGAATTCCTCAGCCAGCAAAGCTGGCTGAGGAATTCTGGGAGTTGAAGTCCACAAGTCTTAAAGTTGCCAAGGTTGAGAACCCCTGTCCTAACCTATAGGGACAATGGTCATGTTTGATCAATGAAAAGACCCTGACATAAAGAGTCACAAAATAGCTGCCATGGTGGATGGCATAATGGCCAGTCATAAAAAAAACCCCCATTTGCTTCATGGCATACTGATGAATTCTCCCTTTCCAATTTATTTTTGCCTTTTCCCATTGGGTCAGGTATTATCTCACAAAGCACAACTAAATCCCCAACTATCCATTATTCTTGTTTACAAGAACACCTCACCGCCTAGCTAAATTCCTTTTTTTTTAAAAGAAAATAATTTTATTAAATATTTTAAAAACAAGAGTACAGAGGAATACAAACTAAAATAAAGGAAAAAAAGAAAAAGAAATAAAAGGGAAAGCTAAAGTGCAAAAGGAAAAAAGAAAAGGAAAAAAGATAAAAGAAAATAGAAAAGAAAAAAGAAATGGCATCTGCTTTTCTTTACACCAGTTCTAAGTACAATTCTACATTTACCTCTTTCCCTAAAGTTACACTGTGATTCTTCTTTCTATAATCTCTCCTATCTAATAGTCAAATTAAATTCCAGTGACATCGTAGAAATAAATGTTACCTGAGGGGGGGGGCTTGGCCATCTATTTATTTCTTAAATCAAAAGACTCTACTTTGAATCAAATCAGTGTGGAGTTCTTATCAGTATTAATTCAGTTGGTGCTTTCTCTAGATATGCCAGAAACTGAACTGAAGGGTCCACAGCATATAAGACAACTCCGAATATCTTTATTAAAGCGCTTCTTGCCTTAGAGGGTTGTAAAGCACTATGAGGCGGTATATAAGTCTAAGTGCTACTACTATATGAGAGCTTTTTTCTAATATTTACATAACATTTTCAAGGCTTCCTATTGATCTTTAATTAAGGTTACTGAGAAAGGTAACCTTGAAAAACAACTTAAATTTTCAAACAGTGATAACTTGCTGTTTCTGTTGCACAACTCAAGTAAACAGAAACTCCACAGCTTTTAGGTTGACCCCAGAACTAACATGATATAAATATCTAGGTAGATGAGTGGAGCTTAGCTTCAAATTCCTATTCTGCCATGAATCTCTCTGGATGATATTGGGCTAATCACACTTCTTCGGGCTGAAGTACTTGACTAGTCTGAGGAACACTTATGCATTGAAATATGACAGGGACTTGCATAACATTTGCATAGAAAATTAGACAGATTATGGTTTAAACAGAGATACCGTTTTGTGGGGAAGTTTAGATCTAGGGACTTCTTGCTCCTCTCTTCTGTAAAAAAGAAAAAAGAAAAAAAAATAATCCAAACGCTGGCTGCTTTGAGATGAAACATTTATTCTGGAATCCTTTCTCAATTAGGATTTGAAGTGGTTCCACCAACACTGTCATTCATTTGTAATTCTCCCATGTTTTCTTATTGCTATGGCCATCCTTCATTCCCTAAAAAACATTTTTTTTAACAATGAAAGAATGGCACAGCCTTGACAGATATAAATGTCATATATCGAGTTTTTTTTCCAAGAATCATTAATGTCAGTAATGACTTAAAAAGTCAGAAAATCCCATTTCTGTTCTCATGAAAGTAGCTGAATATATCCCGATAACGTGTCAGCTATAGACTTTGAGCTTACAACTGAACAGCCATGGGGTTTTTTTGCACCTGGAAATGGGCAACTAGAAGCTCCTTTAAATGGAGTAGTCCTTCAGTTCTCTGAGAGTCCTTGAAATGGAGGAGTCTCTCAAGTAAAATAAGCAACTTAGTAGGAAGCAAATGTGCCTGAACATAATCACTAAAGTCTGTGAAGCACAGCTTTGTTTTAAAACAAGAAAGTAAGCCAGCAAATAACAACCTTTGGTTTAAATAAGTGGAGATTACAGAATACAGAATACTAGCGTTGGAAGGGACCTTGGAGGCCTTCTAGTCCAATCCCCTGCTCAGGCATGAAACTTTATACAGCTAGTCCTTGACTTACAGCAGTTCGCTTAGTGACCATTTGAAGTTAACGGCACTGAGAAAAGCGACTTATGACCGTTTTTCACACTTATGACCGTTGCAGCATCCCCGTGGCCACATGATTTACATTTGGATGCTTGACAACTAACTCACATTTATGACGGTTGCAGTGTCCCCGGTTCACCTGATCACCTTTTGTGACCTGCTCACAAGCAAATAAGCTTGGGAAGCCAGATTCATTAACAACTGTGTTACTAACTGAACAATTGCAGTGTTCAGTTAACAACTGTGGCAGGAAAGGTCGTAAAACGGGGCAAATGAAGCCATATTCATTCATTCATTCATTTTATCATCTACAATCCCCTCCCCCATTCCAAATTATATGTTGCTTTTTTCCCCAGAAAAATGGGAAAAAAATTGCATAATCCCATGGATTCTCATTGGGTACAAACTACATATGGACGTCTTTACCTTTACTTATGTTTATATGCTGCCACTTACATGTCCTACAAAAGCCATTGCTGCTACTGGTGTGATTTGGTAGATGCTATGATCACAGGGACTAGGAAGTTTGATGGATTTCCCAGGCTTACAATACCCTTGAATGACATTCTATGATGAACTCCTGCAGCAAAAGTGCAGGCAGCCCTTATAGCCAGAATTTCCATTGCTAAACAATGCAGAAAATTAAGTGAGTCACATCCAAGTTTATGACCTTATTTGCCATGGTCATTAAGCAAATCACACAGTTGTTAAATGAATCTGGCTTTCTCCATGGACTTTGCTTATCAGAGGTTTTGCATTGATCCCCCACCATCTTTCAATTAGTTTAATACAATGCCCTCTTTTTCTGCCTCTTGCATCCTTATATCTCAGGTAAGCAACTTCTTCAATATCATGAGGAATTTGCAAAATGCACAATGAATCCAAGGGCTGTGTTTAATTTGCATTTTTATGCACATGTAATTTGGGTGAAAGTAGCACGTACTGAACCATGGCTAATGAACATGAAGCATTTCTTTGCTGATGCCACCACACAATCTTTTGTGAATCTTTTGCCTTTAAGCTTTCTGTAACTTACTTCATCTTCAAAAGATGCCTCCTGATAACTCTTGCCTCCCAGTTATCAGAGGAGACTAAGATGAGCTATCATTTACAATCTTGGAGTAATCAGTGTCATAAAAAGAACTCCTAAAACAAAAAGGGGCTTAGTAACCATTTTTAAAATACCATGCACAGCTTGTCCTAGTCTCCATTTAGTGAGCGTTAATTCGATATGCTGATTCTATAAAGAGTTTTCTGTAAAACTGTAAAATGGTATAGGTTCTCCTGCTTAAGGGAGGGGGGCTGGACTAGAAGATCTCCAAGGTCCCTTCCAGCTCTATTCTATTATTACAGTGTTTCTCAACCTTGACAATTTTAAGGCATGTGGACTTCAACTCCCAGAATTCCACAGCCAGCATTGCTGGCTGTGGAATTCTGGGAGTTGAAGTCCACATGCCTTAAAATTGTCAAGGTTGAGAAACACTGTATTATTATGTTGTTATTTTTTGGTGCCTTCTAATCAGTGTTGATTCCTGGTGGCTGACTGGACAAGTCCTTGCAGTTTTGTTACATTTATATTTTGTCATATTTCTAAAATATTATGTTATATTTATGCAATATATTCTTCACCTCTAATTTTATAATAGAAATATGAAAATACAGGATTATAAACTCCATTAAATATGTGTGTTTAGATATGAGATGAAATATCCATATCAATTAATCCATTCATCCATATGTAACTATGATTAGGATAGCAAAAAAAAAGGGAGATTCTAGAAGCTTCTTTAGATTCATATAGGGCAGGCCTTGCTCCCAATAACACCCCGTTGTCATTTTAATAAAAATACACCCTGAAAATGCTTGTGGTTCTTAAGCCCCAAGCCTAACATATGAGGAAGAGTAATTTCATTTGTTGCACCTGCTTTTCAGTTTCCTGCTGTTATTCATAGAAAAGGCCTTGGGCATGAAAGCCTGACTGGAGTTCACTATAACACCAATTGACCCAAGGAGCAAATATTGGATCAATAATACATGGGAAGAATAAAGTCTTTCAATGAACGATGACATCTAGCCTGACATCTGTTTCTTGCTTTCCCTACAGCCATGCTGTGTTGTATATAGAACTTTTCTGGGCTAACCTGGGTTAGGCTGAGCCAGTGCCCAAATGGAGGGGGGTGGGTGGGAAAAAAAGAAATATTTTCCATCTCAGGGAACAGTTTGCTTCCAGTGGTGATATACTTGCCAAGCCCTGTTCAGGATGAATGGTATATGAACTTGACTCTTTGATAATAGCTGCCTGGCATGGAATAGTGACTGGAAATCCCGTGTTACACATTTCAATAAATGCATGGGATAGTCAGTTGCAGACAGAACCACTGTGATGCATGCATTGTAATTATGAAATCCATGACTGTGTAATGTAAAACAGTTCTCCTCCCAGGAACTGGTTCTTCTTAAGACGTGCAAAGAAAACAAGGACATTTAAAGATGTTGAAAATATGCTTGGCGGGATATTTGCTGCTTTCATCCAAATGGCATTATCTTGCAAATAAATACTGCCTCTTTCATGTGTGCAGTGTCATGATACATGTACATAGAGGTGGGAATTGTATCATGTCTCTGACCTTCTGCTGCTGGCATTGCTGCCACCCTCCTGCAGATGCCATATGCTAGCCTGGAGCATCCGGCATTATATAACAAGAAAGCATCAAAGGTGACACCTTAATAAATGAAATGGAGATTTTTGTGAATAGGCCCACCTAACCCAGACTGATGTTCCAAGCTCAGTATTTATTTATTTTTTATTTATTGCTTTTTTATATATTTTATATATTTCTTTTGGAGCTTAAGGTAGAAGATGTAGTATTTCTCCCTCCAATTTTCTCAAGAACAAAATCATGTAAGAGAGATGAGGTTCAACAACAATAATAATAACAACCTCAAAGTCACCTGGTGAATTATTATGGCTGAGGCTAGAGTTAAAACTAGACCTTTCTAACCTTAATCCACCGCCACCATATATTGGACATTTGAATACTTAGCGGCCTGAATTGAAGTCTGCAGCTGTCCTTACTGAAAATTTTCAGATGCTGTTTTTCAGATAAGGGCTTTGCCTCCTTTTTAAAAATCTCCCTGGTTCAAATCAGCAACTTACACCTGGACATAAGCCCCAATAGACTCAAGGAAGCTTACTTCATAAATAGGCATGTGTAGAATCATATTTTTCAGCTGCAGTCCTAAATTTGCTTACTTGGGAAGCTGAATAAACCTCTGAGAATGCATCCATGGATTGCATAATTCTTTTTTTTTTTTTACACAAAATGGTGGGGCATAGTGATGGACTATTTATGGCTATAATTTTCTTCTTTCACCTCTTCATTGGTACTAACAAAACACATCCCAAGATCAGTATTAAGAATCTAAATGTTTCCGTTAATGTTAGCTTGTCCATATGTGCAAGTAAATTTAAAGTAAACTCTTTTCAAGCTGCCTGGGCAATCTTTAGAAGATGAAGCCAGGGAAGGCTTGAATATCCCCTAAACCAGGGGTTCTCAACCTTGGCAACTTTAAGACGTGTGGACTTCAACCCCCAGAATTCCTCAGCCAGCTCTGGGAGTTGAAGTCCACAAATCTTAAAGTTGCCAAGGTTGAGAACCCCTGCCCTAAACCCTGCTTCAGAAAAGTCTACTCTTATCTACCTTCCTTGGAATCCCTAGGAAATTATCTGAAGCATCTACTTCAATTGTTGACTATTAGCAGATGGTCTCTGTTTTTAGTTATTTTTAACCCCAAACAGTGATGATTAACCATCATGGGTTGAAGGTGGCTTGTTTTGGCAAACTAGAATTGAAGCTCACCACAATTTATCTCCATTTGGATGAAATCATCAACTCCCTTTCTTGAAGGAAAAGAGTACAGACACTCATAAATTTATGAGTCAATAATGTTGCTTTGGCCATATTATAGCATTGTCGTACAGATTCTTTCCGGATACAAAGCTACAAACCTGATGTCTCTAGGATTGCTCTACTTCAGCAGTCATCTGAGTAGAGAAAGTAATTTGACTGTAGAGAAGAACTGGGACTGAAATATTGCTTCTAAGTACTTGTAGGAGGATGACAGATAGATGCCAGAATGCATCTGTTTCACTCAGAATACATCTGTTTCACTCAGATTTTCCTTTTCCCCCTACCTCTGTGCATATATCCTTATGTGTGTGCATGCCAAACACAGATGAACATCCAGCTTAATGTCATTAATTTGGAGATTCTTGTAAAGATTTGGATGTAGAAAATTTGTAACATGATGTAATAGATTAGAGAGTGTTGAAAATGAAAGCAGCACATTATTAAAATTGAGGGCTAAATGGTGAGATCTAAATTTTTGTTTTGCACCACACAGAGCTCTTTATGAAGCAAAACCAGAACCTTTAGTTGTGATATTTTTTGATTCAATCAATGAATCTGCTGAGGTGCAAAGGAAAAATAAGTGCCTTTTGTGGACTGTGGATTTTGGAGCATATGTGAATATTATTAACATATGGCCTGTGCAAAATAGTGCCACTATAGATTCAAGGTGGGTTTTATATTCAAATTATAGACCGGCTGAATAAGTGAAAATGTTCCTAGGAGATGATAGCCATTTCAAAAGAGGACATATCACTTGCTGAAACCAGCAGATAAATTGGTATGTCACCTAAGTGAAGTGAAACCAATTGGATTTGCTAAAGAAAGGAGGAAAACTGTTAAGAAAACCAAGTAGTAAGATTAGTCCTTAAAGGGCCATGAAGGCTAAATATACTTAAACCAAAAATGACAATGTGAATTTGGAGAAAGGCATCTAATGAGCACTTTTGTCTCTCAGGCTGAAGATCTATTTCTACACAAACATGCTCTCACACCATCTGTGCTCTGTAGAGAAAGGAAAGTTCTCAGTTTATGCAATAACTGAACCTACCCTGAAAGGGACAGATGAACGGGAGGTGGACCCTTTGACCTCAAGGTCATCAAAGAGTTAGACCCTGAGCAGGCCAAAATGCAAAATTTGGGTTGTTAACAAGTAGCTTCCTCCTTAATATTTGTCTGCCACCACGGGTGAGAGAGACAGATGACTTTCCTTTAGGGCTGGAAGTTTCACCAGAGGCCACAAGATCTTTTGCCCTTTCCTCAATTCCTCTGGGTAAAAAAGAAACTAAAGTTATCTACAAGTGGCATCTCAACATTCTTCACTCATGGTAGTTGGACACCTTTGTCTTTTTTCCCTAGTTTTTGTTTCCTTTCACTTATGGCAGTTAATCACTGCTGGCAGTCTGACCACTGCTTTACATAGGCTCAAGTTCAGGATTTTAGTCTATTTGGGGATTAGGTAAAGTAACCTCTGCAAAGAACTGGCTGAAATATTCAAAAATCTGGGAAGCAAAAAAAAAAAAGTCTTCAAATAAGTTTAGCTTTGCTGTAATTCTCATCATGTGGAGACAATATAAGGAGAAGTTCAGCATTGAAATCTGGTTGGTATTATACTACTTCTTTGTACTAATTACTATGCATTGGACTCAGCCACAAAGGGCTGCCTTCCCTTCAGGATGAGATTCTGGATCTTGTTAGGAATTGTTAGATACAGAATCATAAAATCATGGAATCACATAGTTGGAAGGGTAGGAATATGTATACAGTATACATAGGTGTACACCTAGACCTTTTGACTAGACCTTAGATAAAGTCATTTTTGGTGCCCTTTATAGTATGATTCATCTTCTAATTTTGTTAGGATTTTCAAAAAGGCACCTTTTTTTAAGTATTTCTCAATCCTGGATATTTTTTTCTCTTCTTTAACATTTTTATCCTATTTACCCAGTAAATAATTTTAATTACATCAGCACCTACTATTGCCACATACCAACTATACAGTGAAATTATAGTTAACTAAGTGGATGTGCTGGTTCTTGGAGTATGCAGTTACTCTTTTAGTTTTACTACATATTTGGAAGTCTTTTCAATTTTGGAACATCCTAAAATTTGATATCTATAAGCTGGTGCCTATAGATTGACCTTAGATTGGAACCAGTTCTGCATGCACATCATAAAAGAAAGCAAAATAGAAGTCATTACTTTGATAAAGGCATCCATTATCAATGTGACTACTATCTGTGATCTTTACTCTTTCAGGTTGGACTGCCAAAGTATTTGCACATCATCATTTCTTGTAAATATATTTATTAAGAATCCATCACATCTGGTAGAATAAATTTTGGCTTAGATGAAGGGAGAGATTAGGATAAGATTTAGGGATATATCAAAATAGCAAACTGCATTTTCAATTTAGAATCCTAAAAGGATTAATGCTAAAGGCAAGAGCTGTCTGACAGCTACTTAATTTAACATATTATACTGTTAATTAACTCTTGAGTGTTAGGATAGTACATACCAGTATGCAAACAGTCATGCCTGAAGATTCACAAATAGGAATGTAGGAAGCTTGCATGTTCATCAGTTTTGGTATGCCTGTACCTGGGTCTGTTTCACAATTATTGAAGAGACTAAATTACAGCCGAAAGTAGTTTAAATCTGTCTCAGTGATTTTATATTATAGAACTCCTTACTAGCAACTTATATAAATGTCATGTGCAAAGAATTAATGCATGATAAAGGATTAATGAGTGTAATTACTTCCAAAGGAAAGGCAGGCATGTTAAGGATTTAAGAGTCAAATGGCAAATCTGTATCTTTCTGGAACTTATCCGTTATCATGAAGGTGCCTTCCCATGTTTTAGTTTTGTCATAACAATTATTATGTGGAAAATTCCAGCCCAAGTATCCACTTTGGTAGAGGAAGAAAAGATCAACAATGTTGATGCTATGAAAACAACCATGAAATATTGGAGACATCTCACTTATGTTTCCACTGCCTCTTTTTCTGTTTTACATTCTCATTGGGTGTTGAATGCTGTCATAATGTCTTGAAGCCTGAATGATGCAGAGCATGGGAAAATCATGTAACACTGCACATATTTCCTACGTTCAACACAGTCTGGGATCCAAAGCTTTGATGCAAATCCCACCACAAATATAACATTCCCTGTTGTTTCCACCATCTTGATTGAGTTACATGCAGAGGAGGTTCATAGAGAGATTTGGCCAGAGTGTAAAAGCACAGCAGCATCTGGAAGCAGCATCTGTATCCATTTTAGCCATGCCAATGGATCCCTTGAAATGACTGTGTGAAGGAAAGTGAAGGAAAGCTCATCAACAATGCTTGTCTGGACACTGCAACTCAAGGGTCTTTGGCGACTTGAACCTGGGGTTACCTCTAGACTGAAGATTGTACGCTGATTCAGGGCAGCAGAAACTAACAAGCTATAATGGACCAGCAATGATCATAAGGTTCATTACCACAGTGTGTATGACAAATCAGGTATGCACAAAAGGACTATTTGTTATACATTAAAGCAGGGGTGTCAAACTCAATTTAATTGAGGGCCACATCAACATTGCAGTTGCCCTTGGGGGACTGGGTGGGTGTAGCCAGGGTGGGTGAGGCCTACTGGATGGGTGTGGAGGGAGTGGGTGTGGCCTACTGGGTGGGCATGGCCAGCTCTACATTGTTCATGTCAATGGTGCCTGTGTGGGCCTGGGCAGGACTGGGACAGATCTGAGGGTCTCTGGCAGAAGGGGGTGGGACCAGGACAAATGCCAAGGCATGGTCCACTGGAGGAGCCTCATTGTTCCTCTCAGGCCATGCAGGGGGGCTGGATGGTGGTGCGGGCTGCCCGGAGCCCTGGGCAGCAAAGGTCAAATGCCCAGCCTGGCCCTCGAGCACCCATGGCACCAAGCCCAGTCCCACTTCCCCAAGGGGGCGCCCAGCTGCACTTACCTCCTCCTCAAGGCTGCTGCTGCAGTGCTTGCTCTCCTTAGCCAGGTTGTTCATCATGGGTACCAGGGCAAAGTCAGAGGGAGACTGAACGTGTTTCAGCATAGATGGCCACCACAAAATTGTATATTGGGTCCCGGCCGGCCGGCTGGCCTGGGCTAGGGCCAAGGCAGTGGAGGTTGTTCCCTCACTGTTTCCAGGATGGCTTTCTGGGCCACATGAAACCAGTTTGCGGGCCGCATCCGGCCCCCGGGCCTTGTGTTTGACATGTCTGCATTAGAGACTATCCCAATTCAACACTAAAACGTCAGATTTTGAATTTAATATTTAAATATGAGGACTGTAATCCTTCCTGGAAAGTATATCCTTTTAAACTCAGTAGACAGCAGTGTGCATCTATATAAATGATAGCACTGTATGCAACCAAATTATCGCTATCACTTTAGCAAAAGAGACACTTCAGGAGACATGTCTTATCTTTAAGACTCATATAATTAAAGCTGCCAAATAAGTAAACTACCAAGGCCTTCATACATAAATACATACAGCAGCAATAAATACAATGTTTAAACCAATGTATTACTTTTATAGCTGAATGCCATAGCTGCCATAGATCTAGCCCCGATTCTTCCTCACTGCCCCTGCTATCTTGTGTTATCTTATGATCTGCCAACAAAAGCAGATTATTTCACTATAGGGATCTTGGGAGTGCCAAAACATGTTTGGATACTAGGAATCTTATGTAGTTTACAGTTCAGATCTTCAACCTGAAGCTGTCCAGAAATAAGGAGCCATTTCAGAACGGGAACATCTCTTTCCTTCCCATCCAATTCAGATGGATACATGAATAGGGATGAATGTGTAAATAGACTATTATTGTTTCATATAGCTTGATCTCACAATACCATTTTGGAGAACCCATTGCTGAAAGTTATATCCCAGTCCTGGAAGAAATTGGCTAGAAATATCCAGCCCCTAAATTAACCTTGATGCTTGTTGCACTGAAAAGGAATAACATTCAAAATGCTGTAAATAATTCCAAACTCACCTATCACCTTTCGTTTCTTTTTTTCCGGTATGTTATATTGGGCACCAATCAGATCTATCATCAATGTTTTATGAAAGAGTAAGATTACCTAGACTGCTTTTATAGTAAAGGAATGAAAAGTCACTCCCTTTTTAGCAAGGCAACAGAGGAAGGCAGGTAAGATGGTTCTTATACATGTATTTTGAACCACTTCCTGTGATTCAAACTTGCTCTAGTCCAACAATCGCTACACTGCAGGATTTCAGCACTATACGAGGTAGTAGAATAAGGCTACTTTCTTTTTGAAAATCTTTATTGCTAAGGGCATTAAATGGCATTCTCTGGAGAACATAAAGTAACAAAAAGTCTTTGCAGATCTAGGAATGGTCATCTTTGCAGCTGAAGTATGAACTTTTCAAGACTGAATTGCTTAAAATCCAACTATTTCAAGACAAAAATAATTGCATTAAGTAAATAGCTCCCCAAACACAATAGGACACTTGGTGGTAATACAATAGACAATTTGTGTCCTGGAATGTTCAGAAAATAATAATGAAGTTCACACATTCTTCTTGAGAATTAGCGTGTCTTTTGTAATTGTCAGGCTTACACAGTTTATTTCAGAGGACAGTCTTTGCTGGGGATGTGCTCAGATGATCTTGCTCTTGGCAAGCTGCAGAACAAATCAGATTGCAGAATTTTGCAGTTCTAAATCCACTGCACTGAGCTGTATAACTCATGACAGATGGATCCTCTGGAAAACAGGGAGACATGGCAATATTAAATTAATATTTCATGCAACTAAATCCATTACTAAAGGTTTTTTTATTTTTTATTTTTTTTTTAATTTTTTATTGGTTTTTTAATTTTTAACAGAAAAAAATGCTCAAATCAAATCATAGTGTTAATATAAACAATAAACATAATCACAACATAGATACATATTTCAAAATCATCCATAAACAAAACATAAGTACTTATTTCAATACATCTAATAATAATAACTCAACTGAAAATAATCATAGACCACATTTACCAAACAATTAACATTACTGCTCGGTACCCCCACCACCACATCCCCCTAACCCTAACCTTCCCCCCTCACTTACCAACTAACTACCTACTCTCCTCCTCCTTCTCTATCTCCCTCCTTCTACTCCACCCAACTATCCCTACTCATCCCCCTTCTTATCAACTTTCTACTTACATCAGCCTTCACTCCTCCTTCCTCTTTCCATCAGATGTGGTGCCCAGAGGCCACCCGAGCAACCCCTTAATAACAATAATTACATATTCTTGCATCAACCCCAATTGCAGTTGAGAAAACATAGTATATAAAATTATAAACCCTCCCTACCCCCCCCTGACTTCCCAGAGTGAGTACAGGGTAAAACAAAAGAAAACCCACTACTTCAAACAAAGTTATTATATAATCCTAACAAGAATTTTAAACTATATACTAAATACAATCTCTACTTTACATTTATTCAACCTTATCAATTCTAATACATATCTAATCCCTCAATCAGTCCATCTAATATCAAACCTTAAATCATTTCAATCCACTAAACAAAACAGACAAATCATCTTGTTAAGAGTATTAATTTTCATTTACATGTCTAAACCATCAATCTAACAATCAATCCATCACTTCAATTCATTGAGAGGTTATGTAGAATGACCCAAACAATCAAGTTTAGTATATATCTTCCAATAATCAGTTTCTTTTAACATTCTAGACAATCATTTCAAACCAATAAACATCAAATAAATAAATCATCTTTTTTTAAAAACAATAAAAATAAAAAAACAAATAATATCAATAAACCCCTCAATTCAAAAAAAAATATATATTCTTAATCAATTTAGTATCTAAACAACCTCTCTTACATCTTACTCATAAACTTGGTCCTTAATTCAGCCCATAATCTTAGATTGGCCTTAATTCCTTACACTTAATTTTAAATTTCACTTCTTCATTCGACTTCTGGGCTTTCTCATATGTCAAATAAACCTAAATAACAAATACAATCTATTTAATCCATTTCTAACTTAGATTCCTTCAACCTTATCAAATCACATAATGCTTATCTATCCCATCAATCAATCAAATGTCAAACCTATATCATTTCAAAGCAAGTACATTCTTCTTCAATTTAATTATATCTTCCATTAATCATCTTCTTTTACGTCTTACTCATAATCTTAATATTATATCTTCCGTTAATCATCTTCTCTTACATCTTACTCATAATCTTAGTCCTTGAGTCAGTCCATAGTTTTGAATTACCCATAATTCCTTGCATACAATTTTAAATTTCACTTCTTCAATCGTACTCTTGGTTTTTTCTTCTGCCAGGTAAATCTCCATAACGAGGCCTCCCTTCCAAATAATAAGTCTCTCTTTTTTACTTGCAATATCATTTGAATCCATATAAACCATCTTAACCTTTGCATTAATCCTCTGTTTCTCTTAACCATAGACTTTCATTGAGGTAACATTTCAAATCTCTGTCTTTGCTTTTCCTGGTCCTCAGCACCATAGATAGATTGCTTCTTAAACTGGATCAATTTCTCTTTTTTCTCAGTTAAATCTTCTTCTTGCTGCTTGTCTGAGAGGGATAGCCATCCCCTCCTGTCTTGAAACAAATCCTCTTCCTCCACTCCGTAAATGAACTGTTTATCAAGCAAGATCCATTTCCCATTATTCTCTTTATTCTCAATACTGTCTTCTTCTTGTTTGGATTGTTGTATAAAATGTTCAACAGTTGGTTGCAAATCAATTTCATTTGGAAAAAAGAATCTAATTGATTTTAATATTTCTATATTAGTCTCTTTCAATATTGCAATCATTTCTTCTTTAAATTCATCAATGCGATCCAAAATAGGTTTGACATTAAAACGTAAATTCCACTCCATTTTAAATTTTAAAACAATCGCTCTGGCTTTAATCCAATTTCTACAACCATCTCTCTAGCTTCGCTTACGAGAACAAAAAAGAAAAAAAATGGAGAATTCACTTTCACTTTCAAGCACTTTCCTTTAGCAGTGAAAGCAGCGAAAGCTATACGCCATCTTAAATGCATTATGTTGAATGTAACAGTTAGAAATATATAGCCAGAAAAACAATAAAAAATACTTGCAATCCAATAAAAACTCCTGTATTCACTCAGTCTGCAAACAGTCTCTCTTGTGTTCTATTTTTAAAGCAGAGGCGGTCGCGGCATCTTTTTCTGTCTGATGACAGAAGCGTCTCTCAGCAGGAGCGTCTTCAGGAGTTATGGGGAGCTCTCACTCTTGATCCCTGAAAGCTTTTTCCAGGGATATTAGAGGAGCTCAACCCTTTACTCCCGATGCTCTACACCTCTTCTTTGCCCGAAGAGGGGATTTTTCACCGCTAAAAACAGCTGATGTTCGCTATTTTTTGCGGCTTTACATACCCAGGGAGCGGAGCCTCACAGAGGAGACTCTAGACTCTAGGTTTTTTTTAATGTGATGGTGAAGTTGGGTGTGTTTGTGCATTTATTACTTAAAAAAAAATCCTCCAAGGCAAACAGTATTACAACCAAAAACAATCTTTAGAATTTGTTATATCACTATATAAGGGATGGTTTAGGACCATTACTGAAAATAATAGTGACATTAATATAAACCTAATATTGTTGTACATATTTTTCTTCTTTGTACTTTTGTAAGTGCTGCACCTGAATCATATCTTTCTGAGTAACTCTCTTGCTCTTCACTGGTCTACGTGTGTAAAATCAGTAATATTTTCCAATATGTACAATATCCTAATAATGCCTTTGTAAGAATTCTCTTCCCATTAAACTATCAGCAGGGAGCTGTACTCTTATGTTTTTTGCAGACAGCATTGTTTAATGGAACCTTTATAAAAATTAAACATAGGCCTTTTGCTACAGTGTGATCTCTATTTTAATTGTTTATGTTTTGTTTTGTTTGTTTATTTTGTTTCGGCTGCCAGGAGACAGGGTATGTGGTGGTCTTCTGATCTTTGTCAGCAGGTAAATAGTCAACAACTGGCTGCATTGTGAATCCAACCAGACTTTGCAGAGGAAAGTGTTCTTACTTATTACAGGATCAACAAATGGTGTTAATAAAGAGCTTTAGGGACAATAGCAAATATTTGTCCCATAAAATGTCCTATTCTTAGGCAGATTTGAATTTCCCTTTCCAGTGGAAAGGATAGAAAGCAAGAAAAAAACCACATCAGACTAAACGATAATGCCTTGTGGATATATAAGCCAGTCTCCACTAGAAGGGCTAGCAGAAAAGAATAATGAGAATTGGAGTTAAGTGTATTGGGTAGGCCAACATGTGCCCATTTCTTCCCTAAATTATTGAAAGCTAAAATAGTCAAATCTAGCTTGGAAAAGAAGTAGAAACCATGCAAACCTTCCAATGGGGTCATGATATAAGTGGGGTATCAGATACTACTTAGCAATATAGCTATTATGTTTTATGTTAATATGGATAAATAATACACAAGGCAGTGATCTAGTTGTGATGTAGCCAAGTCATGGTTAACTTTATTGTGGGGTGAATGAATCATACACTGAGGCTTTTCATGTGGTGGTGAAGTTGGGTGTGTTTGTATATTAAGTACACAAACATGCTCTATTACCATTATTTGAAAGTTCAGGAGCAGCAGAGGATCAAGGGGTGCTTTGAAACTATGAATCTGTTTTTTTTTCTTTTTACAAAACACATTGAATCCTCATTATGGTTGTCAGAATGACCACCCTGTAAAGCAAGAAGTATGATGTGGTTCACACAGTACATTCAATACACTGGCTGGATATACAGTAAGCCTCCAACAATCATATTTGAATTGGGAACAATGTATGGATCCAACCTCCACAGATACTTTGAACATCTTGAGGATAGAAATAGCATAAAGTTCACTCCTAGAAAAGCGAAGGGGAATAATCTTTGTTGGGGACTGATTTTGGGTCTGGCCAGGACCATTATTTTGTTCTCTTGCCTTTTCTTTCTTTTTGTTAACTTACCACAAGAGGAACTGTATAAGAACATTATTCAGACTAGTACAAACACAATTCAGCAATCCAGAACACCAGAACAAGGAAGCAGATGTCTTTACAGTATCTTTCAACAAACGATATGCACATAACTTTATCAAAAAGTGCTTGACTCAATCCATTCCAGCATAACCAACATAAACCCTGAAAAGAATAACACTATCATACACATACAAAAAAAATCACAGAAAAACAACCAACAGATTATTGTAACCAAATGGCATTATCATAGCACACAAACTAAACCCCTCCAAACTAACTTAAGAAATCAAAAGACCTAGTAGCCCAAACAGAAAAAACAGGAATTATCTACTACAGTGTAAGTTCTATAATAGCCACTATGTAGGATAGACAGGCAGAAGTGCATTCATGAATACCAACTAGCAATCAGAAGACATGACGTTAACATAGTTTCATCTGAGAAACTGTGAACATCCTAGGTGAAGCTAAATCCAAAGACACTAGGGAATTTCTGGAAACCTGGTGTTCAGACAAATGGGCCATGAGTAGATACATAAAAATAAAGCCATTCAAAAACTAAGAAGGAAACTAAAAGACTAGAACAGATCCTCTCCAACAGCCAACAGTCTGATAAACATGGGTTAACACCGGGGAAACAATCAAACAGAAAACAATACACTAATCAAGGAAATACCAAGGAGAAACTCCTTAAATGATAAACATAGAGAACTAATGGCAGAAAAAGACCCAGTGGTCCATTGAGTCTGCCCTTTGAGGTTTTATTAATTTTTTGTTTTCTTTTTATTTATAATTATTATTTTTAACATTTACATTATTATTGTTATTGCTATTATATATATTTTGTTTTACTTTATTTTTAAAAAAATAATTTTTTTGTCAGATGATAGACATGTGTTTATCCCAAGTATGTTACATAGTTGGCTATTGCTACATCTGCAAGCAAACAAGCAAGCTCAGAGAGCACCAAGGACTTCACAGTTCAAACCCGGAGATACATATATATTATTCTCTTCTACCGAAACTTGTATTTCTCTCCCCCTGACACTTTAGGGTGAAGTTGCCTTTGCAAAGAGCATTTGAAATTAAAGCTGTTAGGTGGTCTCTATTTTTGCTTTTGGAAATTTTGAAGGCACCTATATGGGAAGCGAGGGGGAAGGGTTTTTCATCCAATTCAAAACTAACTCTGGACCTGTGTGACATCATAATATTCAGTGGTGGGATTCAGATATGTGAACAACTGGTTGTCTGTGAAGATGCCACTTCTGGAAGTCCATTCTGGGCCTGGGCAACAAAAAATTAGCTACCAGTTTTGCTGAAGTGGTGTGAACCAGCTGAATCCCATCACTGATAATATTGGCTTGTTCTCAAATATTATCTCATCCCCCTCCAAGCAGAATGTACCTGAGCACAGCTGTGGTTTTTTTTTTTAAGACACAGACTTTCCAAAGCACTATCTATTTTCTATTGGTAGGAACTCTTGACTCATCCTACTGTGACTCCTAGACTTTCTTTTCCTTTGCCCTGAGCCAATATTCAATCATTTTATCTTTACAGTTGTTACTGCTTTATTTATGCACTTTATATGACCACCCATCTCATAACAGTGACTCTGGGCAGCATACAGGGTTAAAACTCTGTGTCACCGGAACTGCCAGATGGGCGGCAAATAAAATTGATAAACAAACAAACAAAATTATTCTGTTAAATTTAGTGGAGGAATTATAGCAGGGAAGCTTCCAAATTTATAAATGACTTAATTTCCCATTACATCTTGGAGGAGAATATATAGTGTTGTTGTTTTTTAAATGTGGAGTAGTTGTGAAAAGATTTTTGATTTCTCCAGACTTGTGGTAGCTCAGGAAACTGAACCCTGATAGTATATCATCAGTGGTGGGATTCAAACATGTGAACAACCAGTTCTCTGTGTGGATGCCGCTTCCAGAAGTCCATTCTGGGCCTGGACAACAAAAAATTAGCTACCGGTTCTGCTGAAGTGGTGCGAACTGGCTGAATCTCACCACTGTATACCATTCTTTGCGCTCTTCTCTTGGTCAACTGGAGGGACTGCTCATTGACTCAGATTGACATCTGTGTTTTCTAAGTAAAAACAGTGAAAATAATTGCAGGTCAGATTTAAACTACTTTGGAGAGGTTCAGGATTGGATATTCTGGCATAGAAGAGCTTTTGCTTTGGACAATAATTAATAAGGGACTACTCAATATTAAACAATAGGGATGGATTAGCATTCAGGAGCCAGAGACTTACTAGAAGAAAATGTGTCCACATTATCTATGGATGTAGGTTGCTTGGGGATAGTTTCAATATGAGGATGATGTAATTTATAACACCAATCCATCTCGTCTATTTTTATTCAACTAATATTTTAGTTTCAATGAATTCTGCCCAGGAAAATTTCTCATAAGGATATAGAAAGGGTGAAAGCTCATTCCTTGTTAAACTCTGCAGTTACCACCTTAGAACATCAATACTTATTCAACTGGACAGATGGCCCAAATCTGCATCAGAATTTATGCAGATGAGAAGCAGCCCTATTTGGTTTTGACTTAGAAAGGTATTATGGTAATTGGTGCCAGTTTATTTTTTTTTGAAATGTACCCTGGTCATTTGAAGTGTCCTTTCACCAAGGCTTGTAATGAGAGTGGAGGACAACTTTTAATTAAGGCCAAACATTTTTCTACTTTAGATTGGAATGTGACAAACTATCAACTTGGGGAAACTGACAGCTGATGTACAGTACTGAGTCATATGGTCTAAAGGCCAAAGTTTGTGAAATTTATGTAATTAGCTCATGTTAAATCAGGAAGAATGCCAGGCCAAGTGTGTGATCATTTGAAGGAACATCTAATATGGGTCATTTCTGTAGAGAAGTAAGACATTTTATCTCAATTCAGTAGTATTTATTCAACAAACGTGTTGTCTGAGCTTATCATTCACTAATACAAATTTAATTCCTAATCATTTATTCTTTTTTCCAACCATTGATAAAATAAGTCCCAAGTCTGAAAGTATTCTGTTTCTTCTTTTTCTTTCAACCTCATAGTAAGTCTGCCCATTTCCACACATTCTAGTGTTTTTTTCAATTATTTCTTCCTTTGGTGGTATTTCTTCAATTTTCCATTATGGTACGAATATGATTCTTGCTGCTGTTATCACATGTAAAATCAAGTATATACTTTGTTTATCAATCTTTTCTAGCATTAGTTCAGGTTTAAAATCTACATGCTTTCCCAATATCTTTTCTAGCCAAATATATATTTTTGTCCAGTACCTCTTTGCTTGAACACATGTCCACCATACATGATAATAAGTACCTGACATGTTTACTGTTGGTTGAGGCATTAAGCACATCTCCATGTAGAATGGAGACAATGACCATTGCAAAGACTGAGAAGACTGGTTCTTTGCAGCCTCACCAGAAAAGAAAAAAGACAGGAGATTAGCCCACCTGAGCTCATGAAAAGACCACAGGACAGCAGTCCCTCATGGGCTTGAGTGCTGGGAAACAAAGGGAACAGTCATCAAGCCCACAACGGTGGCAATGCCTTTTAAAGGACACTTAAGTTTGCTAACCTTATTCCTCATGATTTTTGGAAATCGACTAAATATCTTAAGGCTATTAGAAATCTTCAGAACGATAAGTTTGAAAAGTCTATCTTCATTTCTGAGAAAAAGAAAAATTAATCATAAGAACTTAAAGAACTTGAAATCAATGGCAAAAAGCTAAATACGAGTTTGAACCAAGATTTGCTAATAGATAAATGTCATGTTATGAAAAGAAGAGATATCTGTTTGCTTCCTTGGAACTGATGAAATACCAAACTTGTTTATACTTGTGACAAAGATTCAAAATCCCTTCTTTATACGTTTCTTTTCTTTTTCTTTATTTCACTTTTTCCTTTTATTCACTTTTTTCTTCTTTTCTTTCTTTGCACATTTTGCTTTTTAGCTTCCTTTTTCTCTCTGAATTTAGTTTGTATTAGTTTTTATTACTGATTTTATACCCACACACAAACACACACAATATATATGTGTGTGTATAGTCCCAATAGTTTTCCAGCAAATAAATAAATAAATACAACAATAAGGTAAATGTGATAGGTAAACCTGATACATTTTGGGATTACTAGAATACAATCCAACTATGGAGCCTTTGTGACACAAAACTTTCAAGCTGAAGTTTGAGACAGGAAGATTTGAACTTCCTTTCTCAAACAATTGATCCTGAATGAATACGTGTTCAGTACATGACAGTGAATATGCTCTTACTTGGAAGGATGCTTAGAGTCACAACGTTGGTTCGCAGGGCAATCTCTAGATTATAGAGTTTAGTTTGCATAAAATAGAGGGGTCATGCATGGGGTTGCACTTTGGCAGTAGCCCAAAATGTACCAGACTCACCAAAATTGCACTGTTAGCTCATCAGCCTTAGTCTCCATTCACAGGATTCTCTTGGTCTACAAATCTGGTCATACTATCAGAAAAAAAGCAACAATATTTTTCTGGTAGAACCTATTTTTAGCTAACCCATATTGGTTTCTACTAATCACCTTGTTCCTTGAGGGATTCAGTGCTTGCAAACCCTCTGCTTCATGACTTTTTCAAACATTTGGCTAGTACTGTTGTCAAGCTGCTTGAGCCACCTAACCCTTTTTAAAAGACTGTAACAAGGTTAACCTGTTTGCCAATCTTCTGGCATCTCCTGTATTTCAATCCACTGTTGAGTTGAGGGGAGGGAATGTAACACAATTCAAAAGACTGGCACTTCATGCCATTTGGAAGAAGGGCCAAAGCATCAAGAAAATCTGGACTGGGATGAGGTGGGGGCTGTGAAATATGTATCAGCAAGTAGGATTGCTATTATTTCTTGTCTGAATTACTCTAAGCAAACAAAATATATTCAGAAATGGGTCTCTTAGAACAAAATTGTCTGGACTGATGTTTGAAGTCAGAGCATTGGAGCAGTACCATGTGATTAAACAGCCTTCATTAGCCTCACCCTACCTTACGTAGTTTTCTAAAATTAAATCCTTGTTTTTCATTTCCAAATATTACTCCGAATAGTTTAGTTTTTCCAATGACCTAAATCTGTTGATTATTTTTTTTAAAGGAATCCTGTGAATAAATGAAAAAAAATATGTTTTATTCATTGCAGCCTCTATCCCTGGTTAATTTACTTACATTATTTACAGAATTGTATTAGTAGTTGGGGCAACATCCCTTGTCCTATTAAATGTTATTTTCCAGCTATATCATTGCCTAAAATCTTTACTGCATCTTGAGGAAGGCAGCAGGTCATTCCCATTTTCCATCAGTTATTAATGATTCCCCATCTAAATGAAATAACCCTCTCTCCACTCACTTCTTCTTTAGTCAGCTCAGATTGGTATGCTATTCACTATCTTTCGTGCAGTGTATTTCATTTTTGATCTAGCATGTAACTTCCTACTGTTATAAGTCACTAGTTGTCAGTTCTCTTTCTAGCTTATAACAACTTCTTTTTTCTTTTATGTTTCTTACTGAGGTTATAAATAGGGCAATTAACTCTTGTAAGGCTCTCATTTAGTTCCCTGGGACAAACCAAATGAATTCCCCTTGCATCAATAAATATTTTTTTGTCCATAAGTTGCCCAGAGTTGTTTCTTACTGTATAGCTATTTAGCCATTTAGATAGGTATGTACATGCCTACAGAATATAATATTATACATGGAACCTTTTCTTAGATAACAGTGTCCTGCTGGAGCTTTAGAAATGAATCAGAGGTTACAGAACAATAACATTGAAAGAATGGTGAGCAATAAGAAATACAGAAGAAAGAATGCAGGGGTTCTATATACCTTGTCATCAGTAATAATCTTCTGTGATCTATTCATCTAGATAATCTACCATCACACACGGGACCAGGATAAACCTATCTGCTCCTGTCCTTATTCATCAAGAGTCGGCTTTTTGAAATGCTTTTGGATCTATTGGGAATGAGAATATGGATCCTTTGTCCAGGCAATATGAGAATAGAGACTGCCCAGTAAAAAAAACTACCCATCACTCTATTTCTAGCAGAACCAAAATTATTTTATAGCTTCTCATATGCCATACTTTTCTTCCGTCCAGATTCCTTTACATTTCCTATGGGCAAACCTTATGTGATAAAATATTATACAAAAATGTTTTAAAGGAAGCAGAGATACTTCGATTTCTCATCAGCTTCTCTTTATAAAAGGACCTGCCAGGAATTGTGCCTGCCAAGATGACACTGCCTATGTGCTGTAGATGATTAAGAGATGCTGGCTTACTGGCAAATTTAATTTCAGTCTTCATAGTCACACTGATGAGTTTCTCTTCTTATTGTAAACACAGGGTTTGTCTGATTGCTTTCTAGTTTTGGACTGTAAACAGCTTTTTCATTAATTAGAATGTAGAGTCTCAGTGCATTTTTCTGTGTTTAGTATCTTGACAGTGGAGGCCTTGTCTAGATGGAGGACTTCAGTAACCATCAAAATGCCTCCCTGAAAATATCTACAAAAGGAGTACAACTATTATGAGTTAGTAAATCAGAAGTGTATTTGTGTATGTTTATGTTTGCCCTGTTTGGAGTAAAGGACTTTAGAAGAAGTTAATGAGAATTTACTCTTTGATTTACCCCATTTACCCCCATTAGATGACCAATGAAAAGAGGATTCTTTTATTCATATAAGGGCTCATTGCCTTCTTTTCTGTTATATTTTAAGAGCAGTCTCATTGTGTATAAATTATAAACTTCTCCAGAAAACTTGAGTAGCCAGAGTTTCTAGCTGTGGATTAAAGACACCAAAAAGATTACTATAGAAAGAAGGTCAACCAATGATAGAAAAATCCCTTTTGTTATGAAATGCAGAGAGCAAGACAGATTGCTCAGAACTGGATGTTTTTGTTATGCATTTCTTGTATATTAATAGAGTACTGTGTGAACTGTGAACCAAGGTGGCCTAGTAGCTACAACTTATAAACATATGTGGGTTAGACAGCATCACCACCAGATGGATCTGTAGCTGGCTGACCGGCCGTACTCAGCATGTGGTCTGCAATGGAACCGCATCTACATGAAGGGAAGTGTGTAGTGTGGTGCCCCAGGGCTCTGTTCTGGGCCCAGTGCTCTTCAACATCTTCATCAATGATTTGGACGAGGGGATAGATGGGGAAATCATCAAATTTGCACATGACACCAAGCTGGCAGGAATAGCCACCACTCCAGAAGACAGGCTTAGGATACAGGAGGATCTGGACAGACTTGAACACTGGGCGCTATCTAACAAAATGAAATTCAGGTTCCTAGAGAACTCCGAGACGGCGATCGGTTTTTCGGTGGTTTCTCAGCCGCCTGGAGCGTCGGAGGCCGGGAGAGACTCTCAGACGGCAGCGGAATCCCCGACGAACTGGAAGAGGCAAAAATCGCAGGAAGAAAGCCAGAGGGGACGCAAGCAGGAGGCAGAGAGGCCGGCTGCGGCCAGCCCGAAGACACGAGGAGCTGGCACAAGCAATGGAGGCGAGGGAAGAAGAAACACAGATTCAGTAAGGAAAGAGACGGTGGGGGAAGACCCAAGACCCAAGAAAAGAAGTACCCTGGACGGCTGAGGGACTTGGTGAGTGAACTGGAGCCCCAGGGGTACAGCAGCGGCCAGAACTTAATAGGGAGGAAGGAGGGAGAAGGAGAGAAAGGAGAGCGACGGAGGGGAGACGGAAGACAGGAGAACGTCCGGGGAAGCAGTAAGGGGGAGGCTGAAGGGATTTGGAACCAAAAGCGGACAGAATACAACAGAACGTGGTCTGGGAAAGAAAGTAAAGAAGGGCAAGAAGGAGCCATCAGAGTGCGAAGGGAAGAGATAGACTGGCAGATGATAGAGTGGAGGAAGCCAAGGCAAAGCTACTGAACTGGCTCTCTGGTCACAGAACTGCCCGAATATTGGCTCTTAGCCCTGAACTGCTTGAACCCTAAGCCTTCCCCCTGAAAGATCAGAATACTGGATCATCATCAGAACACAGTCTGGTGATTAATTTGGTTTAATTTGAAAATCAAAGAAAAGCCTGGCCAACAGGAGGCTAAGCTCAAGATGGCCACCAAGCAGACTAAACTGATACCCCCAAAGTCAGCTGCACCCTCCCCTGCTCAGCTCTCCAAAACACCAGGGACTAATCTATCTGCCCTCCCATCCTCCCACATACCTACAGGCCCCCAGACCCCCTCATCAACCCAGGCCTCTCCAGTATCACACATGATGGAAGAACTAAAAGAGAAAAAAGATGGAGGGAATGGATAAAAAGTTGGAGGAAATGGGCACAAGGATGGAGAGACGGTGCAATGATATAGAACAGAAGCTGGAGGAACAAGGCAGAGATTTAGAGAGAAAGTGGGAAGAACAATGCAGAGCGGTGACTGCAGACCTGGATAAAATCAAGGAAACAATCCAAACACACAATAAGAGAATGAGGGATGAAATTGGAAAAAATTTTAAGGAGATCTGGGAGAGGATGGAAAAAAGGATGGAAGAGGTGGAGAGTCACATGGAGGGACAAATAGCGGAGATGAAAAGTGTGGCTCAGGACCAATCCACTATGATGCAATATTGGCAGATGGCGTCTGCAATCAGATTTAGAGGATTGAGAGAGACAACAAACGAAACCCAACAGGACCTGAAAAGAATCTTTGTAAGGGCCCTGAAAAAATTTCTGGGAAAGAAAGCTGAAGATATTTCGTGGCAATTCGACAGAGTCCACAGAGTTAACTCATGGATGGCAGCAAACAGGCACCTACCAAGGGACGTGGTCATTCATTTTGCAACAAAGGGGTTCCAAGACCTTATCTCCACAACGTCCTACAACAAGAAATTATATGTAGAGGAGCAAGAGGTGGCGGTACTGAAAGGATCCCCCCGACGATGCTACGAGACAGAAAAGATTACAAGTTCCTGGTCAATGAACTGAGATCACGCGCTCTACAATATCGATGGGAAGCCCCAACTGGAATGTCACTACTCTATAAAAGCAAAAGATACCATCTGAACTCAATCCAGAAAGCCAAAGAATTTCTTGAAAAGGAACTGGGGGTGGATGGACCCCACCCCACAATGAGGGACAACGTAGATGGGCCACATGAAAGCGGAAGGGACTTAGAACAAAGAGCGAACTACCCAGAAGCACAGACCGTTGCAGCAGCAGGAGAAGTGAAAGGAACACCTCGGGAAGTGACGGCACAGAGAACAGAGGGCAATAAAAACAAGGAAGCATGGCAGATTACAGAGTCAAGGCAATTAAGGTCCACTACCAAATGCACAGACCAGCATGAAAAGATCCCACAAAACAACATGAACACCAACCTGGATACCATGGGAGTGAGACCAAGGAAGAAAGCAGGGGATAAAGCAGAAGCGGTCTGGCAGGAGTATCCTGAAGCCGATAATGGCAAGTAAATATTTGACTTGGAACGTTAACGGGTTAAACTCCCCACAGAAAAGGAGGAAAATATTTCACTACCTGAATCAAGGTAAAAAAGATATAATTTGCCTACAAGAAACACACATCAGAGCGGCGGACCAGAAATATTTAATCAACAACAAACTAGGCACACAATTTGTTGCAGCGGCAGCAGAAAAGAAGAATGGGATTGTTATATATGTAAAGAAACATGTAAGAGCTACGCTAATAGAGTCGGACTCCCAAGGTAGATACCTAGCAATCGAAATAATACAGGAGGATAAGAAGATTCTGGTGATGGGCATATACGCACCAAATCAACAACAAGGAAAATTCTACAAAATGATACACGATACACAAGAAGTTAACTCAACTCAACTACAGATCATGTATTATAATGGGAGACTGGAACGGTGTCATAGAGACCGCCCTGGATAAAAAGAAGACTGCACCTAACCTGCAAAAACACTCCAAGTTGCCTAAATCCTTCTTCGACATGAAGGAGGACCTTGAACTGACAAACGTTTGGAGGGAAAGACACGGCAAAGAGCAAGAATTCACATTTTTCTCAAACAGACATCAATCATTCTCTAGAATTGACTTTATATTAACAACTAGCGACTTGCTGGTTAGCCTAAAAACGGTGAAAATCCTACCCAAAGTACTATCAGACCATAACCCGGTAGGGATGGAATTAAGTCATGGTCGGAAACCTAGGAGATCCTGGAGAATTAATGAAAACCTATTTAAATATGAAGAAAAGGTGGCTGAATGCAAAGGTGCTATGAAGGAATTTTTAGCATAAATATGAAAAATGAGACACCTATAGAAATGATATGGGACGCCAGCAAGGCATATATGCGTGGGATTCTCATCGACATGAATAAAAGGCACCGTCGTAAACAAGAACAAAAAAGAAAGGAGCTAGAAGATGAGATAAGTAAGAAAGAGCAGCTATTAATAAAAAGACCGGAGGACAAAGTCACCAAAGAAAGAATCAAGATTCTAAGGAAACAATTTGACTTGTTGTTGGCAGACCAAGTGGCAAGGAATATACAATACGCAAAACACAAGACATTCTGTAACTCCAAGAAACCTGGTCAATGGCTTGCTTATATCTTAAGAAAGAAGCAGAAATCCCGCATAATTGAAAAGATAGAGTACAAAGGCAAGGAAGAATTTCAACAGGGAGCCATCAAGAAAGCTTTTACCGAGTTCTACTCAAAGCTATATGCCGAGGAGAAGACACAGGACAAGGAGATAGATAAGTTTCTACAAAATGAAAAGTTATTGATACTCACCGATGAACAAAGAGGTGCCCTGAATGCACTGATCACAAAAGAGGAAATACATTCAGTGATCAACCAATTGAAAAAGGGAAAATCGCCCGGGACGGATGGGATAACAGCAACCTACTACAAGCATCTCCTAGAGGAAATGTTGGAACCCCTCAGAAAGCTATTTGTCAACATACAAGAAGGAGGCCAAGTCCCACCGTCATGGAAAACTGCTTATATCTCGCTAATCCCCAAAGAGGGAAAAGACAACGCACAACCTGAAAATTACAGACCCATCTCACTACTGAACACAGACTACAAAATCTTCGCAAAAATTTTGGCCAACAGATTAATGACTGTGTTACAAAAAATAATTCACCCGGATCAAACTGGATTTATACAAGGTCGTCAGATGAAAACCAATGTAAGACAACTGCTGAACATAATAGAATATTTGGAAAGGCACAACCAGGTGCCCGCCACTCTCATGTTCGTGGATGCAAAAAAAGCCTTCGACAGACTGAATTGGCTGTTTCTGACAAAACTGGTCGGGGGGATGAAAATGGGAAAACAGTTTCTTAACTCCATAATGGCAATTTACCAGAAACAAACAGGCCAGATCATTATGAATGGTGACCTAACGGACTCATTTAACATAGAAAGAGGCACGAGACAGGGATGCCCGCTATCACCCTTGCTATTTGTTCTAACGTTAGAGACTCTACTGAACAAGATAAGAGCAGCAGAGGACATAAAGGGCATACGGATTAGACAACAAGACTACAGACTATGTGCCTTCGCAGATGACCTGCTGGTGACAGTGTCACAACCAGCACAATCAGCTAGGAGATTGATGGAGATAATGAAGGACTATGGTAGGGTATCAGGCTTCAAAGTAAATACATCTAAGACAAAGATGCTAGTTAAAAATCTAGACAACAAAGCAAAACAGGACTTGGAAAGAATAACGGGTTGTGAAATAGTTAAGAAAGTTAAATACTTAGGAGTGGAGATAGAAGCAACAAATGCGAAATTATACAAAAATAACTACAAGGCGCTGTGGAACAAGATACAAACAGATCTGGACAGGTGGAAAACACTACAATTGTCCCTGCTGGGCAGGATAGCGACAGTAAAAATGAAGGTATTGCCAAAATTTCTATTTCTCTTCCAAATGCTACCCATACTCAAAAAGGATGTGGACTTGGACGAATGGCAGAAGGGCATCAACAGATTTATTTGGGATGGCAAGAAGCCGAGGGTTAAATTAAAAATCATCCAGGATACAAGGAAGAGAGGGGGATTAAAAATGCCCAATCTAAAGCTATATTACTACGCCGCGGCACTGGTGGCGCTGAGTGACTGGATCAACATGACGAACGAAAGAATATTGAACGTTGAAGGGCATGGTCTACTATTCGGCTGGCACGCATATCTGGTATATGACAAAAAGGCTGACAAGAACTTCAGGGAGAACCCACTACGAACTCCGTTGTTGTGGGTCTGGAGGAAATATAAGTACCTTCTACACGATAAGATCCCCATCTGGACGATCCCCAGACACGCAATAGGGGACATAAATGTATCCCAAGGAAAGGAAATGGTGCCCTATAGTAAACTTGTACTGGAAGAATAAAATGGGTTTTCATTAAAGCCACTAAAGACGCTAACAGCTGAAGGAATAGGGGGTACTTGGCTATCATATTTGCAACTGCAGTCTAGGTGGCAAAAAGACATGAAGAAGGGCTTATCCCCGACAGATGAGAATTTAATTGAACAGATTAGAGCACAGGGGATCATGCATATCAAACGAGTGTACGGTGTTCTGATAGAAATGGACTCTGAAACTGTGCTAGTCAAGAACTGTATGGTAAAGTGGGAACAAGATTTTGGGCATCCTATCACAATGGAAACGTGGGAGGGAATCTGGGTGAGAAATGTAGAATTTACGAAAGCGCAACATTTAAGGGAAAACTTCTATAAGATGTTCTATAGGTGGCATCTAGATCCGAAAAAATTATCATATATCTATCCAGACACCCAACCTAAATGTTGGCGGTGTGGCAATGGGGAGGCTACATATTTTCATGTATGGTGGACATGTAGAAAAATTAAAGCCTTCTGGAGGAAAATATGGTGGACACTCCAAACCATTCTGAAAAAGCGTATTGAATTTCTACCTCAGGTTTTTTTTGTTAGGGATCATAAAAGATTGCACTACTGTAGAGACAAACTTGATTCTAAACTTGATCACAGCAGCAAGACTGCTGGTGGGACAATACTGGAAGAGGCCAGAAATACCACCTATTGAAGAATGGACTTTGAAAGTAATAAATTTGGCAGAAATGGAGAAAATATCAGCATACGTGAAGGATCGCTCAAATGAACAATATATGATAGACTGGAAACAGTGGATAGATTATATACAAGAGAAACACCAATCAAATAAAATGTATCTGGCGTATAGTTGTGGCTAGACGTGAGGAGTGAAGAATGTTTACCAAATTTGACGTATACAAAGACTAATACTTACTGATGTATTTTATGATCTATGATGAATGCTTCTTAATATGCTGTTATGATTAAGGTTGAGTGCTTTAATAATTTTTTTTTTTTTTTAAATGAAATTCAGTGGTGAAAAAAGTAAGGTTCTACATTTAGGCAAGAAAAACCAAATGTACAGGTATAGTATAGGGGGTACCTTGCTCAATAGTAGTAACTGTGAGAGGGACCTCGGAGTCCTAGTGGACAATCATTTAAATATGAGCCAGCAGTGTGCTGCAGCTGCCAAAAAAGCCAACACAGTGCTGGGCTGCATTAACAGAGGGATAGGATCAAGATCACGTGAAGTGTTAATACCACTTTACAATGCCTTGGTAAGGCCACACTTGGAATACTGCATCCAGTTTTGGTCACCACGATGTAAAAAAGATGTTGAGACTCTAGAAAGAACACAGAGAAGTGCAACAAAGATGATTAGGGGACTGGAGGCCAAAGCATATAAGGAAAGGCTGCTGGAATTGGGTATGTCGAGTTTAATGAAGAGAAGGACTGGGGGGACATGATAGCAGTATTCCAATATCTCAGGGGCTGCCACAAAGAAGAGGGAGTCAAGCTATTTTCCAAGGAACCTGAAGGCAGGACAAGAAGCAACGGATGGAAACTAATCAAGGAGAGAAGCAACCTAGAACTAAGGAGAAACTTCCTGACAGTTAGAACAATTAATAGTGGAACAACCTGCCTCCAAAAGTGGTGAATGCTCCAACACTGGAAGTTTTTAAGAAGAGACTGGACAGCCATTTGTCTGAAATGGTATAGGGTTTCCTGCCTGAGCAGGGGGTTGGACTAGATGACCTCCAAGGTCCCTTCCAACTTTATTACTACTACTACGATGACGACGATGATGATGATGATGATTATTATTATTATTATTATTATTATTATTATTATTATTACATTTTGAAGCTTTGTATATTTACAAGAGAGCCAGTTTGGTGTAGTGGTTAAGGCATCAGACTAGAAACCGAAAGACTGGGTGACCTTGGGCCAGTCACTCTCTCTCAGCCCTAGGAAGGAGGCAAGGACAAACCACTTCTGAAAAACCTTGTCAAGAAAACTGCATGGACTTGCTCAGACAGGCTCTGAAAATTGGTCATGATTGAATAGAAGAAAAAAAAATATCTCCCCTTCCATGCAAATTTGTTTTCAGAAGAGAGGTAAACAGAAATGTATATGATGGATCCCTCACTAAGAAACAGTGTACCCTCATTCTGGAAGGGAGTGATAACCTAGAAGAATGTGTTTGTCTAATGTGTCAGTTTGAAATGGAAGAAATGGGATAACATGTACCCAAAAACTGAATAGGAAGTCACAAAGTTTAGCAACAGAGGTAGAATAACCAAATATGGATCAATTGCAGAAACTTCAAGGAGGGGCAAAAGGATACGTAGGCTTAAGCAAGGTATACTTCCATAAAAAGTAGAAGTAGCTTTGTGAAATTTTTATTTTCCCTATTTTGGTATTCAATTATATAAAAGATTGTGCTTTGCTGCTGTTCAGGATCTCAGCTCCTTTAGAGGCTGGGACCCTTTTGCTGAAACACTTAATAAAAGTTTTGTAAAAGTCCATCGCTTGCATCTGGCTCTGAATGGCTTCTGTGCCAGGCTGACCCATTTTGGGACAACATATATATATTAGTCTTGAGGAAACATTCCAATAAGGTAAACAGGTCAAACCTCTGAATCTTTTTCTTTCTTTTTTTCATTTAAAAAGGCAAACGTTTCAAGTGCTTAAAAATGCCAGTTCAACTCTACTGGTCTCCAAACTTATTATCTTTCCTGAACAAGGTATTTCCCACTTACGTAGCAGTTAGCAGAAGACATTTAGAAGAAAAGAAAATACCTGGCAGGCTTATTTGGGCAGCAATCTCATATTGTGTCCATCACTGGCATTACAGTACACCTACACAAAACCTCACATGTGTTCTTACAAAATGGAGGCATTAATTTGAGGGCCCTGATAGAGAAAGATAGGCATTTTACTTCATTATTGGTGAGAATAAGTAATGGCTGTAACAACTCTCTAACACTGAATTGGCAGAATACACATGGAATGGATAGAGAAAGAGGTAGAGAAACATATCAGTGGGGAAAGGGGAAATCAGTGCCAGAGAATATGAAAAGACAAGAAACCCATCTGGAGTCCTCACAGTGTTCCTGCCCACTGGCTCTCCACTGGCTTGGAAACTCAGTGTTGTATATCATTCCAGCCTTTCTGAAAAAATAACTCTAGGACATGGTTAAAAAAACAACAACACCTCTCTTTTATTGCACAGACAGGTGTGCTGCAAGATTAACCATGAGTATTTGCTTTTTCAAGATCATCCAGGAAAGCATAAAGCAAATGGAATAATTCATCCATATCCAATATGGTCAGAGATTGCTCATCTCCTCTCAGCCTCCAACTTTAATTACAAACTCATGCATCAGGAGATATAAAGGAGACTGGAAGACCTACACATCATCCAGGACTGTGTTAGCCCCCTAACCACAAGTAAGCCCATAATATATTCCAAGTTTAAATCTGCCATCAGATCATTCCAATTGCCCTTGCATAATTTTATTGTGCTTCCACAATGTAATTTACTTCAACAAAACTGTCATTTTTATTCCTAAATGGTAAGCTGCCACAGAGCTAAAAACAACGCTTCACAGGGTGACCCTGAGGTTCACACATCATTACTGTGGTCCTGTTTGAATTGTGCAAGAACACCGAGGCTGCATAATAAAATCCTGATTGCCCGCCGAAGAGAGCCACAGAGAGACAAGCAATTTCTTATTGCACTTCTGGAGCGCTACATTTTGATTGCATTGCCATTGATGGCAGAATTGGGAATCTTTTCTTTAGGTAGATGGTACCTCTGCACTGTGGCCCAATCCAAACGCTTTGCAGCCTAGTTGTGCTTTGCCAGAAAGTGTGCATTTGCAGTGGAGGGGTGTGTGTAAATCCTACCTCCTTCTAAGTCTAGTCCTGGTACATTCAGCTCTGGCTGATGGCATTATTTTGACTGTGTTGGTTAATTATTCACTTAATGAGCTCATTTGGCTGATGCAAGTGATGGGTCTGTCACAGTTCTCTTTTTCTAAAAGGAGCACATGTCTCCTCCCTGTTAATCTGATAGCCTTCATTTACAGTCTCAACCCCAGACATCTAAGTTCTTCAGGAAAGCCCTGCTCTCCATATCATGACTTGTGAATTTTGACCTGGCAAAAGAACATAGTTAAGCTTCCTTTATGAAGATATCCTTTATGCTTAAACTGCCTTTATGAAGATTATCCCCTCCCCCCAATATCTGGATGTTTTAGGGATTCGGTAAATATCTTTTACTCTGGGCTTGGTCTTCTTAAGCCTATCATTCCCATTAGGAAATTCCCATTAGTACTGGTCTCTTTAATAGTTTGTTTTACCGTCTATCATTTAAGGTTATTTTAAGATTCACATATATGAATGGGTTTTTGCCAATTAATAAAAGAGACATCCTTATTTCTTAAAATATATGTATATATACTTAGGAGGCAGTAGCAAAGAGATGAAACACCTTCTTGGTAATCCCAAAATGAATGTTACGTATTATTCTATGCATATGTGACATCCCCATTTGCCGATTTCTTTGACACATGATCATACAAGAGGCATCTAAGGCAAGACACTGGAAGTATAAAATGTAAGGGGTTATTCATGTAATATCTGAGAAGGCAGGCCTATAGGCAGATGATGTAGTAATTTTGTCTGTCTCCCAGGTGGGAATGAGAAAGGCATTGAGAACATTGACTTCCTATTGCTTAAAAGGATAACATGTCGTAAATTATTAAGAAAACTAAAGTGCTGTTCTTTGCACAACACAATAATAGGATGCATAAATGGGAAATTAATAGGCTTCCAGTAGAGCAGGTACATATTTATGACTATCTTGGGGTGCAGCTCCAAGCTTTCTTATCTTGGAGCAGGTATTTCACTTTTGGGGCAAGTGTTGTCCAGTGTAGCTCCACAGCTATCTTAGCTATCTTGCATTCAAAATTTCAACAGAAATTTTATTTCTGGGTTTTTTTCTGCAAAGATTGTTTTCCAGCTTTTTTGTGTGTGTTCAGGTTTGTGTTTTTCACAGAGTTTAATATTCTGGAAGCTGCCTATTCTAAATATGTAAGAGCTGTCCCTGGAGTTCCAAGATGCACCAAGAATACCATGTTATGATTTAACAGCTTTGGTTTCTGTGGCTGCCACAGCTTGATTTTATCTCCTTAATTTCAGATTAAAATTGATCTTTTCCCCCCTCTTTTAGATCTAGTTCCATTGGTTCTCAGAGACCACTTTAAATCAACCCGGCTAACTAAAGCTCATAGCAAATTCCAGTTTTTAGGACTTTCTTTCGCCATTAGGATTTGAAAATGCCAGGACTTCCATGTTAAGCCAAAGCCAGTTTGGTCTAGTGGTTAAGGCATGAGGCTAGAAACTAGGAGACCAAGTTCTAGTCCTGATTTTGGAATAAAACCAACTAGATGACTGTGGGCCAATCTCTTTCTCTAAGCCCTAGGAAGAAGGCAATGCACTTTTGAAAGTCTTTGCCAATAAAAGTGCAGGGACTAGAGTCCAGGTACTCACCATGAGTCAAAAATTAAATTATGCACATGTGTGTGTGTGTACAGACACACCTTTAAGGTTCATGGATTTTACCCAAATGAATGCATACCATTGTCTTATCTCTCCCCAGTTCTAATTTTGAAATTTTGTCAGGTCTTCACCTTGACTAGGTTGGATGTAGTAGCCACACTCCATGGGGGCAGTATAGAAACATTCCCCTTTAGCAGCATTTATGTCCCTGGGGAGATGGCTCTGTGGAACCCCTAAGCCACCTGCTCCTTTGTAGTTCTCTTTACAAGGAATCCCAGAAGACATAGGTCTATCCTATTTTAAAGGACTACCTTGCCATACAGATCTTAAAGTTTATCTGTCAATTCTTCTTTGTGACCCAGACCCTCACAGTTCTTTCCCAATTTTCCACCGCTATTTGTTCTAGCTATCCTATATAAACTAAAGATCAGTACAAATGTTGATGATTGTCTCTAGATGTATGTTTGCTTAATAAAGTTAATAAGTTGTTTTATCACTGATGTTGTTTTAATTTTTTTCTTGATAAGGGGCCACTCAGAGGTTGGTATAAGATGTTTAGCTATATAAATGTTATTAATAAATATATAATATATATATATAATTGGTATTATACTGATTGATTTTATGCAATTTTATTGCATGTTATGCCTCCTTTTTAGTTTTATTAATCGTTGTAGCTTTTTGTGTTTTTATTGTAGTGTTCTTTAATCTAAAGGCTTGGTTTGGGGCTTTTGGGTAAGCCCAATCCATAGGCTACAGGCATAATCCTATGTCCCCTTTTTATAGGAGCCAGACACCTTGAAAATGCTATTGCAAAAATTCATACCAAAGCACAGAAATGGGCCAATAGAAAACCACTGCCAAGTTCCTGCCGATTTTCAAGGAGAGGCAAAACAAAAAATAACACATAAGCCATCAGAAAGACAGGCTGGGGGAGGGGGCTGTCAAAAAAAAAATCAAGATGCCAACCAAGACTGGTTTTGAAGTCACCAGGAGATGCTGTGCAAAGAAGTGTGACATGGCTTTAAAAAAAGTTTAAGAAAACTCTTCAGCGTAGAAGGAACCTTACAATCCTCTCTTTGACTTTTGGAATGATATAATTGTATTGCTGCTTGCCCCTTACAGGCCTCCAATAGTCAGACAGAGTCACTCAAAGAGACACAGAAAGTTAGCTCCCCCTTCTAGATCTTGGGTTTATCACCGAAGACAAAGGTCAACTAGCCAAAGAAAATATGCATTGCTGAAAGGAGATAGAGAACAACTTGCTTGAAATCATTCAAGACGCAATGTAATAACTTACTGCCTCTGTTTAAAGGAGACGTGGATTTTTCTCCTATAGATCAACAGTAGTAGCCTTGTTCTTCCAGGCTACTGGCAGGACTACACGTACAAAAATGGGCAGTACAGTCAAAAGCTCCCCAGGCTCTGCTTCTAATTAGGTTCAATTTCTCTTAAAATTGCAAATGATCATGGTTTATATATGAAGCCCCTAAAATGTACCACAGACCAGGGAGAAATGGATATTTTTTTGAGAGCTAGACTGCAGAGAAGTTGGAAGCCAAATTGATAATTTTGCCAGGAATGATTTGAGAGACTTCTTGTGGCACATATTGCTACCATATGAAAGCATATCCCGAAGGCCTGGCTTGGCCAGTGAAATGGAAGCTGTGCATTCTAGTCAGCTGAATCCTGGCTTAGCCCAAAGTTTTATTCCTTCACCCTGTGAACTGGACAATTTAGAACAAGTGAACTGTTTTGTTTTTATTTAAGCATTTTTTGCAATGCTTAAAATGGGATTTTCTTTGTTATGTTAGGAAGAACAGTTCTCTTGAAGACAGATTTAAATATATAGGAGTATATATTTTGTAGCATATATATTGGTGGAACAGTTCTGAGGAACATTATAGATGCCTTCACAAGAAATCCTTTATCATCCCAGACAATGCAAGAGGGCCAAGCAAGACCTTTTGTTACTGGGAATGACATCTTCCTTTGCCTAGTTCTACAAGCACAACTAATCAAAGAGTCATCTTCTTTCATCATACTAATGGAAGGGTAATCTCCTTCACTATGAACAAATGTCTGATTTCCAGGATCTCATTGGCACTCACTCCTTATGCCAGTTGTTCCTTGCTATCTGTTTCAACAGATACTGTTAAGTCGGGAACTGCAAGGGCAGCTGAACAGACTGCCTCTCTGCTTGCTTGTTCATTCAGAAACTCATGCTGCCTGGCATGTATTTGGGGAAGGTGACCTAGACAAGCCAGACAGTCCAGGGCAATGGTAGACAAACACTGACAGTTCAAGGACACCGAAGGTAAGAAGGGTTAACAGGTAGGCTGTTTATGTGTGTCTCTGTCCAGTATCTTTTGCCTGAAATGGCTACTTCATTTTTGACTCTGCGATATATATAATTCATCCTTTCTTTCTGGTGTTCAGTCAGTAGAACAAAATGTCTATAAAGCACAACTGCTGTATAATTCTGTTTTCTGAAAATTGTGTTAGAATAGTGGCTGTAGATATACTGAGAAACCATGAAGCTTAAACTGCTGGGGTGCATAACGAGAATCCAAACTTCTATTGAGACGATTCTCCCATCATATTTGATTGTGGGTCATCAGAGGGCAGTCTCAAAGGTTCCATGGTGCAGTCTTGTCATCTTTGAAGATCCAGAAATAGAATCAACTGCAGCTATTTACTCTCTTTGGTCTACTAAATGGTTCAACCCAACAGATGCCAATATGCTCAAGCAAACTTGGGTCTCCTTTCTTTCACATAAAGTTTGTGTAATACACTCCCTTATTAGTCTGGCATCAGAAGAATATTCTCATCAGATCATGGTGACACTGTGGTTAGAAAGCAATACTGCAAGCTAACTCTGCCCATAGCCTGGAGTTTGATCCTGACAGGGCTCAAAGTTAACTCAACCTTCCATCCTTCCAAGGTTGGTAAAATGAGGACACAGATTGTAGGGGTCAACATGCAAATAATGCTTCTACATTGTATACTACCCAGAGAGTGCTGCAAAAAGTGCTATGGGGAGTTATATAAGCCTAAATGTTATTGCTATGCCTATGGTTGCTCTTTCGACCTCTTGTAAGTCCCTTCTTCAGCAAGAAACTCATTCCCAAACTGGTATGTTAGATCATAACTCTGGTTTTCATATCATATCCTACAAAATCATCTACCCTGAAAATAAATACAAACTGGCTATCAAAAAGGGTTAGGATTTTCTGGCAGAGAAGATAGGAACCATTGCTTTTTGAATCTTGCAGATAAATCTAGGGGCAGGGTAGTATTTCTGTATCCACCCCCCTCTTTTTTTTTTTTTTTTGCAGTTTATAGCCTGCCCAGCATTGGCAGAAACAAAGACATCTGACCTCGCAAATCATTGAATTGAGAAGTTACTAAATAACTGCACTCCCCTTCTCCCCAGCTCATAGCCTGTAAATTTTGCTGAAATAGAGGCTTTGCAATGGGCCACAAACAACACGCAGGCTCCAAATGATTTCTGGTTTACTGAAAATACTTTATCCCAAGAAATGCCAGGTTTTTTACCAGTAGTCACAAAAGACTCTTCTCAGTGAGAAAGATGAGGGCTTCTATAGACTGCATCTTATAACCTAACTTTTACTTAGAAGTAAATTTCATTGAATATCACATGCTTTACTGTGAAGTAAACAGGGCTACAGCTTGAGACCCTTGTATATGCTTGTCCTTATAATGAATAGACTTCGTTTACTTATTTATTATACTTTGAATCTAACAAGACCATGTGTAAATTTCTTAATTTTATATAAAGCATAACAAGGCAGTGAAATAAGAAGATAAAAGCTAAATAAATTCAACAGGGCTTCAGTATGAAGTATGAAGTCCATTTTAAGAAAGCTAATCCATCCCAGGGCATTTAAATTTAAATTAGGTACAGTCTGGGACTATGTTCCTAAAACTCAGGCCTGCACATGGCAACCATAATTGCTTCTTGGTGAATGCTTTACAGTGCATAGGTGACACTCTATACCTCACTGAGGCATTTTGCTCCATTCTGCCCACATCTTCTTGCACATTCTCTAGCAGTCAGAGGTTTCTGCACTTGGAAGCATCAGAGTGACAAGCTGGTGCATCGATTTCACTTCACTTCAGAACCTGAAGATATGTGTGCATTGTTTCACTAAGTCTCTTTAAAGTGATCCTTCCTGTATCATTGAAGAGAAACCCCCACCCCCTTTGAAGCTCTGTCCAGGTTTACAAAAATGCTATGGGCAAGTGAAGTACATACAAAAAAGACTGTTTTATTTTCCCCTCTTTTTTTCCTTTTTAAATATACAATATGCAGTAGAGTGGAAGGAGCAAAGCCAAATAAATCACCATCAAGCTTCCATTTGGTTACTTATTATTGTTAGGCAGAGTCATGGAGGGAAAAGGAGAACAAGATAAACAGTAGCACCTTTGCAAGTCTGCTGGTTCAAAAGTTTCAGTTGTTATGCCACTTTTAAATATATGGTATAATTTATATTAAAACTGTTATGTAGTTAAAAATAAACATGAAAGTACATATGTACTTTATGTTGTAAGCCGCTCCGAGTCTTCGGAGAGGAGTGGCATATAAGTCCGAAAAATTAAATTAAATTAAATTAATATTATGTAGGAAAAATAAACATGAAAGTATAGCTGTAAATTGGCTAATAAACCACACTCAGCATGTAGTCTTTAATGGAACTACATCTATATGGATGAAAGTAAGCAATGGAGCCTGTCCTAGGCCCATGTCTTCATAAACAATTTAGATGAGAGAATAGAAGGGGAACTCATCAAATTTGCAGATGACACCAAGATGGTAGGAATAGCCAACACCTCAGAGAATAGGATCAAGATCCAGAAGGATCTTGACAGACTTGAATGCTGGACCCTCTCTAACAAAATGAAATTCAGTGGTGAGAAAAGTAAGGTTTTACACTTAGCCAAGAAAAACCAAATGTATAGATATATACCGGTAATAGGTGAAACTGGTCTCAATAGCAGCAACTGCGAGATGGATCTAGGGGTCCTAGTTACTTAAATGTGAACCAGCAGTATGCTGCAATCACCAGGTTGCATTAACAAGGGGATAGAGTCAAGATCACGTGAAGTGTTAGTATGCCTTGGTAAGATCACGCTTGGAATATTGCATCCAGTTTTGGTTGCCACAGTATAAAAAAGATGTTGAGACTGGAAAGAATGTAAAGAAGAGCAAGAAAGATGATTAGGAGATTGAAGAATGTTTGCAGTTATTGGAACTGTCTAGTCTAGTTAAAAAAAAAGGACTAGGGGTAATATATAGCAGTGTTCCAATATTTGAGGGTCTGTCACAATGAAGACAGGGCCAACCTATTTTCCAAAGCACCAGAAGGCAGGACAAGAAGCAATGAATAAAAATTAATCAAGGAGAGAACCAATCTAAAACTAAGGAGAAATTTCTGGCTAGTGAGAACAATTAATTAGTGGAACAGCTTCCGTTCAGAAATTGTGGGTGCTCCATCACTGGAAGTTGCTAAGAAGAGATTGGACAGTAATTTCTCTGAAATGGCAGAAGATCTCCTGCTTGAGCGGGAGGTTGGACTAGAAGACCTCCAAGGTCCCTTCCAATTCTGTTACACATAAAGAAAAAAAGAAAGATAAGAAGTGCAAAAGGCAATGGTTAGAAAAAAGAAATTAAAAAAGTGACTTCCACCCTTCTTTGCTGCAAACAAGCTTATTACCCTTCTTCTCTCTTTAAGACTACAAAAAATCTTTCTATTCTCCTTTCAGTCAAAAATACAGAAATCACAATTTCAATTTTTCACATTTTCAGCAAAAAGCCCCTAAAAGGTTTCCAGTTGTTTACAAATATATCGATTGCTTTATCCTGATCAGTTTTCTGCTAATTCTGCCATCAGTTGTTACGCAGTTCAATTACAGGACTCAATTACCACTTCCTTTCCCTCATAGCTGAAGTGTGTATGTACATATGTATGTTATGCTGAACTACAGTATAACACTTTCCAAACTGCTTCTAAATGGGTGACTTATACTTGCTTCTCTGCTCACCACCTTTACAATATTATTTAAAAAAGGATTTAAAATCCTTTACAAGCTCAAGGATCCAGGGCATGTAAATTCATTTTTTCCCCACTTCAGAGGTAGAAGAAAACTTTTGCATAGGCTCCAGGATTTATATTTTTTGTAATCAACATTTTTATATGTTACAATGCCTTTCAGTATCCAATGTATAATGGGCAGAGAAATGTCCTGTTATGTATGTGAAATTTTAGGCATGTGATAGGATGGGTGTGTAGCTTAACTTTAGCAATTATTAGCAATGTAGTAAATAGGCTTAAATTCAGTTTCTCCTCCAATCTGTCTCAAGTAATTTGAATTTAATCATCTTCATTTTTCCAATCTTCATTTTTTACAGAGAACGCTAATGAGGGTACATATTTTTCCTTTTAAAAGAATGCAAGGAGTGATGATCACTCCTTTCTGATATATCACTGGTCACTAAATACAAAAATTTCCTCATCCCAGTCCACACAAAAGTAACATAAAAATAAAATAACCAATATCCCATGTTTCTCACACATTTTTGTGTGCATTTGTTAGTTTAGATCATCATTGTCATCATCATCAACATCATCATCGAGTCTGTCCTAGAATAGGAAACTAAGTGACTTCAGATTACCATAAACAAAGCATTCAACTCCTCCAAAGTTAGATAAAAGAGTTTCCGTTAATGGGAAATCAGCCTACCCACAAAGTATGTCAAAGTGGAATGACTGAAACAAAAATACCAGTTTTGGTGCAGTATCTAACAAAATTGAGTAGACTCAGACACTGATTTGCTCTTCAAAACAAATAATGACAATAGATCAATCAGGTTTGATGCTGGTCCCCAAAACACCGGGGTATGTGAATGCCTTCACAGCTCACAGAATTATTGTGGAAATCAAATAGAGAGCAAAGGTTAGAGAGAAGGAAGACCTGCAAGAGATTTTGGTGGCTGGAAGAAGTTACAGAAAAACATTCTCTCTTTTGTCTTCAACATTCCAGACGAAAGTGAGAACCTTGATTTTGACATGGAAAAGTGAGTCATGGAAGCTTTTGGAAAGTATGACCATGGCCTCAAGAACGTTGCAAACATGGTGCCAAAAATTATCTCAGCATTTTCATGCCTTTAAAGATCTATGAGGATGTTAAAGTAGAAGATTAAAAAAAAAGCAAGATGCATAATAGCACTACTTGCTGAAGTACTACCTGTTGTTTCTTTCAAGTTCATAGATGCAACCTAATATGTAATATCAAAAAGGAGGAGGAGGAGGATAAATAGATGCTTAAGCCCACCAATAAAATATATTTCATTCTAGAAAGTTGGTTTTATTTTATGCTTATCCCTATTGCTTTTTAAAAAAACGGATTACCAGTAATATGCATTAACAATGTTCCATCACACCAAACCTTGACATAATGGGAGCAAGGTTTTCAAGGCTGCATTAGTGACAAAATTTAGTCCTACAAATTCTCATCTGAGAAATGAAAAAGTGGTTCACTGACTACTGATCACTGGCCACACATTTCCCAATCTGAGTATCTTTCTTCCCCTTGCTGATTTTTAAATTGTCCTGTAAATATAAAAATTGGTTTCTTTGAATCATGCATCCAAATGCAACCAGCAGTTTTGCATGCAGTTGTTTAAGAGCTCACCAAATAAGCCTGATTACATTCTTTGCAACTGGGATGTTTTAAAATTAGACAAATCCCTTTCTAATTACAGATGTTTGAGAATACTAGGCAGGTTCTGCTTTTAGGCTGCAGCTTGTTCAGTTGATAAAGCTGAAGTCAATATATAAAGTGACACCCAATAAATCTAATTTTGTGTCTGTCTTGTCCAATCTAATCTGCATGTTTTTAACATCTTAAGATTGTTTTAACTCTGTTGCTAACAATTCAAACTTTTTATCTAATCTTTCATTTATCTCTTGTAGCACATCATGTAACTTGGAAAACTTTTTCTATTTCCTTAAGGAGTTTAGCATTAAATTCTTCTGATTCCCCTCTTTGTTTTAACTCTCTCTTTGGAGGCATTGTATAAATATATGCAATTGCCCTGTTATAATCAGCTGTTGACCCCCTCAACTTCCTAATTTAGCTTACTGCCTTGGGACTTCCAAGTGGTCTCCCATCAAAGTAGTAGCATACTTTTTGTTAAGATTAGAAAAATATTTTTAATATTATCCTCTGTGGTGCTGTCTTTTATAGTACTCTACTAGCTTGCTAATATGAACATCAGGTGATCATTATACTGTTATAGCCAGCTTGAACTTCTGGTGACTGTAGAGATAAACCCTTCCCACCTTGCCCGGTATGTGTTAATAACGTGTAGCTTTCCACCAACCATTTCTTTCTTTTCCTCATTATATTGGCCAGGCCAACAAGGTGCATGGAGCTTACTGAGATATACTATGAAGCAAATCTCTGAGGCCCTTGAGTGTCGCTGATTCTCATATTTTGGAAAGGACAAATCACTTTTTCTGCAGGCAGATTAGTTGGCAGGTGGCCCTCTTTGAAGTGACTCTTTGCATTTGATTTTGCATACCCAGAGGAAGACTTCTGGTGCTCTAAACAATGCCATCGTGATTTGAAGCTGCTTGCTGTAGAGGCTTGTGGGATATTGCTCTAGTTTTAGTGAAAGCCAACCAAATTGCTTGACTGGCTATTAGTATGAAGGCAGCTTTGCCATTTGGTATGGAAATCCCTAACAAGACAGGAACTCTGGACTGTTGCCAGCCCATTGCCCTTCTTGGCTAGTCTCCCATTTCGTCATGCTAAATGAGTAGGCAAATAAGCCTTTTCATGAAATCCAACACCCACTCTTCTGCTTTCCCCTTTCCATTTCCTTCAAGCTGAGGAGAGCTAATCAGTTGTTTTGACATTACAAAAATCCAGATTTGACAGGGAAACACCTCCAAAGTTCAAATCCAAGGATAGGATTAATGAGGACTTCAAAGAAATGTATTACAAGCCAATCTTACTAATTCAGTACACCTGATGCTGGCAACCAGTGAGCTAATTGGAAAAGATATTCTTTGGGGGCCATTATGTTTCAGTCTTTAATATTCACAATATGGCAACTCACAGGAGGCTGGCTGCTAGGTGGATGGGGATAAAGGGGTTTCCAGGCGCTCTATTGTACTAAAGAATTGTACTGTTGCCTACATAATGAGATTGTGCTGTTAGAGTGCCATAAAATAGAGTTCAAGTGGGAGTTTCCTCCCCCCCCAAATATGAGTGTAATATTACAAATCCTTGAGAGGCTTTTTGTGAATTGAATAACTTGATTAGCATGGTGGTAGCATGGCCAAAAATGCACAGCTTGCTACAGAAATGTACTTAGCATAAAAATGTATGTTCTTTTAGCAGGCATTACCTTAGAATTTGTAGGGTCCTTCTGGCCTTTCAGTTTGTGGGTGATTGGCACTCTCAGGGCAGTGATTAGCTTAAAAAGAAATCATGCTTGGCCAGCTACCAGTTGGGGAATTATTGTATCCAAATAGGGATATTCTTTCAAAAAGTGTTTTTCATTATTAGGAGGCATTCTCCAATAGAGACAATCATTGTGCTGTCTTATTTTCCAGACATCTCCCAGATACTGCAGAGATGGGGATTTAGGATCTTTTTAGGTACGTGTTGTTTATGTGATGGCATCATGAGACAGATGAAGCAGGTTCTGAGACCTGATTAATTTTGCGATGCTCTCTTCAAATTCATGTCGTCGCCATCATGTTTCCTCTTGCTAAATTGGGGTCTGAAATATATGTGAGGTTGGGTGTCCCTCAATCTGCTTCCTATCCAGATGCCTTCAAATGGATTTTCCAACTTATACCACCATACATCCTAATAGAATCCAATAGGAGATATAAGTGAAAACTTTCCAAACAGTCTAGCAAATGGTTACCACAGTTCTGATAACCACAATATATGGCCTTCTCAGATCTGGGAAAGCGGTTATGGATGTAAAGATGCACCTGGCATCACTATGTCTTCTGGTGAATATTTTCTGATTTTGGGGGGGGGGCAATGATAGCCACCAGCACTATTTTTTTTTTTACATTGGCTTTCCCCAGCTGGGCAAAAATGTCCTGAAAGTTTTCACAGTGGTTGCAAAGCAAAACCTTTTGGGAGAATTTATGTTTGTCATACTTATACTTTCCTTGCAAAACAGTTAATGTCAGTACATAATAATTCTCAATAAATTAAAGCCTGCGTTCTTATTAAAGTTTATCTTGGAATTGTTTTCCTGTTTACTGTGTGGGAAAAAAAAGAGAAAAAAGTAATTCTGAACTTGCTTGAGCAATTTGGGTAACTTTATTATTAAATATTCTTATCATCTTCAACTCTTGTTGAACAGATTCCATAATAATAGTAGGCTGGTTTCTCCTTGCCTCTTAGTTTATACTCTATTTTTTAAAAAAAAAATAAATCCCTTCTCCCATCCAAACATTAAAGTTTAGTTCTTAATCTGGTCATCCACTTATATCTAAATATCCACATACAGATAGTCCTCAAATGTATGACCAAAATTGATCCCAAAATTTCTGTTGTTAAGTGAGATATTTGTTATGTTAGTTTTGCCCCATTTTGTGATTTTCTTGCCAGAGTTGTTAAGTGAATCACTGCAGTTGATAAGTTAATGACCTGGTTGTTAAGTGAATCTGGCTTCCCCATTAACTTTGCTTATCAGAAGGTCACAAAAGGTGATCACATGACCCTGGGAAATTGCAAATGTCATAAATATGAACCAGCTGCCAAGCATCTGAATTTTGATCATGTGACCAAGGGCAGAGGTAGGCAACCTTGTTTCTTTTATGACTCGTGGACTTCAACTCCCAGAATTCCTGAGCCAAGGAATTCTGGGAGTTGAAGTCCACAAGTCATAAAAGAGAAAAGGTTGCCTACCCCTGAGCAAGGGGATGCTGAAATGATTGTAAGTGTGAAAAATGGTCATAACTCATCTTTTTCAGTGCTGTTGTAACTTTGAATTGTTGTAAGTTAAGGACTACCTGTATTTAGTATGTCACGGTTTCCCTGCTCTTCCTTTTCTTAAGCCATTCAGTGAATGAAGATACTTTTTATATAATGGAGAGGATGCTCATGCATCCCCTTCCTTATAAACACTTGTTCCCACTCATCCATCCTTCACCCCAAGCAGTGAGAAAGTCACAGGCAAATTTCATTGACTGGTCTGATTTTCAGACAGTAGTAGCCATTATAAAGCTTGTTCTACACTGTCAGGTTTATTATTAGAGATTTTCTCAGTCTTACTTGAAAACTCTACATCTCTGTGAGACAGAGAATTTAATTATATCTGTCTCCAGTTTTTTGTGTTTTTGTTTTGTTTTGTTATGGTGACCATTATAGATCCTCATGCTCTTACTATAGCTCCGTTAAATTGTTTGTGGATAAATATAAAACCATTTTGATGCTAGTAGAGAGCAATCTTACAATACTATAGTGTGGAAAACCATGCAATATACATTACATTCCTAATCATTTCCCCCTTTCTCCTTAAAAGATACTATGAAAAGAAGAAAGGAAGATAAGACATCAATTGCTCACCATAAGGGTAATTATGAACTTAACAAACTTTTCTTTAATTATGTTTTTCTTATCTTGAATGAATGCAAGGTACAGAACCAAATGGACTGTGTCATAGGATATTTGAGGAACTTTGTGGCTCATCTAGTTGGACCTATCCATTATCTGGAGGCTAAAACATATGAAGAACGATTGCAGGAACTGGGCATGGCTAGTCTAGTGAAGAGAAGGACCAGGAGAGACATGGTAGCAGTGTTCCAGTATTTGAGGGGCTTTGACAGGAGGAAGACAACCTATTTTCCAAAGCACCTGAAGGCCAGATAAGGAACAATGGATAGAAACTGATCAAGGAGAGAATAAGGAGAAATTTTCTGACAATGGAACAGCTTGCCTTCAGAAGTTGTGGGTGTTCCATCACTGGAGGCTTTCAAGAAGAGACTAGACAGTCACTTATCAGAAATGTTATAGGGTCTCCTGCTTAAGCAGGGGGTTGGACTAGATGATCTCCAAGGCTCCTTCCAACTCAGTTATTCTCTCTGAGAAATTCTTAAAGGTGAAATACTTGATGATTGGAGGTAGGCAAATATCCTCATTTTCAAAAAAATGATAAATCCAGAACTATAAAACTATTAACATGGATAACAGAGGATATTCCTCCATGTATAATGAACAGATAAGTCTAAAAGCAAATTTAAAATAAATATTATTGAAATTCAGCATGAATTGTTTTTTTAAAATAGTCCTGTCAGATTCATTTTATTTATGTTTTGATCAGATAATTAGCTTACAGGATTGTGGGAATCCTGTAGTCAGAACATGTCTTGATTTCAGAGAAGCATTTGAAAAGGTACCCATGATGTTCTGATTAACAAGCACTCATTAAGTACAGCTGGTGGTGATCATGAAAAAGCTTGGCTGAACTCGAAAAAGCTATGCTGGGCTGGATCTGGAGTAATGCTTGAATAGCAGATCATGAAGAAATATGAAGCATGTAGGATAGATAGATATATTGCTCTGAGTCACAGATTTTTGGGGGGATTCAGAAGCAATCTGAATAAGTATAAATGTTTAATGATTTTCCAAGGCAATATAAGAAAACAACATAGCATGAGATAAAGGAATCTTGAGGAATACTGAAGAATACTAAAGAATACAATAAGATGGCAGTAAGAGAACCCCAGAAAGATGATGAGGTGAACCCTTTCAAAGCCCACAAATATACAGACCAGGCAGGTCTGCATCAAAGTTCCATCCCATGGAGCTTTCTGACTAGCTTACACAGAGTCTGCATGATAATTAAACATGCCTGCTTTACAATAGTCTCATGTCACTGGATTTTTGTTAAGGACAAAGGGGACAAGTCTATCTTATTTTGGAACATTTTGTCCTCCTGCCATGAATAAGACATCAAGGTTTAATGTTGAGGATGTTCATGAACAAGAACAAGGTTTCACAAAGTTAATTGGATTGAAGTTGAGAAAGATAATCTTATGCTATGGGTAAAGGACAAGTCAAAACAACCTACGTATGATCATTTAGTGAGTAAAATTAATATTTGCTCACTTTTGCATTACAAGACTGAACCATTACATGAACTTGTAAAATCATATGTGGTTCTTTGTACCTAAAAGAAAGAGGTATGCACCACTACACAATTTCCCCTTGCAATCTTCCAGTAAACCTACCAGCACAGCAGTAGACTGGGAAGTTGAAAAACGTATCCCAGGAGAGGACAATGGAACATGGCTTCTATATTGTTGCCATGGTCATGTCCATGCAATCTCTAGAAATTAAGCTTGTCTTAAAATAAGCTGAATGACATGTCCATTCCTCACCATAACTGGTAAGAAAACATACTCAAAGAGTGATTGTCAATCTACTTTCTCTATTTAAAATATCAAGTGGGGTACCCAATAAAAAGGTTTTTATCTTTTTATTAATGGCTCAGCTAAGAGGATAGAGATTAATCAGTGGACAGAAACAACAATTTAGGATAGCTAATGCTTAACTATTCCACAATGCAGGATATAGAGTACTGAATTTGAGTCACAAGAAGGAGAGTCCAATTGAATGTTTTAATGTAATAGCAATTTGATAATGGGGTCAATTAATCAAAAATAATGGTCTTCCCTTCATTAGCTATGTTCAAGCAAGAGTAGACTATCTATCTGGATTTCTGCATTGAGCTGGGAGTTTGGCTTAAAATATTCCTAATGATTTTTTTGATTTTATAATTCAATGTCTCTATGATTAACTGAGCGACAAGTGGGATTAGTGTTATGTGAATAACTAAACCTAGTCAGGTGTAGGATTAGAGAGGGCTAATTTTAAACCCACAGTTTTGTGGCTGTTTAGGTTAAACTAACTTCCCCCCCAATGTGAATGTGAAGAAAGATTTATTCTTCCTTTTTTTTCCTCAGAGTGCCTGGGGGGGAGGGCTCCCACAAAAATGGAATTTCTTAAGAAGCTAATTCTCTCTGAGACAATTTTCACTCTCACTGCAGTAAATGAGACAAAGCCAGAAGCAGTGGGTGTGGGTGAGCCTCTTTCAACATTTCCCACAGTGATAATTCTGAATGGCCATCACAGGTTTGTGTGTGTGTTTTTTTTTAAACAGCTTTCGTGGAATGTACAAAAAGCTGAAAAAAATAAATGCAGAAAGTGACAATCTCTCATCCACTTGTGCAATGGCTGGGTTTCCTATGTATATGGTTACTCCCTGTTGATTATGGCATCTAGGCTGTCTAACATCAGTTTGCAGGGATGAATATCCATTTTCCAGCAGGAGACTGATTTCCTCATGGTCTTGCCCATGATAGACTGAGGATTCTTATCCAATAGTTGTATGAACTATGCCAAAAAGTTACAGGGGATTTGCAAATGAAATGACGGTGGTTTGAGAATAATCACTGTGCTGTTTGACTATCTCCTTTACAATAGGAAGAAATTTTGCAAGTTGACAGGTATGAAATATAGGAATGGATTGCATCAGATTTAATTTTCTTCTAAGATGACCAAGACCTTGTGTGTTCTTGAACTAACTAAATATTATCCTAGTGCCATCTGTTTTGTTTTAAATTCTAATAGGGGATTTTTGCCCCCTCATGTTTGTAAGGAAAAGGTAAAGTGACTAACCTATGCACTACTATTCGCTTTCCATATCTCATGTTGTACTCAGTCTACAGCTATATGAGACATTTAATGTATTTTTGCCAGGATACACAACATTTCAGCTACATTTCCCAGACGATTACATTTAGAGAATAGATCAACCTTGTACCTCCACCTTGTATCATCACAAGGAAAAGAATTACTGTGAACCTGGCCCTTGGCTTCAAGTAGATGGACAGTTATTATGAAAGCAAGAAAATTTATTTTTCCCTGTGCAGATGTAACCAGGAAGGGAATTAAAAATTATGACCAGTTTCCATGGTAACTGAGCTCCAAGATTTTTGGCCTAGCAGAAGGGTGGGCTTGTCTAAGCTTTCTAGCTGGCCATTTCCACTGAAACCAGAGAAACACTTGCTGTTCATAGTGGGGATAAAAATTTTATGAAGCTAAATCTAGGCTGTGTTTTAGTGTCAGTCAGCATTAACCCATAGCATGAACACATAAATAATTGAGATTTCAAGCAACCCTGTGCTCCAGATTAGAGACATGGAGGTCTAGAGTCATTTGCATCCAGAGCAGCCTGGATGAACTTTATAGAACGGCTTTTGAGCCCTACAATATCCTTGATGGTAACACCATAAGGATATCAGCTTCTCCCATCATTTTCAGCAACCTTCCTTGTGCCTAGAGTTGCATTAAAGGCAGCCAGAAAATTAATCTTTGCATTGCAAGTGGAAGATGACCCCCAGGGTAATTGGGGAAGAAGGATGCGGTAGGAGGATGGGACAAATATGGTTACACTGATATATACACAAAGCTGTGACTCTTCAAAGAAGAGATTTAGAAGAAATATCAGTTGAATGCCAGTGTAAGAGTAAATTATGTTCATGACTCCCAGAATATTCTTATATTCTTTAATAAAGCCCTCTGAAAGGAGAACTCTGCTTCTGATAAAAATGGGATTAATATGGAGGCTTAGTTCTTCCAATGCTAGTTACTTTTCCATTTGAATTGTCTTCTCTCCAGTAGCTGTTTTTATTCTTGTTGTGGATTCATACGTAGGCTGGCTTCACCCAACTCATCCATTAGGTTGTTTGAACTGCTAACCAAGTCAGTAACAGGACAACAGAGAGGGAGTTTTAATTCCAAATTCTGGCAAATTATGAATCTAATAACCCTCTTCCAGTCACCAATGTTACGGGTCTCAAAAAGTTAGTAAACTGAGAATTAATGATCAAGCCTGCCTTGTCAGTTCTCCTACCGGTAGGTATAGAGTTGCTGAAAATAAAAAGCACATCCACTACAAAACTCACTGTCAAAGCTTGGTAATTGTAGAACAAGACTCCCAAAATTGATTCACTGCAGGAACAAAGCTAGGCCCACTGCTGACTGTCTAGTGGCTCTAGCCAAAGGAGAAGCCATTAATGTGATGCCTGTATTCTTTTGATGCAAGGACTCATGGGATACAAGGCAGGGCTAAAAGGGGGTAGGTGGGGACTCATACAGACTGTGTGTTGCTCAATTCCATGGTAAAAACTTAGAAAGTGTTAATGGCTGATTTGGGTAAGTGTTCTTTATGAACCCAGACATAAAAACATTTAAAAAGCCATAAACTCTGTCCCTTGAATGTTGGGGGTCTTCTGTGATATAATTACCCTGTGATCAGTTAAGTGGCTCTTCCTGTTACCTTGAAGCTTGAGCCAAATCATTTCTGGAGATGCAAATAAAATGTCATTGCTGATGTATACTTTTTATTCTTATTCATTAACCTACAATACTGTTCTCATAAATAAAGGAGATCAAACACTTTCTTTCAAATCTATTTCTTCCTCTGTGTTTCAAGGTCTCCAGTTACAGGTTTTTTCAACTGCAAGGGGCAAAGCAAAGATAGATTGTCCTTAAAACCTTCACTGAAAAAAACTGTTTTAATCAACTGCATCCATTTATCGGACATTTGCAGTATTCAAGGGTTTCTCACTATTGAAATGCTTAAGATTTCAGTTCACTCCTTGCTTGGGTGTCACATTGAATTTTTATAGTGGCTTGTTGGCTGGATTACCCAAGATATCATCCTGCCCTTTAATGTATGTGTAAAATGATACTATTGTTTTTTTTTTACTATTCCAGAATAGTAAAAATAGAATCATTCTTTATTTTGCACCATCTCTTTTTATGGCCAGGCATTACCTTGTTTGGGAATTTGAGAAAGATACCAGTATAGATTGTATTGACACATTACAACCAGTTATTTGAAAGGCCTGATGATGGCACGCATCTTTGTGTGCTTGGCCAGTTTATGGGGCCAAGGTCATTTGGTTCTGCCATACACTACAAGAATAGTAATGTCCTACTTTTAAAAAAAATGCATCTGGCTCCACTTTTGTGGAATAGACTCCCACCAGGTTTAGATGTGGAATCAAATCTCTTGAAATTTTAAAAGTCCTCCCCCTGAAGTTGATTTAAAATTTAAAAAGTCTTACCTGCCATTTTAAAGATATAGAGGTTATTATTATCTGTTATGATTTTTTTAGTTGATAGGCTTCTAATTTTGTACTATGTCATGATGATTTATTACAATGTATTGTTTAAATTGTTATCTTATTCTGTTCACTGAGTTTAGTTATACATGCCTAATAAATAAAGCTACTGTTGCTATTGCTGCAAATGCAATAGATTCAGATGAGTCTGTATTGCTGTCAACTCAATTATTGTATTTATTATAATGTATGCAGTTTCTATTACAATCAGGAACCCAAATACATGTGGTAGAAATCCTGTGCATGTTTATTCAGAAACCAAACTGAATTCACCAGGAATTGTCAAAGGTAAATGCATAGAGGATTGTAGTTTATATTTTCTATGTTTATTATGTTTTTAAATTCATAATTCAAGTGATACATTGCCAAAGTTCTTTTGATCAACTGCCTGAATAAATTCAAAGAGACAAAGGCACCTTTAGACAGACTGATTCAACCAGACCTATCTTGTCTCATGGCTTCAGCTATGTCCAGGAGTCTAAAATGATTTATTGATGGTTCAGCTTATGTTGTAAAAGAAACACAGGTAAAGCTGGTCATTTCACTCAAGCATGGCTGTTATTCTTCACCCTGTCTCTTTTTTTATCCTCATACAAGCTCAGCCATAATAGCATTGTAGTAAACAGTTGGAGCTTGGCAGAAGTAAGACTATAGCATCTGAAAACAGTTGAATGGAAATAATACAATACTTGGGTAGAAGTGGCATCTGCCATAATGTTATCAATGTGAAAAAATATCACCATGTTAAAATGACCCAGGCCCTGCCCTTTGACACAAAATCACATATAGGTATGAAAAGATGCAACTTTTCATCCTCCCTGGACTTCCAGTTATATCAGGTCCCATGTCCCAATTAGAATGATACTGAGCCCAGGAATTATCCTCAGTGGACATTGGGTATAATGAGAGATGCTTTGATGAACTATACTAGGGGTCTTCAAACTTGGCCCTTTTATGACTTGTGGACTTCAACTCCCAGAATTCCTCAGCCAGCTGGCTGAGGAATTCTGGGAATTGAAGTCCACAAGTCATAAAAGGACCAAGTTTGAAGACCCCTGAACTATACTGATGAACGCAACATTGAAAGGCTGCTCCCTTTAACCATCAAGCTCAATGAAGTATGCTACTCGTATATGGCAGCCTACCAGGGATTTGATAAACCTCCTACTTTAATGGCCTGCCTGTGACTGCAAAAACAGAAGTGTTGCTGAGTACTTGGCAGAGCACAATATGTAGCTGATGAAGTGCTTGCTTGGAAAGCATAAGAAGACTCATTCAGGTTATGAAAAGCTCTCTGTGGAATGTCCTTTTATTTTTTGGGGAATAAAGTTAAAATACAGGAAACAGAAAAGGCAAGCAAACATGATAAACTCTCACTGGCTTTACCTATGACAAGATGGCAGAATTTTGGCAGACTTCACATCCTCCTGATTGTCAGCCAGTTCTTCCACCCAGGTGTTCCCTAGATATATTAGAAGACCAATGCTGTAATTCACAGATAACAAGCTATTGACAATACTGACTGCAAGCTCTGGGAGTTATAATCCAAGAATATGGACAGCTCAAGGTTAAAAAAATTGGCTCAATGAAATTCTTCCTTCTCAGGTAAAATAAAGTCAATGAGAAGTCCATGCCCTACTTTTATCTTCCTTGTATTTTTAGGAATGAACATGACTTGGATGTCAAGGGCCAAGTTTCTCTTGGCCAGTGCATTTCCCAGTTATTCTACTTTGAGTTACAGTAGCTGTGGCATTTTGCAGTTTAACCACAGAATGAGAAGAATTTCTTCACCTGCATTTTTCAATCCAAGTTAAAAAAAAACATTAATGCGGATTATTACTTTTCAAAAATGTAGTCATACTTTGAAACAGTTTATCTCTGCTCTTTTTTTTTTTAATTCTTTTATTAAAACAATCAGCATTGGACATAAAAACATATTATGCAGCAATCAACATGATACCTGGTATACAATACTAAGTATTCGTCTTTGAAAACGTCTGAATTAGTAAGCCTTTCCCCCCCCCCACCCCTCGCGTCTAGTCTCAACTATACTCCTGTTACCTTTTATTTGATTGGCGTTTCTTCTATCTGTTTCGAAATTAATGTGGTCAACATGAAACATAAGATCTTATTGCTAAACAACCCTCCTAGAACATAGCATACAACATTAGGTATTAATCTTTGTAAACATCTGTTTTAGTAAACGTTCTACCCTCCTCCCTTGCATCTTCAAGTATAATCCGAATACATTTTGTTGGATTGGTGTTTCTCTTATATATGGTCTATCTACTGATTCTAGTCTATCGCATATTGTGCGTTTGCGCTTCTGAGTTGACTTCATCCCATTACTAGTGCAATCTTTTATAGTCCCTAACCAGAGGTCCTGAGGTGAGAGTTTCATATCCTGAGGTAGAGATTCAGTCTACTTTAGCCATATTAAAGCAAACATCATTAGTCATAAGGTTATGTTAAGAGGCATTAGTTATAGAACATATACATTCAACATTGGGTGTTAGTTTTTGTAAACCTTTGATTTGTTAACCCTTCTTCCCTCCTCCCGTCGATCCCTAGCTGAACGCCAGCTGCATTCTGTTTGATTGGTGTCTCTCTTGGATATAGTCTATCCAATGTTTCCAGTCCATCACAAATTGTTCATTGGAGCGATTTTTCAAATACGCCGATATTTTTGCCATTTCCGCCAGATTTGTTACTTTCACAGTCCATTCTTCAATAGGCGGTATTTCTGGATTCTTCCAGTACTGTCCCACCAATAATCTTGCTGCTGTAATTAAGTTCAAAAATAAATTTGACTCTGAGGTAGTGATATCCTCTGTGATCCCTAACAAAAAAGCCTGAGGTAGAAATTCTATACGCTTTTTGAAAATAGTTTGGAGTGTCCACCATATCTTCCTCCAGAATGCTTTGATTTTTCTGCATGCCCACCATATGTGAAAGTAAGTAGCCTCCCCATCTCCGCACCTCCAGCATTTGGGCTGGGTGCCTGGGTAGATGAGTGATATTTTTTTCGGGTCAAGATGCCATCTATAGAACATCTTGTAGAAGTTTTCCCTTAAGTGTTGCGATTTCGTGAATTCTACATTCCTCACCCAGATTTTCTCCCACGTGTCTATGGCTATAGAGTGTCTGAAGTCTTGCGCCCATTTTATCATACAGTTCTTGACTAGCTCGGTTTCAGAGTCCATTTCTATCAGAATGCTGTACACTCATTTGATGTGCATAATCCCCTGCTCTCTGATCTGTTTAATTAGGTTCTCGTCATTCTGGGAGAAGCCCTTCTTCTTGTCTTTACGCCACCTTGACTGTAGTTGTATATATGATAGCCAATTACTTCCTATTCCTCTGTTTGCCAGCGTTGCTTGAGATTTCAAGAGGAACCCGTTTTCTTCTCCCAGTACAAGTTCACTGTAGGGCACCACTTCTTGCCCCTGGGATGTGTTCATATCTCCTGTTGCGTGTCCAGGGATCGTCCAGATGGGAATCTTGTCGTGTAGGAGGTGCTTATATTTCTTCCAGACCCATAGCAATGGGATTCGTAGTGGGTTCTCCTTGAAGTTCCTATCTGCCTTTTTGTCGTATATTAGGTATGCGTGCCATCCGAATCGTAGACCATGCCCCTCCACATTCAGAACTCTATCATTTGTCATGTTGATCCAGTCACTAACCGCCACCAACGTTGCAGCATAGTAATATAGCTTTAGATTAGGCATTTTGAGTCCCCCCCTCTCCCTTGCGTCTTGGATGATTTTTAGTTTCACCCTCGGTCTCTTGTCGTCCCAAATAAATCTGTTGATGCCTTTCTGCCAATTGTCTAAGTCCGCATCCTTCTTGAGTATGGGTAGCATTTGAAAGAGAAATAAAAATCTGGGTAATACATTCATCTTTACTGTCGCTATCCTGCCGAGCAGGGACAGACGTAACGATTTCCACCTTTCCAGGTCTGCTTGTATCTTATTCCACAGGACCTCGTAGTTATTCTTGTATAATTTCGCATTTGTTGATTCTATCTCCACTCCTAAGTATTTGACTTTCTTGACTATTTCACAACCCGTTATTCTTTCCAGGTTCCGTCTTGCTTTGTTGTCTAGGTTTTTGGCTAGCATCTTTGTTTTTGATATATTTACTTTGAAGCCTGACACCCTACCATAGTCCTCCATTATCTCCATCAATTTCCTTGCTGACTGTGCTGGTTGCGACATTGTCACCAGCAGGTCATCCGCAAAGGCACATAGTTTGTATTCTTGTTGTTTAATCTGTATGCCCTGTACATCCTCTGCCGCTCTTATTCTGTTCAGTAAAATTTCCAGTGTTAGGACAAATAACAGGGGGGACAGCGGGCAGCCCTGTCTCGTGCCTCTCTCTATATTAAATGAGTCTGTTAAGTCTCCATTGACAATGATCTGGCCTGTTTGTTTCTGGTAAATTGCCGTTATGGAGTTGAAGAACTGTGCTCCCATTTTCATCTTCAGGACCAAGTTCGTCAGGAACGGCCAATTCAGTCTGTCGAAGGCTTTTTCTGCATCCACAAACATTAGAGCGGCGGGTATCTGGTTGTGCCTTTGCAGGTATTCTATTATGTTCAACAGCTGTCTCACGTTGGTTTTCATCTGGCGTCCTTGTATAAATCCCCTTTGGTCCGGGTGTATTGTTTTTTGTAGAACAGTCATTAGTCTATTGGCCAAAATTTTTGTGAAGATTTTATAGTCTGTGTTTAGTAGTGAGATGGGCCTGTAGTTTGCGGGCTGTGTGTCGTCTTTCCCCTCCTTTGGGATTAATGAGATGTAGGCTGTTTTCCAGGATGGTGGGACCTGGCCTCCTTCTTGAATGCTGGCGAATAGCTTTCTGAGGGGTTCTAGCATCTCCTCCTGTAGATGCTTGTAGTAGGTCGCTGTCATCCCATCCGTCCCAGGCGATTTTCCTGCTTTCAGTTGTGTGATCACTGAGTGTATTTCCTCCTTTGTGATTAAGGCATTCAGGGCTTCTCTTTGTGTGTCGGTAATCGCCTGTATCTTTTCGTTTTGTAGGAATTCATCTATCTCTTTGTCTTGTATCTTATCCTCGGCATATAGTTTCGAGTAGAACTCTGTGAAGGCTTTCTTGATGGTTTTTTGTCGGAATTCTAGCTTGCCTTTGTATTCTATCTTTTCAATTATGCGGGATTTCTGTTTCTTTCTTATAGTGTAGGCTAGCCAGCGGCCCGGTTTGTTGGCCTTGCAGAATGTCTTATGTTTTGCATATTGTATATTCCTTGCAACTTGGTCCGCAATCAACATGTCAAATTGCTTTCTTAAGATCTTGAGTCCTTCTTTGGTGACTTTGTCTTCTGGTCTTTTTATCAGTAGCCGCTCCATTTTGCTTATCTCATTTTCTAACTCTTTTCTTTTTTGTTCTTGTTGGCGCCGGTGCCAGCTATTCATGGATATGAGGATCCCTCGCATGTACACCTTGCTGCCGTCCCAGATCTGTTCTATCGGTGTTCCGTTGTTCATATGTGTGCTGAAGTATTCCTTCATAGCTTTTTTGCATTCCGCCACCTTGTCTCCATGTCTAAACAGGTTTTCATTGATTCTCCAGGACCTCCTCTGTGTCTGGCCGTGTCTTAGCTCCATCCTCACAGGGTTGTGGTCCGTCAGAGCTTTGGGTAGGATTTCCACTGCGTTTAGACGAGTTAGCAAGTCGCTAGAAGTTAATATAAAGTCAATTCTGGAGAAGGATTGATGTCTGCCAGAGAAGAAGGTGAATTCTTGTTCTCTGCCATGTCTTTTCCTCCATACATCTGTCAGTTCGAGTTCCTCCTTCATGTCAAAGAAGGATTTAGGCAACTTGGAGTGTTTTTGTGGGTTCGGTGCAGTTCTTTTTTTGTCTAGAGCGGTCTCTATGACCCCGTTCCAGTCGCCCATGATGATGTAAGATCTGTAGTTAAGTTGTGTTATTTTCTTGTGTAGCTTTTTGTAGAATTTGCCTTGCTGCTGATTTGGTGCATATACGCCCATTACTAGAATCTTCTTGTCTTCCTGTGTTATTTCAATTGCCAGGTATCTACCTTGGGGGTCGGATTCTATTAGCTTCGCCATTATATGTTTCTTTACGTATATAACAATCCCGTTCTTTTTTCTTGGCGCCGCTGCCACAAATTGCGCACCTAGTTTGTAGCTGGTCAGATATTTCTGGTCTGCTGCCCTGATGTGTGTTTCTTGTAAGCAAATTATGTCGTTTCCTCCATGAAATAGGTAATGAAATATTTTCCTCCTTTTCTGTGGAGAGTTTAGTCCGTTAACGTTCCATGTCAAGTATTTAGTCGTCATTATCGGTTTCAGGATACTCTTCCGAGACCGCTTTCATTCTATCTCCTGTGATAGTCTTTGGTCTCGCTCCCATGGTATCCGAGTTTGTGTTCGAGTTGCATATAGGGATCGCGTCGTGTTGATCTGTGCGTTTGGTGGTGGATCTTGTTATCCTGCCCTCTGCAATCTGACTTGTTCCCTTGTTGTTGTTGTTGCTTCCTGTTCTCTGTGTCGTCGTGTCTCTAGTTGGTCCTTTCCTTTCTCGTGTTCTTGCAGCAGTCTGTCGGTCTGGTGGATTTTCTGCGTCTTCTCTCGTGGCGTATTGGGATCCCTCCGGCATCAGCTCCTTTTCCAGGAATTCTCTGGCTTGTTGAACCGAGTTCAGTTGATGTCTTTTATTTTTATAGTAGAATGTCATCCCCGTGGGGGTTTCCCATCTGAATCGCAAGGCACGTGATCTCAGTTCGTCGACCAGGAACTTATATTCCTTTCTGTCTCGCAGCATCGTCTGGGGGATCTCTTTCAGTACTTTCACTTCTTGCCCCTTTATGTATAAACTCTTGTGGTAAGACGTGGCTGAGATGCGATTCCGGAATCCCTGCGTCACAAAGCGGATGACCACGTCCCTTGGTTGGTGTCTGTTTGTTGTCGTCCGTGCGCCCACTCTGTTGATTCCGTCAATTTGCCATTCGATAGCTGAGGCTGGTAGTCCCAGAAATGCTGCCAGGGCCTCTATAAAGGTTCCGGCCAGGCTTCCTTGGGTTTCGTCTGATGTCTCTTTCAGGCCCCTGAACCTGATTGTGGTCGCCAGTTGCCAGTACTGTATCGTGGTGGCTTGGTCTTGGTTCACCCCTCTCATCTCTGCTATCTCTGTTCTCTGGCCTTCTACTTGATTCTCCACTTTTTCCATCCGCTCATCCACCTTTTCCCTGATTTCCTGAAAGTTTCTCTCCATTTCCTCCCCTACTTCCTTGTAGTGTGTTTGCATTGCCTCTTTCATTTGCTCCAAATCTGCAGCTATTGCTTTGCGTTGCTCCTCCCATTTTCTCTCTAGCTCTCTACCTTGTTCTCGCAGCATTTGTTTTGTATCTTTGTGTCTTTTCTCCATCTGTGTGCCCATTTCCACCAACCTTTTATCCATTCCATCCATCCTTTCAACCAGCTTCTCTATTACCTCGTGTAGTTTTTGTTTCATGTGTGCTGTTGGGTCGGTCTGTGTGGGTGTATGGTTCTGGGTGCCTGCATTTGAATGGGAGGGTGTGGGGATGGGTAGAGTAGTTCCTGATGGTTTAGAACGCTGGGCTGGGGTGGATACAACTCCCTTCGTTTGTGTTAGTGTGGTCTGCTTGGAGGCCATTTTGAGGTTATCTTCCTGTTGTCTTGGCACTGTTTTGGGTCCCAATTTGGATCAAATTGGGCGCTAGGTTGTGATCTGTTGTTGGTCCGGTGGTCTAGCCTTTCGAGGGGGGAGGGGCTTCAGGGCTTAGGCAGTGTGGGGGTAGGGGCCTGTATTCTGGCAATTTTATGTTCAGGGAGCCAGGGAACCAGTTCAGTGTTTTTGCCTTGGTTTCCTCTTCACTCCCCTCTGCCAGTCTATTTCTTCTCCTTGTTCCTTTCTGGTTCCTTCTTTCCCCCCTCTTTCTCTGCCTTCTTGCCCAAGTCGCTTCCTCCCTTCTTCTTTCAGCCTGTGTTTACTGCTCCCCTCTACTTTGCCCTTATTGCTCACCGGGTTGCTTTCCAGCTTTCTTCTTCCCTGCCGTCCGTTGTGGGGGGGGGAGGAAACAGTGTCTCTGCAGGGTTTTTCCCCTCCCTTCTCTCCCCCTTTGCTTCGTAGCCTCCTCTCACCTGGTCTGTCTTCTCTTGCTCCGCCCGCTTGGCTTCTTGCCGCCTCTGTTACCTTTCTTGGGGGCCTAGGGGGGTCTTCTGAGGGTCCCGTGAAGGCCTCCTCCTCCCGCTGCTATTTTCACCCTCTGGTCGGCGTCCCGCAGCGCTCGGTTCCACCCCCGCCGGTCTCACCATTTTGCGTTGTCTTCTCCCGACGCTGCTGCCTGCCGTCCTTTCTTTGTATCAGCTGGCTCTCCTCCGCTGCGGCTGGGCGGCTTTGCAGCTTCTTCAGGCCTCCAGCTGGGTAAGTCCCGGGCTCTTCTTCCCTCGTCCCGCTTCTTCCTGGTCGCCTCTCGCTCCCGTCTCCTTCTTCGCTGCTTCCTCGGTCTTCTCTCCTCACTTCTATTGTTTCCGCCCTCGTGTCGTCTTCTTCTGGCCGGCCGCAGCCGGCCTCTCCGTTTTCTTCTTCTGCTCGCGTACCCTCCGGCGATCCTGCTTCCAATCGGGTGTTTTTCGGGTCGCCGGAGGTTCCGCTATCTGCCGGGAGTCTCCCTTTTTGAATTTGGCGCTTCGGGCTGCCAAAAAGCTGCCGAAAATCCGATCGCCGTAACGGAGCTTCCTAGAGATGGCTCCGTACGGCTCGACCGGAAACCGGAAGTCCGTCATCTCTGCTGTTTTTTGATGCTCTGTCTACAGCAAGGGTCTTCAAACTTGCCCCTTTTATGACCTGTGGACTTCAACTCTCAGAATTCCTCAGCCAGCATGCCTGGCTGAGGAATTCTGGGAGTTAAAGTCCACAAGTCATAAAAGGGGCAAGTTTGAAGACCCCTGCTCTACAGCAGTTTTTAATTTTTATTGATTTTAAAGTGGCCATACAATAATGTATTCTAAGATAAATAATTCCCAGTTGCTCTAGCCTACACACTAAATTGTCCATCTCCCTTATTCAACTATAGCCTGAGGTTCCAACTACCAATAAAAATTATATTTAAGCTTAGAGGAGAATAAAGTGGATGGGAGGAGCACTGTAGTGATGTCATACTTGTGTAGATTGCCTATGCCAGGCATGTCAAACTCGTGACATCATGTGATGTCATGCGATGTATCATGACTTTCCCCCCATTGCTTGCAATGGCGTGGGCGTGGTTTCAGTATGATGCATCCGGCCCGCGGGCCGACAGTTTGACATGCCTGGCCTATGCTATTATATTTTGGGCATAAAATTTTGCCAAATGGACTCAAAACTTGGGGAATGCTCTGGGAAAGAATAAAAAGGAGGGTGCAGTGAAGAAACATAAGAAAGTATTATAAGTTAACAAGTTCCAGAGAAATGTTAATGCTTGCATGATAGAGAGCCAATCTCTGCCAGATTCCATAACAGATCCTTAGGAAAATTTTAGGCTGGGTTCATACACTGTATCGAATCATAACATAACAAGGCTGCATTCAGCTTTCATGTGGGATTTTGTTATCCTCAGCTGCTGTGGAATCCCTCCAGCCAACTACAATTTAAAACACAAAAATTGGCAGACACGCTTTATCTCTTCCTCAAAAACAGGGGTCTTCAAACTTGGCCCTTTTATGACTTGTGGACTTCAACTCCCAAAATTCCTCAGCCAGCATGCATGGTTAAGGAATTCTGGGAGTTGAAGTCCACAGGTCATAAAAGAGCCAAGTTTAAAGACCCCTGCTCAAAAACTTTACATGCGGATAATTGTGTTAAGCTTTGGTTTAATTGAAGGCCTCCTGTCCACCTAGCAGTTCGAAAGCATGCAAATGCAAGTAGGTTGATAGGTACCACTTTGGTGGGAAGGTAACAGTGTTCCATGCGCCTTTGCCATATAGCCATGCTGGCCACATGACTACGGATATTGTCTTCGGACAAGGCTGGCTCCCTCAGCCAAGAAATGGAGATGGGCACAACTGACAGGGAAAGTTTTACCTTTAGACTGAAGGCCCCTAGCTTCCTTCTCTTACCAATCTCCTGCACAATAGCAAAAAATTGCATCAGTTTAGGCTGAGGTTCTGACCCTTCCTCTTCTGGAGGCATTAGTGCATCACTACTATTGTAATCCTGGTATAGTTGAAAACACTAGTAATTTTTTAAAAAAATGTGGTCCCCAATTGTTACAGAATTGTTTATTTGTATCATGAATCATGGCTTACAAATGATTATGGTTAGATTTACACAGTGTAGTAAGGAAAAATGAAACAAATCTGATCATGATACGAGAACCCAGTGTGGATTTTGAGTTGCTGAGCTAAAATGTGACAATAGGAAGAGGTTTTAGGATGATTTTAAGCCAAGAAAGTTGGAGGATAATAAAAGGAATATCTTTTGAATTCACAGCTGTTCGACTGTAACTTAGCAGTATAATAGCCAGGTTTTGAAAGAGAATTTCAAAACAAAAAGCAACCCTGAGAATATGCAGTCTATAAGTTAGCCGTCTAATCTATTTGGAGGCAAGGATGATTCAAGATTGGATCATATTTCTCACCAAGGCTACAGACTGGCCCATTTTAAGCTTTCCTCATGGGTTGCGTAATTAGAGTGGTGACCTGAAAATAGGACAGGATTTGCATTTATGTGGAGTTATCATGATTTACACACTTGCAAAGGCCATCTTCTTTCAGCCCAAGGTAGAGAACAAACAAGCTATGAATTCCAATTACAGAAGGAAAGGTAGCTAGGCAAGCTACCTTGAGGTTTTCATTCTTGTCCTCTGCAAGTCCCTTGCCTATGCAGATTTTCCCAGAACAAAGACATAATAGAGCTATGATGCCAGTAAAAATAGAAAACACAAGTTACACCTGTCCTTGTAGCTATTCCTCCCAATAATAAATCTGGAAGCCTGGAAAGCTGACAAAAACTCATACCCACTGCCACTGTTCTTGCTGGTATATCATGTGCTAAGGTGGTTTTAATTAATAATTCCTAGAACCCTATTTAGTTTTGACAGAAGAACAAAAAGAAGATCTTGAATCCAACTGGTCCAATTTTCTTCCTGTGTTTTTATTATGACACTTTCCCACTTTTTAATTTTCATACATCATATTACTATCCTGCATATGCATTTCTTATTCTTACTTGTTAATGCAGACTGATGTTTATATGACATTGAAATGCAGTCTCTGTATTTGTTTTGAATACTTATTTTGTTATTACTGGAAGGGAAGCAAAAACAAATAAACTGATAGGTTAATTGGTCAATAAATGAATAAAAGCACAGTACAATTCTCCAACTTTGAAGAGAATTCTTTTTAATTGTAAATACCTTTGGTTCTCTTGGGAAACATGGTTAAACCACGAAACATTATAATACATTTTATAATATAGATAATGACTCTTTTTTGTTACTTAAAACTAATATCGTAAACATAATTGCTCTGGGAAATTAAAATAATTATTTAATTAATTATTTAAATAAAACAAATTTAAAAAGTAAGAGTTAAAAATGTAAAAGGAAATAACATCCCACTTCATCCAGGATACCTTGGTAAAGTGTTCAGCCATTTGCAATGCTGTTTTAAGCTTCATCAGCACCTAAGCAGGAATGACAAAGCCAGGAATGACTTAAGGTTAATGAACTAAATCATTAGCAAATTACGAATTTCTGTTAGTGAATTAGGAAAATACTTCCTAACTGAGGATTTATTACAGTTCATTTTCAGATCTTTGTTTCAACTGCTATAGGGATGATTAACTTTTGGTAAGGTCCTTCTCACCCTCATTCATGAACTTGCATAGAATTAATCATTAATGGAATTGTATTTATTGCGAGGTTGAAGGAACATTTAGTCATGCAAAAATACCAACAGAGCCAGTATGAAGGAGGAATACGGCATAGTTTTGAATTTTAAAGCAGGGCTTTGGAAGCGATTCTATACTTGGCATGATGAAATGCCTGTTGACTTGCTTTTGTGGGATGATGTAGTATTGCCACTTCTGATAATTGGGCTTTGTGAGATGCCCAGAGATTTGGCATAGAAGCTTAATCCTTCCTGGGCAAAACTCCCTCATCACTGACTTTGATGGGGAGCCAAGCCAAACAGGGTACATTGGCAAATCATGGTTTCTTCAGGGTAAAACTCAGTTCTAATAGTGTTGGACTGATATGATAAGATACAATGTCACAGTGTGAAGCAAGCAACAGACAAATATGCTGGCCCAAAGCACCCATGTAGTTTTATTATTCCTAATAGCAATAAACAGTACTCATGGTAGACTAGTAAATAATTGCCAATGCTACAAAAAGCCTATGATTGGCCACAATCAAGTTATAAGCTGAGAAAGTGAATAAAGACTAAGTTAGTCTTTTTAGGGTTGTTATAATGCACTAGATTAGATGTTTAGGGGTAGAGGGAGGTGGTGAAGATGGATGTGGTGTGCCCAATGCATGAACATTCACAGAAGAGAGTTTGGGCATCCACATGTATACTGTGCAATGTCAGGTTACCACACGCTGAAATATGTTCAACGTGCTGCTAATGTTAAACCCAATGAGCCAAGTAGGAAAGTTTGAAATTCAAAATTTATTAGATGGTAAAGAAGACAATGCCCTACAAGTGTGGTACCAAATATGTTTTCACAATCTAAACTTCAAATATGAACCTTTAAAAAAAAAGTCTGTTTGAATACTTGCTTCATATCTCTGGAAGGGGGAAAGGCACATTAATGCCTGCACTGAGAATATCCGGCCTCTGAGGCAAGTAGGAAGAGGGCAAGAGGGAGAAGAAAGGGGATAGAGGTGGGCGGAGGGGAAGTGGAGAAGTAGAGGAAGGGAAAGTAGGTAGTTAGATGGAAAGATGAGGGGGACAGTATAGATTTAGGGGGATGTGGTGGTGGGGGTACCGAGCACTTATTTTGATTATATGGCAAATGTTTTAAATGATTGTTACCAGTTGAGTTGTTTTTTTTTCTGTAAAATTTTTTGAAAAAATTAATAAAAATATTCTTTTAAAAAAAAAAGAGAATATCCGGCCTCTGATGTATTTAGAAGTGGAACTCTGGCTTTTAACTCATGCTAGCTTTCTGCCTTTCCTCCCCCCCCCATTTTGTTACCAACCCCCAATCTGTCCTCATTGTAAAAGGAGAAGGCAAGCTGACCCTGAACACTATAGTAAGAACTTCCTGTTGCTCTGGACTCAAGCATATGTTTGATTTGGCAGATCTTTCTGTGGTGCAGATCTTTGAGGACGTATTCGGTTTGTTTTTCTCTGAAGATAAAATGCCCAAACAAACCTTGGGATCTGGTCTCTAGTCAGAGGAATCCAACTGTGAAAAAGGACAGGTGTGGGTTATATGAGAGGAGGATGCTGATCGGTCAGCCCAGAGTACCTCGCCTGGAGGGTGTTATTCAAAGGAGTCTCCGCATGACATTCCAATTAGGGGGATTTTTATTACTAGCCGTGGTTGGCAGGACAGAAATATAGCAAAGACTATGTGATAGAAAAAAGCCTCAACTATGCACAAAGCCCTTCTGAAAAGAAAGAAAGATGATGTGATGCAAAGATCTTTTCCTTGACGTATGCATAAGAAAACCTAACCAGCATGAAAATAACAAGTGGAAAGGAGAATTCCACTTTCTGCTGGAGAAGCTTAAGCAAGGAATAGAAATACATTATTTGATTGACCAATCTGTCAAATTAATTAATGAAACTTCCAAATTACTGAAAAGATGTTTGAAAAGAGAAAGCAAGGTCTTCAAATCAGAGTTGGCTCCAGTGACTACATCAACATAAACCATGCAGGATTTTTGGTAACAGGATAGGAGTGGTTTGCCATTATCTTTTCCTGGGATGGTTTTGGACTCCCATCCAAGTACTAATAGGTCTGAGGCTGCTTAGCTTTTTGAGATCAGCCCAGGTCACATGGGTGTTGCTTACCCTATGCAACCTATTTTAACTCTAGTTTCTAAATTTACTGGGGCAGGATTCATGGACCTTTGTTTCTGGGCCACACATGCCTCATTACTGGCTGGCTAAAAGTAAATCACCCCTTATTTAGACTATACTCCCATAACCATCAATGTTCAATGATAAACATTGAATATTTAGGCAAGAAGTGATAAGGGATACCTGTCCCCATTTTATGCCATGGCTCGAAGTATTGTTGGAGAGCATTTTTGGATAAGACTAGGAAGAATCAGGGCTAGAATCTGTACATTTCAATAAAGATGTCCTAATTTATCCTTATAATTCAAGCACTTTGAATTATAAGGACTTGATCAATCGGTCTTTATAATACTGTCTTTCTTTAAACAAACAAACAAAAAAAAAAACACCTGACACCGAGAAAACCCAGAGATGAGGCATTTTTCTTTGAAGACATAAAGAAGATGTACACTGATGCCCTCTGTGACAAAATATGAATCAACTAAAAAAAACAAGACCATTTTGGGTATATAAAGATAATGAAAATTAATCCAGTCTTATATAATTAATCAAATAAAATTAATTAATGTGATTTAACAAGAAGCATGAACATTTCTGATCAGTCTACTTGCTACTAGAATCAGAGAATATATGAGTTCAAAGATGTTTCGCTTCAGTTTGGACTGAAGAAACTTCTTGGATGAAAAGTGAAACATCTTCAAGGGGGAAAAAATAAAGCCCAGTTGCCCTTTGAAAAAGCACCTTTGGGACAACCATGATCTGGATGACTGAGAATCTCCATAGAGTTTAAAGGCACTTTATTTACTCCAACTTCATGTTCATTACACTACACTATCCTCACTACACCATCCTCATAAGACCAGCTAACCAATGAATAATAACAGCATCAACAATAAAGAATAATAATTTCCAAATGGTTATGATACGTAACAGTCTAAAAACTAAATAACTAACTTTGTTACACAGAAGAAATTGTAGATTCTTCCTCTATTTATTACTGGTAAGGCATTGGCAATAATTCAAGATGCCATTCTCTGCATGCTTTCCTTATATTGTAACTGTACAAAAACAATATTCTGTGAATTTAACATATGGACATGTATGCACACACACACACACACACACACATGTTTAGTCTTATTGAGTTCAAATTCTTATCCCTCCCTGAAGGTACTTCCTTCTGAGTTTTGACACCATTTGTGTTGAGGGCAGCTCTGCTTGAAGTTTACGTTTAAAAAAATATCCTGTATATTGAATTGTTACAGTTGAGCATGAGTTCAGGCATACTGCTTGCCAAAAATATTAACGTGTACGTCTCCAAGACCGGATGTTGCATCTTGTCAGTGTAAACAATCCATTACTGAGAGTTCACAATTGGGGGAAGTCAACTAAATCTCTTGGCTTGGGTTAAATATCTCCATTTTTAAATGAGTTTCACTAGAATAAATCTTTCAAAATAGAAAACCAACAGTAGGCATGCCAACATATATGCAGGATTATTCTCCCACTGCAGATCAGGTCATTACCAGCTGGTTGACAAAAAAGACTCATTTTTTTTCCATCCAATTTCAGTTGTGATACACACATGCATCATCACTTTAATTCAGCTAAAATGAAGCTCTCAGAATGATAGTCCTCATAAACACAACCATCAGATAGATACATTATCAAGAGAAACATATGGCCCCATAAAACAATGACAAAAACTAAGATGCTTATGATTACTGCCAGTAGAAGTTCTAGATTGCTCTTTTGTTCTTTCCCTTTGCCTCTCAATTTCCCCTTTTTAGTCTTTCCTCTGCTTTAAAAACTGAATGAGTTAAGAATTGCTCAGGATAATAATAGGGCTGTTAAGTTTCTTTTAATGATTGCCTTCGCTCTAAAAGAGCTAGGAACAAAACTCAATCAGCTTCTTTCGGAAAGAGGATGTAGTCAAGCACAAAGCACTGGAAAGGAGAGGCTTGGAAGAAAGGAAAGAAGCTCTTGCTTTCACACTGTTAAGTGTTTAAAGGAAGATGAGCCCAGGATACAGATGACTAATTCTGGCTAATTGCAACCTGCATGGGTCAAGGCCTGGAGGCCTCACTGTTGTTAGGTCAGGGCAACATCCATCACCAGCCTCACCACTCAAAGGTGGATCATCAGCAATTCAGGACAATAGAAAATACAATGGTTTTTCTTAACAACAGCTACAAAATCTGATCATCACGGAAGCTGATTTCTTTCAGTCCAATTCACATTCTGATTAGCAGATTACTGTAGTGCGGGGATTCTCATTTTGATGGCTTAGAAATCTTTGTATGCCTGGCCATTTGACCACCCTTTAAATTAATTCAGTATTTTGTGCGTGAATAAAAGTGTCAATTGGCTTTCCATTCTCCCAGCAATCTGCCACAATCTCCAATCTTCCAGCTGCCCAGCTGTTGATCTTCCATCCTATCTTCACAGCACTTCCTCCCACTTTCCTAAAAGCCCACCCAGCCCTTATAGACCTGCTGCACCTCAAATCTTCTCAGCACATTCTCTCTCTCCTCCTCATCAGTCAACCCAGTCAATCCTGATCTTCCCATCCGGCACATAGCAATTTTCCAAGAGATTCCTACCCATCAGCTCCCACCACATCAATCTCAGTCAGATTGAAAGGTGGCATCCTTCCATTCTTTTAAAACCATCCACATGTTTCTCATGTTCCCTTTGAAATTCCTTCATCTTCCCCCAATGGAATGTCTGCCCCCAATTTAGAAAAAACTAATCTAAGGGAAGATGCTCCAAAGAAGAAACACCAAACAAGGTCTCCATCTTTTCCTGCTCTTCATCCTTGTCCAAGGGCACTTCTTTGCATCTCATCCTAGACTGAATTCTTTTCTTATTTACAGTGCCAACAGGAAGGATGCTTTCCCACATCTGTCAAAATATATTATTCCAGGACAGCCAAAATAGGAAACTTTTATTCATGCAGAAAATGTTGAATTAATTTGTTCTTAAAGCACCTTCAAAATGCATGTATTGGCATGGAAGGGCTTGCCTCACATATATCAAGGACAGCTATGTAAATCAACTAGGATGGGGTGAAAAAGAAAGAGAATTATAAGGATGGAGGAAACATTTGTGTGAGAAATCATAATCCTATTTGGAAACCATCATCATGACACATCTTTGGAAAAGCAGAGAGAAGATGAAAGTATAGAAAATAAACAGCTGATGTAAATGTAGTTGCTTTGTGTATTTGTTTCTTTGGGATATTTTTATTTTATTTTATTTTATTTTTATTGCTTTTAAAATAATAACAAAAGATAAAAGAAATAAAACAACAATAATTTTAATGCAAATACATATATTTTCAAAGAAAAAAGAACATTAAAATGGTTTAAAAAGTGAAAAAATATAACAGGAAAAAGTATATTATACAACAGTTATATATTTATGTAATATATCAATCAATGATAATTATTTGGTCAATTACCAGCAAAATTTAAAAGAATAAAAGCAAAGTGAAACAAATAAATACAATAATATACTAACAACTTGCAAAACAAATCACACAGTACAACATTCATTCTAATGTAAATAATATTCAACTATGCATATATTAATTTCTAATACATTTCTATAAATCATGTTTAACCTATTGTATTTCATATAAATGAGTTTCAGATTTCATTATACTTGTCTATACAAAGTCTACTCATTCATACATTTCATTATGAATGAAGATTATGAAGATTTAGAATTGGGGATATTTAAGAGCAAGTGAGATGATACTATTTTACTTCAAAACCACTCCAGATTGCCCCATCCCATTCCCAAATGGTCCTCAACAGTATTTCTTTAAAAATATGTCCCTCCTGCTGAAATTTTGCATAACATTTTGAAAGAATTTAGAAGATTTGGAGAAAGATTACGTAAGGGACATAATGAAGTCTTTAGAGCATACAATGGCATTTGATTTTTATGAAATATAAATGGGATTGTTAGGAAATGTTGCTGCAAATCAGGAAAGCAGAAGCCTCTGAGGAAATAAACATATTTTTCATTAAGAGACTGTAACATGCAAGCTGACTTGGATCTGCTTGAATTGAATAATGGCTGTATACTCTATGCAAAATAGAGTTCTCCATTATTAAACTTCCTTAAATAATATTGCATCATTATATCGTATTAAGGTTCAGGTTTCACTGTTAAACATTTTGAGATTTGCTGGCAACATGTATTCTTTATAATGAGAATATACCTGCCTTTCTTTGGAGTTTAATAAAAATAAATGCAAGCTCTCCAGAGTAAAGATTTGAATCTTAGAAAGATATTTGTATGGCTTAAACACACACACATAAACAAATACATTATTATTATTATTATTATTATTATTATTATTATTATTATTATTATTATTATTATTATTATTATTATTAGCAACAAATGGATTCAGTGCAGGAATGGAAACCTTTTCTTTGAACTTTTTGGGTTGTAATTCAATGAGGCTTGGTAGACAGATGTCTTTTGACTTCTCAATCTAGAGCTGAGAATAAAATGATTAATCTAAAGTCCTGTCTAAGGGAAACTTAGAAGCTTGCCCTCCTGTTTCAAAAACAGGACCATAGTCTCTAAACCACACTGACTATCCTGCCTTAGGAATGAAGCCAGTCACTTTTTCTCAGCCCTAGGAAGAAGGCAAGGGCAAACCACTTCCAAAAATGTTGCTGAGACAATTTGCCTTTTAAATAGAAATTTTTGTGGAGTTTATTTTAAAAACTTAAGCCACACCACTAACTTCTCAACTATTGCTTTTTTTTAATAGGATCTGAACACACACACACACACACACACACACACTCCTTCCTTTTGGAGAAGCATGAATTTTAGGAATTGGGGAATTGCAAATTATTTTCATTAGAGAAACATTGAATTATTCTTTCAGGAGTTGTCAGACTTTGTATCCTGTTACAAATCTGTAAAAATATTATTTCATGCAAGAATCTAAAGCAATGTTTTCTTTTTCTCTGTCCCTCACTTTTTTCATTTTAGTGGCAATATTCAGTGGGGCTTTTTTTTTTTTTTTACTAAAAAGTGATAAGGGTAATAATGGAATTGCCTTCCTGCCCTTAAAATCCTTCCATCCTTCTGAAAAACGAGCTGAACTCAAATTGTTGTATGTCAGTGAAAAATAGCTGGATTTGGGTGAGATGATTTTCAGGTTATAAAGGCCAACATTAGAGCTCAAAATCATTTTAAAAGAGTTTCCAGATCACTGAAAGTTCTTCTGCAGTCCATCTATTGATCAGAAGGCCAATTTTTGCCTCTTTCTCCAAAAGCATTGTCCTAAATAATTCATAGAATAGAATAGAATAGAATAGAATAGAATAGAATAGAATAGAATAGAATAGAATAGAATAGAATAGAATAGAATAGAATAGAATTCTTTATCGGCCAAGTGTGATTGGACACACAAGGAATTTGTCTCCAGTGCATAAGCTCTCAGTTTACATAAAAGCAATAAGTGATAAATCATGATCATAGTCATCATAAATCATAAGATACAACACTTAGTGATAGTCATAGGATACTAAATAAGCAATCAATATAAATTGTACTAGGATACTAAATAAAACAATTTAAATCATAAGATACAAGCATCAAAATTATAGTCATAAGTATATAAGGAGAAAGGAAATAGCAAAGATGAGAAGAATAATAGTAATACAGCCTTACTAGATAGTTTGACAGTGTTGTGGGAATTAGTTGTTTAGCAGAGTGATGGCATGGGGGAAAAACTCTCCTTATGTCTAGTTGTTCTGGTGTGCAATGTCCTATAGCATAGTTTTTAGGGTAGCAGTTTATGTCCAGGATTTGGGGGGGGGGTATGTAGATATTTTCACAGCCCTCTTTTTGACTTGTGCAGCATACAGGTCCTCAATGAAAGGCAGGTTGGTAGCAATTGTTTTTTTCTGCAGTCCTAATGGAAGGATCGGGCATTTCCAATATAAGAGGGGTCCCCAACCCTTGGGTCAGGGATGAGTACTGGTCTGTGGCCGGTTAGGTACCAGGCTGCGCAGCTGGAGGTGAGGGGCAGGCAAAGGTGCAAAGCTTCATAGGTATTTGCAGCTGCTCCCCAGCATTAGCATCACTGTCTCAGTCCCACCTCAGATCATCAGGCATTAGATTCTCATAGGAGTGCAAAACCTACTGTAAACTGTGCATGTGTGCTTGTCTGCCCCCCCCCCCAGTCTGTGGAAAAATTGTCTTCCATGAAACCGGTCTCTGATGCCAAAAAGCTGGGGGACTGCTGAAATATGTTTTCAGCTTGGAATTGCTGAGCAAGATTTGTCCCATACAAAGGGAACCCAGCTAGTTTATAATGACTTCATCTTCAGCAGTCTCTCTGTTAAATTAAGCAGCCTGCTGTTTAAACTCAGAGAACCTGAAAATGCTCTTTGAGCATAGCAGAGGCTTGCCAACAAAGAATACTATGTTCCTTTTTCTGTTTTACTTCACACTCTATATTGTATGGTTTCTGCCAGTTTGTCTTTAGACCATAGTCTCAATAATGACATTATCTTTCAAAGTAGAACCCAGAAAGGAACTGGCCTGTTTCCATGGGAACAGTAAGTCTTCCCTAGCTGTGTACAGGGACCTCAGACAGCATGCATTAGCACAATGTTAGCAGATAGAGCTGATCTATAGTCAATCCACACTGAATCCTAAGTGATCACTTTTGCCATCAAGGCAGCAGATCTGAAATACCTACTTTAATACAGTAGATGAAGGTAATGGCTAAGGGAGTTGTTTTAAAAAAAATGTTCAGCAGGACACTTGGGCCATGCTTGGGGCATTTCATGTCATAAAGCCTTATTATTATTATTATTATTATTATTATTATTATTATTATTATTATTGTTATTATTGTTATTATTGTTATTATTGTTATTATTGTTATTATTGTTATTATTATTATTATTAATTTTATTTCTATGCCGCCCTATTCCTGGAACTCAGGGCGGCTCACAGCATAAATAGAAATCTAACATAAAATACATATATAAAAAGAACCCCTAAGTTAAAAAACAATCGTCCAACAAACATGCACACAAACATACACTGGCTAGGGCAAGATGTTAACTGCCCCTGTTGGCAAAGATGTGTTTTGAGCAGTTTACGAAAGGCGGAGAGGGTGGGGGCAATACGGATCTCGGGGAGAGTTGATTCCAGAGGGCCGGGGCCGCAACAGAGAAAGCTCTTCCCCTAGGCCCCGCCAGGCGACACTGTCTGGCTGACGGAACCTGGAGAAGGCCGACTCTGTGGGCCCTAACCGGTCGCTGGGTTTCATGGGCAGCAGACGGTCCCGTAAGTAACCTGGTCCGATGCCATGTAGGGCTTTATAGGTCATAACCAACACTTTGAATTGCGTTCGGAGATCAATTGGCAGCCAATGCAGCTCGCGGAGTGATGCCGAAATGTGGGCATTTCTGGGCAGGCCCAACATTGCTCGCGCGGCTGCATTCTGCATTACCTGAAGTCTCTGAACGTTTTTCAAAGGTAGCCCCATGTAGAGAGCATTGCAGTAGTCGAACCTCGAGGTGATAAGGGCATGAGTGACTGTGAGAAGAGACTCCTGGTCCAAATAGGGCCGCAACTGGTGCACCAGGCGAACCTGGGCAAATGTCCCCCTCGCCACAGCTGAAAGATGATGTTCCAGATTTAGCTGTGGATCGAGGAGGACACCCAAGTTGCGGACCTTCTCCGAGGGGGTCAAAACCCCCCCAGGTTGATGGACGGATGGATTGAATTATCCTTGGGAGGGAAAACCCACAGCCACTCCGTCTTGTCGGGGTTGAGTTTGAGCCTGTTAGCAATCCCCCTATTGTTTTTCAATCCCCCTATTGTTTTTTTCAGAATGACATATAGATCTGAAAAGCTTCTCCCAAAAGTGGGTGGAGTGGATAGAACACACACACACACACACACACACACACACACACACACACACACACACACATTCTTTGGCCCTAATCCTTGCCAATCTCTCCAAAGTCAAGGTCCAGCTATAAGTATGACTGCCTCAGCTTCCTTTCTTTTTTTTTCCTCAGCAGTTTTCTTAACATCAGGAGGAGGATAATATATTGCCCAGCTGCTGGTATCATTTCCTCTAAAAGCCAAATCTTATCTTTAAGGATGATTGAGATGTTTTCCAGTGAACATTCTTGATATGAAATATAGGCTCTCAGGGAGGTTAAACAATTTGTGAAAGAGCATTGCCCTCAAAAGTTTTATTCTCATGCCCTGTTTTGTTGGTGTTTCTACTTTGTTCCAAGTCTTCTTATCTCATTACCAGGAACTAAAGCAAGTTTTTCCTTTTTGCAAACATTGTGCAGATTTATTTCTTTGCACTACCGGCATTAGCAGCAGATTAGCAGTTTTCTGCTCTATCCTCTTCCTGGTTCATAAAGTAGCATTGCTGCTTAAACTACAACCCATCTGCCTACCAGCAGCAGCTATTTCTCAGGGGCAGACCTTTTTCAGAACATCTTTCCCTTGATGATAAGGAAGGGAACCTCCATACCTGCTAGTTTTGCTTTCTCCCAAATTCAGATTTAGGCCAAAGACATTTGTGATTGGATTTATAAACATATACATGTACTTATACACACAACTCATTCATCTGTACCAGAAAGTATAGCTATTCCCAGGATGAAAGGAGCATAATTTACTTCCAGTCATGAGAAGTATAAGGGAAAGAAACAGGAGACCATGCCTTATTCAAAACAACAAACTTGGTTGAATGTTAGAGCATCAGATTTAGGCATTTAAGCATTTAAGCGACAAGAACTCTGAAAGTTCTCTGATGGAAAGTGAGGGATCTGTCAACTTCACTTTCTCCCACATTTCAGACCTTTTAAATCATAAGATTTTCCTGTACAATTTATAAGGAACTTTCTGAATATTGATAAGCTTTTATCTTAAACAATACCAAATGAATCTTTTACTCGTGTCTATTCTATTATATAATGTCTGTAGAGCAGCAGCAGCAATAAAAATCAAGATTCAAAACAAGGACAAAGTAATAAAAGAACATTTGAACCTCCCAAGACTCTCCATTACAGATCTCAAAGTAGCCATTTTGGAAAGCACAATCCAGTGAGTACATGTAGAACAAAATACATCAAAAGCTTTCCAGCAATCTCAAAAGATCTCAACAAACACAATGGGTTTTTAATTCATTGCAATTGATCAAGTACGGGTTATCTGTCTCACAGGTGCAAAATCACTGTCTCCTCCCCCTTCTTCCCTAACCTAACTTAAATCCTACATCAACTTATTATCAACTTATTTTCCAAAGCACCAGAAGGCAAGACAAGAAACAATGGATGGAAACTAATCAAGGAGAGAAGCAACCTGAAATTAAGGAGAAACAGTGAGGACAATTAACCAGTGGAACAGCTTCAGCCTTCAGAGTTGTAGGTGCTTCATCACTGGAGGTATTTAAGAAGAGACTGGACAGCCACTTGTCTGAAATGGTATAAGGTCTCCTGCTTGAACAGGGGGTTGGACTAGGTGACTTCCAAAGTCTCTTAGCAATTCCATGGATCTGATGAAATACAGTAAGCTATGCCTTTTATTAGAAAAAAAAATACTACTAGACTCCTGAGTTTTGTCTTGTACATGTGCATTTATTATATTTATATGAAACATATGGCATGCCTATGTGGAGTGTATGGATATGTACATGTATAAAAGCTAGCCCCATATCCAAAACTGCTTAAAAGCTTTATTTGGATGTTTCCTTCCCTTCCCTTTTGGCCTCCAATTTCAGCTGCACAAAACAAAAAACAAAAAAACCCCGGCCCTTCCTGCTGGATTGGGGAAGGCAGATATACAATTGACTGTTAAGTAAATTAGCCATTTGGCATGCAGTGAATTTCAGATATTTGAAGGAATGGACAGCCCTTCTGCAAAATGCTTTTCTGCATTTGGGAGAGACTTGTGGCATTCTGCAATCTCTTGGAGTCCTGGCCCCCCAGCATCTTACTTTCAGCCAGAAAAGTCTAATAAAAAGCCTTCCTCATCAACTAGCTCAAGAGTGGAGAGAGAGAGAGAGAGAGAGAGAGAGAGAGAGAGAGAGAGAGAGAGAGAGAGAGAGAGAGAGAGAGAGAGAGAGAGAGAGAGAGAGAGATGGGGGGTGTTCCTCTTTAAGACCTAGGCTTGCTCAGAAGTGCAGTGCATTTATCTTTGTTTGTGAAAAGTAGTACTATTTTAAAAGGCATTAAGCATGAAGTGATTAATCAAATGGCAAGAATAGGCCTTTAGGGTGCTTTGGAGAAACACAATTGAGAAATGATGCTTTCTGCTCTATTGAAATGCAAATGCTGCACACAGCTCAGCCCCCTCACTGGGGTGGGGTGGGGAGAAAGCAGCATATTATTTGTTTCTGGGAATACCTGCTTTATTTTTTTTAAGCATTAAGGTAGTAAGGTAGAAGAAGTATACTTCTTCATCTAGAGCAAAAATATAATAATTAATTGAGAGATGCTTGACTAAGCCACAATCCAGAGCAAGCAGGCAACAAATATGTTGCCTTTGTTTTCCATTAGCGTTCTTACCTTTCATGTTCCTCTTTTTTTCATTAGCTCAGCCTTCCAATTTTAAGGCAATGGAATATTATTCAGAGATGAGGCTGACAGCTGTTAAAAGCCATGAGTGACAATAATTTCATCTTGTTGATAAAATTAGAAAGAATTAAAAAAAAAGAGAAAAGGCCCTTTTATCCTTTGTTACAACCCATTCTCAATTCAATTAAAGCCCCTAAATGCAACTATTAGAACTCACTTAAATGACTATGGAACTTGGAGTTTATGCTTGTCATGAAAAGAAGATAATAGTCCTCACCAGACAATCCTTGCAGGTACAGGAAATAAATCTGAGTTTGGCAAACTCACAAAAAGTTTAACCTCTGTAACTCATTCCCAATCCTAGAACTGACTAAATGAATTCTGAGGAATAATTTGCCTCACACTGATTGTTGGGATCATTTATTCGATTAAACTCATTAGAAGGTGCAGTGCTAACTTTACTAGTTTATTGAGCCTGGGGTCATCTCTTTTGATTGCCAATAGCTCTTCCAAACCTTAGACACAGGGAAGCTTTTTTTCAGCATTGCTACCTGACTTCCTTTGAGCTGGAGAGTCCAGTGATGGAAGCTGAGTTTTTAGTCATGTAACGCACAGGCATTGTTAAAGCATAGCACAAGAGATTCCCACATAATAGGCACCTGGTTTCCAGTTAGCATTAACCCTACCTGTTTTGATGGCAGCTATATATCATAGATTTCCCTAATGCCCACCAGTATCCAGAGAAGGTAAATTGGCTTCACTAACTGCCATGAAGACCATGATAAATTTGCAGGTACTTCTGGTGTTTGAAAGGGTTCAAGATTTCAGTGATATCGTAGTTCCCTGGAAAAATGCAGTCCTCAAAGTTTCCATACATATTTTCATGTATGGTGGACATGTAGAAAAATCAAAGCCTTCTGGAGAAAAATATGGTGGACACTCCAAACCATTTTGAAAAAGCGTATTGAATTTCTACCTCAGGTGTTTTTGTTAGGGATCATAAAAGACTGCACTACCACAGAGACGAACTTAATTCTGAACTTGATCACAGCAGCGAGACTGTTGGTGGGACAATACTGGAAGAAGCCAGAAATACCACCTATAGAAGAATGGACTTTGAAAGTAATAAATTTGGCAGAAATGGCGAAAATATCGGCATACTTGAAGGATCGCTCAAATGAACAATATATGATAGATTGGAAACAGTGGATAGACTACATACAAGAGAAACACCAATCAAAGAAAATGTATCTGGCTTATAGTTAAATCTTGACACAGGGAGTGAAGAATGTTTACAAATTTAAATTTAAATCGATTGTATTAAGTTGGAAAGCAGTTAGCTTGAATCTTCCCCTGGTTTACATATACAAATATTTATCTATTGATTATTGGAAGGTATATATCAAATAGACTAAGAATGTACTTGATAGAGGGAAGGGCATATCGATGTGAAAATTATTAATTTTAATAAGATGACTTGTTTGCTTGATATCCAATGGATTGATCTGAAAAGAAGTGAAAGTTACAATTTTTTAAAATGTAGTTGATTTATAGTTAAACTCAGATACACGGAGTGAAGAAGGTCTACAAATTTAAAATGATTGTATTAAGTTGAATGGCATTTAACTTGAATTTTTTCTTTGTTTACATGTACAAATGTTTACCTAATAATAAATATTTTTATATATATAAAAAAAGTTCCCAACTCTTACATTTGATACAACCGTCATTCCCAAATGGGTATTTTCCAAGTCATTTGACTACAATATCTATCCCTCCCATGCAATACAACCTTCAAGAGAAAAGTAGCATTGGTTCCCTCTTGGTTCCCTTTCAGTCCTTTCACAGAGGAATGAGCGTTCTGTTTGTTAAAGAGAACAAAAGCATGTACATAAATATCTAGTAAGCCCAGTGCTTTTTTTGTCAAAAAAAAAAAAGTGCCAGAACTCACACACATCATACAACCCACCTTGCCTACCCTATAAGGTTCCATTTAAAAAGGTGCCAGAACTCCATTCTGGGCGTTCTATGACAAAAAAAGCCCTGAGTAAGCCTGTATGCAACATGGGCAACTTGTCTATAGACACATGGGCAAAATTTTGTATGTTAGCTCTTCCCTTTCTCTTAGTGAATGTGGAAGGATTGATCAAAGGATTTTCAGCTGGCTGTGCATAATATTTCCAACATAATCACAAAAATACATGATGGGAGGCAAGTATATATGAACTGCTGTCTTTTATCTGTACAGGAAATGATGAACGGTCTTTGGTAGTAGCAGGGAAATTATTATTGTAGATTCATTTCTGCAAAAATGAAGGCTATAATCTGGTTTGCTGATCTATTTCTGATAACCTTCCATTCACCTGACATCTGACACTCTGCCCCTTATTTAATTTATGTATGTATGGGGGGGTGTCTTTAAAATAAATACATGTCATTTTGGTATCCCAAACATTCCTCTTTAATCAGTTATCTTTTCTGAGACCAAGCAGAGTTAGTGAACAGAATAACATATTCCTCTTACTTGATATCAATGTGTAAAGTAATACCCCTGATAGCTATCCTAAAAGGCTTTTATTATTTATTCATTATACTATTTCTTCTAGTGTAGTGAATGTTGCAATTCCCTGCCCAGAACTTGCAGATGGGGCGTGAGAAATCTTTGCAGACAGATGGTCTTGCATTTGGGGAAACAAACTTGTGTTATCTTCCTACTTGCTTTAATGAGCTGATTCTGTTTAGGGGGCACATACGAGAGGGAATTTCTCAGCCTACTAGATCTTCTGTATTTTATTTGCATTCACCAAGTGGAACAAATCCTAAAATGGCCAGCGTTCAAATAGTCCTTAGTTCTCCAAAGTAAAAACTTGTGAAGATTTTGGAACCACCAATAATTCTGGAGGACTGCTTCACATGAGACATATGTAGAATACAAAATACTTCATTGATTCTGACATAATTACTCTGTGGCTGTTTTCTTCTTCAAGGCCTACTCCTGTTCTGGTTTGCTGATTTTTTTGCTTATGAATATTTTGAAAGAAGAAACTGTCTTTACCCAAATACGTTCTGCACATTTTCATGAGAACAGTTCTGACCTTACAGAGATTATACTTCACCCAATGAATATGCTATTAAGACATGTTTCTTTGAAATTGTTAAAAGTTCATGCCTCTTGAGAGATGGGCAGCTATGTAAATTTGATTGTTGTTGTTATTAGTTGTAAAATCATGTCTGACCCATCGTGACCCCATGGACAACGTTCCTCCAGACCTTCCTGTCCTCTACCATCTTCTGGAGTCTATTTAAGCTCATGCCTACTGCTTCAGTGACTCCATCCAGCTGCCTCATTCTCTGTCATCCTCTTTTTCTATTGCCCTCAATCTTTCCCAGCATTAGGCTCTTCTCCAGTGAGTCCTTCCTTCTCATTAGGTGGCTAAAGTACTTGAGTTTCAATTTCAGGATCTGGCCTTCTAAAGAGCAGTCAGGGTTGATCTCCTCTAGGACTGACCAGTTTAATTGCCTTGCAGTCCTGGGGACTCGCAGGAGTCTTCTCCAGCACCATAGTTCAAAGACCTCCAACCTTTCTTATGATCCAACTTTCACAGCCATACATTGCAACTGGGAAAACCATGGCATTGATTACTAAATAAATAAATAAATGCAGAAATGTATTGTGGTGATGTGGCATAGCAATTGTGAAGAGGAATCATATCTCAAGAAATGTAGTTTGAATCTTGCCTTCACCATGAATCAATTAAATAACTTTAGGTAAGTATCTTTCTTTCAGGGAATCTCCACATGGGAACTGTATGATAATCTGAAAGCAGTACCAAGACTCTCTGAGCCACATTACACAGTTAATACAATTTATTCAATTATTGTGCTGTTGAAGATGAAGCAACATCAGTATTTTGTTTGCAATGGTTTGATGTCCGGTACTTCTGTAAAGTTGGATGGAATTGGATGGAATTCTTGATCCTGGGCTCTGGTGTCCTGGTAGATCCTTCCCAGGAAATAATGACTCAATCTATTTCATTCCAGAATCTTTAGATCAGTGGCAACAAGTTTGGTTGTTCACCTGAACACCATTTCTGAGGCTTTAGGGAGTGAAAAATGATAGTATTTGATAAATAATAATAAAAAATGATAATCCTTTTTACAAACTTGTTGACAAGCCACTATGGGCCACTACAGCTTGTAAAGAAGAGTGTCCTTTATGTCTATGGAGATTCCCCATCATCCAGGTCATGGTTGTCTCAAAGGTGACAACTCTGAAAAAGCTTTTTGGATGAGAAGCGAAACACTTTCAAAGAAAAACAAGAAAGTCCAGTTGCCTCTTGAAAAAGCACCTTTGGACAAAAGCATCCTATAAAATAGTCAACCAAGTACCATGGTCTGAAGTTTCCATTTCTTATAAAAGAAGTTGGCCTGTATAAGATGTAAAATGGATCCCAATGGTTATGTATATCTGGTGAGTTCCAGTAAGTATGATATTCTGCCTCCTGTTGGTCAGTGAGTAGCAAAAACAGGCACCATAAATCAGCTGGGGGATAGGGGGAGGAAAAGTCATAAAATCTTTAGCTTGAGGGCATGACATATACAACTCAACTCTCTAGCTCAGGCATGTCAAACTTGCGATGTCACGTGACATCGTGCAACATATTGGAGCTTTTTCGCCATTGCCCGCAATGGGGTGGGTCCGGCTCTGGTATGATGAAACCGGCCGGCAGTTTGACACCCTTGCTCTAGCTGGAAAGGTTAAAAAATGCATATGTTTGCTTTATCCCTGCAATCCTGCACTGAGACCAGAATAGCTTCCCTGCCTAATGCTCTATTGCTTGGCCTAGGTAGTCCAGAATCTAGTCAGTTCTTGCAAATTGTCTGCAAAGCAGAGGAGGACAGCCTTTCTGCCTTTCAAGGCTATCACAGTCAAGCCAAGTAGACCCATTTCAAAGATAGGGATTAATTTTGATCTGATTTCATGTGCAAGATATCCATTAGGATACTTAATCTTCCATCTGTTTCAGATGGAGCTATTTTCTACCACTATTTCCTATTTACAAAAAGTTAATTTGATGCATACTGAGAAATTCCTTAAACACCAGAAGACTTCACACTATTTTTTTCCCCCAGCAAGTCTTTATGGTTTGGGAGATGTGAGATAACAAATATGTGGAATGGAGTGTTTCACTAATTTGCCCTAGATTTTATCTGTGGCTATATTCTCTGTAGCCAAAAGATTGCTATTCTGTTCCTGAACTGAGGACAATGCAGAGAGTCACAAGGACTTTTTTTAAAAGATGAAGTCACAAGGACTTTTTAAAAAGATGAACAGCAGTCATCCATAGTCTTCTCTAAGCAATCTTATCTTGAAATAATTTCCTGAATCCACAGAGGGCAATTTCTAGTATCTTTTATCTAAAAACACAATCTTTCCCAATATGTTGCTTTGTATGCTACCCCATCCAAAATTTCTAGCCATTATAGGCAATAATCATGTCAGATGTAGCAGACTTACCACTTCCTGTAGCTGTAAACTCAACTAACAAATAGCAACAGGACTGTAATTAAAATAGAACTGCTGAGAATGAAGAGGAAGGTATAAATGTTTGGAGAGCTATAGGATGCACAAAGTGAGGATAAGAGAATTTAAACAATATTAATTCAAGTCTATAGGGCCAGATAGATTACATCCCAGGGTACTGAATAAACTAACTATCAGTAATATTTAAAAAAAATTGGATGGCTGGTGAGGTCTCCAGAAGACTAGGGAATAGCAAATCTTCAAAAATTGGAAGGATGGGGAACAGTGCAAATACATGAGCAAGGGGTTCAAATGAATTGTCAAGCAAAGGGTTTATGAGCACTTTTATGCCTCTCAATCAATTGGAAATATGCCTCGTGTCCCTGCAGTGAGGAATGACTTCAGTGAGCCCAATTCAATCATTATTACATAGAAGTGATATGTAGTATAACCATGTAAAATTACAGAGATTTTAATATGCAGAAAATGTTTTTAAGGGACAGCAACTATGACAATAATCTCTCCTGGGTCTTATTCTGAGAAGTTAAAAGATTTAGAGTATTAGCAGTTTAAGACTGAATTAAAGAACATATTGTTTGCTTCACTGAAGTGTCACTTAATGAATGAAATGTCTGGGAATGAACATTTCTGATTCTTGTTCTGAAAGCTGAGGTGTAAATTAATACTGCAACAATGTATAAATTACTTTAGGTAATTAAAAAAAAAAGATATGCTACACTTAACTGGAATCAGTATGGGATTGCTGCAAACAAATCATACCAGACTAAGCTTATCTAAGCTTCTTGATATTGGTTTAGTAGCCAGTGGAATGTTGTAGACCTAGCAAAGCCATGGACAGAGTGCCTCATGATATCGCCCTATATAAAATGGCCAAATATGAGTTAGCTGATACTATCCATCATTGGCCATACCCAACGAGTGTTTCTTTCTGGAATTATTAAGTACTGTCCTGGATTCTGTCTGTTCAATATTTTCATTGATGACTTAGATGAGGGAATTGAGGGGACACATGAAATTTGTAGATGATAAAATAAGGAGGGATAGAAAATGATTGTCCAATCTCTTTTTGAAAGCCTCCAGTGATGGAGCATCCACATCCTCTAAGGCAAGTTATTCCATTGGTTGATTGCTCTCACTGTTATGAAATTTCTCCTTAATTCTAAGTTGAAAACAGAGGGAAAAAAGATTTAGACAGTCTTGAATCTCTAGAATGAATAGGATAGAAATAAATAAAGAGAAAAGTAAAAAATCTGCATCTGGATAGGAATATATAAGAAATAAATATAGGATTGGGCAGGGGGAAGCCTGGCCTGGCTTGTCAGTAGTACATATGAAAAGGATTTGAGTGTCCTTATTGACCCACAGGTCAAACAAAACTCAACAGTGCTTTTCAAGAAATGTAAATGCTGAATATTCATTCTTTTTAATTTATTTGTTGCCAGTGAAATTATAGTTGCATAATACTTATCATCACCTAAAGGAAATGGAATCAGGGCTTCTCAATGCATTGTTGTGAGAAAATGTTAGCACAGATAACATCAGATTTTTTTTAAAAATCAGGGCCCTCCCATCTCAGCTAGAATAATTCACAAATGAAAATAAAGAAACAGGAAAGTCTCCAGACTTTCCCATGCTGTAATCATCAAGCATCTTACTATAACATTCTCTAAATTAACAGTGTAATTCTCCAGTGTAAAGAGTGATTTTGTCACTAGGTATAGTAGCTCAACTAAATAAATCACTTTACCTGTACATTGAAATTCTTTTATTGGCAAATAATTGTTACCACTGCATTTTAATTGCTGGATAAAATTACAAAAAGGTAGATGTAAAACTTTAAATCAAAATAAGCTTGAAATTATACAAATCTTAAGGTTAGAATTTATCTTAACTGTATGAATATTGCTAATTTTGTAATCTGTGTATACAAAAACTAATTCATCTTCACACATTTAATAGATTACATCTGACTACTATGACCCTTGGGTTATGCTAAAGTTACTAGTAGCACTAAAACAAAACTGGAGCACAATCATTGATATAAGTTTGCATATTTATTAATGTTAAGTCAACATTCAATTTCCCTAGGCAAAAATTACATAGATTGGAAGTTAATGTTTGGAAATGGTTCCTGTAATAAAACAACTTCCTTAATTTCAAAACTTCCTGTACCCTGTTATGTTCTTAGACTGTTTGCAAAGTATTTCCAAGTCAAACCAAGTTAATGGATGACTAATAAACAATAGATACCTTTATCAGTCAAGAAATAAAAAAAGAAAAGATCTTCTATTTCATCGCTTTCCCTCATTCCATCTGTAGGTACCTCTAAAATCATGAACGAAAGAAAACCAGAATTTATCAAGATAATCTTATTACTTGATGCCATCTCTGTGGTGTTTGTTTTCTGTGCTGTCCAACCCACCTCAAGTATTCAGATATCTGTATTAAGCTCTTAGGTGTGTTTGGTCTGGGCTGTACAAAACAAATAATAATTTGTCTACTTCTGGACATGTTCATGATCTAGGAAGCTTGATAGACAGTTGAATTCATGATTCAGTCAGAAACGATGATCTGTCCAGTATCCTTTGGTCACTTTAGTATATTTATTCATGTAGTATGGCATGTAGTATAGCTGTGTTACTATTATCCTTCTCATCTGTTTCATTACATTCTCTTGTTGGCATCATTATTATGATTATTATTACTTCATTGCTATGATTATTATTACTCTGTTGCTTTGCATCTACATTGAGAGCTTCTGCACCAGAGACAAATTCCTTGTGTGTCTAATCACCCTTGGCCAAACAAAGTATTTTATTCTTTAAATTGCAGCAAGTCCTTTCCTTCTCTCCAGTTACTGGCATCTGCCTTTCTTGACCATTATTGCTTGGGCTTCATGAGGCACCTGACATCTGCAGAGGGACTGACCAATGCAGTGCATAATTGATGCTTTCCAAAACCATTGTTAAAAATAATGTGGTCTCTTTATAAACAAAGGTTTAGCATCTTTCTGAAAAAATACCAGACCTTTTTTTTAAATTATGGGTTTAACTAAGCAAATAAGGAGTTCTGCCAACTGTATGTTGTTACTTTTAAGTAAGAGGTTTTCTGGTATTTGTGCCAGCAATGGGTTTCCTATAGCTGTATTCTTTACTGTTTTTACTAATTTGGGAGAAAAGCCACAGGGCCATTTCAACTACTTATACATTTGATAATTCTACAGTCTATACTCATAAGGGGTGTCAGCTCCAGCCACTTGATGTTAGCACAGTCATTCCCTTGTGGGAGTAGTCAGAGTTCACAGTTTATTGTTCCTTCCTCCTGCTGTGCCTCATGTCTTTCCTCTGTCAGCCACATTATTTCTATTTAGCTATTTATCACTGCGTGTTCCAAAAGAGACCAAATGACAATTAGGCATACAGCACCTCTGTACCTGCCACCTGTTAGTTGAGCAACTTGATACCGAATCTATCTACCTACCTACTGTCACTGATCCTTACCCTATGCCAGTCACCTGGTGTGTGGATGAGGTTGTATGCACACATATCAAATGTAATATGCATGTCCTTTTGCCTTAAACCAATGTAAATGACCAACTAATCCCTGAAGATGAAATATCAACCCAGGATGCCTTGCTCTTCTTTAAATCCCTATCAAGGCAGAATAATCACATATCAGTTCCTCTCCCCTGCTTTTTAACATCTATATGAAGTTATTAAAAGTCATTCAGGATTCAGTATGTTGATGATACCCAATTGTACACTGCTACCTTAGGCTGTGTGGGAAATGCTGCCAACATCCTTTCCTGGTGTCTGGAGGCTGTCCAGGTCTGGATAGGAAAAAACAGATTGAAGCTGAACCTAAGAAAGTCAGAATTGCTGTTGATTTATCAGAGTTCTCCACTGCCCTTCAAGGTTCTACCTTGATGGACAAACACTATGTCCCGTGGAACAGATCTGTGACTTGTGTGTCCTTCGGGAGTCATAATTTCTTCTGAATAAAGCAGTTTGAAATCATGACCAAGAGCAATTATGTCTGGCTCTGGTTGTTGTTCCAGTTATAACCATATCTGGAACAAAAGGATTAGGCTATTATAACCACCAAATCAGACTTTTGCAATGTGCTGTACTTGGAGCTGCTTTAAAGAGTACCTGGAACCCTTGTTCCGCAGACTTTTCATTGGTTGTCAGTTGGTTTCTGAGTCCAATTTAAAGGGCTGATTTTGTTCTAGAATGCCCTTTATAATTTGGCATATAGATATCTGGAGGATCAACTAGCTACATCTTCGAGAAAGAAATCTCTGCAAATTTTACACTTCCATAAGATATGGGGAACTAAACCAAAGCACTTTATGACAATGTTTACATTGCGGAATAGCCTTTCTCAGCAAATCAGGTGAACAACCTCTTTTTGGATTTTTTTTTATATATAAAATTCTTTTATTAAAACAATCAACATTGAACATGAAAACATATTGTGCAGCAATCATCATGGCACCTGATATACAATACTAAGTATTAGTCATTGAAAACGTCTGAATTAGTAAGCCTTTTTCCACCCCTCGCGTCTAGCCTCAACTATACTCCTGTTACACTTTGTTTGATTGGTGTTTCTCTTATCTGGTTCCATATTAATGTGATCAACATTAAACCAAGGATCCTATTGCTAAACAATCATCCTAGAACTTAGCATACAACATTAGGTATTAATCTTTGTAAACATCTGTTTTAGTAAACGTTCTTCCCTCCTCCCTTCCCTCTTCAAGTATACTCCGAGTACCTTTTGTTTGGTTGGTGTTTCTCTTATATATGGTCTATCTGCTGTATCTAGTCTGTTGCATATTGTTCGTTTGCGCTTCTGAATTGACTTCATCCCCTTACTAGTGCAATCTTTTATGGTCCCTAACCAGAGATCCTGAGGTAAAAATTTCATATCCTGAGGTAGTCTGAAAACTGAGCTTATTTGGAGAACCCTTCTTTGATTTGGTGCTGCCATTATTATTTTTTATTTTCATGATATTTATTTTATTTAATGTTTATTAAATGATTTTTGAATAATTTCATAGATGTCCCAAAGATGCTTTTCCAATATAAATCCTTCCAGTCCCTGCCGTCCAGTCAGAGCTGGAGAAGCTTCTTGGGTGAGAAGCGAAATGTCTTCAAAGAAAAACAAAGAAAGTCCAGTTGCCTTCTGAAAAAGCACCTTTGGGACAACCATGACCTGGATGACTGAGAATCTCCCTAGACATTCCAAAGATGTTATAATTGTATTATTTATTCTAAATAAGCTACTGAGAGTTTGTGGATTTGTGGCAGGATCAAAGTACGTTTAATATATACATAGACTAATATGAACCTGTAATAAGACTATCATCATTTAGGGCTTCTTTTTGCATAATTGTCATCACTGATTATGTTGAAAGAAACTCTGAATACATGTGGAAGGACCTGCAATCTTTTCCTGATCTCATTCTCTTATAAAATGCAAATAGGAAGCCCTCTTTGTTACCTTGAATTTTAAAGAATTTTTTTTGATCCAAATGCAGAATCATCTGGTTGAAGGAGATGCTCAACAACGGAGGAAATGTTCTATTTTGGTGTATGGCTGGTTCTGCTTAAACAGCCAGAGTCTGGAAGCATTCATGAACAAACTCTAGTAAACCAAGTCCTCCTTCATTGACTAGGACAACTGACAATGTTTGTGGGAAAATGTAGAAAGACTAGCAATGCAATATCCTGACCAGAATAATAATCAGATCAAAGGATGACAAGGTTTTAAACTTCCTGCTATTTCTTCTTTGGAAGTCTTGCTGTTATTCAGTAATTTTGTGGTGACAATGCCACTATTTTGTTTCTAATAGGTCTTGAAATGTTACTACCTAATCTGTAACTGATGTGTAACTCATGGAACAACATGAAGGTTACTGTGTAAGTGTAAGGGAAAGGTGATGCTTAATTAAGTGGCAGAGCAAAAGGTGGTGATGAGGCATCTGTTCAGGAAGAAAAGTACATGCCTACCTGAGCATGAAAAGAAGGGCTCATCTGAACTCTTGGGGAAGAAACAGTAATTGTTTATTGCACTTTGGACATATGGCACTACTCTGGAAAACAGTTCAGAAAAAAATCTGCACTCTACAATGTGAACAAGGCGCAACTTTGTGTATGTGATTGATCAGTCAATGAAAACTTGCTCATTTAGATGTGTATCCATGGGTGTGTCTTTCCAAATAACCTGGCAGATTCAAGGGATTTCTTTTCATGTAGACTTCCCACTTGTATGTCCTAAGGAAAAACCTTACTAATGAAATGTACTAAGAGATGTCCAAACTATTTGGAAGGATCTGATGGGAAGCAAATGAAGAAGCTTCAAGGAGGCCTTTTGAGGACCTGGTGTGCTACCGGTAGCTTTGAGACTTAATTTGCATTATGTTCCCTTTCAAATGGTTTGCATGGACCTACAATTTGGGATCTCCTCACATTTTAACACAGAACTACTTTTGATTCTATTGATTGTAATTAGTCAGGTAAGTTGAGTTGTCAATGCTTTATAATCTACATACCTACATTATTTTACAGGCAACTAATATGGTGCTTCCTTTCATTTTAGTATATTTATAATAAGAGAGCCATAATTTAATTATAGGTAAGAAATGATATAAATGTACAATCTCCCATATATATGCACAGCTGTCTGTTTTCATCCTGATCCATTTTTTTTAGTGGCATTGAAAAGCCTGCTTTAATGCTCTGGTTTAATGCCTGCTTTAGAACAGTTACTTTTTTTTCTCTCACCCTTTCAGATTTGGTGTTGATAGCTTATTCATCTGGATAACACATCTATTTGATTGCAGTAATGTGCTGTAAAAGCATCTCAGAAGACACATACGATTTAAAATGAGACACAGCAACCTTAATTTCAGTACCTGATAGGATGTGGAGAGATTAGCAATCTTTTGTTTCTAGAGAAATACAGCCTCATTAACCACCAGTGAAAATACTTGAGATGTGTCCAACATTTGCTTGGATTTGAGAATAATTCCAGGAGTTTATAGTTATTTGGAGGGGATCTGGTTCATAGGATTTTAAATTGTTACAAATTGTTCAGTAGCAATATATAGTAACAGCAGTAATTAGAGCTACAGTAGCTGGTCTGCAAATGTTTTGGTCACCACTCAGTGGCAGCAAAGAGAACGTTCAGTATTTCTATTCTGTCCAGAATAGTCTTTGTGGCAATGGTGTCAACAAATAAGTTACCCAAAGTTGGTGGTATAGTTGATCCAATGTAATGGTATGTAGGAATGGCCTTGGGAGACAAAAGGGAGAGATGTAGATTAGACAACTGTAATGTAAAATATATTTCAGTCCACAGAAGGACTGAAGGCTCTTTTGAATTTTCCAGAGAATAAAAAGAAAGCAGGGGAGGAATACTTTCAGATTGGCAAGAATTTTGTTATAGCCTTACAATAGAGATAAAGCTAGTATTCATTGTTGTGCTTCTTGTCTGGACTGCCTTGAAGGGTTAATATCCATTCATCCATTCCATCTCTCACCCAAGCATTTGGGCTATTCTCTGAACAGAACAGTATTGAAAGTGTGTCTGGTAACTTGTAGAACTGAGTTGCACTACGTAGCTCATTTTTTTTGCTATGGGCTTGGAGGCCCCATGAAACCTTTTGGTTGATGGCAAGTGAAAGTGGGCCTCTGCTTTCTCTCTTTCCGATATACATAATTTTACCCAAAGTATTTCTATCACACATTCACTCAGCCTTCTCTTCATTCTGCACTGGAGAGAATACTGAAACTCAAGAAGATAATACATTACTAATTTAACTAGACTGACTGGGTTCATTTTCCCTATATTTTGCTTTTTGCAGCAAATTGGGTGGGGATTTTTTTTTTTTGCATCTTTACATTTGGCTTCATTGACTTAACAAATACATTTCTTATTAAAAACTTCCATACCTGCAAGATCTCATGCTACCTCTTGTGCTTCAGGATTGGTCTAAAGTGTACTATGCCCAAAGTACTTTGCTTTCTGCTTTTCTAAAGTTGGGCTTCAGAGACATATTTTGTTAGGAGGACCAAGAACATAGGCATCTTCTAGAGGTCAGAGTGACATCAAAATGATATTGTGCCTGTTGGAATATCATTGCCCAAATGGTGCAAGTATGTGACGCTTCACTTGTGTGAAGATATCATAGCACATGCAATGTTACTTGCCCCCTCCCTGTCCACAAGTGTCTATTGCTAAGATCTACCCAACAGGACAGATTAGGAGATGGATTATTTTGACTGGTGATAGTGTATCATATTGGGAAACTCTTGGAAGAGAGGATCTGCCAAGTAAGTTTTTACATTGTCCTTCCCCCCAAATTGTAACAAAGGGTTCTCACCTCTGTTCCCATTCAGTGCATACTTGGCCAGACATACCACGAACACAGATAAAATACTGAACATTTAATATAGCCTTTCCTTTGTTGCATTTCTTTTACAAACAACCTTTCCCAGCTGTGCAAAACGGAAACAGCCCTTTATCTACCAAATCCAAATAATCTCGGATGGCTAAAGTTGTTTCTCAGAGGAACTGTAATAGTTTTCTAACCCACAAGGCTTTGCTTCAGACAGATACTGTGACTGTTCTTTCACCCTATTATCTGCCTGGACTTTCAGCAAATGTTATTTGTTTGTCAAAACAGTACCGTCAAAGGGCCCCGTGTTCTCAATTAAAACCTTGACCCTCTTCTAACCTTCTCTGGGAAATGCTCATTAGTGAACTACTCTGCTGCAGGCTGCCGAAAATTTGGAGACAGCACTATAAACATGGAGATTCCAAAGTGCCTCACGTAAGACTAAATAATTTCCCTCTGTGGGAGTCAGAAGAAGCTCACAAGTTTGATCCGTGGGACAAGTGCTTCGCAAAGTTCAGCCCCAGAATTTCAGGACTGTTCACCTGGGGAAAGGGCTTATCATCAGATGGGTGAAAAAAAATGCTTATAAACAGATCGACCATAAAACAGTGCTTCCTCTTTCCCGCTAGTTTATGGAAGACACGAAGCTGACTAGGGCAAGAAAACAGGCTGTTTGGCTTTCTGGCTAACTCCCAGATTAAATGAATATAATGAACTGAACTGTTTCCTTGCACTCATCATCTTTGTATGTGCCTGGCTATTAGCAATTTACAGAGATGGGCTGCAGACACATTAATGTGCCTGCTATTTGACTCCTGCTATTCTACAAAGAAAAATACATACATGGTGGAACACTCCAGCAGAAGTTCATCTCCCAGGAATTCTTTTCAGTCCTTTACCGCAGAAGCAACGAAACTCCATGGTAACAAGGGACGATGCTCCATACATGCTACTTTCAGATAATGCTCCAGGTCAGAGATCTATTCAGCTGAATGAAGTTCCATTCAAGCAGAGGGGAAAAAAAATCTCCTCATTTCTTAATCTGTCTCCCAAACTCTGGCTGCTTTCCTCTTCATGCCTCTCTACATGAGATATCGGATTATTTACCTATACATTAGCACTCTTAAAATGCTCTATCATCTGTCAAAAACTTAGATCTGTCTTTCACAGAATCCAGCCCTGACTCAGCTGTTTCCAAAGAGATCTTCTAGTCCATAGGTGTCAAACTCGCCATGTCACATATTGTGACTTCTTTTACATTGCCGGAGCTGGGGTGGGCGCGGCCTCCACATGATGCAACCGGCCCATGGGCCGGCAGTTTGACACCCCTGTTCTAGTCCTATCTTAAGAACTTGCAGCTGTTTTTAGAGCTGAGGCATAAAAGGAACATGATAGGGCCTGCTTTATTAGTAAGCAAAATGAATGCAACGTTTTGTTGAGGTAAAATGCAGGCATGTTTTAACATCCTGCTTTTGGTGTGTTAATCTACCATTGTTGCAGATGACTCACTGGGACCTGCAAGTTCTGGCACTTTAAAGCAATGTTTCTCAACCTTGGCAACTTTAAGATAGGTGGACGTCAACTCCCAGAATTTCCCAGCCAGCCATATCTGGAAAATTTAAAACTTAACTTGTCTTGTAACCCATATACAATTTGGAGAAGATGTTTATCTCCCAAGGCATTTTATGCCTATAACATGCACTGATGTCTGCTGGAATTTAATAAAGGTTTCTGGGAGTTTCCGGTTCCGGTCACGAGGACCGGAGCCTTTCCTTGAGAGCTCCGGGATGGGGCTCGCGCAAAATTCAAAAAAAACAACTACAGAAAAAGCGAGCGAAGAAGAAAGAGACGGAGATTGAAGAGGAACCTCGGACCTTTCAAAAGAAGTGAGACTTACCGCCAGGAGGTCCCGGGAAGCCGCGGACGGAGCAGCGGAAGCCGGTGGCGGCCGAGCGGCCGGCAGGCCCGAAAATGCCGCGCCAAGCCGTAAGTTAAGGAGATCCAGAGAGCAGGCGAGAGACGAGCGGCAGAGCAGAAGGAGGACACCGGATCGCCGCCGAAGGGGCCGGCCAACCTGCGGAGGACCTCCGGAAGAGTTGGAGAGCGGAAGGAACGGCGAGAGAATAGCGGAGGAGGACTGGAGCAGCGAACAGAGGCTGAGGCGGCCAGAGCCAGAAAGTAAGAAGCCGACAAGAGCGGAGAAGCGAGAGGCGGAACCAAACAAAGCCGACAGGACACAGACAAGAGAGGAGGAGAGCAGAGGGAGCAACAGGCCCGAAGAAGCCGAGAACCCACGCAGCCGCAGCCGAGGACAGCGGAGGAGAGCCGGCTGGAGCGGGAAGAAGACGGCGGAAGGCACCGGTAAGACCAGCGGGGGCCGATTAGAGCACCGAGGGACAGTAGACGCAGGGGGAGCCCAGCAGTAGGGGGAAGACCCTCACAAGACCGCCAGAAGACCCCCCCAGACCCCAAAAAGTCTAGTTGTACTGCACCTGGAGAAAAGGGCCATCCGCGCAGGCCCCAAGACACAGATCCTCTCACCTTGCATCATCCCTGCCAGCACAACGAAGCTTACTTGAAAGCAAATAGCACCCCCTAGTGGACAAATTTTTTTTTGCTGTCAAAATATAAACTGTGGGGGGGGGGAAAGAATTTGATCCAACCTATCCTAGCAGCTTGATAATCTTGCACAGGAACAATCCTCCCACAATTCTTTGCATCAAGGGGTGGCTTTAAGGGTGGACAGGCCAACAGGAGGAGAAGCTCAAAATGGCCGCCAAACGGACGAAACAGACCAAACTGCCACACCCGAAGGGAGCTGCACCCTGTCCGACACAGCCCTCCAATCTGCCAGGGAACACCCCACACACCCCCATCCAAATGCAGGCCCTCAGACCCAAATGCCATCCCATGCCTTCACAACAGCACACATGATCCAAGAACTAAAAGAGATGATAGAGACACTAAATGAGACGATAGAGACGCTGGTTAAAAGGATGGATGGCATGGATAGAAAATTGGAAGAAATGATGCATAGAAGCAGAACAGAAGATGGAGGAAAGATACAAAGACATAAAATGGATGCTGGTGGACCAAGGTAGAGACCTAGAGAGAAAGTTGGAAGAACAACGCAGAGCGACGGCCACTGACCTGGACCAAATGAAGGAGGCAATGCAAGCACACTACAAGAAGGGGATGGAAGAAGTGGAGCACCGCATAGAGGGACAGATTGCAGAGGTGAAAAGAGAGGCTCAAGACCAGTCCACCATGATGCAATTCTGGCAAATGGCATTTGCAATCAGGTTCAGAGGGTGGAAAGAGACAACAAACGAAACCCAAGGAGGTCTGCTCAGGACCTTTGTAGGGGCCCTGGCGACATTCCTGGGTAAGAGCACCAATGAGATTGGGTGGCAATTCGAAAGAATCTACAGAGTTGGCGCATGGAGGTCAGTGAACAGGCATCAGCCAAGGGACGTGGTCATCCACTTCGCAACACAGGGGCTCCAGAACTTCATCTCTGTCACTTCCTATAACAAGGCATTCTACATAGAGGAGGAGGAGGTGAAGGTACTGAAAGAGATCCCCCAGGCGATGCTGAGAGACAGAAAGGACTACAAATTCCTGATCAACGAACTGAGATCACGTGCACTGCAATACCGATGGGAAACCCCAACAGGGGTGTCACTTTTCTACAGAAACAAGAGATATTACTTGACCTCGGTCCAGAAAGCCAAAGACTTCCTTGAGAAGGAACTGAAGTCGGGAGGCCCTCAACCTACCGCGAGAGAAGATGCAGATGGACCACTGGAAAGTGGGAGGGATCGAGGCCAACGAGCAAGCTGCACAGAGGCACAGACCGGGGCAATGGCAGAGGAAAGGAATAGACCACCTCGAGATGCGAGGGCGCAGAGAGCAGAGGGCAACAAAAACAAGGAGGCAGAACAGTCTACAGAGGACAGGCTACCAGGCTCCACTACCAAACACACAGACCAACAGAGCAAGACCCCACAACCCAATATGAGCATCAATCCAGATATCATGGGAACGAGACCAAAGAAGACAACAAGAGAAATAACAGAAGTGGTCTTGCAAGAGTATCCTGCAACAGATAATGGCAACTAATTATTTGACTTGGAATGTAAACGGACTGAACTCCCCCCAGAAAAGGAGAAAAATACTCCACTATCTGAACCAAGGTAAAAGCGATATAATCTGCCTACAAGAAACACACATCAGAGCAGCAGTCCAGAAATATCTGATCAACTACAAACTAGGCGCGCACTTTGTGGCAGCGGCGCCAAAAAAAAAAGAATGGGATTGTTATATATGTAAAGAAACATGTAATGGCTAAGCTAATAGAGTCTGACCCCCAAGGTAGATACCTGGCAATTGAAATAACACAAGAGGACAAGAAGATTCTAGTAATGGGCGTATATGCACCAAATCAGCAACAAGGTAAATTCTACAAAAAGCTACACAAGAAAGTAATACAACTTAACTACAGATCTTACATTATCATGGGCGAATGGAACGGGGTCATAGAGACTGCTCTAGACAAAAAAAGAACTGCACCTAACCCGCAAAAACACTCCAAGTTGCCTAAATCCTTCTTTGATATGAAGGAGGACCTCGAACTGACAGACGTATAAGAACATAAGAACATAAGAACATAAGAAGAGCCATGCTGAATCAGGCCAAAGCCCATCGAGTCCAGCATTCTGTGTCACACAGTGGCCCACCAAATGTACATGGGGATCTTGAGCAGAAAGAGAAGGCAAAACCCTCCCTTTCCCTTGACCCCCAAACAAATGGTACTCAAGGGAATCCTGCCTGCCTCAACCAACATAGAGGCGGCACATGGACATCCGTTTTAATAACCACTGATACACTTTGCATCCATGAATCTATCTAGCCCTGCCTTGAAGCTGTCAAGGCTGACAGCTGTCACGACCCCTTCAGGAAGTGAATTCCATAAATCAACGACTCTCTGGGTGAAGAAATATTTCCCTTTATTTGTCCTCACTTTCTTAGCTATGAGCTTTAGGGAGTGCCCCCTTGTCCTGGTATTGTGTGATAGAGAAAATAATTTTTCTCTATCCACCTTTTCTATCCCATGCATGATTTTATACACTTCGATCAAGTCACCCCTTAAACGCCGTCTTTCAAGGCTGAAGAGACCAAGGCGTTGCAATCTGGTTTCATAAGGGAGGCGCTCCATTTCCTTGATCATTCTTGTTGCCCTTTTTTGCACCTTTTCCAGTTCCATTATATCCCTCTTGAGGTGCGGTGACCAGAACTGTACACAGTACTCCAAGTGTGGTCTCACCATCGATTTGTACAGAGGCAATACAACACTTGCTGACTTATTTTCGATTCCCTTCCTAATCATGCCAAGCATGGAATTTGCTTTTTTTACTGCTGCTGCGCATTGGGTTGACATCTTCATCGAGCTGTCCACCAAAACCCCAAGATCCCTTTCTTGGGTTGTCTCAGAAAGTTTGGTCCCCATCAGTTGGTAAGTATAATTGGGGTTCTTTGCCCCGATGTGCATAACTTTGCACTTGTTTAGGTTAAAATGCATTTGCCACTTTGTTGCCCACTCACACAATTTCGAGAGATCCTTCTGGAGCTCCCGACAATCAGTTTCACTTTTCACAACCCGGAACAATTTAGTGTCATCAGCAAACTTGGCTACCTCACTATTAACTTCTACATCCAGATCATTGATGAATAAATTAAAAAGTAAAGGCCCCAAAACTGAACCTTGGGGTACACCACTTCTCACTTCTTTCCATCCGGAGAATTGTCCATTTATTGCCACCCTTTGCTTCCTACAATTTAGCCAGTTACCAATCCAGGACAAGACCTGTCCTCTAATTCCGTGGCTGGAGAGCTTTTTTATGAGCCTTTGGTGAGGGACTTTGTCAAAAGCCTTTTGAAAGTCAAGATATACAATATCAACTGGGGCCCCTTTATCTATGTATTTATTTACACCCTCAAAGAATTCTAACAAGTTAGTAAGACATGATTTGCCTTTGCAGAAACCATGTTGATTTTCTTTCAGCAATGCCTGTTTTTCTATGTGCCCTGTAATTTTATCTTTAATAATGGTTTCCATCAGTTTGCCTGGAACTGAGGTTAGACTGACTGGTCTATAGTTTCCTGGATCACCTCTGGATCCTTTCTTGAAGATCGGGGTTATATTTGCTTCCCTCCAATCCTCCGGTACAGTGCCTGATCTTAGAGAAAGATTGTATATTTTAGCTAGAAGTTCAGCAATTTCACACTTGAGTTCCTTGAGAATTCTAGGGTGGATGCCATCTGGACCCGGCGATTTGTTGACGTTTAGTTTAGAAAGGCATGCAAGAACATCTTCCTTGTTTATCTCTATCAGGTTTAATTCTTCTATTTCCCTCCCTGGGAAAACTAATTCAGTGGCAGGCAAATGTTCTCTATCCCTATCCTCCTCGGTGAAAACGGAAGCAAAGAAGTCATTTAGCCTCTCAGCAATCTCCTTGTCTTCTCTGATTATCCCCTTCTGACCATTGTTATCAAGTGGCCCAACTGATTTTCTGGTTGGGTTCCTGCTTTTGATGTACTTAAAAAAGGTTTTGTTATTATTTTTAATATTCTTGGCTATATGCTCCTCAAAGTCTCTCTTGGCTTTCATGACTATCGCCTTGCATTTGGTCTGCCAGAGTTTGTGATCCCTCCTGTTCTCCTCGGTAGGAAGAGCCTTCCATTTCTTAAATGAGTTTTTCTTCTGTCCAATAACCTCCTTTACCTCATTCGTAAGCCATACTGGTATCCTCTTGGACTTTCCAATCCTCTTTCTTCTTTTAGGAATGCATTTTATTTGAGCCTGCTGTAACGTATTTTTAAACAGTTTCCAAGCATTTTGGAGGGATTTGACTTTTTTTACTGTTCCTTTTAGTTTCTTCTTTACTATTTTCCTCATTTTGTCAAAATTCCCTCTGTGAAAGTTTAAGGTCTCTGTGTTAGTTTTCACTGACAATTTGCTATCCATGGTTAAGTTGAAGGTTATTGTGTTGTGATCGCTGGTTCCTATGGGCTCGGTTACAAGGACATCATGAACCAAATCCTGTGCATTAGTTAGAACCAAGTCCAGGATCCCCTTTCTTGAATTTCGAGTTCATGAGATTCTAACTCCTCATTTATGTACAAGGCCACGCCACCACCATTTCTCCCTCTCCTGTCCATCCTATACAATTTGTAACCTGGAATCCTTGTGTCCCATTGGTTTTCATCTGTCCACCAGGTTTCTGTTATGCCGATAATATCAATATTATTTTCCTTCACCAAGCATTCCAATTCCCCTATTTTTGCTCGAATGCTTCTAGCATTTGTGTACAGACCTTTATATGTAATTTTCTGGTGCACTTTCAACTTTGACTGTGGATTTTGACTGTAGAATTTGGTTGTAGAATTTGTAGATGGTCTACCATGTCCTTCTGCTTGACTATTACAATTTAGTTTTCCTGTTGACTCACCAATGTGTGCATAACTTCCACACTCCATATTAGGCAGTGCGCCTTCTCGAACCGGAAGCTGCCCAGCTCCTGTCGACTTGCCCCTATGAATCAGTTTAAAAGCTGCTCTGAAACCTTTTTAATATTAATCGCCAACAGTCTGGTTCCATTATGGTTCAAATGTAACCCGTCCCTTCTGTACAGGTGTGGCTTGTCCCAAAATGTTTCCCAGTTCCTAATGAATCTAAACCCTTCCTCCCGGCACCACTGCCTCATCCACGCATTGAAGCTCCTGAGCTCTGCCTGTCTAGCTGGCCCTGCACGTGGAACAGGGATCCACAGTATGGAGGGAAAGGCATGGCAAAGAACAAGAATTCACCTTCTTCTCTGGCAGACATCAATCATTCTCCAGAATTGACTTTATATTAACTTCTAGCGACTTGCTAGTTTGTCTAAACGCGGTGAAAATCCTACCCAAGGTACTAAGGGACCACAACCCTGTGAGGATGGAATTACGACACGGCTTGAAACAGAGGAGATCCTGGAGAATTAATGAAAACCTGTTTAGACACGAAGAAAAGGTGGCGGAATGCAAAAATGCTATGAAGGAATTCTTCAACATAAATATGAACAACGAAACACCGATAGAAATGATCTGGGAAGCCAGCAAGGCGTACATGCGTGGGATCCTCATGGACATGAATAACAGGCACCGTCGCAAACAAGAACAAAAAAGAAAAGAGTTAGAAAATGAGATAAGTAAAAGGGAGCGGCTATTAATAAAAAGGCCAGAGGACAAAGTCACCAAAGAAGGAATCAAGATCTTAAGAAAGCAATTTGACATGTTGATGGCAGACCAAGTTGCTAGGAATATACAATATGCAAAACATAAGACATTCTGCAAGGCCAACAAACCAGGCTGCTGGCTAGCCTACATCATAAGAAAGAAACAGAAATCCCGCATAATTGAAAAGATAGAATACAAAGGCAAGGAAGAATTCCGACAAAAAACCATCAAGAAAGCCTTCACAGAGTTCTACTCGAGACTATATGCCAAGGAGATGACACAAGACAAAGAGATAGATGAGTTTCTACAAAACGAAAAGATACAGGAGATTACCGACACACAAAGAGAGGCCCTGAATACCTTAATCACAAAGGAGGAAATACACTCAGCGATCACACAACTGAAAACAGGAAAATCGACCGGGACGGATGGGATAACAGCGACCTACTACAAGCATCTCCAGGAAGAGATTTTAGAACCCCTCAGAAAGCTATTTGTCAACATTCAAGAAGGAGGCCAAGTCCCACCATCCTGGAAAACAGCCTACATCTCATTAATCCCAAAGGAGGGGAAAGACAACGTACAGCCCGCAAACTACAGACCCATCTCATTACTAAACACGGACTACAAAATCTTCACAAAAATTTTGGCCACTAGACTAATGACTGTACTACAAAAAACAATACACCCGGACCAAAGGGGATTTATACAAGGACGCCAGATGAAAAACAACGTGAGACAGCTGTTGAACATAATAGAGTACCTGCAAAGGCACAACCAGGTACCCGCCGCCCTTATGTTTGTGGATGCAGAAAAAAGCTTTTGACAGACTGAATTGGCCGTTCCTGACGAACTTGGTCCGGAAGATGAAAATGGGAGTACAGTTTCTCAACTCCATAACGGTAATCTACCAGAAACAAACAGGCCAGATCATTGTCAATGGAGACTTAACGGACTCATTCAACATTGAGAGAGGCATGAGACAGGGCTCCCCGCTATCACCCCTGCTATTTGTCCTAACGCTGGAGATTATACTAAACAGGATAAGAGCGGCAGAAGACATACAGTGTATACGGATCAGACAACAAGATTACAGACTATGTGCCTTTGCAGACGACTTGCTGGTGACAATGTCGCAACCAGTACAGTCAGCAAAGAGATTGATGGAGATAATGGAAGACTATGGTAGGGTGTCAGGCTTCAAAGTAAACATATCAAAAACAAAGATGCTAGTCAAAAACCTAGACAACAAAGCAAGGCAGGACTTGGAAAGAATAATGGGTTGCGAAATAGTCAAGAAAGTTAAATACTTAGGAGTGGAGATAGAATCAACAAATGCGAAATTATACAAGAATAACTATGAGATGCTGTGGAACAAGATACAAGCAGACCTGGAACGGTGGAAGACACTACGACTATCCCTGCTGGGCAGGATAGCAGCAGTTAAGATGAACATATTGCCAAGATTCCTATTTCTCTTTCAAATGCTACCCATACTCAAAAGGGATGTGGATTTGGACGACTGGCAGAAGGACATCAACAGATATATTTGGGATGGCAAGAGACCGAGGGTGAAACTAAAAATCATACAGGATACAAGTAAGAGAGGGGGACTAAAAATGCCTAATCTAAAGCTATACTACTATGCAGCGACGTTGGTGGTGGTGAGTGACTGGATCAATATGACGAATGATAGAATACTGAATGTTGAAGGGCATGGTCTACTATTTGGCTGGCACGCATACTTAGTATACGACAAAAAGGCAGACAGGAACTTCAAGGAGAACCCACTACGGATCCCATTGTTATGGGTCTGGAAAAAATATAAACACCTCCTACACGACAAGATTCCCATCTGGACGATCCCCGGACACGCAATAGGAGATACAAACACATCCCAAGGGCAAGAAGTGGTGCCCTACAGTAAACTTGTACTGGGAGAAGAAAATGGGTTCCTCTTGAAACCCCAAGCAATGCTAGCAAACAGAGGAATAGGAGGTACCTGGCTATCATATATACAACTGCAATCAAGGTGGCGTAAAGATAAGAAGAAGGGCTTCTCCCAGACCGACGAGAAACTAATTGAACAGATTAGAGAACAGGGGATCATGCACATCAAACGAGTGTACAGCATTCTGATAGAAATGGACTCTGAAACCGAACTAGTCAAGAGCTGTATGGTAAAGTGGGAACAAGACTTTGGGCATTCTATCACCATGGACACGTGGGAGAAAATTTGGGTGAGAAATGTAGAATTTACGAAATCGCAACACTTAAGGGAAAACTTCTACAAGATGTTCTATAGGTGGCACCTCGACCCGAAAAAACTATCGCTCATCTACCCAGACTCCCAGCCCAAATGCTGGAGGTGTGGGGACGGGGAAGCTACCTACTTTCTTTTTTTTTTTTTTAAATATTTTTTTATTAAATTTTAAAAACTTTTAACAAAATTATAACATAATAACATAATAACTCAACTGAAAACAAACAAATAACATATTTGACAATCACTACAAATAGCTGCTCGGAACCCCCCCCCACCACATCCTCCAACAACCTAGGTTGTTGGAAGCTACCTACTTTCATGTTTGGTGGACATGCAGAAAAATCAGAGCCTTCTGGAGGAAGATATGGTGGACACTCCAAACCATTTTCACAAAGCGTATAGAATTTCTACCTCAGGTTTTTTTGTTAGGGATTACAAAGGATTTCACTACCTCAGAGACGAACTTATTTCTGAACTTGATTACAGCAGCAAGATTGTTGGTGGGACAATACTGGAAGAATCCAGAAATACCGCCTATTGAAGAATGGACTGTGAAAGTAACAAACTTGGCGGAAATGGCGAAAATATCAGCATACTTGAAAGGTCGCTCCAATGAACAATATTTGACAGACTGGAAACAATGGATAGACTATATCTAAGAGAAACACCAATCAAACAAAATGCATCTGGCGTTTAGCTAAGGCTCGACGTGAGGAGGGAAGAATGTATAACAAGTCAAATGTTTACGATTGCTTATTAATATGATCTTATGGTTAATGTTGAATACTTTAATATTGAAAAAGCGGGCTGAATTTCTACCTCAGGTTATTGAATTACTACCTCAGGACCTATTGTTAAGGATCATACAGGTTTTTTTTAAAAATGTAACAGGTGTATAGTAGAGGCTTGAAGTGAGGAGTGAAGAATGTTTACCTATTGTTGTATGTTATGTTCTATGATGATCGCTTCTTAATATGATCTTATGCTTAATGTTGATTACTTTAATAATGAAAAAGCAGACTGAATTTTTACCCCAGGTTATTGAATCTCTACCTCAGGATCTTTTGCTAGGGATCATAAAAGATAAAATATAACAGACATATAGTTGAGGCTGGGAGTGAGGAGTAAAGAATATTTACCAAACCAGACGTTTACAAAGATTAATACCTAGTGTTACATGTTGTGTTCTATGATGATTGATTATTAATATGATCTTATGTTTAATGTTAAACTACTACCCCAGGACCTATTGTTAGGGATCACAGAGGATAAAAAAATGTAACAGGTGTATAATAGAGGATTGAAGTGAGGAGGGAAGAATGTTTACCAAATCAGACGTTTACAAAGAATAACCCTTAGTGTTGTACTGCAGGTTATATGATGATTGCTTCTCAATACGATCTTATGTTTGATGTTGAGTGTTTCAATAAAAGAATTTTATTTTAAAAAAAAGATATCAGAAAAGCATCAGTTATGAGGAATAAAAAAAAATAAAGGTTTCTGATTTATTCATGCATTTGTCAATTAGGTCTACCTTGTTTAAAGATAATGGTGAGTTCTTGTTTACCTGTTATATTGTGGTCCTAAATATCATCAACAAAAAGAATTGATTAGGCGTTCACATAGTTTCTTGTTCTTTTTTGGTTTTTAGATAGAATGCCAAGTCTCCAAGAGTCTACAGTATTTCTTTTCTCCTGGAGTTTCCTTTTCATAAAGTGCTCTCCCCATCTTTTAGGTCTTCATTTTGGTTCTGCCCTGTTCCTCCAGCATTGGAGAAAAAGTTAGCCTCTAGGCTTGAATTACACTAAGCTTAGAAAACACCAGGAAATTTATGGCTCCTAGGAAGAGGCACTTACTACATTTACCCCACGTTGGGGGATTTCTTTTTCAACATAACCTTGTCCTGTTGTTTTTACACCCATTTTTCTGCTAATATTTTTGGTCTAATAAAATTTAATAAAGCTAAAACAAAAATTAAGCAACTCTAGGGAGCACTCAGTTTTCTTATAAACGATGTTATAATGCAAATGCACCAATTTAAAACTGTTCTCCTGTTTACCACACACCTCGTTTTGTTCTCTTTACAGTTGTGTAAACTTTAAAAGTGTTCCTGTGTAGACTATATCCTTCTGGATCTATACCTTTTCCCTTTTTTGCTAATCTGTTTCTGATTTAGGTAGAATGTGATTCAAAGCAGAATTCTTCACCTTGGGCTCCCTTCCATAGCAGGCCAGAGTTCAAATGTCATGTCTCAAGCTTGAAATGTGGGCCTCTCTTTTTCTGTAAAACTATGAGCATAAGATTCATGGAAGCAGCTTTGGTTAAATTTTGAACTTAGCACTGCCTTGATTCTATTTTTGTTGCCTATAAACAGGCTGCATATTTTAGTGAGGGCCCCCATCCCATTTAACTCATAGACAAGGGTAACTGGACCCCACTTGTTTCTCAGAATTACTTTCCCACTTGTAAGATCACTAACTTTCCTGCTAGTTTTCCAATATTTTAGGTAAATTCAGCTTCTCTTTTTTGTTTGGTTGATTGCTGAGAAAGGGGTAATCATAAGGGTAGAAACAAATAAGACATTGAAACTGCTTTGTTTTCATTGGATTGCCAAGAAATATAAGAGATTGCCCTCAGCAGGCCTTGGGAGCTGTTTATGATTTTTTTTGTCTAAAACTTTATCCAATGTTGAATGGCTAACAAAATGTATGTTCATCTCTTCCTTATCCAATACGCATAGCTTTCCTGTAGTTTGTTCTCATTCCATCACTCTGCCCACACTGTTAGACATACTCTTTCAAAGAAAGAAGCTGTTGTAGCCTATAGATAAACACAGCAAAGTAGCTCACATAATAGCTTTGACCTTGAGTATTATATCCCCATTGACGTATTGCAGCGGAGGGGAAATGTAAAATGCAAAGAAGGATGTGCTCATACTACTCCAGAGCTGATAAAGACACAGGCTTGGTAGAGCTCATCTAATTCACTTTTTCAGCAGACCTTATTGGGTCAGGAATAAAGTACAATAATATATCAACCCATTTTTCTCTCCTCCGTCTCATAATACGAAGCATTCTTTTAGCAGAATAATGAAGGAAACTGATGTCTAGAGCAACACAAAGAAGCAGAACATTCCAATCAGGGAAAAATATTCCTATGTTATAGCAACTGCCAGTGGCAAATTTGGAGTTGGGATGGAGCCAAAATTGTGATGGAATGTATTTTTTTTGTTTTGTTTTCAAGACTGTATAATCATCAGTAATAGCAGCATCTATTCTTCTCTTGGCAAGTTTATCCCTCCCCCCAAAATAAAATGGTTGATTCCAGAGGAGCAAGAGACAACTTGGTTAGATAGGTTGTGTGAAAAAGAGAGAATGAAGATGGTTCCTCCCTAATAATTCCCAGAGTATATGCTTTATGGGGGTGATATCATGCTTTAGTTTGGCAAGACTCAGTCTTTAAATGAGGAACAATAAAGAAATCTGCTTGTAACAATCACAACATGTCTTTCTTGGTTTTTGGAGCCTGTCGAAAGTTGGGGAAGTAAGCCCAAGACCTCTCCCAGTTTTAGCAGCCCAGGGA